>OW445483.1:5643565-6843565 GCA_918226075.1 Microctonus brassicae
TATTTCTTATATATTGTTCAACTTTTAGCATATGATATTGGCACATATCTTGAAAGTAACCTAAATCTTACATTTGATTATATTTCTTCAGATAAATTTATTTGTTTATTATTAAATAAATAAATAATTATGATGTAATAAATGAATAATTATAATTAAATAAATGAATAATAATAATGTAATGAATAAATAGTTATGATGTAATAAATAAATAATTATAATTAAATAAATAAATAATTGAAATTAAATCAAAAATAATTGTAATGTAATTAACAAATGATAATAAATAAATAAATAAATAATTATAATTAAATAAATGATTATAAATAAATAAATAAATAATTATAATTAAATAAATGCTTAATTATAATCTAATAAATAAATATTTATAAATAAATAATTATAATTCAATAAATAAATAATTAGAATTTAATAAATAAATAATAATAATGTAATAAATAAATAATTATAATTAAATAAATAAATAATTAAAATTACATCAAAAATAATTGTAATGTAATAAATAAATATTTATAAATAAATAAATAAATAATTATAATTAAATAAATGGTTATAAATAAATAAATAAATAATTATAATGTAATAAATAAATAATTATGAATAAATAAATGAATAATTATAATCTAATAAATGCTTAATTATAATCTGATAAATAAATATTTATAAATAAATAATTATAATTCAATAAATAAATAATTATAATTTAATAAATAAATAATAATAATGTAATAAATAAATAATTATAATGTTATAAATAAATAATTATAATTGAATAAATAAATTATTATAATTCAATGAATAAATAATTGTAATTAAATAAATAAATAATTATAATATAATAAATAAATATAATTATAATTAAATAAATAAATGATTATTTATAATCATTGAAAATCAGGTTTTATAATTTATATTATTATGTGATTATAATAATATTGTGTTTAATTATATTTTTCCTATTGAAACAATTTTCTAAATTTTATTCCCAGCTGACTAACGAAATTGCTATTTTTTTTTTTGAAAAAATGTTTAATATTTGTTCTAAATGTTACAAAAAGACTTTGGAATTTTGATTATCCTACAAACAAGTGGCCAAACTCTCATTGGAAGCTATAATTACTAGACTTGTATAACTCTGACTTTTTCCCATCGGGCAACGTATATACGTACGTTTGATAAATCATTCTCTCTTAGACAAACTAAACTCCCCTAGAGATACCAAGGAAAACCGGAGTCTTCTTGTAGGATTGAGCTACTAACTCCTCACACAAACTCATTCCTAGTTGCTAATATACTCTAACTTGCAATATTCACACGTATTGGCAGACAATGTGATTTCGTTGTCTCACATAACTTTCAGTTAAATGTAACATTTACATATACGAGAGAAACTTATAGCAAAGTTTATTGTATGTTTAAAATAAATATTCCATATATATTTATTAAAATACTTAAGCAATAAGAATATGTTTATTCGTCATGCATATATTTTTGTGTACATATAGGTTTCGAAAATACAATTTCTCCATGAGGGATTAACATATAAATAAATGCAATTAATAATAAATAATGATAATGAACATTATTAATAATAATAATAATGATTAATAATTAATTTATTAATGGCAATCAAAAAATAATTAAAAATAAATTAGATAAAATCAATAATTATGATTATTATATTAATAATAATGATTATTATTGATAAATAATTATAAACAAATAAAACGAAATGTATAATTTAGTTATTATTATTAAATGAAAAATATTTGAATTATTATTATTATTATTATTATTATTATTATTATTATTATTATTATTATTATTATTATTATTATTATTATTATTATTATTATTATTATTATTATTATTATTATTATTATTATTATTATTATTATTATTATTATTATTATTATTATTATAATTATTATTATCAAATTAAAAATATTCAAGTTATTATTATAACTATTAAATTTATTTCATTTATTTTTTAATATTTATTTATTATTGTTCATTATTATAACTGTTGTTGTTAATATTATTATATATTAATGGAATTATAGAACTTTAATTATAGAACTTTATAAAAAAAAAAAATATATATAAAAAAATTTGGTATTAACAATTTTTTTATCGATTTTTTGCTTTAAATGATGGATTATTTGGAAAAGATAAAAGCGTCGAACTGGATAAGTTTGACAGGACATTGATGAATGGTCGTGTGGAAAAATTAAGACTATAGAAAAAATAAGAATAAATAATATTTTTGCTTAATGTTTTTTTTTTGTGGAATTGTGATTAATTTCAGGAAGATTTGCTACAAATAATATTTATAATTTTTTAACGGTTTCAGAAGAGTGTTGTTTACTTATTAAAATTATAATTCTGTTGTTCATTAAGTTTTTTCATTTTCATTTGTCTCTGTGGATAAAGCAAAGATTGCATACGATATGTAATAAATTATTTTACATAATTTTATATGAAGCTTGTGTGTTCTATTTATTCCATGCTGAGAAATGCTTTAGAATATTCTCAAACAAGGTTGAAACAATGTTTCCACTTGCGCATGCGTATTGGTGTTTCCTTTGATGGCGGTTATTTCAAACCAAATGCAGATATTTTGAAAGCTGTGCGATGTTTACGTCTTCAATGCAAAAGCATAAGCTTCAATTCATTGCATTAAATTCATTCACTTTGTGATATGAAATTCTAAGAGCATTTTTATTGTAGTTTATTTTGAATATTATTCTATAAGTACTTTGAAATAAATGCATTAGTATACCACAACATATAAAATAACATTGTATGGTACCTCATTAAAGCTAGAAATTTCCGTGGAATACTTCAAGTAAAGATATGAGAGTTGCCGTTCAATAATTCGAGATGAAAGCAGATGGGAAGATACATCATTTCACTTTATACTCAAATTGATTTACGATATATTGTATACATAGTAATTGATTGAATTAATTTATGATATTGATTAATATATGCTAGAGATATCTTCGTAATATGCGAGAGAATATCATAGCAAATAGACAATGCATTTGGTAAACTTTATCGATTTTTTTTAATCTTATGATGTGTTTTCGTATTTATTGAAGCGAATTTGTATTTTTAATAACCAATATTTATCTTCATTCATTTACAGTTTTGATTTTTTTGATCAAGTCCACAATACATCGAGTGAATTTATTTTTACTTCAATTATTATTACAGACATTAAATATTATATTTATTTATATTGTACATTTTTTCATATATGTGGATTTAAAATAAATTTATTCCATCACAAAAATAATTTGAGATTTGTACTATCTCGTTATCACATTTTTACATACATATAATTTGTTCAGAGTGCCATCACCTCTCTATTATCAATGGCTAAAATATATTTTAATAATCAGCAACAGCCGATAATTATCTTTACAATTTATATCGCCGAAAAAATTTATCTAAACACATTATAACTTACTTATTAATATTCCAAATATTATAAAATTAGAATTTAAAATAGAGTAGATAATTCCGAAAATTTTAATCGATTTAAAAATTTCCTTATTGTCGTTTCTTCCGAATTTTCATTTCTTCAAAATCAGGTCGATGAAAAAATCAAACAGTAGAAAGAAGCAAAACCTATAAACAACAAAAATAACATAATAAGAATTTGTTTGAACATATAAAAAAAAATCTAAAGTAATGAAAAAGATATTAATAGATAAAATCAAATAATTCTTACTTCAATTTTTAAATTCCACCTTATATTAATGATCTCCATTGTACAGATCTAATTCTTTTCCTTGAGCCGGTGGGTTTTGTAATGATCTGACAGCTATAAACATTATGCCAGCAAAAAAAAAACAGTATTATAATAATAACGGATATATCCAACAATTTAAATGCGCGTCGTTGCCCATTCTCCAAGTCCGCTTGAAAATCTATCATCGCCATTTGTCTTTGTTTGTTCAATTGAGACATTGTATATCACACGCAATAAATGGTCTTGAATTTTTTGAATACACAATTATCTTTTTCTCGTAAAGATTACAAGAATTTTAGCAGTCTCGAATTATATTCACAAGAGTCGTTAATTATTGTTTAGTCGGTTTAAAGTCTCGTAGAATAATGGTTAACTCAAAGTCCGTTACGAAAGTGTCCGTTGTCGATGATAAATTTATAGTAGCAGCCTGTTGCATCGTGATTGTGTATCCCTTCCATTCGATGTGGAACGGCGCACGCAGCCCTTGGAATTTTCCAAAATAATGTTAAAACAGTGAGTTTCCTTACTGCGTGGGCACATTTGATTTTTCCCCATAATGAATCCGATTACAAAACACATGCGAGCGTCCTGAAAGCTATGTTCTGTTTAAGCTCTTAATGGGAATTGTAACGTAATGTTTCATACTTTTGTATTGAATTAATCCTTTGTACCTTGAAATTTTAGCTAATACCAAACTCTCAATGTCAAAATACTAAAAATAGTTTTGTCGTTGGAAATGTTTGTTTAATATTATTTTCCTTGCTAGTTTGTGGTATAAATAATTTATTTAGGTCACATTCTAGTGGGGTTAATTTATAAAACATTATTTGTGATTAAAATATAAAAATAAAATGTTTTTATATTTTTCCAATTTTTTCTTTCCCAATTATTGAATAGTTTTTTAGAACAAAATTGAATTGTCTTTGAATGAGATGAATTGTTCTCTAAATTTAGGCAAAGTTTAAAAGGATTGAAGATTGTTTTTTTCATTTTATTTTATTTTTTTTTTTTTTTCATTCTTTCATTTCTGAATAAAGACATCAAGTGCTCGAATATGACAGAAAAAGGGGTGCACCCCCTTGGAATGTGAAACTGAACTTGAGTTTTATGTTGTGCAGTATATTTTAATTAGTGATTTTTACACATTCTCTGTTGTTAGTAAAAATGCTTGATGTTGTACTTTTTGACATATATGCGCGATGCGCAAGTGATGAGCGTTAAAATATATGTAGTGTAAATGTGGTTTTGATGTGGATAAATTGAAAAAAAAAAAAATCTTATTTAAAGCTTTGAATTTCTTGATGTCTTACAACCTTATTTTGTTGTTAATTTGCGTAGTTTCCGAATATTTAACTTAGATGTACACTATACGGCTGTCTAACCTAGAATTCTCTTTGTGTAATTTAATTATTTGTGATGTTCAATAATAATAAAAAATAAAAAAACCTACGAAAGATTATACAGTAGGGAACAATGCGTAAAGGAGTATCTAAATCACATTGCAAGCAAGGTTACGTTGGGGCCTGCTTCCTACTTCTAATTGCTCCATACTGGAGGAGTTAGAAGCTGCAATTAGGACTTCTATAGTCTTCAATAGGACTAAAATAAGATGGCTCAAGTGCTTAATAATACCTTCAATTCCTACAAAATGAGCTATATGCAGGTCTAAAGTAAGATCAAAATTTGGACTTGAGATGAGAATTGCCGTTCTATAATGCGAGATAAAAGCAGATGGGAACGTATTTCATTTCATACTCAATCAAACTAATTTACCATATATTGTATACTAAGTTATTGATTGAATTAATTTATGATATTGATCAATATATGCTAAAAATATCTCCGTAGTATGTGAGAGAATATCATAACAAATAGACAATGCATTTGGTAAAGTTTACTTTATCGATTTTTTTAAATTTTATTATGTGATTTCGTATCTATTGAAAGGAATTTGTATTTTCGATAATCAATATTTATCTTCATTCATTTACAGTTTTTATTATTTTGATTAAGTCTACAATACATCGAGTCAATTTTTTTTTTTTTTTTTTCAATAATTATTACAGACATTATATATTATATTTGTTTATATTGTATATTTTTTCATACATGTGAATTCAAAATAAATTTATTCCATCACAAAAATAATTTGAGATTTGTACTATCTCGTTATCACATTTTTACGCACATATAATTTATTCAGAGTGCCATCACCTCTCTATTATCAATGGCTAAAATATATTTTAGTAATCAGCAACAGCCGATGATTATCTTTACAATTTAACCGAAGCATCGGTGAATTCAAATAAATGCTCATATGTAACAACTGATATTGCCGAAAAAATTGATATAAACACATTATAACTCACTTATTAATAGTCAAGTATTATAAAATTAAAAATTAAAATACAGTAGATAATTTTGAAAATTTCAATCATTTCAGAAATTTCCTTATTGTCGTTTCTTCAGAATTTTTATTTTTTTAAAATCAGATCGATGAAAAAATCATACAGTAGAAAGAAACGAAATCTATAAACAATGAAAATAACATAACACCAAATTGTTTAAACATATAGAAAAAATTCTAAAGTAATGAAAAAGACATTAATCTTAGATAAAATCAAATGATTCTTACTTCAATTATTATATTCCGTCTTATATTAATAATCTCCGTACTGATTTAATTTATTCCCTTCAGCCGGTGGTTTTTGTAATGATCTGACAGCTAGAAACATTATCCCAGCAAAAATAATCAGTATCATAATGATAACGGATATACTCAACAATTTGAATCGGTGTCGTCGCCAATTTTCCAAATCCGCTTCAAAATCTATGGTCGTCATTTGTTTTTGTTTGTTCAATTGAGACATTGTATATCACACGCAATAAATGCTCTTGAATTTCTTGAGTACACAAATATCTCTTTCTTGTAAAGATTACAAGAATGTTAATAGTCTCGAATTATTCACAAGAGTCGTTTATTTGTTTAGTTGGTTTGAAGTCTCGTAGAATAATGGTTAACTCAAAGTCCCTTACGAAAGTGTCCAATGTCTATGATAAATTTATGGAAGCAGCCTGTTGCACCGTGATTGACTATCCCTTCCACCCAATGTTAATCGGCGCACGCAGCCCTTCTAATTTTTCAAAACATTGTTAAAACAATGAGTTTCCTTCTCGCGTGTGTCCATTAGAGTGTTCCCAATGATAAATCCAATTAAGTGGAAAATGCGATCGCCCTAAAAGCTGTATGCTGTTTAATTAAACTCTTGATGAGAAATGTAGCGTATAATGTTATAATTTTTTGCATTAAATTAATCCTTTGTGCTTTGAAAATTCAGTTAATACCAAACTCTCAATGTCAAAATAGTAGAAATAATTATGTCGTTAGAACTCTATAACTTTTTTTATTGACAAATTAATTTTCAATAGTATTTTGACGAGAGACTATCTCGCGGGCGCATACCGTCAAATCACCCGTTTGATTAATTCTTTCAATATTATTAATTTTAATATAATTTCACATTTAAATGATATGATAAATTAATGCTTAAAATGATTTAAGTGATTTTACACAAACAATTTGGTTCCACAATGACACATATACGTGAAACAATTTTCACAGACAAATATATAGTTTAGATGATTAATATTTAATGGATAATAATTTTAATTAATAGTTCAATAGTTTAAACAAGAAATATAAATCAATATGAATTTTCGACTTACAGTTTGGCTTAAGTTATTATAATTAATTGGCTTTTGACAATTTTTCCAATCTGTTTCAATATAATAATTTTCCAAAATATTCCGAATTCGATGAATAATATAATGATTCCAACGGACTTTGACGATTTCTCTTCATAATAGATATTTTGCTTAGGTCTCTGACTTAATACAATTCGTCTCTCATCATGACGATGCTTCATATTTCGTAATTTATAACAATAATTTGATAGTTTATATGCGAATATATTTTTCGGGCGTCGACTTTACAAGTTTGCTCGTGGAGCAGAAGTGAATTCGTATTTCGTCTACCACCCATGTATTGAACTAGGACTAGGCAACATATTTCCTTATTGCAGCCTTTGTTGACATCTTGCAACTTTGTCTGTTGCGTTCGTCTTCCAATCTGAGTAGATCCCTCTTACTTGCTCTCATTTGTTAATTTCTGTGTCCAATTGAATCTGGAAATATTTTACTTTCGGCAATGTTTGCCGAAATATTAATTTCGATTAATTTTATAATAATTTATTTAGCCAGCCAGGAACTGTGTTTCAATTATTTTCGTCGTTAATATTCATTTCTAAATTAATTAATTTTCATATTGACCTTACACAAAATATTTATGAATAATATAATTTTCACAATTTTGTGTCGATAATTGACCACCGAGAATTACAATTATCGAGCATTATAAAGAAGGTTGACAATATTTCCTGTCACAATATGCTAGAAATATCTCCGTAGTATGTGAGAGAATATCATAGCAAAGAGACAATACATTTAGTAAACTTTATCGATTTTTTTGCCAAAGCGAATTTGTATTTTTAGTAACCACTATTTATCTTCATTCACTTACAGTTGATATTTTTTTGATTTAGAATACAATATATCAAGTCATATTCTTTCAATTTCAATTATTATTACAGACATTATGTATTATATTCGTTTATATTGTACATTTTTTCATATATGTGAATTTTAAATAAATTTATTCCATCACAAAAATAATTTGAGATTTGTACTATCTCGTTATATCACATTTTTACGCACATATAATTTATTCAGAGTGCCATCACCTCTCTATTATCAATGGCTAAAATATTTTTTCGTTACCGGCAACAGCCGATAATTATCTTTACAATTTAATCGAAGCATCGGTGAATTCAAATGAATGCTCATAATTAGTAACTGATATCGCCGAAAAAATTTATATAAACACTAAGTTGCTTCATTTTTAAGCGATATTTTTTTTTGTTTGTGAACAGTGAAAATCTGATAATTTATACCAAAAAAAAACAATCCCGTTTAAAAAAAAATCCAAGTTAATTAGAAGCTTAGCGAATTCAAAAATTTGATTTTTCATATAAATAACGCCAGAAAGTTTTTTTTTTTGGCTTCAACTCGATTTTTCGGTAATCAAAAATTTTTTTGCAAAAAATGAATGTACAGTTTTCAGACAGCGTTCAATTTTTAACAAAAAATTTGTTCACCGCAAACGTTCTCCAACCAGCAGTTTTCGAGTTGTACGTAGAGCTGGAAAAATGAAAGTTGATTATAATTGACAAAAAAATATCTTTAAACTGGAATTTATCAATTTGACATTAATTATTATCTTACAATAAATGCGATAATGCTGAATCAACAATGTAATAGCATCAAAAAAAAAATTTTGATTACCGAAAAATCGAATTGAATTCGAAAAAAAAATTTTCTCGTGTTATATGTATGGAAAATCAAATTTTAGAATTCACCAAGCCTCTAATTAACTGAATTTTTTTCAACCGGGAATATTTTTTTTTTTTTGTATAAATAATCAAATTTTTAGTGTTCACAAACAAACAAAAATATCACCTGAAAATGAAATACCCTAATAAACACATTATAACTCACTTATTGATTATAAAATTACAAATTAAAATACAGTAGATAATTCCGAAAGTTCCAATCGATTTAGAAACTTCCTTGTTATCATGTCTCCAGAATTTTTATTTCTTTGAAATCAGATCGATGAACAAATCATATGGTAGAAAGAAACGAAACCTATAAACAACAAAAATAACATAACACCAAATTGTTCAAGCATATAAAAAAAATTTTAAAGTAATGAAAAAGACATTAATACATAAAATACATGATTCTCACTTCAATTATTGGATTCCACCTTATATTAAAAATCTCCATTGTACAGATCTAATTTTTTCCCTCCCATCGGTGGTGTTTGTGCTGATCTAACAGCTATAAACATTATACCAACAAAAATAATCAGTATTATAATGATAACGAATATATTTAACAACATAATTCGGAGTCGTCGCTGATTCTCTAAATCCGCTTCAAGATCTGTCATCGCCATTTGTCTTTGTTTGGTCAAATGGAAGATTGTATTACACACGCAATAAATGCTCTTAAATTTCTTGAGTACACAATTATCTCTTTCTTGTAAAGATTACAAGAATGTTAAAGGTTTCGAATTATTCACAAAAGTCGTTGATTATTGTTTAGTTGGTTTAAAGTCTCGTAGAATAATGGTTAACTCAAAGTCCGTTACGAAAGTGACCACTGTCTATGATAAATTTGTTGAAGCAGCCTGTTGCACCGTGATTAACTATCCCTTCCATCTGTTGTGGAACGACGCACGCAGCTCTCAAAATTTTCCAAAACAATGTTGAAACAATGAGTTTCCTCCTCGCGTGTCTGCATTAGGGTGTTCCCAATAATGAATCCAATTAAGTGGAAAATGCGAGCGCCCTAAAAACTGTATCAAAACTGTTTAATTAAGCTCTTTTCCAAAATAATATTAAAACAATGAGTTTCCTTCCTACGGGTGCACATTAGAATTTTCCCCATAATAAATCCAATCACAAAACACATACGAGCGTCCTGAAAGCTATGTTCTGTTTAAGCTTTTAATGGGAATTGTAACGTAATGTTTTATAATTTTGTATTGAATTAATCTTTTGTGTCTTGAAATTTTAGTTAATACGAAACTCTCAATGTCAAAATACTAGGAATAGTTTAGTCGTTGGAAATGTTTGTTTAATATTGTTATCCTTGCTAATTTGTGGTTTAAATTATTTATCTAGGTCACATTTTACTGGAATGAAATTATAAGAAATTATTTGTGATTAAAATATAAAAATAAAAAGTCTTGATATCTTTTTTTCCAATTATTGAATGGTTTTTTAGAACAAAATTAAAATGTTTTTGAATGAGATGAATTGTGCTCTGAATTTAGTCAAAGTTTGAAAGGATTGAAGATTGTTTTTTTTTTCTTTTTCATTCTTTCATTTTTGAATAAAGACATCAAGTGCTTGAATATGACAACAGAAAAAGGGGTGCATCCCCTTGGGATCAATTCGGCGGGTTATATTCTACATGCCGCGGTGAAACACATGGGAACACACACGTCTCTCAATGTCAGAGACCTCAATGGAATTCTTGCACGATTATAAATGAAAAAAAAAAAAAAGAGAAGAAAAAATAGTCAGTTGATAAAACTAAATTTGAATTCTTTATATCTACGTTTTTTTTTTTATATTATTCATTTTTATCATATCTAATTTGACTGTTTCTTTCTTCTTTTGTTGTCAACTCTATATGATTATTTTATTTTCAGACATCACAAAATAAAAGCACCAAAAATAATAAAATAAAAAAAATATATCAACGTTTTTTCGATGCAATAATAATACAAATTTTATTTGTTAAACCAAAATTTTTGTTTGTGAACACTGAAAATCTGATAATTTATCCAAAAAAAAATATTCCTATTTGAAAGAAAATTCAGAGTTGATTAGAGGCTTAGCGAATTCAAAAATTCGATTTTTCATATAAATAACACGAGAAAATTTTTTTTTCGACTTCAACTCGATTTTTCGGTAATCAAAAATTTTTTGTGATGCTATTACATTGTTGATTTAGCTTTATTGCATTTATTGTAAGATAATAATTAATGCCAAATCAATAAATTCCAGTTTAAAGAAAATTTTTTGTCAATTATAATCAACTTTCACCTTTCCAGCTCTACAACTCGAAAACTGTTGGTCGGAGAGCGTTTGCAGTAATAAACTTTTTTGTAGCAAATTTAATGCCCTACAAAAGCTGTTTCATTCATTTTTTCCAAAAAAAATTATTGATTACCGAAAAATCAAATTGAAGTCAAAAAAAAAATTTTCTCGTGTTATTTATACGAGAAATCGAATTTTTGAATTCGCTAAACTTCTAATTAACTCTGAATTTTTTTTTAAAACGGGAATATAATTTTTCCCTCATAAATTATCAGATTTTCAGTGTTCACAAACAAAAAAAAAAATATTGACTAAAAATGAAACACCCTAATGTTCACATATTTTTTACATTAATTTTTGCTGACAAATAGTTGTATAATTCCATCAGAGATATCAAGCAATTAATTATTTTACCATAAACAAACCCTAAAAAAATTTCTAAAATACAAAAACACAATCATCATCAACGTACAAATAATTACCAAAAATAATCCACAAAATTTAGCACAATCATAATATAAAATAAAATTCAAAAAATTCAATTTAAAAATATACAATTGATTCCCAATCATCAATATTATATATCAATTCCTATATTTCATTCAAATAATCCACGATATTATAATTCCTATTTATTTATAAATATACATTAATACTATAGTACTATAGTACAATATAAAATTGGAAAAATTGTGAATAAAGTTACTATTGAAGTGGCATATATTTGCGGTTTCATTTCTTACTGTTATATATCAAAGTCTTTCAGTTTCATTAATCATAATTTATCAATGTTGTAATACTGTAGAGGTTCACTCGAGTGAACTCCTATGCTATACGATAAATCTTATCAATAAATCTCAACGAGTCATTTTCCTAACGTACATTCACTTTCTCACCTGAATACCACGTTATTATCCCCTCATATCACCAATAATTATTCTGCAGACTTTTGTTCATTGATTAAATTATTGTCAGGATTAATTTATCTGTCATGAATAAACAAAGAAAAAAAAAAAAAGGGAATAGTAATAAAATCATACAAATGTATTTTCACACCCTGTAATATACATATATAAATATTGATATATCCAACATATTTTTATGAAGAAATACTCCTGAGGGAAAATGCATTTATTACATCGTTTTCCCTTTTTATGGAAGTGAGAAATGTATACGCGAATAGGGGCATATATTGTTCTTGCATCACCCCCGCAGTGGATTTATCAATGGAAATGGTAAAGTCTACTTTATATGAGTGCCTTGGGGATATGTATGTGTCCAGTTACAAATGTGATGTGATGTAACAATAAAATGTGAAGCATTCAATTAATAAAGATGGTCACGTTCTATATTATATTATTATACAGTGACCAGGTGTCGATACGATTTACAGAGATCTAAATATTATTTAATAAAAAATTAAATTGATGTATTGTGGATAAAATATTTGTATTGAAATTATGAATTGAATTTTATTTTTTTATTAGTGAAATAATCGTAAAAAATATATATATTATATATCATTAATTGTTTTACGTTGCTTGATGAATGTAAAAAAAATTTTTCGATTTTTTTTTTCTCGTAAATTTTGAGAAAAGAATTTTTTTTTTTTTTTTTTTTTCAACATAACAAAAGTGAAAAATTTTCAGATAATCGTTATTGCTTCAGTTATTATTATTTTATAATTACTGTAATTTTACCTAAATAATAAATAAATAAATAAATACATAAATAAAAACAATGAACAAATATATAAACAAATTAATTCATTAATAAAATAATAAATATAAAAACAATGAATGAATATATAAATAAGTAAATAAATAAATTAATTAATTAATTAATTAATTAATAAAAAAATAAATAAAAACAATAAATAAATATATAAACAAATAAACAAATAAATGAATAAGCAAATTAATAAGAAAATAAATGAAAACAATAAATAAATATGTAAACAAATTAATAAAAAAATAAATAAAAACAATAAATAAATATATATGAATAAATATATAAATGAATAAATAAATAAATAAATAAATAAATACATAAATAAAAACAATAAATAAATATATAAACAAATTAATTAATTAATTAATCAATTGATAGAAAAATAAATAAAAACAATGAATAAATATATAAATAAATAAATAAATAAATAAATTAATAAACAAATTAATAAAAAAATTAATAAAAACAATAAATAAATATATAAATAAATAAACAAATAAATGAATAAGCAAATTAATAAAAAAATAAATAAAAACAATAAATAAATATATATAAATAAATATATAAATAAATAAATAAATATACATAAATATAAACAATAAATAAATATATAAACAAATTAATTAATTAATTAATTAAATAATAAAAGAATTAATAAAAACAATAAATAAATATATAAATAAATAAATAAACAAATGAATGAAAAAATAAATAAATAAATAAAAAAATTTTTTTTATCGCCTGTTTTTTTTTTTTTTTTTCATAAATGGCTTTTTTATTTCAAATATTTCTTCCCATTGTTTTTGATAATTCCAAATTTCTTCAATATCCCTGAACAAAAAATTTTTTTCACTCCAATATTTTACATGTTGTATACACCAATATTTCAATTCATTCCATAGGGGAAAATTCGGATCCCGACGATGTGATTAATTTGATAATTAATAACATGAATAAATTCTTATGTCTATCAAGAATATACATACATATATAAATATATTTATATATTTATATATATATACCCATCAGTTTGCGTCGTATATTACTGATGGTATACATCATCTATCAAGAAGATTGTATCGAGATTGGTATTGGTGACGAGATGGGATAAATGTACAGTGAAGGAAAAATATATAGGGCATATAACTCTTGGTATATATTGGAATATCTATAGATATTTTATAAGGCAAAGATGCTCAAAGCTTCCATACACTTAACTTCAAAATCAATACACCAAGTGGGAATAAGCTTTGCAACGATGAAAGGAAGCATGTGTCGTCGAATTTTTTTTTCCTTTTTTTTTATTTTTCTAGTTTGTCAATAAAAGTTTTATTATCATATATCTGTATTTATTTTTTTTTTTTTTACTAGCCGGAAGCTCTTTGTTCGAATTGTAGCATTGGACGTTTCCACTGTTCACACGAAGCACACAATAGTTTTTAACACGACTGCGCAGACAAAAGACGAAAATTTTCGATGTAATTAATTCTTTATAATTCATTCTATAGAACGTGCACGTTTGGTAAAATGTACAATTTTTCTCAAGTACTTTTTGGTGCTTCGGATTTATTTTTTTCTTCGTTTTTTAATTAAAAGTCTTGGTTGAATTATTGAGTAGCTTGATAGAATAGACGAGGAAGAAGGTAAATTGTATTATGTGGATAAATTACTAGTTATGTGTGGTAAAGTCTTTTTTTTTTTAATTTTTTATTTATGCTCATCAAGATATTTTTTATAAAACATCGTTTTACTTGAAATTTATCTATACATGGATCATTAATTCAAAGTGAAGTGGAATATCATGTTGCTTTGAGACGAGAATACATTATTTATATATAAAAAATAATTTAATCAGTCGACGAACATGAAAAGGCGTGTTGTTTATATTGATGTCCTCCAGGTAATAAATAAATGAATAAATTAATATTAAAAAATATATTTTACATTATTATCCACGAAATAAACATATTTATAATTTCGGGTAATTGATCAATGCAATGATGAAATGGTTAATTATTAATTTGAAATTGATTTAAAATTATATTAAAAATAATTAGTGGATATTCAAAAGCTTCAAATGATAATTTCATTAAATTATTCAATGCTTCACTGGATTTTGAATCAAAGCTCATTTGGGAAATATTCAACTGACCATTATTCAGACATTTTAAAAATAAACTTTCTGGATAATTTAATTATAAATCAAACAGATTTCAAAAACATAATTAAATTATAAATCAATATACAAAAATTTATATTACAATTTTCACAATAATAATTAATTTTTTTAATTCAACTTTGTATTGAGTTCAATATGTAAACAATTTTAATTTCTAAACATACATTAACATAATTTTATTAAACTTTTTCTTTGATAATTATCTCCAATTAAAAAAAAAACAATTAATCATATTCAAACACTTTAATTTACAAAAAGATTTAAAAATTCCTAAATAAAAGTGAATTACTACGTTACATTAAAGTCCTATTCACATCCTGATTAAAAATAAATTCCCAACATTTTCGTGTACATATAAGACTAATTAATATTGATGAAAAGCATTGAATAATTTTTTTTTTAATTAGATAATTTTCTTTAATAAATTCTATCTCATTTCACTATTTTAAATTTACGAAAAAATCTGTCATTAAACTGTCAATAAATTTTTTAAACAATTATTATTTCTCAATATCTCTTTAAAATATATATTTCAACAATATGTCTGTATATGATATCAAATTAGATTTTAATTTAAGCTGAGAAACCAAGCAATTATGGGTAATAATATATTATTTAAATTAATTAAACTGTTCAGCTTCCTTTGGTAGGTCATTTTACCCCATTTCTCCCCTATATTCATACATTACATCTTCATTTATGTATATATATACATAATATATATATTATACATGTACGTACACCATAGCTAACAATTATCCTCATGTATTTTTTTCGTTATTAATTGACCAGTATCAATAGCATTAAAATACATTTAATTTAATTCACAATTTATTATTTATATATTAATTTTTAATTGATACAATTATTAAACATTTTAATTTATATTAATATGAGAATATTAAATTATAATTCAACACTATTACAAAATAATAAAAGTGAATTATAGACATAAAAGTATATACATTGTAAATAATTTGAAAAATATTTCAGTGAAAAAATCACAAATAAAAAGTAAAATTAAATGCGTTAATTAAATTAATTATTACATTGTTGTTATCTGCTAATATTTATTATTACGATATAAATGTATTTGTTTGATGTATAATAATATAAAAGTTGAAGTGGTATTTTTTTTTTCTTTTTTTTTTAAAGATAAATTGCTAATGGGATTAGTAACGCAACCACGATTACTCAATGCTCTTTTACTTAATTAATTCAAGCGCTTCACTTTAAATTGTTCCTCTGGTTTATCCATGCCAATACTCATCTCCATGGATTCGTATCCAACTGGCCACAATGTAAAAAGTACATCATCGATTGATTACTGCTGCACTTTTATTCCACAAACTCTGTAAAGTTTGCCATAGAACTATAAAATGTCAATTAATTATTCTATAATATTAATTAATTTTTCGGCAATAAATATAAATTTATTGAATCAAAGGAATAAAATTAATTGTTTTATTCCCTGTGAATTTTACCATAGAACAATTGAATATCAATTAATTATTCTACAACAAAAAATAAAATAATTCAATCAAAGAAATAAAATTAATTTTTAAATTTTTTTCTAAATTTTTCCATGGAATTATAAAATGTTAATTAATTATTTTACAATATTAATTCATCTTTCTACAATAAATATCAATTAATTAAATCAAAGAAATAAAATTAATTCTTAAATTCCCTATGAATTCTACCATAGAACTAAAAAATATCAATTTATTTTTCTAAAAAAAATATAAATTAATTGATTCAAAGAAATAAAATTAATTCCTAAAATTTTCTGTAAATTTTTCCATGGAATTATAAAATATCAATTAATTATTCTACAATATTAATTCATCTTTTTGAAATAAATATAAATTAATCAAATCAAAGAAATAAAATTAATTCCTAAATTAAAAATAAATTTAAAATTCCATTCTGAATAAGTAAATCAATGTAAATAATATTTAATTATAGTGTTAATAATCAATAAAAAAATTTTATTATACTCTTGAGATAATACTTGAATAATTGGCAAACTGTTAAATTTTCACTAATCAAATCTCCTGTCATATTATTATTTGTTTGATGACTGAATTAGTATTTATCTGTACCCAACTCCTCATCGCTCAGTTAGTCCTCTCAAAATCTATAGATAATTTCAAGTGTTCACAGAACATACTACATACATATAGATAAATTGATCGGTAGAATTTCAGTGTACATATAATACGAGTCAAGTCTCGTCAAGGGGCCAACATTTCGCTCAGCAAACTTTATGAATTATGAATTATTATGATAGAGTAATCCCTGTGTGCTTGTATTATCGCAAATATTCCTGAGCTCATCTGTACTAAATTAAAATATATATTATATGAAATAAAACCCAAGAGAAATACAGTTGGAATATCAGGATGTAATATTATCTATTGAAATGTCACGTTTCCAACCATGCATTACTTGTAAAACGAGAAATGTCCAATATAACGATAAATTACTTGCAAATCAATTGCATGAAAAAAAAAAAATAAATCAAAGAAGAAGATATAAAAATTCTATAATTTATATGAGAAAAATCAATTTATCGACTGGATAAAATGGCAAATTGAACGAATTATTGAATAAAATTTCATTGAATATTCTCAATGTAGAATTTTAACAAGTAAATTGATCATCCAAGTCGAAATAATAATGGGAATAAAATGATAAAGCTCTCCATTAAAATTGTTGCATTAAAATGAGTATTAAATGTCATTTATATTACTTTTATATCGTTGGATTAAAAATATTTCTAGAATAATCTTAGTTTTCTCAAAGCATAGCGATTAATGATTCGATAAAAAGTAAAATCCAAGAAATATCGTATCACATTTCACGTCAATAAATCATTTGTTAAATTAATAAAAAATGTAAACCATTAAAATTTGATTGCGTTTATTTTTCATATATAAATTAATTTTTTTATTTTTAATGATTGTACTCAAATAATAATTGTCGTTATTGATTAGATTAAATTTATCTCAATAATATAAAGTCTTTATCATGAATATAAATAAATAAATAATAAAAAAAAAAATATAAACAAAACAATACAGTCATGGAAAATAATAATTGAAATTATATTTCCACAAAGCACGAACCACGCTCAAAATTTGTAGCATAAAAATTAATTAACGCATGGAAAAAGCTCTCTTTTTTTATTCTACAGCTTTTTACAGTCTGCAGACTCATTTGGAACAAGACTTTTATAAAGAAGTGGTCTTGCATTGCCTCTCTATGATTAAAAACACATATTGAAAATTTTCTAAATTATAATTTTCATTTTTGCTAGAAAAAAAAAACTGAATGTAATTTATTAAATAAATTATCTTATTGAAATAACTAATATTTCTTTGTTATAATTAATTATAATTATACATGGATAAATTAATTGATGGTGTATCACATTAGGTGAAATTATTGCAAAATAAATAAATAATTTCGTTAACAAACAAAATGGAATGTTTATGCTAATATATACGTAGAGTAAAGCTTTGATAATTTACTCGAATATCATAAGTAAACAATTTTACTGTGTATGATGTTGTATCAACAATTAATACCTATATAAATCATGCAGAGAGTAAAGCACAATAATTGTAGATTGATGAAGCAAAATTAGTTATTTACCATGATTTATTGGACTTAGCTGATGTTATATGCTTCATTATATTATTTACTGTCTAGCTTTGATGTATTGGATAAATAATGCTTCATTATAGTCATTAAATTCATCTTGGATTTATTTAAATTATCTTGTTAAAACTTTGATAAAAAAATAAGCTTCGATTTTATGACAGTTTTTTTTTTGCTATTGACATAAATTGGAATATAAAAGACGAGTAATCAGTGAAAATCTGATAATTTATGGGAAAAAGAAAATATTCCCGTTTGAAAAAAAAATCTGAGTTAACTGGAGGCTTCACTCATTCAAAAATTCGATTTCCCATATAAATAACATGAGAAAATTTTTTTTTTGACTTCAACTTAATTTTTCGATAATAAAAAATTTTTTTTTGACTAAATTCATTTATAGCTTTATTAGGGTATTGAATTAGCTACAAAAAAGTTTATTACCGCAAACGCTCTGCGACTAATAGTTTTCGAGTTGTAGAGCTGAAAAGCTGAAAGTTGAATATAATTGACAAAAAATTTTCCTCAAACTGAAATTTATTGATTTAACATTAATTATTATCTTACTACAAAAGCTATAATGCTTAATTAACAATGTAGGAGCTTTATAGAGATCATTGTAAGATAATAATTAATGTCAAATGAATAAATTTCAGTTTAAAGAAAATTTGTTGTTAATTATAATCAAATTTCAGCTTTTCAGCTCAACAACTCGAAAACTGCTAGTCGGAGAGCGTTTGCTGTGAATAACTTTTTTTTAGCAAATTTAATGCTCTATAAAAGTTATAAATTCATTTTTTCCAGAAAAAAATTTTTTCTTATCAAAAAATCGAGTTGAAGTTGAAAAAAACAATTTTCTCATGTTATTCATATGGGAAATCGAATTTTTGATTGAGCGAATCTTCTAATTAACTTAGAATTTTTTTTCAAACAGAAATAATTTTTACTTTCCATAAATTATCAGATTTTCAATGATCTCATAAAAAAAAAATATCGCCTAAAAATAAAACACCCTAATATATAGGAGCTTTTTAAAATTTATAAATTTAAAATATGCTTTAAATTATGTATGATAAGCTAACATAGATTAAATTTTTTATTTTGAATAATATTTACCTAAATCATGAGCTTTATATTTTTCATTTATTTTTTGTATGATTTTGAATGGAAATTCGGTATTACCTCACCCATAGAACAAAACCGTAAATTTTCTACTTTATATAAAAAATTATTTTTCGATCCCATATACATGTATATTTCTTTTTTTCTTTTTTGAATGAAGCACACAAATATGTGATGACACGGAGCTTATACCAAAATTTCCAGTTTTTCCTCTACAATTCAAATATTTACCTGGAATAATGCTCGTTAAAGAATTTTATTAAAGTAACTCATAAAATTCCTATCGAAAAAAAAAAAATAAAAAATAAAAAATAATAAAAAAACTTGACTTTAAAGATGCAAAATCATAAAAGTTTTAGTAAAGCTCTTAACCCACAATGCCTACCACATAAAATCGCAACTTGTCGTAAATATTCAGCTATATTCATCCACCTATATATAAGAATAATTTTATTACTTTCATTATTACTATTTTATTATTTTTATTTTTATTTTTTTTTTTTTTGTTTTCAAGCACAATATCTTTTACATTTTTGTGTACACTCTTAATAATTAAATTTTCAATTCATTTTTAGTAATAAAATAATAATGATTTATTACAATTTTCACTGAATTTTAAATATTTATCATCAGTTCTTAATTTATTTAAACACAAAATTATCTAAAATCTAATTTTTATTTTATTTTTCAGAAATAAAATTACATTAATTTATTATAATTTACTCTCAATTTTAAATATTTATCATCATTTCTAGAGTTATTTAAACATGAAATAATTTTAAATATAATTTTCATCATATTTTTCAGTAATAAAATAATAATAATAAAATAACATTAATTTGTTACAATTTTCACTGAATTTAAAATATTTATCATTATTCATGAAACCTTTTTAAATACAAAATAACATAAAATTTAATTTCCATAATATTTTTCAATAATAAAGTAACATAAATTTATTAAAATTTTCTAAAATATAATTTTTATTTTATTTCTCACTAATAAAATAACATTAATTTATTGAAATTTGCTCAAAATTTTAAATATTTATCATCATTACTAAACTTTTTAAATACAAAATAATATAAAATTTAATTCCCATCACATTTTTCAATAATAACAAAATAACATAAATTTATTACAATTTTTACTGAATTTAAAATATTTATCATCATTTCTTAATTTATTTAAGCACAAAATTATCTAAAATTTAATTTTTATTATATTTTTCAGTAATAAAATAATAATAATAAAATAACCTTAATTTATTACAATTTATACTGAATTTTAAATATTTATGATCATTCCTAAAGTTATTTAAACCCAAAATTATCTAAAATTTAATTTTTATTATATTTTCCAATAATAAAATAATTATAATAAAATAACATTAATTTATTAGAATTTTCACTGAATTTAAAATATTTATCATCATTTCTTAATTTATTTAGACCCAAAATTATCTAAAATTTAATTTTTATTATATTTTTCAGTAATAAAATAACATTAATTTATCAAAATTCACTCCTAATTTCAAATATTTATCATCATTTCTAAACCTTTTCAAATACAAAATAATATAAAATTTAATTCTCATAACATTTTTCAACAATAAAAAAACATAAATTAACCAAAATTTCCTAAAATATAATTTTCATTATATTTTTCATAAATAAAATAAAACATTAACAATTCATAGAAAATTTGCTCTTAATTTCAATATATTTATCCATCAATCCAAAAGTTATCCAACCACAAAATTAAAAATTTAATTCAACAAAAATTTTATCAATTAAATATATAACTGCATAATTCCATATAATGTCATTATGCATCTAAATGATAACGAAATTCTACACACATACATAATCAGAGACTTCAAATATACATCCAATACATACACATATATATAATATACACATATATATGTACACATAAATGTATAGTATGTATATACACATTATACATAGACCGATTATCCCATGCATTCAGCTTGAGCGTTGTCTTGCTTTGATCATACATCAATTGACATCTTGCTCCGTTGCACGTTGGAGTTTATATATGTATATCGATCGGCATCCTTAATGGCATTGTAACGTCAACCTCAGGTGTAGATACTGAGTCGAGCTTAAATATTATCATTAATGGCCTGTGATTGTTGAATTACTGCCGAGTCATATCAGTAATCGAATTAAATTTATGAAATATCATCAATATACAATTTTAAATATTTTATCATACCAAAATATTTTATATACATAATATTTATCAATAATTATTATTCATTATTCTCCTCGTACAAATAAAAAATATATTTGCAATCAATTTAATTTATTAATTATATAAATTATATGTTCAGTATCATAAATATAATAATTTCAATTTATTTATTCAAATATTCAAATGATAATAATTTATTATGATTGATAATACAATTTTGTCAAGTAAGATAAATATATTTTTGGAATACTATGAATAACAAGTTTTATAGCTTGGCTGAATACTATATATAAAATCATCAGGATTTGTGCGAATATATAAAATGTCATGGCATAAGATATTGGTCATAAATATTATTACCACAATCTATACCACCATAGAGAGTGGTTTCATTAAGCTGCAGTTACAAGAATATATATATTTTGGTTTCATGAATCATCCAATGGTGAATGTTAAAGGATATAAATATAAGCAGAAGAAATAATTTCATTTGTGGATGCAGAGACAGGATATTGAAGTGATTATTTGTTTATTCATTGTGACACTATTAATAATATAATTATTGAATAAATTTTTTGTTTATTTATTTATATTTCTTTACATGATTTTAAGATTAATGTTACAATATTTTGTCAATTTTATTGTACAATAATTTAATAAATTTTATATATGTAAACATTTAATTTGAATATTGATCGTCATAATTTGTATTTATAAATTCTATTCTTTTATTATTATTTATTTATTTATTTTTTTTTTTTTTATTATTTAGAAAGGTGATAATAATTTAGTGATATCAGTATTGTTGTTGTTCTTTTTTTTTTTTTTTGGATGAATTTAATTTTTATTGTATATTTTTTTAATGTGAAAGAGTTTTAATTTTTAAACGTTTTACAATCAAATCAATGTTAATTTTTTAATTTTATATTGTATATTGTAATTATAATAGCTGTTATGAAAGTTGTATAATGTTGTTATATTTGTTTTACGGTTTATAATTTTGCGATATAGAGTGTGTTTTCATCCACCGAATTTTCATAGAACAATGAAAATTGTTTCTGGAATGTGAATATTAATTTTCATGTGTCATCATTTATTTTACACACCTCAACAGATTTATACACATTCTGTTTGCTGTTAATATTTATATGTATTTATTTATGCATGTTGAAAATGTTTTTATGATGGAAGAACGAGGGAAACGTGCGCACTAAATAATAAAAGACACATAATGAATTTATAGAATTTAATTGGTGCTAAGAACTGAAATTTATCTTGGAAATATTTTGAGTTAATCAAATAATTTTTATTAGTTTTCTATTCGTGATAAATAAAATTATTTTATTGATTGTTGATTATTATATCGGAAATAAATAAGAGAGTGTTGATATTTCAATACTGAAAATTTCATTAAAATAAATAAATACATTATTTTAGTAATATGAAAAATATTAAAGTAATGTTTTTCATTTTATTTAAATTCATGTTTTACTTAATTGAAATCAGTATGTACTGCCCGACACTGTTGTTATCTTGCACACAATTATCGTATAAATTGGAAAATTATACACAATTACATATGTGCATTTAAAATTATATTATTTTATTAATTATGCAAAGTTTTATTTTATTCAAAATAATTTATTTTAATGTGAAAGTAAAAATAAAATTTTTCATTATTTTGACATTTTATCATGAAGTGATAAGAAAATTATTGAATTATATTCAAATCTGCATCTGTATCAAGCCAAAAATTACATTTGCATATAATAAACAATCAATAATAATTAATAATTAATTAATAATGAAATAAAAAAAATTATTTAAAATTGCACGTTTCACTTCACTCTTTTTTTCTTTTATTTTTCTTAGTTATTAAATAAATATCTGTGAATTAAATATCCTCAATATTATATTACTTAATTATATATTTATATATTCGATCAATTTTGCTATTTATTATTTACAGTAAAACACTTTACAACCGTATACGTTAAATTGATATGAACTTGATATTACATTAATGTGCTCAGATTGAATAATATTTATCCTGATACATTAATTATTTTAATTTATTTATTTACTCTGTAATATCAATTAACCATTTGTTTTCTCTTTCATCATTTTCAATATGTTTATTTATATATTTTCATTAATAATTAATATGAGCAATTAGATAAAGTCTCGATTCATATACGATGAATTTTTAATATAATTATTTTTCGTATATAACAACATCATAATATTGATAACTATTTTTTTATTATTTAAAATGATTGTAAATTATAATGCACAAGTATATATTTATACATATGTACTTGAATATTCTTTGTATTTATTGATTTAATTTATATTTATTGTTCGTTTTTTGTTTTTTTTTTTTTCTTTAAAATTTTTCTCAACATATTTATCGATTTTTTAAAATTATATTCGCAATAATTAAAATCCAAATGTGCTAAATGAACCTCTGGCAAAATTTATATAATAAAATATATGTACAATTGGTCGTGAGTGTTGATTTCTCGAGGTTCATGCTCAGAACAATGCAGTTACTTGGTATTTTCGCGGTTTTATGGCTTAATTGAAGTGGACAATTCAATTAAAATCAAAAATAAATTGTTTAATTAAATTAAATTGTAGCCAAATATTATTGAAGGAATTTAAAACGATATCCAATTACGTTGAGTATATATTAATAATTTTAACTACATATTTGCAACAATTTGAATGAAAAATTGTTTTATTTTTATTCATTCGCTAACAAGTATTTTTATTTTTTATTTTGTGGTTTATTTCTTTTAAATATTTATAGAATTAAGAGCGCAAAATGTCTTGATAATTTAGTGATGACAATTACAAAGCGTCCTGTAAATGGGGCTCAATCAGGACGACAATGTGATCATGATTCATTTATAATTAATTTTTAAATAAATTAAATAATTTAATTAAATTCAAAATTTTGACTTTACTAAATTACGATGAATTGAAACATTGTGCTTATTTTAAAGACTTCAAAAGCGATTAAACTGACGATAGATAAAAATTTTATTAAGGATAAAAAATTTTTGAATGAATTGTTGCAATATCAATTGTTTAAATTGAATAAAAATTTCAGTAGTAGTAGTAGTAGTAGTAGTAGTTTATGTATATCGTTTTAGCCTTGGTAAATATACGTACGATCTGTGTCTGATTGAATGAAATTTACTTTTTCACTCGGACGGTTTATTCATTTATTTATTCATTTGTTTATTTTTTCTTCTCATCAACCATTATTTTCAAAAAGTTCATCAAAGAGATTGCACAAAGTGGATTAAACTTATTCATTTTGAATTTATTCTGAATTCAAAACTTTTGATATTATCAAACCATTATTCACTAATAAATATACTAATAGAAAAAAATTCAAGAGTCAAAAAAATTTTTGAAAATTTTCCATGTTTTTTGACAGGATGTATTTCAGTGAAAAATGGTCGTATCGAGGTTTTTGAAGAAGCGAATTGAAGCTGAATAAACAAGCTATCTAATCCATATGATGGCTTAGCTGAAAAAAAATTTTTCCAAGTTCGTGAATTCGAAAAAAAAAAAATTTTTGAAATTTTTCCGTGTTTTTTGACAGGGTGTATTTCAGTGAAAAATGGTCGTATCGAAGTTTTAAAAAAAAGGAAATAAAGCTGAATGAACAAGCTATCCAATCCAGATAATGATTTAGCTGAAAAAAATTTTTCAAAGTTCGTGGAGACCAAAAAATGAAAAAAATTTTTTTGCGAAATTTTTTTTTCGTGCTATTTCTTAGAATTACGTAATAACCGTGGCTCCAAAAATTTTTTTGTCTACTTGGACTAAAAACTAGAAATTCAGAGCTTCAAAATCCATTTTTTAAAAATTTGATACAACCATTTTTCACCGAAATACAGTCGATCAAAAAACACAAAAAAAATTTCGAAAATTTTATTTGACCCTTAAACTTTTTCCATTACTATATATCACCTAAATTATATACATATATATCATATATACACATTAATTTAATCTAAAATTTATCTGTTTATTCCAAGTTCAAAATTGCATTTAAATTACGTGCGTCACATATTTAAATTCGCGTATAGTTGTCGTGTTACAAATCGTAACCATTAAATCGAGAATATTAATTAAAACAAGTGTGTACATAATGACATATATATTTATTATATTTTTATATATACATTTTTATTAATCAATAAAATACCTATAGATAAATTCCACATTTTCATTATTAAATTCATATGCACATTTATCTATGTATTTATTTTATTTATTTATTTATTTATTTTTTGTTTTCTTCATTAAAATTCCTATGGCATTAGATGGACAAGAGACCATGTAAAATTGTTAGAAAACCAAAATAATTTATGCTTATTATTTTTTTTTTTAATTCACCCTGTTCACTAATATTTATGTACTAATATTTTTATATTTATTATACGCTGAGAATTTCAAATTTAAAAATACAGCGCAACGCTGAGTAAAATTTTTGATGCAATTGCAATGTCTGTACATTTACAATAACGGTAAATTTTTATTTATCGACTGAATGTCACGAAATATACATATACACCAACACACACACACCCACACACATATCGTATCTATTGAGCTAATTGAATAAAAGAAAAAAATAAATAAAAACAATATTGGAAGCCCAATAATAAATTGAAATATATTAAATCAGATAAACAAATAATATAAACAGTTCAAACTATAAAATTGCAAAGATATTAAATTATATCACAACGCACAATCATTATATATCAATATTTTATGTACACACATATGTATATAAATTTTATATACTTGAAAAAGTGTAATAAACATCTATATTTAAAATTTGAATTAAAAAAAAAACAAATTTATTCTGAAGAGTTTGGAATAAAAAATATATTCCAAATTTTTTAATTATTATTGTAATTTAATATTCGATATTATTTTTTTTTTAAACTGTACATTATTTATCTTTTTATCAGTCTCGCAAATAAAGAATAATTGTAAGACCAATATAATTTATGTACACAAGAAATTTATTTATTTATACGGTAACTTCTTCAGAAAATCTATTTTTATCATCGAGATTTATGACAATGGCATGAGTACGAGCATGACCCGATTTGTGAACTTCATCTTCCTTTATTTCGTTGATTTTTTTATCGGTATTCGATGTGTCACTGTGTTCATTTAGATTAGCTACAATATTTGAGCAAGACGGCATTGAAGTTGATAAAGTAACGGTTTCAAGATTAACATTATCGCTCTCAATTGTCGAGATTTTTTTATTACAAACTGCAGCATTCATGTTCTTCTCCACAGTCATTGATAAAATTTCCTTATTGTTATCCTCGCTATTTATTTGCTCCATGGTATTTACATTTTCTGAATGTTTTTCATTCTCTTCCTCAATGTGGAGTTGAACTGATTCCACTATTTTATTGCCACTGTCCTTGCATACTTCGAGATAATCATTTACATTCAATTTCCTCGGTACAACATCAACAACTGACGACTCTTCTACAGTTACAATGCTTTGTTTATTAAACCTCAAAGTCGATGGAATTTCTTGAATAGCTAAAATTTGTGTCTCAGTTTGATTTGCTGCCACTTGCATTGCCAATAATTTTGCAGCCAAATGACGATTTCCCATTCGTAAATTCTTTTCTTTGAGAAGCTCAAGTTGTGTGTAAAATCGGCGAAATTCCTCCTGAAAATTTAAACGCAAAACATCTCCTTTTACCCGGAATTTTTTAATAAATTAAGATTTCTCTTGTGTATACTACAGTTAGAATGCAACTTTATTATTATTTTTTATTCTCATTTTTTTTTTTTTCGTTGCAACCACCTGAATATAATTATTTTTATTCGTTCGTAAAGTAAATTTATATTTTGTTGAAGTACAAGCCATTAGTAATATTGCAATGGCTGACATTATCCTCAAGTATATCTTCATAATCATCAATTATATGAAAAGTACATTCTACTCAACTTCTAATGACGTCAGAAATTTTTCGTAGATCATTGCAAAATATTGTACTTTTTATAAAGCAGGAGCCTGGTTTAGAAGGCGTAAAAAAAGCGTTTTTTTGAAAATTTTTTTCAGACAGAAAAAAATAAACAACTCTACTGAACTTTTACGATTATTTTATGACATATTTTAACATTATAAAAAAAATTTTTCGAAGTAAAAATATTGAAATACAGCAGATTTATATTCACATTTGTGTAACAATTTGTAATTGCAATCTCCAATCGGCGGGCAAGATGGAGGTCGTAATTTTTATTTGAAACAAAAAATTCAAAAACAATTTTAATCTTCATATATTTTTTTTCTATATGAACTAAGAAAAATCCAAAAAATTATGAAATTTAAAAAAAATTTCAGGTTCGAAAAAAAAAATGTGATTTTTGTAAAAATAAAAATTCATTTCTACGTGCCAAAAAAGGTTTTCAAAATTCGTTTTTCATGAATGTTTTTAGTTCAAATAGAAGAGAATACAAAACTAAAGCAAACAAGCTTTGAATCATTTCGATTGGACATATATTTTTCTCGCAATCACGCCCACCCAGTTTAGAAAAATCGTAAAAATAAAAACTCGAGAAAATGCGCTTTAAAGTTTACTTTATTCTTAAATACATTAGAAATAAATTTAAGTAATAACAAAAAAACCATTGTTTGAGCATTCTAAACCATACCCCTGCCTTAAAATAAATATTAGAAACGAAAAAAATAAAAATTTCTTACCGTAACTCCATCGCCTTCCTCAGTAAAATTTGCCTGTTGCAAAGAAATCGAATTTGTTTGGTTGCTGGCTCCTTGAACTCGACACGATTTCCCAATAAATTTACCAGTCGTGCCCGGAAGTTTGCTCATTGCATCCTCCTTACTTCCGCCACGAAATACAACGTAAGCCTTTTATAAAATAAATATATTAATACTTTATTATAACTTAATCAAAATAATTCCATCAAATTTCTCTAAACTACTCTTTTTTTTTAATTTATTCATTCATTTATTTATTTATTTTTTCTTCTCATATCTTACTGTATAATTATTGTATCATATTTATGGCATAAATAATTATTTCTTTACCTTACTGCCAAATATAATTCCCAGTAAGAGAGTTACAGTGAGTTGTGTATGACAGAAGAAAATGATGTATAATAAATCCGGATTTGCGGGCGACTGAAGAAATAGCCTAGCACAATAAATTATTAAAATTCACCATTATATTATATTATTAATGTTTTAAACACTGGTTAAATTATAAATAAAGTTTAAAACTAAAATATTTAAGTTTATAATGGAGTTAATACAAAATTATGAACCGTAAAAATAACTTTAATATTATTTTAGCAAATGAGCCAGAGAATGGTAATAAAATTTTGCGGTCAACAACTGTAAATGCATTGGTACAATTTGTGGTCACAATAATTTATATATATATGTATGTATGTTATATTCGTGTAGGACAATGGATGAATATGCATTGTGAAAATGAAAATATATGTACATGAATGTGTAATAATAAAATAGAACTTACATCGAGACATTGAGGAAAACTGTCAAGAGAAATTCGTTGTAAATTGCCACAGAGATAAATCGGCTCTCGTTAAATTCAGATGGTGCTTTTCGTACTACAATACACAATCTGATGCCCCATACTAGAAACATCACCTCCACTGAAAGCAATTGAGAAAAAAAATATTGTCAATTTAACTGTAATATTTACGTCACAATTTATTATTATTTAATCTTGTTAAATACAAAATTGATACTTGGCAATTTTTTTTTTTTGTAATATCAATTGAAATGAACTTGAAAATGTCAATATTTTATATTCATAAAATGTATTGGAATATATATTTATTTATTATATCACAGAAATTTTATATGTTGAAAAAAAAAAAAATTTAACGATATAAAAAAAAAGATTTTAAATATTATTGAATATCAAATTTTAATTGGATTACTTCGATAATTGGAAATAAAAAATGAATATGATAACATCAATATCCAGCATTTATATAAATTAATTGGAATTATTGTTGATAGAATTTATTTATGAAGAAAATTAAGGAAAATATAATTTTACGAATTATAAAATATTTTTTCTAATTAATTATATTTATTATTATTAAATAATTCATATTTTTTCTTCGAATAAAGACGGTATAATTAAATGGGGTAATAGAATTTCAGTTCAACTGACCACTCATAATGATAGCTTATTAAATTCAATAAAATAAAATTGCCAATTAAAATTATTTCACTTGGCTATTAAAACTATTTTTTGATTTGAATAGTAGGAGAAATAAATTTATCTAAAATACACGTGGATATATATTTAATGAAATGCGTAATAAATAACTCACATGTTGTAAAACTGTGATCCCACCAATCTGTTCGACATAAATAAGCTTTCAGGTCATCAGCAGTTCGACCCACAATTACTACTGGTGGTGCAACAATCGTACGAATTCCAAGAAATACACTGAATATCGTGACTATTATTCCAAGGCGTTTCAACAAATTCATGTCTGTTATCTTGACCGCCTTTGCTGATTTCACACGAAATATTACGGAAATCCTGAAATCAAACAAAAAAAAAAAAATTCCATGCCAACGGCTTTATTATTAGAAATCAAGATGTATGAAATGAAGGCTAAAAAAAAAAAGCTCTAATTTGAATAATCGCAATAATTCTTACAAAAATATATTATTTATATAAATATATATATGTACTAGGGTGTTTCATTTTTAGGCGATCATTTTTGTTGTCTGTCGTACCTGAAAATGTGATAATTTATAAGAAAAAAAAATATTCCCGTTTGAAAAAAAATTCAGAGTTGATTAGAGGCTTGGCGAATTTAAAAATTTGATTTTTCATATAAATAACACGAGAAAATTTTTTTTTCGACTTCAACTCGATTTTTTGGTAATCAAAAATTTTTTTTGATGCTATTACATTGTTGATTCAGCTTTATAGCGTTTATTGTAAGATAATAATTAATGTCAAATCAATAAATTCCAGTTTAAAGAAAATTTTTTGTCAATTATAATCAACTTTCACCTTTCCAGCTCTACAACTCGAAAACCGTTGGTCGGAGAGCGTTTGCGGTGAGAAACTTTTTTGTAGCAAATTTAATGCCCTACAAAAGTTGTTCCATTCATTTTTTCCAAAAAAAATTTTTGATTACCGAAAAATCGAGTTGAAGTCGAAAAAAAAAATTTTCTCATGTTATTTATATAGAAAATCGAATTTTTCAATTCGCTAAGCCTCTAATTAACTCTGAATTTTTGTTCAAACGGAAATATTTTTTTTTTTTCATATAAATTATCAAATTTTCACTCTACTATACATACAAAAAAAAATTTATCACAATTTTTTTTTGATCCACTAATTTACCAATTGCATAATCTCAAAAAAAAAACCAATATAAAATCAATCAAAAGAGAGAAAAATTAGTATCAAAAATAAAAAATACATACGGGTATTTACATTGAATTTTTACATTCTACATATTTAAACTACAAATAAAATTCAATATAAATGACCAACGAGATCGTCCAACATTTTGAATAAATATGTTACGTGAAATCGTTTAATTGCAAATGAGGGTAAACGAGAGTGAGGCATCACACACAGTTTGATCCCTCTCTACTCGGACACGACATCAAGTGAAGGTACCTCAATTGATACAAGTGATATGATTATCAGCAGCATCGTCCATACATATATTCACATACACATACATATAGTTACTTGCTAGCTAATTGATTATCAGTGCCGTTGGGTAAAATGACTTTAAGGACATTTACCCTATATCAATTTATTAACTTATTCGTAATAGTTCAATTTAATTATCAACATCACTATAGTTCAACGTACAAATTTCATAAGTTAATCCAACTTAATAAAAATAATATTCCACATTCATTCACTCTCCCTCAATAATATTTAATTTTATATATAAATTAAATTTCACAATAAACAAAAAAAGAAAAGAAAAAAAAGATCCATGTTAATCTATCAATTTTATTGATTTTCATCTCCATGTCTTTTACACTGATTGAGAAACCATTTATAAATAGATATACGCAGAAATAGCAATGCAAAAGCCACGAAGCGAATATAACAGAAAAAAAAAATTGGAATAAAAAGTCATTTGACCTATCGAACTTTATTAAGACCAGAAAACATTTTCCGTAGTACCTACTTTATATACTCGGTTTATTTCTTTTTTTTTTTTCTTTTTTTCTCTATCCTCCTCTCATTATTCACGTTTTGGCATGATCTCTCGGCGAGTTATCATCGTGACGCCAGCATTGGAAAGTGTCGACGACTATTCTCGGAAAAGCCACAAATGATATCGGAAGTCGTGGTTGCTCGTCGCTATCGAGACGACCTTAATTCGCGTTCTCAACCAATTTTTATCCCTTTTTTTTTTTTTATACATTTTGTTTTACAGGTATAAAATATTTTACAACTTTCATCTTGTACTTTATTATAACATGTCAATGCACAAGGAAAATTTTGTACAATATATATTTGACATTGATAGACTACTGTAATGAGTTTGTATAAATTTATATATTTTTTTTTTTTTTGTGTATTTATAATTTATATTCTGAAATAACTTTAGTTATATTATTTATTTTTTCTTCCTAACTCCATAAATTATATTACTATATATATATAGGTCTTTTTTTTGTATATAATACTTGGCTGCGTTCCCTCTTTTTACTCCAGCAACCCATTTTATCTTTGTCATACAAGTGAAAGAAGAAAATATTACTTTTCAAAAATTACCAAAAAAATTACATGCATTGTAAATGACGAATGACAGTATATGTTAAATGGATTATTATACTTGACTTGAGAAATATTATTATGAATGATATAAATTATTATATTAATGTGAAAATTGTGATATTTCAAAGATTTATTTAATAATAGATTTTAAATATAAAATATTTATGTCTGTGCAATTTATCGAGAATTATAAATTCAATATTTTTTATTGTAAATTATAAATTTATTGTTCTAATATTCTGACAAATGGAGGAATAATTATATACACATTTTAAAAAAATTTACAAACAAATTTAACTGAAAGTTCATGTTTAAAAATTGACTAATTTTTGGTACAATTGAATGAAAAAAATTACTAAACACTAAATAACATTAGTTCAATGCATTAAACTCAATTACTTTAACTAATTTTTCATCTCACAGATGTATAAATGTATAAATATTTATCAACAATTCTAAATTTTTGCCCAGAATATTTAACTAAAAAATATTATTTTACTAATTCAGTTTATCTATCTGTAAAAATAAAGTTAAAATTTGTTATCTTTACATTTATGTTTAAAAATTGACTAATCTTTGCTACAATTAAATGAAAAAAATTACTAAACACTAAATAACATTAGTTCAATGCATTAAACTCAATTACTTCAACTAATTTTTCATCTCACAGATGTATAAATGTATAAATATTTATCAACAATTCTAAATTTTTGCCCAGAATATTTAACTAAAAAATATTATTTTACTAATTCAGTTTATCTATCTGTCAAAATAAAGTTAAAATTTGTTATCTACAGACATATCAAGTAAATATACATTAATCATTATGTAAATTTGTGAAACTGAACACTGAGTGATTCAATATTCAGTTAAAAATACTATAACCAATCAGTCTCAATTTAATATTATACAGTTACTATTTTAAAATTCACATTTCTCTCTATATTACTTATATATATCCTGAATTGTCTTCTTTGTACCTACATAAGGTTCGTTATAGTTAATGTGGTTATATATTCAAAATGTATCGTCACTTTTACCATGTTTCACAAGTGAATATAATGCAGCTTCGTACTGACTTGCAGTGTTTTCATTATTTTCACAAATTTCTGGTTTTCTCGTTTTGTCTCATTCATTTCAACTCTCAACCACCAGTTAAATTTATAAGGTCGTCTTTTATCTTGGCACTCATGCACCATTGCACCTATTATCTCATTCCCAGAGACAGAATTGGATATTCTGGTCTCACTTTCTAGTGTTTTATATTGTACATTTTTATCGTTTTATAAATCAATTTATGACGAGGACTACAGAAAAACTATTCAATGAAATATTGTAGCAGGTGGTGAGATAGAAAAAATAAATTATAAAAATACATTGAGTTCTATTTAAGGTAGTGGGCAAAAGAAAAAAAAATAAATAAACTGAATTGCTTTGCAGGAAAAAGTGACAAAAAAAAAATAAAGAAGTGTCTTTATTTTTTTTTCTACACTGTTGCCAATATCAGTAAGTGAAAGAGGGTCATGGAAGTGAAATCTACTCACCTCCAAGTCTTCAACATTAGGGCACCATACGTAAGTGAAAAGCCAATTTCACGAAGCCAAACCCTTATGGTGCATGTTATAACATTTGGTCGTGGATACATTACAATAGTCTGAAATAATATAAAATTAATATTAATAGTATTTTATTGAAATAAAAAATAAAAAAATATAAAATTAAATATTGATGAATTTTCTATAATATTATTTAATTTAAATAATTGTAAAAATTAAATATTGAATTATTTTTATCCTACTTATTACTTATAATATGTGACAATTTTTTTTGTATACTTGTATAATTTTTTGTGAGTATCGATTGTTTATAATAAATTTGAAAGCCAAAGAGATTAATTGTAATATAAATATCATTTAAAAAATTCTAAATCCCTTGAATAATAATTTAAAATGTTATTTTATATATTATTTTAAAAAGATTAATATATTTTCCATAAATTTTTGTATAAAAATTTTATTAAATAAACGACAATATTTTGAATGTTGTTTATTTATTTTCTTTGCTAGTATTTATTTATTTTTTTCTTTTTATTACACGATTTGTTGGTAGTAACGTTGGATTTGGAGGATTAAAAAAAATATTTTACCATGCTACTGTATTGGTTAGAGAGACGAACAGCTCACGGGTATTTTCCCATAATCGCCTCAATCGTTTTAACGTCCGATGCAATTTCGTTAGTATGAACTCGTGAATTTAGTAATTGATATATCCCCAGGACATTTCGCAAGAAAACATATTCTCAAACTTACTAAAGCACATTAAAAATCACGAGAAACAAAATTCTCATGCAGAAATTGTTTTAACGAATTCGAAAAGAATACTTTATGAATTTCAAATTTATTATCATTTAAATAATATAAAAACCATTTGATTTGATTTTTTTTTTTTTTCAAATTTTTACTGTTCAGCTAAATTTAGTAAAACTCAACACTGTTCAGAATTATTTTATAGAATTAAAATTTCTATAAAAGCGGCTTAAAATAAAATTTGTCGTTCAAAAAAAAAATATGAAAAAAAAAAATTATAAAGTTAGTTATACGTAAAAATTGATTGTTAAACGTTTTTTTTTTTTATTTTTATGGTTTTACTATTAATTTAATAAATATTCTATAAAAAAAAAAAAATATTTAAATTCGAAACTTTAAAATGTTAAAAGTTTATTTAATATAAAAACTCATGTATTTTTTCTTATAGAATTAAAATATTAATTTTAAAATTAAATATTAAATTACACACTCATTTAATTTAATTAATTTTCTATTTACAAAATGAAAATACGTAAAATAATTCAATATAAAAGTATCATAAACATTAATGAGTTAATTTTACTAGTGTATAAAAACTCGTGCAAGCATCCTTATTTTTGCAATAAAACTATTAAAAATATTCAAAGATGAGTTTTCACGTCACATTAACTTTGAAGGCTTATAAACCTGTCAATCCTTTGATCTTCATATTTTACTTTGAGACATGCTTGTAGGATATTAAATCCTCTATAAAATATAGTCTTGAAAGCAACTGCGTATCACCAAATTCGACTCAGCAGTATTAATTTTAAAAAATAAAAAGTAAAAAATGCAGCATCTTCATAATTTTTAAATAAGAAAAAATTTACAATTCATAGAGTAATTTTTTGACATTAATTCAAAGACCTATAGACTTTCAGAACAATTATTATTCCGTCAATTTAGCAACAACTTTTCAAGTATAAAAACGAAAGAAAAAAAAAATTGCTTCTTAACGAAAAATATTTTAATTCATAAATACATTTTTACTTTATTTAATTTACTGTATATTTTTTTAAAAAATCTTGAAATGAAATTAAATACTCACCGTGCTGTAAATGAAGAATGCACCAAGTACTATAACTCGTAATAACACTGGACTAGCTGCTTTAACAACCTACAACAAAATAAACAAATATATAATAAACGTTGATTAAAACTTGACAAATAAATCCAAGCAGCGAATTTTACATTTATCTTTAATTCTCATGATGGAATTGTAGAGAAACAATTATTGTTAACAATTATCTCAGGGAAAAAGTGTGCAGATCTTTTGTTCAAATAATATTCCTGTTTAAAAAAAAAATCAGAGTTAATTAGAGGCTTAGCGAATTCAAAAATTCGATTTTTCATATAAATAACACGAGAAAATTTTTTTTTTCGACTTCAACTCGATTTTTTGGTAATCAAAAATTTTTTTTGATGCTATTACATTGTTGATTCAGCTATATAGTGTTTATTGTAAGATAATAATTAATGTCAAATCAATAAATTCCAGTTTAAAGAAAATTTTTTGTCAATTATAATCAACTTTCACCTTTCCAGCTCTACAACTCGAAAACCGTTGGTCGGAGAGCGTTTGCGGTGAGAAACTTTTTTATAGCAAATTTAATGCCCTACAAAAGTTGTTCCATTCATTTTTTCCAAAAAAAATTTTTGATCACCGAAAAATCGAGTTGAAGTCGAAAAAAAAAATTTTCTCATGTTATTTATATAGAAAATCGAATTTTTCAATTCACTAAGCCTCTAATTAACTCAAAATTTTTTTTAAACCAGAATATTCATTTTTTTTCGTATAAATTATCAGATTTTCAGTGCGTACAAACAAAAAAAAATATCGCCTAAAAATAAAACACCCTAGTACTTATACATGTTTTAATTATGAATCACGTTTTTTTTTTTCTTCCATTCTCGGAATCACTCAACTAACACCAACTTGAAATCTACCATTAATAATTTACCACTGCGACAAAAAGGTCAGTTTCATTTGAACCAATCCAACTACCGGAAAATTACACAACCTGCCAGTTATAAACTCGTGATTCTACAAATAAGATGGTATAGTCATTTTCCACTAGTCTACTCTTATGTTATATTCTCATTGATTCGTCGCCTGCAACCATGGTATTCAGTGAATAATTGAACGATGTCGGCAGACATTGTGGCAAGCTGAGTAAAAGCTTCAGGATATATATAAACTTGAGTATATAGATACACGTAAGTACACACTGGCATCAACGGTCTTTCTATTTGGAAGTCCGTTGTCCATTTTATTGACTTTAAACCTCACCTGTAAAAATATACTGGCAGATGCACCCAATATAGAAATTGATTTTTCACCAATTTTCACAAATCCAATGTTTATTTTATGATTATCTAGCACACAATATTCTCAATATGTAACAGCTTTCTTTTTTTTTTTTCTTTTTTTTTTGTATATATATTTATTTTTAATTTTTATATTCACTGTTGACTTAATAATAGTGTTGGGTTTATTAATTAAATTAATTTTGATATAAATAAAATTTTATAAAATCCAAAATAGACAGAAAAAATAACAGAAAAATAAAGAACTTTGAAAATTTAATTTCTTATTATTTTTATGTAATTTTAAAAAATTAATAATATAAAATTGTTATATGATTTAAATTATACACATATTATTATATACAACTATATAGTGAATATATATTACGCCCTTATTGTCGATTACAAATAGAGAAATCATATAAAATATAAATGAAAAAAAAAAAGAGGGAAAAAAATAAATACACAGAATAAAAAAGAACAAATAAAATAAATAAAATGAGCCAGTTAAAAATTATTTGTCAAGTATTTTTGATGGAGAGCAGAATTTCAATAACTAAACACTCAATTAAATGAATGAAAAAAATTATAAACAATAAAAATAATCGGAAAATATAAATAAATAAATTAATTAATAGATCACTAATACATTAATTAAAATATCTACAACTTTTATCATGGTTATTTAATCTCTTATCTTCTTTCACAATTGTTCATCATTCCCCAACACAATATTCATTTGTTAATAATTAATTCCCAATGATTCCAGAATAATTTCAACCAAACAAAAAAAAAATCGCTTCGTAAATTAAAAGATAAAATAATTTTACATCTTTTTTTTTTTAATTCATCAAATAATAATATTTCTATAATAAAAATTTATTTTATTAATATCTAAATTAATTTATATATATTTTATATAGTATACTATGTAGGTGTATTATTAATATCGGTGTGTGTAGTATAAAAATATTTTTAAAGTTGTATTTTATTACTTAAAAAGTCATCTGCAGTGTGAATGAATTAAATAGTGATAACGAAATAAAATTATATACAAAAGTAACAATTGCTAAATAAATGTAGTACAATAGAGAGATGCTTACCACAAGTAAGATAGTTTTAGTTAGCTTTCACAAGGAATGGCAATGAAATAAATGAGGGTGCGAGATACTCAACGAGAATAACGACTGAGTTTTCGCAAAAGCTTTGCGTACAACTTTCGTGAGTGTTGTGGGTAAAACTTGTTGGACCATGTAAACATACAAAATTGATGTTTTCACTTGAAGTAATTCCACGAAATAAATAACAATTTTTTTTCAACTGATTATTAATATTTAAATCAAATATTTTTAATTATAAATGAAACAATAATGTTTTTATATTAATTAATATTTGCTATTTATTATTAATATAATTTTACCACGTCTTTTTATTTCTTTTGTAAATATAAAAATGTCTAATGAAAAAATTCTTTCACAAAATAAATATTCTTTATTATATATTTTTATCTAATGTTTGCTTTATAATATTTTTGGGTTTTTTAGTTCAATTTTTTTCTCTCATTGTACAAAATTTAAGTGCAAAAATAGAATAAAAAACACTCTGTACAGTATAATATAATTTAATAAATTATTCATGAGATTGCAGCTCACTAAAATACATCTCCAAGTTCAGAGTGAACAAAATGTAATTTAATTTATATAAATTAAATAAAAATTCTTATTTTATATATTAACGATATGGATTATATTAAAATAAAATCTTTTCAAAATTTCCTACCACAGAAACTATGAAAAATAATTAAAAAATAAAACCTCAATCACAATACAATGTAAATCCTCTAAACAAATAATCAAAAAAATTATAAATTAAATCTAACTATACAAAATAATTATATTAATAAAAAAATCTTTTATCAAAGTTATTTCACTTCTAAACGACAACTGCAGACTTGGTGAAATTAAATTAAAATTATAAATTCACAATACTGTTTATAATTTGTAAAAAAAAAAAAAATTTACATTAAATTCTGACACTTTAATCCTTCAATTATTTACAATAATATATAAATGTTTGTGTGTAACAGTGCGTGTAACAATACAAGAGCTATCAGAATACATGTCCAATGTGGTATATCATGCTTGGGATGTAGAATTTGAATCGCATATCCAATTTCCACTACGGATATGTTGAAATTTCATTGTGCTTGTGGCTCATTGATACTGCCATCTATAACAAGCTATATGGATGGTTGATCCATGTCCGTTACCCCTAGTTCACTCGTCTCCAAGACATCTAATACAATTTGACAAATTGCTATTGGATTCCTCACAACGCATGAATTCATATATACGTATGTGCAGTATAGAAGCTTTACTAAACCTATACATATTATTGAATATCATCACCCATCACAAATGTATTATTTGTTCGTGCCTTAGAGGAATAGAATTGTTAGTTTAGTTAAGATAAAAATGTCAGTACTCGATCATTTTTTGATTATTAAATGTATTTTTACAATTGTCATGAGAAATAATTCTGATAATGAAAATTATTATGGATAAATTAATTATTTTTTTACTGAAACAGACTTGGTTATTTTGAATTAGTAATTATCCATTATTAAAGTGGGAATCAAAGTTTGCATAGATTAATTGAAGTTTCAAATTTTTGGAAAATACACTAGGAGAAAAAATTAAAAGGTCAAGAAAATTTTCGAAATTTTTTTGTGTTTTTTGATAGGCTGTATTTTGGTGAAAAATGGTCGTATTAAATTTTTAAAAAAAGCATTTTAAAGCTCTGAGACTCTAGTTTCCAGATCTTGTAGTCAAAAAAATTTTGAGAATCACGGTCGTTACGTAATCGTAAGAAATAGCACGAAAAACAAATTTCGCTATTTTTTTTTTTTTTTTTGAGTTCACAGACTTGGGTAAATTTTTATCAACTAATCTGTGATATGGATTGGATAGCTTGTTTATTCAGCTTCAAAAAGCTTTTTTTAAAATCTTGATACGACCTTTTTTCACTGAAATACAACTCGTCAAAAAACACGGAAAAATTTCGGAATTTTTTTGACTCTTTAATTATTTTCACTAGTGTATATATTTGTGTTTATTTAATAAAAGATATGTGTAAAATGAAATCTAATAATTGAATTATGTATTCGAAAATGATTTTTATTCATGTTAAATTTTGAATATTGAAATTCGTCAATCAAGAATTTATTTAATTAATAAATTGAGTTGAATTAAAAAATGTCACAATTTGTTTACGAGTTGAATTAAATTTTATTATTCAAAACTACCAAAATTTCGTTAATATCCAACACAAATATATTGCCCTATATGAGTGTACTATATAATACACTTTATCTTACACAAAAACTTTATTCTATTTCAAAAAATTCATAAACATTATTTTTATTTACTGCACAATTTCCACCAAGATAATTTACTTCAAGAATTCATATTGAAAAATTCCATTATATCGTAACACACAATACATAAACACAACTTTCAATTTACAACAAAATTTAAAATTGAGTAATAATAATTATCTATAAAACACAATTTTTTTTTTGTTTCCTACAAAAATTCCACGAATTTATTCTCATTTTCTTCAACAACTATTTTTATCCATACTTTTTTTCTTTTTCATCCACATAATACTCATCATAAAAGTCTTTTACAGACATACACACTCATATTTATATATTTATTTATTTATTTATTTATAAACAAATAAAACATGTCTGTATAAACATACAGAAAAAATTTAAAAGCTTCTGTCGCTCAAACTTTTTGCTATTCCACATTGGATTCCTGAATAAAATCGTTTTACATTGCTGATGGCATCCCATTCTGTCGAGGGTCCTCACCGTCCATCACTTTACCCCAACTAATAAGTTGAGTCAAAGAATATACGCGATCTCGACTATCTCAGTCAGGTTATAAGGCTGACTTATAAGGTTGACGTACTACTTTCTTCCTCTTGTTCATTTTTTTCTCTATTCTATCACGGCCTGTTCGACTTCCCTTGTGCATTTAAAAAATCACTGAAGGATAACCCGAACTCGATATCCGAGTGATCTTCAGCTTCAAACCGCAAAGCTTAAAAAAGCATTCAGCTGAGATCAGCCAGACGGTTCTTTAAATATCCACTCCATTAATTTTTTTTTATATCATATATATTTAGTTTTTACAATATGCGCATTAGGGTGTTTCATTTTTAGGCGATATTTTCTTTGTTTGTGAACACTGAAAATCTGATGATTTATACAAAAAAAAATATTCTCGTTTAATAAAAAATTCAGAGTTAATTAGAGGTTTAGCAAATTCAAAAATTCGATTTCCCATATAAATAACATGAGAAAATTTTTTTTTTCGACTTCAACTCGATTTTTCGGTAATCAAAAATTTTTTTTGGAAAAAATGAATATAACAGCTTTTGTAGGGCATTAAATTTGCTACAAAAAAGTTTTTCACCGCAAACACTCTCCGACCAACAGTTTTCGAGTTGTAGAGCTGGAAAGGTGAAAGTTGATTATAATTGACAAAAAATTTTCTTTAAACTGGAATTTATTGATTTGACATCAATTATTATCTTACAATAAACACTATAAAGCTGAATCAACAATGTAATAGCATCAAAAAAAATTTTTAATTACCGAAAAATCGAGTTGAAGTCGAAAAAAAAATTTTCTCGTGTTATTTATATGAAAAATCGAATTTTTGAATTCGCTACGCCTCTAATTAACTCTGAATTTTTTTTCAAACGGGAATATTTTTTTTTTGTATAAATTATCAGATTTTCAATGTTCACAAACAAAGAAAAATATCGCCTAATAATGAAACACCCTAATGCGCATGTCTATACTCATCTTACAGTGTATATTTTCCTTTTTTATTACTCAACGAAAATTAATGTGAATAATTCATACTGTAAATTATGGATAATTCATCTTTGTGACATTATATAAATTTGTTCCTTTGTCATTCATAGAAAATTATCTTCGAATATGACTACAGTGAAATGATTAAGACCATGAGCATGATTAATTGACATTGATAAAGTTTTATATCTATCGTGTCTGCATACTTTTATTTTTGCTTAATTTTTCATCAATTATCATAATTTCATTTTCACTATTGAAAACAACGATAATCCAATTATTAATATAAGTATAAATAATCTGATGAATCAGCCAATTTAAAATTTATTCAATTCATAATTTAGCTTGATATATCATTGGATAATTAATACAAGAACAAAAAAAAAATAATTTAATTAATTCATTTGTTCAAAAAAAAAAAACATTCAAGTTTTATTATTTCAAAATTTTATATTTAATTGTTAATGAATTTTGTGCAATGGAAAATAATTTTATATTTTCATTTTGTTTGTCTTTCTAGAACGTTCAAATAGTAGAACAAAGCATGTGTGTTTTGCTTTAGACAATTGAGCAAAGACACACGAGTCACTCTGATGTTGTCTTTCAAATTTCAAAGAGCCTGAGCAAACATTAATTATTGCAACATTGTATATTGACAAATGAGACTTTTATACGAAGCTCGTTTTGTGTATGCAACATATATCCTAACTGTTGTCACATGGTTCGTAGCTTTTAATAAAATTATACAAACATATTTCACAGCATTTATATACTCATACAAAAAATAAAAGATAAAAGAAAAAAATATAAATTCAAGACAAAATATCGTAAAATTTATGATTTTACTATATGTATCCCTGGGAATCAAAAGATTTTATAAAAGTCTTTTATTTCATTTTATAGTTTTATTATTCTTTCCTTAACCTGATATACTTTTTCGTTCATTTTAAAAATAAATATATTACTCTAAATTCGCAAAGGAGACACCGAGCTAAAGGGACTTTTGGGCAGTTTTTTTTTCTTTTATATTTTTTTTTTATTATTTGGTTGTGTGATAAGCTTCCAAGCACTTGATCCAGAAGCGTGACAAGCCACGGGAATCGTTAGAATTAATTTAACGAACGCATACATATGGACGAGTTAGTACTCCAACGACCCAACGGTCTGAGTGCTCACCCTCTAGTTTCCATATCAACATTTCCTTTGTAAAAGATATGATTTTCACACATGAATACATAAATTCTTTCAAATGTTTTATTTTTATCGTAAAGAGCAAAGCAAAGTGTCTGAAAAATAAAATAATATTGTACTAGAATGAAATAAACAAATAATATAGAAATGTTTTTATAAAATTCAGATAAATTGAATGAAAATAAAAATAAATTAAATAAATAGATTTACTTAATTATAATGAACATTTTTAATTTTCTCCTACATGAAAATATATAATTATTATAAATTATAATTATGAAGGAATGATGGTCGTGAAAGCGTCTTTATTTCTTAATGGAGTCAAAATATTTATTCATGAAATTGAAGAATAAAAATTTCTTGTTTTTTTTTTTTGAATTAATTTAAAAAGAAAAAATTAATAATTGATTTAAAAAATACTGAAAGTTTCTTTTAATCTTTTATTTTATTCAAATTCAATCTAATTTATATCAATTTAATTTATATTCATTCGTATAATAATTTATATTAATATAAATAATTAATGAAAAAAATTTAATTTGAGAAAAAAAATTTGATAATTGAGTAAAAAAATACTGAAAGTTTTTTTTCAATCTTTTATTATATTCAAATTTAATTCCATTTATTTCAATGCATAATAATAATTCATATTAATATAAATAATCAATGAAAAAAAATTTAATTCAAAAAAAAAAAAAAAGATTGATAATTAATCAAAAAAATACTAAAATTTTTTTTTTCAATCTTTTGTTTCATTTAAATGTAATTCAGTTCATATTAATTCATATAATAATCCATATTGATTTATATTAACATAAATAATTAATAAAAAAAAATTTAATTAAAAAAAAAAAAAAAACTTTCAATATTTTTTTAATCAATTATGAATCAAAATTAAATATACAAAATATAATATTAATAAATAATACTCATTCAAATTATAGAATTTTTGTTTAATATTATTAAAACCTTACACTTGTAACACTTAAAAAAAATATCATAAAAATATAATTGTCATTGGTGAAATTCAGTGAATTTATAAATTTAACTAACGGAAAATATTCCAATAATACCAAATAATCATGCACTATTATTTACCAGAGGAAATTGCTCATTAAAATGAATAACACTAGATCACTATCAACAGCAATTCATATGTAAAGTATGACGTTTAACTAAACAGTTTTGGAACAATCGCGTGGTATCAGAATTGAAGATCTAAACTCATCAAGGTGAATAAATTGACCTTGACTCATTTACATGATACAATAACATTGCATAATTTATTAATACTTTATTTTTTTTTAATCAATTTTATTGATATCTTTTGTTAATGTCAACTATCAGAATTATTCAATTTTTATTATATCTTCATTATCTATCAATATCATTATTAAAATTTTGAGTTGCTTTTATTCATATACAAAAAGCATATCTCTCACGTTTCATATAACTAAAACTTTCTCATCGAGCTTTTGTAAACTCTAAAATGTATAGATATACAGATGAATGTGTATTTCACCAGTGGCGTAACTTTCAAAATGAACCCAACTCTATATAATATTAAGTGAAAATTTTGAGACTGTTTAAACTTTATTGACAGTTTATAATAACTAAAAATTAATAATTAAAATATTAAAATATTAAACTGACCTTAACATTTCCATATTTCCAGGTGAAAAGAATGACAACTGGTAAACAGGCTATTACGCAACATTCTAAAATTAATATTGCCGTTCTCATTAGCCAATTAAGTGATACAACACATGGTGAATCATTTTCGCAATATTCACATCCCTCTGCACATGGTAAACATTCAAATACTCCTTCAATTGCATATTGACTAAACTCACCCTGAAACATAAAAATATTTTTTTACTTTGAAAAAATTTTTTTTTTTAATTAAACAAATGATTTAATGACTAGTTATTTTTTATTTGCTCTTTATCATGTGAATTTTCACTGCACACTAAAAGAAAAAATTTGAAAATTGAGAAATTTAGAAACAAAAAAATATTTTTTGACTTTGAATATTTTTTTTTTTTTTTTTAGTTAAACAAATGATTTAATGACTAGTTATTTTTTATTTGCTCTTTATCATGTGAATTTTCACTTCACACTAAAAGAAAAAATTTGAAAATTGAGAAATTTAGAAACAAAAAAATATTTTTTGACTTTGAAAATTTTTTTTTTTTTTTTTAGTTAAACAAATGATTTAATGACTAGTTATTTTTTATCTGCTCTTTATTCTGTAAATCTTCCACTTCACACTAAAAGAAAAAATTTATACATTGAGAAATTTAAAAACAAAAAAATATTTTTTGACTTTGAAAAATTTTTTTTTTTTAATTAAACAAATGATTTAATGACTAGTTATTTTTTATCTGCTCTTTATTCTGTAAATCTTTCACTTCACACTAAAAGAAAAAATTTATACATTGAGAAATTTAAAAACAAAAAAATATTTTTTGACTTTGAAAAATTTTTTTTTTTTAATTAAACAAATGATTTAATGACTAGTTATTTTTTATCTGCTCTTTATTCTGTAAATCTTCCACTTCACACTAAAAGAAAAAATTTATACATTGAGAAAAATGGAAAAGAATGATTATCAATTGAATTAATGTAAACATTACTCAAAAAATTTTATGCACACTTAAATTATCTGTGCATACAACTTGTCACGTATTCCACATGTGCTTGTAATGTCGAATGTTAATGGGATATTCGTTGTAATGAATATTTCAGACAGTTAAATTCATCTTCACTATACTCATAAATTACAATTTTATACTTTTAGAAAATTAGTGGAGTACGTGTGTCACGTACGTTTCATTAAAACTATCTTATTACATATTTCACCTCGATTTTATCCAACAGACGACTGAATTATTTTAAAGATTATTTTCAAATATATCACACTCAAATTGTATAAAATAACTATGTCCTATTTGTTCTTCATAAAATATAATAATATTACAAAAAGATTTTTTAAATATAAAAATAATGTGAAAGAATTACAAACTTAATTTGAAAATATCTTCGAGCAATTTTACAACTTGGTTTAATTTAATTTTTAGAATATAATAATAGTGTTAAACATAATAAATTATATTATACCATCAATGATATTTTAATAAATAAAAAATAATGTGTATACTCATGTAAACGAAATTATTAACTTTAATAAATAAATTTTATTAAATGTAAAAATTTAATATTTATTTTTTCAATTCAATTAATTTAATTAATTAAAATAATAAAATTTATTTCATTCATTATTATATTATATTCTATTATATTGTTATATTATTGAATAATAAAAATTATTAATTGATAAAAAAAAAATGAATAAAATAATAAAAAAAAAAATTAATAATTTTTATTTTTTCAATTTGATTAATTCAATTAATTTAATTAATTAAAATAATAAAATTCATCCTATTTATTATCATATTATATCATTATATTATTGAATATTAAAAATTATTTATTAAAAAAAATAAATAAAATAATAAAAAAAAAATTAATAACTTTTATTTTTTCAATTTAATTAATTAAAATAATATAATTTATTTTATTCATCATTATATTATATTATATTATTATATTATCGAATAATAAAAATTATTAATTAATAAAAAAAATAAATGAAATAATAAAAAAAATAAATTAATAATTTTTATTTTTTCAATTTCATTAATTTAATTAATTTAATTAATTAAAATAATAAAGTTAATTTTATTCATCATTATATTATATTATATTATTATATTATTGAATAATAAAAATTATTTAATGGAAAAAAAAAAGTGAAATAATAAAAAAAAAATTAATAATTTTTATTTTTTCAATTTAATTAATTCATGTAATTGATTGATTAAAATAATAAACAATATTATGATATAGATTGTAAAAGTATATATAATTTACAAATGAAAAATAAAATTCGTCAGTGTGAGAGAAAATTAAATTTTCAAAATCTTTTCAAGTGCATATAATATAATAAAACACTTGAAAAGTATAAATAAACGATAAAAACTTTTAAATCGCAAATGTTTTATCTTTAAAATCAGCTATTCACTCTAACTTGGTTAAAATAATTTTTTCTAATTTATGCGAATTATGTAATTCAAATGAAAATTAATTTTATCATGATAATAATGAATGTTAAATGTAAAAAAAAAAAAAAGAATTGATAAAATTAAATTCAACTCTAATTAATAAAAGTAATATGTTTTACTAAAAATAATAATTATTTATCCTTGGAATATTTATTAATATTAAAATTTATTAAAGTATTAAATAGAATCATTAAATTCAAATTTGTGCAGTACAAATAAACTCGTAAGTTTCTAATCTGTCGCAATTTAATTGGAGTTACTTATCCATTTTTCTGCAACTGAAACAAGAAGTTTGTTGAGTTGTGGCAGATATGAAACGGATTTAAGCTCTGTTAGCTTTATACAAAACTTGCTACGTACGCAAAGTTTTTGTCATTGGTATTCAGTGGTAAATTTTACCAACAGCTGTGAAATAATTATAAAATAAATTATATTTGACGAATAATATTTAATATATTTTTTCTCATTTGTCATAAAAATAAAATTACTTGAAATATATAAAATTAGAAAATTATAAAAATGATAAATTGATGAATACATTTAAGCGCACAATTTATAACTTTTTTCCAACAATAACAATAATAGATAAGTAGCTCTTTTCATTATTAAAATTGACAACTTTTTTTTTTATTATATTATTTATATGCCTGATGTATATACATTCGCATTTGTTACAATTGCACAAATGAGAATTTATTGATTAAAAAAGTTTGTTTTTATTGCTTCATACACTGTTTCAAAGTTTGCCAACCTCTCGTCAAAAGTACATCGTCTTGAAACTTTATGTTATACCTCACCTTTCATTTCATTTCTATTTTTTTGTTCAACTATCAGACAAGTCACGCGAGTCATCGTGAACCTATATAAAATTGTAGGTAATGAAAGAGCTGAAAACGAGGAGTAAGCACTGTGAAATAATTCTTCAAGTTTAAGTAGAATTTTTTTGTTTTTTTTAATCTATTATTTTGAATACAATACAATAAATCATTGAAATATAAATAGTTATATATGAATATCATGAAATGGACCAATTGTGTAATGAGAAAACAATCGAGCAATCAATGTGAATAAATCTATTCAAGTGGATAATACATGTGAATTTATCATTAAATAATAATTGTATGAATAATTAATAAAATGAAAATGATTCAGTTAAACCTTCACAATAAATTATATGTAAAGATTATCCGATTTTATATAATTATGATTTGTTTGTTTATGAGTATTCTGTATTTATTTATACACATTTAATCTTCATTAATTGATTATTGAATTTAATAATAAATAATAAATAACTTACCAACATGAGCTTTTCATATTCTTCCTCTATTACAGTTCCATTATAATATCGTCCAACTGATTTTGTATCGGGAAAATAAAAACCCCGCTTGCATATACATCGATAACTTCCACGTCGAAATCCAAGACCAGGAATTGCAACACACTGAAAAATATAAATGAAAAATAAATGTGTATATTAGGGTGTTTTATTTTTAGGCGGTATTTTTTTTTGTTTGTGAACACTGGAAATCTGATTATTTATACGAAGTAAAATATATTCCTGTTTTGAAAAAAAATTCAGAGTTAATTAGAGGTTTAGTGAATTAAAAAATTCGATTTTCCATATAAATAACACGAGAAAATTTTTTTTTTCGACTTCAACTCGATTTTTCGGTAATCAAAAATTTTTTTTGGAAAAAATGAATGGAACAACTTTTGTAGGGCATTAAATTTGCTACAAAAAAGTTTTTCACCGCAAACGCTCTCCGACCAACAGTTTTCGAGTTGTAGAGCTGGAAAGGTGAAAGTTGATTATAATTGACAAAAAATTTTCTTTAAACTGGAATTTATTGATTTGACATTAATTATTATCTTACAATAAACGCTATAAAGCTGAATCAACAATGTAATAGCATCAAAAAAAATTTTTGATTACCGAAAAATCGAGTTGAAGTCAAAAAAAAAAATTTTCTCGTGTTATTTATATGAAAAATCAAATTTTTGAATTCGCTAAGCCTCTAATTAACTCTGAATTTTTTCTTCAAACGGGAATATTTTTTTTTCATATAAATTATCAGATTTTCAGTGTTCACAAACGAAAAAAAAAATATCGCCTGAAAATGAAACACCCTATACAAAATCAACTAATTAAGTAGTGAAACTTTCTTTCATGTCCGAAAAGATAAAAGAAATAGCATTATAACAATGTATTAATTCAATAACTAGATTAATTAACAATGCACATTTGATACACATCATCTTCACACACAATAGATTATAATAAAACACAAAAGAAAAATATTTTGCTGTTCATTTTCATCTGTTTTATCAATCCAAAATAAATCAAATCAAACCATATTCTAAATACATATTTTCCATTATTCAATAGACTTTATAATTTTTTATTAATAATATTACATTCAGAATCTCTAGCTCTTATGCATTAACTTTCAATCCAAATACACAGTTCTTGATAATCATATTATTCAATTGATAATATAAAATTTTAATAAAGCCTTAATTATAGTTTTAAAAAAATTCAATTATTCAAATATCATTTTTACATCTTTTATTTTTAATTCTATCTAATAAATTAATTTTCATATAAAAAGAATACACATAAATGTTAGTTTATATTCGAATGGTAATATAATGCAAGAGTATTTTCTCATTGCTGACATTGTTTGCTGAATTCGCGAGAAAGTTTCAAATAATGTATTACCTATATACTCCAAAGACGATAAAGTTTTACGACTAGTCGATATAACAGCAATGGCAATTCAGGTTGTACTCACATACTTATAGATATAAATATTATGATACTCTTATTAAAAAAATATTTATTCATAGCAAACATAAAAAATATCTAGATATTAAACTCAAAATATTTACAATAAAATAAAATTATTATAGTTAAAGAAATAAATTTAATATTCATTTTTATATTTTTATTATGTTATTAAATATATTTAAAAATAATCCGGATAGATAATTAAAAATAGTAATTAAGCAAAGACCTGCAATGTAATTTCTTATATAAATTGTTATACTCACTTCTGTTGTACGTTGCTTGCATTTATCGCTTGCTGCAAAAATATTGAGTTGACTAGAGCCAAGTGGAAGTGGACATTGATCGATATCCACTCTTCTAAGGTCAATATCGATTCCACTGGTGCCTCTGCAATTTAATGAAAAGATAAATGAAAGAATGAAGAAAGAAAAATCTCATTTAAAGTGTACAAACACGTTTCAATCGTTAAATGAACATAAAACATTACGCATTAATTACAAATTATTTATCGCAAATAATAAATTTTTAAATTAAAGCTTTACATAACGGTAAACAATATTATAAATATAATAACTTATCAACAAACAATCATTACTGAGAGCTTCTTAACATCATTAAAAATATAAAACTATTTTTTTTAAATTGAATGAATATTTATTTTATTTTTAAATCTTTTTTTATAATAAAATGAAGTATTATAAATAGAGGTACAGAAAATATCCTATGTTGTTAGAGAGAATTATGTCCACAAGCTAGGATATTTGTTTTTATTTTCCAGCACATGATCTGGAAAAATAAATGCTGTATTGTTATTTTATTTTTATTGACATTTTATTTCAATGGAATATTTTTTATTTTTTATTATTGCTTGTCAATATCTTTTGTTATCTATCGATTTGCATACCATGTATATAAAAAAACATTATACATATTTGTTATTGCTATGTATTTGTTCATATATCATAACAAATTTTGTTCAAAAAATTCCAATATATCATACAAATAAATGAGAATTTGTTTTTTTTTTCTTTTCGATACTATTGTTAACGTGAAATAAAATATATATCCTTTCAATCTCTTTCTCAAACGAGTATTTTTATTTTATTATTTATCAGTACGTCAACAGAACACTCAATATATACATATAGTCATGTATAAACTTACGAAAAATCATATTGTATAGAAAATTTTGTTTGAATTCTAAACGATAAATTGCTCTGTTGGAATAGTGAAATGAAACCATTGCTGCATTCGAATTTTCAAATTTACAATCTATATTGGATCGAAAACGCAATCACAGAAAGAGAAAACTGTACTGTATGATGTGTTACTTTGATATTGTGATGGAAATTGATACAGCAAAATTCTTATACCCTTTCATCAGTCAATATAATTTTTATGTAGTCGTAAAAAAAAAATATTGATGGTATTTTAAAAGAGAAAAAAAAATAATAACTTCAAAGCAAATGAGATTAAATAGAAAAGTATTTTAAAAAAAATGTAAACATGATAGTATGGCATACGAAAAATGAAGAGACGTTATCACCATGACTTGTGATAAAAAAAAAAAAGCTTAAGGTAAAAATTATAAAATGAAACTCCCTTGTGTAAGTCTTGTTGGAGATTAAAATGAAAGAGAAAAGTTAAAAAGTTTCTTTTATGATAAAATATCTTCATAAAAATATCTTTTGTAATTTATTATTATTTATCTTTGCATCATGTTAAATACTTTTGAAATAATTTGTGTGTAATAATGTATATAAATATCTAAATATTATATTATAAAACAAAACAATAGAGTTTTGTAATTTATGAAATGAAATTAATGTTTTTATTTTAGTGAAAGAAATTTTATATCAACTAAATTCAAACAAATGAAAGATTGATTAAATATTTCATTTCTATTTGTACTAAATTTTTTACTAGACAATTAAACTTTGTTATTTCTTTAGAGAGAAAAAAAAAATATATATGTTTAGCACAATTGATAACGAATAAAGAGCTTTTGTATATAGTTGCATGTGTTGCTTGCATTTATAGTACCATCAGAAATTTTTTTTTTTTAATTTTATTTTTACCTAACAGCTCTTAAGGTTCCCACACAATTTTCTAAGATCCATAGAGAATACATAATATACAACAACAAACGACAATGTATATTGTTATTAAAACAAAGTTTTACCTCACTTTTTTCATATTTTCATAAACGTATTTTCATTATTTAATCTGGCTTTTCATTCCAACATGTCAATGATTTTATTTTGTGAATTATTTTCAACTCTTGAAAGAAGAATCAACGTAGGAAGTATAATCCATGAGGGGAAATCACCTTAACTTGTTAATCCGATATTCTACCAATGAGGGCGTACACTCTATGCAGCAAAATAATAGGATCAAGGATATACTTTCATTGCTTATTTTTACTAGAAGTTTTGTTAACAAGTGAAGTGTCAAATACACATATATATTCATATACACACCTTGGTAAAATGAAATTGACAAAAAGACACGAGTTAAAAATATTATATGTAAATTTCCTGAAGAGAAAATTTTCATTTAATAAACTCGAACATAAAATTGACAATTACAATAAAATTCAATTTATTAATTTAATTCATTATCCCAACACTGATAATTCATTTAATAATACTTCGAAATATAAAAATATAATTAATTAAAATTATATTTCATAATTTTTAAATCATCAGAAAATTAATAAATAAAAATTTCAAATGAATGAAAATTTTTCAAATTAAATTTACAAATAATCTCCAGTCTCTTTGTTTTACAATTACAACAATTCATCTCAACATTTTATATATACCCACACCAATTATATGTACACATTTATATGCATATATGTATGTACATAATATATATTCAATCTCATTTAAAATGGAGTGTATTTAATAAGAGTCTTGACACGCCTTTATCATGTCACTAGTCTCCACCAATGCAGTAATTCTGTACGAGTATTAATTAAGTTCTGAGAGCAGCAGATTGGTCTATATTATTTCCAAACTTATTCTTTTAATTTAAAAGTTGCGGTTAAATAAATGAATTTGTATATTTTTATTATTCAAAATAAATTGGTAAATAAATGTAAGAGTATAAAATATTTGAGGTGATTGTATGAAGCCAATAACTGCAGCGTTAACTTTGATTTGAAAGTGTAGAATTAGTCTGACATGACTTTGAAAATTTGGCATTCTAACAACTAAGTGATGACACACGCCTCTCTGTATTCACCCTTCATGAAGATTTAGCCTCTTTGTATTCTCACTTTAGCTTACAAGTGATAACTCTGCACACCCTCAGGGACGAGTTCCAAAAATATTCTCAGATTACCAAGCTGTTTCGTATTTTCCAACATTCTACGTGACAGTATTATTTCACTACACGTGTCGTCTTATAACATTTTATTGGGTTTTCGTGATAAAATGCCCACAGTTTATCTTCAAGTTTTATATAAAAAAAAAACAAGTTTGAGAAAAATTTATTTTATTTATTTATTTCATGTATTATTTTTTTTACTTCTTGTGATTGATATCGAGGAAAAAAAATTGAATATACTGTGAGATATTATTTTGACATGTCTTGTATGATTGGTAATTAATTGAGAGAATACTCAATGGAATTTTAGTAGAAAAAAAAAAAAAGAATAATGAGAATTGGTAGTAAATCAAAAAATGTCAAAAGTTGAAGATTGAATTTAAAATAATCACTGCAATTTATTTCTTCATAGTTTATGAGAATTTAAAATAACTGAAAATGAAACATTAATCGTAATAAGATGACGTTATTTTGACAAAAAGAAGGGGAAGAAAAAAACCAATGGTGGAAGAAGTAAAACGAAATATAAAATAAACTGAGACTATTTCTGGAACGAGGGAAAAAATTCCCCTCAACAGTTCCACCTGGTACTGGGCTGTAGAAAAAAAAAATTATAATATAATTGTTTATTTGATTTAATAATCTTCCAATTTAATCGTTGAAAAAAAAAATAAAAAAATTAATCCAATATTAATTTTATCTTTAAGAATATATTAACTCTATTGCATTAATTATTCAACTGTCCAATATTTTATTTTTATTATTATTATACTTTTGAATATGTTATAATAAAGTTTTAATACCTATTGAATTTTTTGATTGTCATTTTCAAAATGACCAATTGAATTAAATAATCTACTTAGCCTCAAAGGTTGTCAACGTGTCAAATTCGAGCTTAAACTCTTAAGTACATAATGCATTAACGGTGTGAGCTCATTTCAAATTCACTAAATGGGAATGACATTCAACAAGTCAAAGTCATTATACCATAAAATATATATACCTATAACATAAAATTATTTTCTCTATCAAACTAATATATAAAATCACCTGAGTTATAGCTCATTAAATTTTTGCTATTAATTTTAAATGTGTATTTAAATTAAAAGAAGAGACAAAAAAAAATTTAATTTAAATGTGTCTTTGATAATTTAATTTAAAAAACTTGTAAAAATATTATCACAACAATCAAAACAAATAAAAATTAATTTTAAACATAAAAAAATTCGTAACTTTTTCATTTGAAATAATTCCAAAAAAAAAATATTAAATGTATGAAAAAATGCATTATTAAAATATTAAATGAAAATTTATATTGCAAAAGAATATTTTTATTTTTTTCGAGAAATAAAATAAAATAAATAACGAATTTTGAATAAAATTTTACAATTATAATTGTGTAAAAAAATATAAATTGATCGAATAAATTTTACAAATTAAATTCCTCATTTTTAAACATAAACAAATGATTGTTTTTACTGTTTGGACATTTTGAAAATTATTTTCACTTAATATATATTTAATTAAATATTCATTTGATAAATACATACTTGAAATAATAAGTGTCGTTGGCATAACCAAAAAATGGCACTGTATATGTTAACATCCAAATGTTTCCACCACCACAGTCATAATACGGCTTTGACCATCGCCCATCGTCATATTTCACAGTCAAAATTTCATCCTCAATACGATCACTATGAGCAGATCCATTCACAGTATAGCTATGATACCCTGAAAATGAATACAAAACGAAATATAATAAAGTCTGACATAAAAATAAAATAAAATAAAATATATCAAATTTCTCTAACACAATAAATTGAACTTCATCATCACATTATTATAAATAAATATAAAATTTTACTAATACAATGGCATTAAGCATAATAATAAAATATTTATCAATAATATAATAATTTAAACCTTTTTTTTTTTTCATGTAGAATCAGTTTTCTGGAAAAATCCAGTATATAATAAATAGTAGAAGGAAAATAAAAAGAAAAAACATTAGAACAAGTCTCTGGCGATGTAAAAAAAATAAAAATAGCTTTGTTGAGGCTCAGAAAAATATTATACCGGAAATTGTGCTCCACTCCGGACAAGCAAACGCTCGAGTAAGTGTAAAAAAAAAAAAAAATACAATAAACATCCAAGTTTATATAACGCGAGAGTACAATATATAGGCGGAATTTCAGTATACCAGATTTGTGAGAGGCAAAAATATATATATGCAAGTGAATATATATAATGAAAATGAAACAACTTAGGAATGCATAATTACATCCTTGATATTAAAAATGAACACGTTGAGATTTTCAAATGAATTGAAATGCATAAAATATTAACAAAAATTCCCTTCGTTGAATTATTAGAGGAAAGGATACTAATTTGGAATATTACATTGTAAAAGTATAGGAAAACGCCATCTATTAACGAATACCAGTATTACGTAGTGTAAGTATGAACAAACAAATTGAGCATCGTTTAGAAGCAGCCATATTGATAGTGCCGTGATAAACTGCATCGAAGTAAAAGTGCTATCTAGAAAATTTTCAAAATAAGTTATAAATCTGTTTGCATCTTGAGTGTAACTTATATTTATATGTTTATATTTGTACAAATCTATAGTTAAGTGTCTCAGTTGTAAAAATCAGCGCTTATTTGAGAAATTATTCGTAACACAAAATGATAAAAATATTTTAGGTTACAAATGGTTATGTTGCTAATTTGGAATATGGCTCAGGTTGCTACGTTTGTGATTATTGCAAAGACAACAAAAAAATATAATTGATTTAGATATAAGCTTGAAGTTGAATTTTTTAAATTTTATAGTTGAGATTTAAGTTTAAAGATATTTATATAGTTAATTAAAGTTGATTATTTAGGTGATTGTAATTTGGAATACCCTATTCCAAATTATATTCACATTGTTTAAACCACGCCAATCTGCAATTTTATAATTAAACCAAAATTTATCCTATTTATAATAATCCAAGACTGTTCATTTTTTTTACTTAAATAAAATATAAATTTCTCTAACATTTTAATGCGGTTCTTACTTTTTTATCTCTTAACCCATGATTAATACGATTTTTCTAAAAAGTGGTATTCCAAATTTGCATCCTTTTCTCTATCATTAAAAATAGAAATGATTCTAAAGGAAATAAATAAAGATGGGAATTTATTAAGTGTTGGGTAATTAATCTGAATTAATCATCAATTTTAATAGAAAAGTTTGATGCAAAATGCATCTCTTTATAGTAAATAATAACTGTGAGAAATTCTGTCATTCGCTAAGATCTTCGTCTTCACTATTAAATATAGAAATGCCATTTTCTTCCAACTCGCTGATCACATTTTAGTGGTTGTCGTGAAGCATTGCATCGATTAAGACCCCACCAGATGCTAAAGCATTTGCCAAGAATTTATAGAAGCATGAAAATACATATACATATATAGTCGTTGCTTATATAGTATATATGCTTATAACCACATGACAGTTTTCGGCTTTACTTCGTTATTTTATGAAGTGCAAAAGCATTAAACAATGGCAATTTCAATACATTATCTCTTATTATATTTCGTTGCGTAAATTATATATTTAACATAATTTTCAGTAGTATATCATTAAAATCACGCGCCTGCTATCGACAATTTGATAAATGCCGGTTTATGCTTATTTAAATATCGACAATAAGTTATTTAAAAGTGTTTGATAAGCTTTCATAACAACGCGATAATTTATTATTTTATTTTCTTCGAAATTAACGAGGTTTTATAAAATTAATTATTATTATTTTTGTTTATATTTAATAAATATGTTTTTTTTTATTTGTTTATTTCATTTATATTATAATTTATTTATTTATAATTATATTTGTTTTTTAATTTTTTTATTTATTATATTATATACACTAAAGGAAAAAATAAGAGGGTCATTTGTTTAAAATTTCCGAAATTTTTCCGTGATTTTTGACAGGCTGTATCTCAATGAAAAATGGTCGTATCGAGTTTTCAAAAAAAGCATTTTGAAGCTCTGAGTCCCTAGTTTTCAGACCATGTGGCAAAAAATTTTTAAAAGTTGCGGTTATTACGTGATTCTAAGAAATAGCGCGGAAAAAAAAAATTTGCAAATTTTGTGTCTTTTTTTGAGTCCACGAAATTGGGAAAATTTTTTTTAGCTGAAACATCAATTGGATTGGATAGCTTGTTTATTCAGCTTTAATTTCCTTTTTTTAAAACCTCGATACGGCCATTTTTCACTGAAATACAGCTTGTCAAAAAACACGGAAAAATTTCAGAAATTTTTTCCTTTAGTGTATTATTATAATTATAAATATATTTATAAATATAATTAAAAAAATAATTATAATATTTATATTATAATATCATTGAAAAATAAATATTCAATAAATATAAATAAATAAAAAAATAATAATCAATTTTATAAAACCTCGTTAATTTCGATGAAAATTAAATAATAAATTATCGCGTTGTTATGAAAGCTTGTCAAACATTTTTAAATATTATTTATATTTATATTTATAAAATTAATTATTCATCAATCAAATTTACGCAAATATTCACTGAAATATGTTTGAATATTTTTCAATTTCAACCTCCCAAACTCTTTGCACTGCTTCTAATTATAATTAATAATTTATGTAGCCATGTAGTAATAATTTATTTCATATTATAATTAAAAATGGAGTCAAATCTCTCACGTTATCTCAACAAAAAATTCAATTACATTAATAAAATACACGATTTATATTATAACTTCTCAGATAATATTATTTAAATCACAACTTCGATGATATAAATATTATCAAGAGATTACGAACTCCCCTGCTTTTCTCGTTGACATATTTGAGGGATAAATAACAAAGATAAAAAACTTATATGGAATATTCTTGAAGAAATGTTTCCTACATGGGTTTTAGTGATTGTTAACATGAGCTTTTCTATATCATCTCTTTTACTTATCGTAAAACGATCATGTCTGTTATGAAAACAAAATTCTTTTTAAAAAAAAAATTTTACCTAAGTGAAAAAATGATTTATTTATATTTACATAAAGTAAATTTATGTTTAAAAAATTTTATCAACAATCTCAGTTATATCTTCAAGTATATATTGAAGGGAAAAAAAAATCAATAACTAGTTATATTAATTATTTAAATTGAAATTTAAATAATTCATATAAAATGGTAAAATATATTTTTTCATATCGTCAAATTTTTTTATTATTTTTTTTTTTTTAAATTTTTTTTATGCAATTACAGGAAAGTGTAAAACATATATAAATAAATATAAACGTCATAAACTGCGAAGCTTTTGAATTGAATAAATCAATATCAATAAATATTTGCAATGACGTTATTTTACTTATTTATTTTTATTCATCTTCAAGTTTTGTGCATACGAAAAACTCAGCATGAAAACTACATTAAGAAGTATAATATTCGAAGAAACATGGCTGGAAATGCATATAAAATAAATATAAAATTTTAAATGTAGTAAAATAAATTTAAAAAAATAATTGTGATAAACGTGAAATACATTTTAGCTAAAGTATTTATTTATTTATTTATTTTTATTTTTTTTTTCAGATCCTGATACTATTTAACCGAAAATAAATGATCATAGACTTTGGCTATGCTGACAGGATACATTTGAAGTGATAAATGTACCACCATACGGAAGTGAAAGACGCTGCCTTATATATAAACATCGTAACAAAATAAATAGTACATCACATATATTGTTTATTTTATCTCTTATCTACTCAAATGCGTTTGTTGATTATCCGTTAAATCATCGTTGCAAATTTTGAAATATAAATTGAAAAGTATTCATCATAAATATTTATATATAAAAAAAAATATCAAATCTACAAATTGATTCATAATCAATTCATTTATCTATATTTATTCATTTTAATGTTTATACATTTTCCTCTCTGAATATGTCAAATATTTTATACATAATATTTATTTTCATTATTATATTAAATATATATAAATATTATATTTAATTATTTTTGTTTCTTCATTTTTTTTTCTATTATTAATTTTATTTCTAGCATTGATTATTAATATTATCAATCAATTATTGAATATGTTTATATAAAAAAGTTTAAATATACATGTCTACATATATAAAAAAAAATATAATATTTATATTAATTGTTATATTAAATATATAAATATTATATTTAATTATTTTTTTTTCTATTATTAATTTTATTTCTAGCATTAATTATTAATATTATCAATCAATTATTGAATATGTTTATATAAAAAAGTTCAAATATACATGTCTACATATATAAAAAAAAATATAATATTTATATTAATTGTTATATTAAATATATAAATAATATATTTAATTATTTTTGTTTCTTCATTTTTTTTTCTATTATTAATTTTATTTCTAGCATTGATTATCAATATTATCAATCAATTATTGAATATGTTTATATAAAAAAGTTCAAATATACATGTCTACATGTATAAAAAAAAATATAATATTTATATTAATTGTTATATTAAATATATAAATATTATATTTAATTATTTTTGTTTCTTCATTTTTTTTTTTCTATTATTAATTTTATTTCTAGCATTGATTATCAATATTATCAATCAATTATTGAATATGTTTATATAAAAAAGTTCAAATATACATGTCTACATATATAAAAAAAAATATAATATTTATATTAATTGTTATATTAAATATATAAATAATATATTTAATTATTTTTGTTTCTTCATTTTTTTTTCTATTATTAATTTTATTTCTAGCATTGATTATCAATATTATCAATCAATTATTGAATATGTTTATATAAAAAAGTTCAAATATACATGTCTACATATATAAAAAAAAATATGATATTTATATTAATTATTATATTAAATATATAAATATTATATTTAATTATTTTTGTTTCTTCATTTTTTTTTTCTATTATTAATTTTATTTCTAGTATTGATGATCAATATTATCAATCAATTATTGAATATGCTGACATATAAACATATTTATTTATATTTCATCCAAACATATTCAAATAAATATATTAATGTATGAAAAAAAAAAAGAAAAAAAAAAAAAAAAGAATAATTATTCTTATTAAATCATATCACATATATTTTATAATATTTATAATAATAATAATTATTATACTGTCAGTAATAATTATATTTACTCCATGCAATCTGCTTCTTAATGAGATTCCAACAACTCCAAGTTTCATGTGAAAATAATATATTCATTAAAATAGTATATTAGTGATGCAAAATGTTTCATCATATTACTTATTATAATGTTGATAATAAGATTAAATAAATACAATGCAGTGCACTGCAACAGATTAATATAAATGTCAGTGACATGTTGTTTGCTGTGATGACACTATTATTGTTTGTAGACAAATATTAGATTGCAAATCGTACTGATGGAATTTACGTCAGTACAATGCGTGTAACGTACGCACTGAAACGTTACACAGCTATTGGTACAAATGCTTGTGATTAATTATGAACATTATCCTATACAAACTGTTATCTACAATGGACCACGATGAAGTATGCAATGGATGTCGTAATGAAAGCAGAGATCAGGTTTTGAAACACGTGAATAGTTTGAGCATGAAAGAAACCAACAAACGATAGAGCAATTGAAAATAAAAAAAAGAAAAGAAAATTAAAAAAAAAGTCTGAACGATCAATTCAATATTAATTAATTATCAATACGTTTAATAATTAATTATTAATCATTCAAAATTATTTATTGGATTGACTGAATGCTCTTCAGCATGTAGGATTATCAATTCTGTGTATGGATTTTTTTTTTTTTTTTTTTTTTGGAGCTTTAATAGTGCTAGAGAAATTTTTATATTTTTTTATGTTGGTTTATTATGAATTTTTATTTTTTTTTTTAATTATTTGATCCACACTTGATATCATGCTATTTATATATTGAGGATGAATTGACAGATAAATTGATAAATACACTGGGCATTGCTCTGAAGTGGGTTTTGAATCCAAATGAAAAATCGCAGAAAAATAAATTTTTTTTTATATAAATTTGAATGTGAATTTTCAGGTCATATCAAAGCCTTTTTTTTTTTTTTAAATTACTTCGTTATGAATTCATGATCATATAAAACGAGAAAATATTATGCATATTATTATTTAATCAAATTATCACATACTGGAAAGTTAAAAGTTTATTTTTGTTATTTAAAAAAAAAAAAAAAGGCTGAAATAATAATTAAATCCATACCAACAATGAATATTGTTGTTTCGAATTATCTCACAGCTATCTATATGTATGTATGTATGTTCTAAAAAAATAATGAAGCATAAAAATAAAAGAAATGTTTGAACAATCCAAGAGTAAAATATTATGAACATTGCGAGATTAAAAAAAAAAAAAAAATGGAATAAACTGAAATTTTTCGCTCGAGGGATTAATGTCAGGCAAAAAAAATATCAGTAGTGGTGTATGAAAAAATTATGAGATATTGTGGTTGAATTCCCAGTTGAAATTATACATGTGCATATAGAGAGAGCGATTCAAAAATCATAAAATAATAAATGAAGGCACAACGGTAATTGGTCAAACATAAATGAAAAATGTAATAAAATACCAACACTTTCAATGTTCACTTTAAAATATTCGCATCAAGAAAATAATATTGAATAATTTATTTTTCAAACTCAATGTATGCCAATTGACATGTTATGCACTAAAAAAAAAAAAAAAAATCTTCAAATGTTTTTATCAACCTTTTGTTGTTGCAACATTCATTAAAAAAAAAAAATAAAAAAATAGATAAAACATTTTTAAAACCTTCTCAAATATTTCTTACGTCTGCTTGACATAATCCTTGAACAATATATTCGAAATAAATCTACTAAAGGTTTATAAACATATTATTATTATTATTATTATTATTATTATTATTATTATTATTATTATTATTATTATTATTATTATTATTATTATTATTATTATTATTATTATTATTATTATTATTATTATTATTATTATTATTATTATTATTATTATTATTATTATTATTATTATTATTATTATTATTATTATTATTATTATTATTATTATTATTATTATTATTATTATTATTATTCTTATTATTATTGTTGTTGTTGTTGTTGTTATTGTTGTTTCTGCTGTTGTTTGTTTGTTTATTTATCTGTTTATTTATTATTGTTGTTGCTGTTTGTTTGTTTATTAATTTATTTATCTATTTATCAATTTATTCATTTATTTATTTATTTATTATTATTCTTATTGTTATGATTTGTTTATTTATTAGCATTTTTTTTTGTCGTTTCTGTTGTTGTTTGTTTGTTTGTTTGTTTATTTATTGTTGTTATTGTTGTTATTGTTTGTTTGTGGTTTATCAATTTATTTATTTATTTATTTACTTATTTATTATTATTGTTGTTGTTGTTATTATTTATTTAATTATTATTATTTGTTTTTTGTTGTTTCTGCTGTTGTTTGTTTGTCTGTTCATCAATATATTTATCAATTTATTTATTTATTTATTCTCATTATTGTTGTTATTATTTGTTTAATTATTATTATTAGTTTTTGTTTTTTTTTTTTGCTGTTGTTTGTTTATGTATTTATTTGTTTATTTATTATTGTTGTTGCTGTTTGTTTGTTTGTTTATCAATTTTATCATTTATCTATTATCATTGTTGTTGTTATTATTATTCGTTCAATTATAATTATCTGTTTTTGTTGCTTTTGCTGTTGTTTGTTTGTGTATTTATTTATTTAATATTGTTGTTGTTGTTATTGTTTGTTTAATTATTATTATTGATGTTGTTGCTGTTGTTGTTGTTCTTCTTCTTCTTATTTGTTTATTGTTATTATCATTATTATTATCATATTATACTGATAAATAAAATGAAAAAAAAAAAAAAAAAAAAAAAAAAAAATAACAAATATAAATTTTATATTCTATGATTCAAATTATATACTTAATTTATAAATATGATGTAAAAAAATGCATTAAATCCTGGTCAATAAAATGCAATGTATCAATGTCAATATAAAGATTGAAAATTCGAAAAGATTTTTTTATAAACATGAAAACAATTATGTAAGTATATATACATAAATAAATGAAAATAATCTATTTCAACATTCATGCTCTCAAATGATACTTATTTAGTGTCTCAGTGGGATCAATCGCCCTTCATGTATCACTTGAAAAGTAAGCTGACGTATGCAGATACTATTTCAGATAAGAGAAAATAAAATATTCTAGTAGAATTATCTTCTTCACTCTGGATTATTTTTTTTATTTTTTATTTTTATTTTTAGATGAAATTCAAAATATCTCATTGAAAACTGATATGGGAATTAAATGTATTATCGAATGGATAATTATACATATTATTTCAAGTAGATTTATTGATAAAAAATATGTACGTGATGAATTGAATAAACAATCTATCACTTAGTTAAATTAAATACAACTGTAAGAGAATTTCTATGAAAAAATTAATAGAATCAAATATTTATTGAGGAAACTGCGTGTTTTTTGTCAATATTTCATGCTGGCATTCATATATAATCCAATGTTTTATTCAAATACAAAAAAAAAAATATATTGAATAACAGATATTGGATTGTCATGAAAGCTTTCCAAGCTTCAACAATAGAGGCAATAAAAAAAAAAAAATAGTTAATACAAGGGATGTTATCAGACTTTGTGTGAAAATATATTACAAAATATTTGTAAAACAATTAAATATTAAATATTAATCTGATAATTTTATGGAATTCATTTATGGAATATTATTAATTATTACATTTTTTCTTATCTCAATTTTTTTATTTCCACAACAAGGGTTTCTGCTCTTTTTTTATTTTTATTCACAACAGTAGAATGAAAAGATAAAATAATCTGCTTATACCAGTCTGTCTGTTTTACAAAAACCTCAGAGACTACTTCAAAAAAAAAAGAAGTAATATTTTTTTTTATTACTTATGTCTACAGTTTGTATCATTGTAAACATATTTATACTATATAAAACAACAATATTCATTCTTTTCCAACGTGAATAAAAAAAAAAATAAATAAAGAGAGAGACTATACACATTTAGAGTTTATCTACCTTCCACTGAATAATTCTTTATACTTTTGAAAATTGCATGCTAATGGATCCTTGTATACACTAATGGAACTATCAATTTCCAAAATAATTCGAGCAAAAACCCCTCGAGTATTCCCTTGCGTATATTATCGTAAAGAATAGCTGATCGAGCAGTATAGAATCAAAAGCTCATGTGTAAAAGTGTATGTGTGGTTGTTATACTGTTTGCGTGAAACCCAAAACATCAGAATGAACCAAAAGGCCAAACTCAATTCTCAAAATAAAAGTAATTTTTTTTCTTTTTATTTATTTTCAACGAGAAAAATCCGCCCATAGGATGGTAGAGAAAGCAAACCAGGATGAAAGCACGTGTAAAAAAAAGTTCTATGGGCGTACAAGGGTCAGGAACTAACAATAAAATAACGTGAAAGATGACACTGAGATAGTGAAAATAAAAATATAAAAAATTGTAAATTCATTAACCTCATAGTTAAAAATAAAATGAATGTACCAATTTTATCGTGCAGAAATGTTTGAATTGTTTGAAGAGTTTTGTTCTCTCCAATAAAATTTTATTTTTTATTGAATAGAATAAAAGAATATGGAAATAGTCAATTGGAATCTATCAAAAAATATTTAAAAAATTACACAATGAACATTATACAAATGTAATAAATAATATACAATAAAATATTAATAGAAATAAAAAATATATATCATTCATGTTCATTGTTAAATTTTTTTTATATTTAAAAAATTTCAAGGGGATTATAATGAAGTGCATTTTAAGAACTGCTCGTGTATGCATGGAATTTTTTAGCGGAATAATAGTTTAATTGTTTATTCACTTTTATGCACGTATTCAAGTACATTGCATTGTTGTTGACTTGTGTGTCAGAAAAACACGATAAATACAAAGTTTTCCCGTGAAATTGAATGCACCCGTTGCTTATCACGAAGCTTTATCACGTCACAGAATGAAATATACCATAATTAATGATATTAAATGACGTACGAAATTAAATAAATTATAAAACACAAATTTTTCCACTAATTCACAGTAATCAAATAATCAAATAAATAACAAAGCAATAATAAATAAACTTAATATAATAACCCTCAATTTTTATAACAATATAAAATTGTAAACAGACAATTAGGCTCTTATAATAATTACTATTAATTTACTTTATTTAATAATAATAATTGTAATCAACTATGAAAAAAAAAAAAGTTTTCAAAAATTTTTTTTTCTTTTTTTTAAATTAAAAATATAATCTGCAAGATGTATATTTTTTTTTTCTTATTCTTGCACACATTAAGATCGATTAGAACATTATAATAAATTCAAAAAATTCTATCGAGGAAAATTTAAAACAAAAAAAAAAAAAAAAACATTCATGAAATTTAAGTGCACGCTGATGTACACAAAACTTTAAATATATGAGCCCTATGGGAAATGTCCGAAACGATAGCCTCCAGCATGTATACATATATACCATGCGGCTCTTTCACCCGACGATCAATTCCCCCTACTTGCGGAAGGGGATCGAAAGATGAAAGCGAAATAGTGAGAGCACAATCCGGATTCCCATGCTCTATAACTTCCGAGATCGCAACGACTTGATTCCGTCGAGAGCCGTTCGGCCACTTGCATCGACCTCTCATTTTCCATCCCACCTATAAACCAAAAGTAGAGCACATGTATGGGGGGAAAAAAAAAAAAAAAGATGAACAAAAATAGTGCTGCAAGTTCCAATCTACTATAACTGTACATTTGTTGTATGTGATGCCTTGAATTGTAGAAAGAAAAAAAAAATGTAATCATGGCTCGGGAATATTATTCTGGAATAAAAAGAGGTATTATTCTTGAAGGGTACACAAAAAAAAAAGTTTGGATCCAGAATTTTTGTTATCTAGGGGAAAAGTAGCATGAAGGAGCCAAGTTTTGAAAAATCCATTATTATTTACGCGTTAGTTTTCGAACGAATCATGGATATATTATTATTTTAAGATAGTAACACTAGGCAAATGTTGCCCACAAAGATTTGACAGTTTATCAAAAATAAACGGCGTCGATACGACATATTGAAGATTTCGTCGTCAAAAAGTAAGTTTTTGAGTTCATTTTATTTGTTTTTTGACATCTATGCGAACAAAACTAATAGTAATATGATTATACAATAATTTTATAGATATATTAGGACTTCTAATACCATTTATATTTTGCAGGCAAATCTTTAATTTCATACTAATTTTCGAGGTTATGTTTCTTGGGAGAATATGTTTTGAAAGAGCCGGGACTGCAGTGTGATGAAAAAGCTAGCTTTATATGGTCCCTCAAAAAAGCTCTTACTAAGAAATCTAAAATAAATAATGATACAGACTCAGATACATCAAATAAAATTATATGAGTTCTTAAAAAGATTGTACCTAGGTCAAATTGCAATGATTCATCTCAAACGTCTAATTTCATGAGAGTTTCTTAGATTTAAGTGAATATTTTATCCAGAGTTTGCGTTATATAAAACATTTTATAATTATATAAGATATAAAATTATATCTTAACATTATTAGTAAATAATATCTTTGTTAATCTAAAAATTCAGTTCTGTAATAAGAACTTGGATCTTTCAAAACATTTGATGGCTTTTTCAATGCCTATGTGTTATAAAAGAGCCGAATTTAATTATTTTTATAAATGGTTAGAAGCCCAAAAATACCGATAATTTTGAAAAATGTTTTATGACATTACGTACATAAATGAATGAACAATAACTTATTATACAAATTTTTTTAATTATTTATTTCCTTTTATATTATTTATCTATTTTTTTTTTTTTTCAAAACTGACTCTTTCATGCCACTCTTTCCCTACTTGTGCTAAAATTCATCAAAAGGTAACTAGGTATATATTTATAATAGTATTCAGTTGAATATGAAATAAACTTTCGAGTCCAAATGAATGTTGTAAAATAAAATGAGAATATCTGTGAATAACATTTAAAATTAATTTAAATGTATATCTATTAGTTATGTAAAACTTGTTAACGAGTTTATAATTAACAGACTCTCAACATTGTGAAAATATAAAAAAGTATTTGTGGAATTTTAATAATTATTCAAGCAGCTTGATAGTTTATTATTTTTTTATTTTTTATATATATCTGAAGTGGAGTTAAAATTATTGAGAAGTAAAGAAAAAAAAAAAAAAATAGAAACAAACTTTGCGCTATTGTATTGCTTGAATGAAACAATTTCACACTACGTAACGTTATGGTATGTGGAAACAAATGTTATTGGCAGTTGGCCGACGTCTTGGCATTCGATCAGAATATTTTTCAACTACAATAAACTCGACGACTTCGCGAGAGATTTTGAATAAATATATGGGGTCATGAAAATAAATGTGAATGAATTTTTTCTGGATCAATTGTGCTGTGATAAATAAAACAAAATAACATAATAATTAATTCAAGTGCATCACTACTTGTGCGTTTATTAAATTGTAACATTTAAAATTATACTGAGAAAATAATAATAAATAAAAATCTGTTCGCAGAAATAAAGTGCTTTAAGCAAACACATTTGGTCAGATAAAAAGTTTATCGTTCAATCAAAGAAGCCAACCTTAAAACGTGCTTTGGCAAATAAATATTTTGCACATAATCCCTTTTTTTTTTTTCAAATAAAAAAAAAACAAAAACTATATATTATTTTATCTATAAATTATTATTAATATCAAAAGTATACATTAATAAAAATTATGACGATACTTTTTACAAGAAAATAAATAAAAGTACCTGGTATAAAAGTATTTATACGAAAGAATTTTTATTTTTTGTTATTAATATTTGGAAAATTGATAAAATTAATCCCTAAGTAATTGTAATTAATCATTTTAATCACCTGGTGAAATATAAATTAATTCACTTGTCTTTTATAGAGAAGATTTTTGTCTGAAAATTTTATATTTAACCCAAAGTTCCATTAAAGGGGAGCGCCGAACAAAATTACTTTCATTATAATCAAAAGAACAAAACAAATAAAAGAAAAAAATATTATAACATACATTAATAAATTCTGTTGAATATCAAAAATTAATAATTAATTAATTTTCAATTAATACACATCAAATAATTCATCATCGCGTGATAAAACAAATTACATAAATTAAATTAAATTAAATTAAATTAAATATCATATTGATAATGGAAAATATTTATTGACACGTAGAATAATAATAATTTCAAGAATATACATATATACATATGTGATATATTTCAGTTGTCAGTTGAAAAAGAGATACATCCGATCGGAATTGAATGAATACATATCCACTGTCAGTGAATCTCAATTGAGATTTCCAATTCTATAAACGCTTGGAAATAAAAGGTGGAAAAAACAAAAAAAAAGAATAAAAAAAAAAAGGTTAATTGTATTGGGCAGATCGTTAAAACTTGGACATTTGATACGCATTTATATGAGTATATCAAAACGCTAATGAATTGTACCATAGGCAGCCATCAGCCAATAATAGATTGGTACTCATTGTAATGGAAATTGATATGAAAAAAAAAAAAAAAAGAATTTTTCAATAATGAATTTTTTTTTTGTGTTTGATAGTAGTACTATGTTTTCATCTGTATGCCTAGCTAGATAGACAGATAGATTTACCAACATGATCCATTATTTTATGAACTCAAATATAAACTCGCATCTGTGTAAACCCAGTAAAACATCACAATCTATAAGGATTTATGAGTTCATATGTTTATTTGTGTACCAATTGAAATTAATTGCATGTGTTAGACGTGAAGAGATAGAGGAAGAATTGAATGTGGACAATGTGTAAATTTGATGAACAATAGACGTAGGAAAATGATGTGTGCGTGCAATAGAGAAATTAAATTCAATGATTGACGGATTCGAACGAACGTATACCGTAATGGTTCGGTGAAACAACCACATCCGATAGATACGTCCGGCCCATGTTGACCGCAATTTAAGTACCAGTAACGCTATTGTTCCGTTTATCGTTCCCATTAATTATCAGTATTATTACAAAGTCACACTTCAACATAAACAAAATATCCCTTCACCTTTAAACAGTTTTATATCATTCTTTTTCACTATCGATTTCTTCATCGCCCTAATATTTTAGCTAAGTAAAGCAAAAGAGCTTTGTGGCTTTAGTTGGAAGGAAAAAAAAAAAATAAGAATAATTTTTCCAAAGTAGAGGAAAGGATAATTTGGAATACTGCTGGTAATTTGAAATATTACATTATAAAAGTATAGGAAAACGCCATCCATTGACGAATACCAGTATTACGTAGTGTGAGTATCAACAAACAAATTGAGCATCGCTTAGAAGCAGCCATATTGATAGTGCCGTGATAAACTGCATCGAAGTAAAAGTGCTATCTAGAAAATTTTCAAAGTAAGTTATAAATCTGTTTGTATCTTGAGTGTAACTTATATTTATATGTTTATATTTGTACAAAGCTATAGTTAAGTGTCTTAGTTGTAGAAATCAGCGCTTATTTGAGAAATTATTCGTAACACAAAATGATAAAAATATTTTAGGTTACAAATGGTTATGTTGCTAATTTGGAATATGGCTTAGGTTGCTACGTTTGTGATTATTGCAAAGACAACAAAAAAATATAATTGATTTAGATATAAGCTTGAAGTTGAATTTTTTAAATTTTATAGTTGAGATTTAAGTTTAAAGATATTTATATAGTTAATTAAAGTTGATTATTTAGGTGATTGTAATTTGGAATACCCTATTCCAAATTATATTCACATTGTTTAAACCACGCCAATCTGCAATTTTATGATTAAACCAAAATTTATCCTATTTATAATAATCCAAGGCTGTTCATTTTTTTTTTATTTAAATAAAATATAAGTTTCTCTAACATTTAATGCGGTTCTTACTTTTTTATCTCTTAACCCATGATTAATACGATTTTTTTAAAAAGTAGTATTCCAAATTTGCATCTTTTTCTCTATTAAAATGGACATATATTTAAAAGGCATCATTTTCAAACCAATTCAAAAGGCACATTCAAAAGTGACATAGCAATTTACCAATGCTCTAACGCGTCAAGTTACTATCGTACAAATTTAAAAAAATTTCTGGTCTAATAATTTTTAACTACACATACACGTAACTGATATATTTAACACAGACAGACAGATAGACATTATACCCTGACATCTACTTTAAACCATGTCCAAATACGAGTTTGTATAAAAATTCATATCAAATAAAATTATTAAATGTCACATAAATATCAACCAAGAATAACAAAAACATTAATGAATCAATACTCCAATTAATTTGTCTTCAAAATAAACAAATAATAAATATTCAATTATAAAATCGAAATTAAAACTTGAAAAACAATTCCAATATTCACGTCACAATATTATGAAAAATTACAAAAAATAATAATAACCAAATAAATCAACGTCAATGAATAAATATTCATTGATATAAAACTTTGATTAATTTATTTAAAATTATAGAATTCACCATCATTTATAATTGTCATTTCTTATCTACGACAAACCAGGACATAAATAAATCTACAACTTTACACCCAAGTTGACCTTTAGCCACATAACACGACAATATAATCGTACTACTAGAATATAACCAGTCGCCACAAGTCCAACTGTATAACATTGATTTATTTCTTGATTCACATGATACTTACTCTAAGCGTAGATTCTGAAGAATAAATAAACAATCAATACTATTTATAATTATAATAAATAAAATAAAATAGATATCTCTATTGCTTGATCAAATAATTCTAAATATCTTTTTTAATATTTCACTTGCAACAATTCACAAATATTTTCACTGATATCTCATTAATTTTTTATCCCAACAAATAACAACAAACATCAGTGGCTTTTTCTCCTGCTTTCCCTCTCTCATAATCCATCTATTTATTTATTTATCTATCTATCTATCTATCTATCCCTTTCTTCCACTTTTTTTCATGTATTCATATTCGCACGTGGGTTTGTACCTTAACTTAATATTTGCACAATCGCGCCCTTGTTACTTTCGCGCTCAACATATTTATAGTCTCACCATTGCCACTATACTAGCAATATTGCCAGCTATAAATTGACATAAGAGAAGCTCCAAGCAGTTCCTACCTCCCTCAGGCTACAACACCCAATACATATACATACATACATACAAATATAAATGTAGATAGCATACATTAGGTTTATAGATAAATGTAGAATGAAAAAAAAAAGTGAGAATTGAATTTATATTGTAGTTTAATGTAAAATAAAATCCCAAAGCATCTGTAATATTAGGTGAATAATTGTATGTAAAACCTGGGAATAAAGTTGGGAAAAAAATAATAATATCAATAATAATGATAATAATAATGGATAAATATAAAAGGAAAAAAGTTTTTGACGTTATCTTTGTATTCATTTTCATTATTACTTCATGATGTATATTAGGGTGTTTTATTTTTAAACGATATTTTTGATTGTTTGTGAACACTGAAAATCTGATAATTTATAGAAAAAAAAAATATTCATGTTTGAATGAAAATTCAGAGTTAATTAGAGGTTTAGCAAATTCAAAAATTCGATTTTCCATATAAATAACATGAGAAAATTTTTTTTTTCGACTTCAACTCGATTTTTTGGTAATCAAAAATTTTTTTTGGAAAAAATGAATGGAACAACTTTTGTAGGGCATTAAATTTGCTACAAAAAAGTTTTTTACCGCAAACGCTCTCCGACCAACAGTTTTCGAGTTGTAGAGCTGGAAAGGTGAAAGTTGATTATAATTGACAAAAAATTTTCTTTAAACTGGAATTTATTGATTTGACATTAATTATTATCTTACAATAAACGCTATAAAGCTGAATCAACAATGTAATAGCATAAAAAAAAATTTTTGATTACCGAAAAATCGAGTTGAAGTCGAAAAAAAAAATTTTCTCGTGTTATTTATATGAAAAATCGAATTTTTGAATTCGCTAAGCCTCTAATTAACTCTGAATTTTTTTTTAAACATCAATATTTTTTTTTTTTTTTTATAAATTATCAGATATTATTCAGCTACGACAGACAAAAAAAAATATCGCCTAAAAATCAAACACCCTAATATATACATGTATATTATTAAATTATTCTCTCACACTGAATCCCATTTCAAGTTGACTATTCTACACATCCATCTGTAATCTCCTCAACTCCGTTCTCTGCTATCGAATCCTCCTCTTACATACATATACATATACCATCTTCTATTATACAAGGATCATTTCCTCACTGACAGCCAACATAATCCACCCGTCAACCATTCAAATACTATTTCAATTTTATTTTTCAACATCTTCTTTAATCGAGTACCATATAATCATACATATACATTAATACATATTTGTATATATGCGTGGGTATGAAAAATATTTTATACTTTGGGGATAGTCGATTATCGATTTACCCTATTGCCATTTCTGACTTCAATTTCACCACCTCCTTCGCAATTTCCTACACTTCCGACCAATGCAGTCTATTCATTTATCGAACTCACACATACTCACACTGATGGAATATATTTTTTTATTTTAGTATTATTTTTTTTTTTTTGCGGTTTCCAACACGACTAAATAAATGAAAAAACTTCATTAATTCCACAAAATCCTTTCACTATTCATTTATTACTTTGTTTTTCATATATTCTGAAAGCAATGAAACAATTCAATGTAGCTTATCAACATTATAAATATAAATAATAAAAAATAAATATAAATATTTATATTGTAATGAAATTCAACAGCTCATTAAATAGAATTAAAAAATATCAAATATAATTATATTATAAAATATATAAATTAATTAAGATATTAATTAACTAACTAACTATCAAATAAATACAAAATATAATATTAAATAAAACTGTCTACTCACCACGACTAAATTGATTATTGTTAGCTATAACACGTTCAGCATTTTTTCTTGCAATGTAAAACCATTCACTGCTATTACTCAAATATTTATATTCAATTGCCAGATCTTTAACAATAATACCGTCCTCATCTTGAAGTCGATGGGCAAATGGACAATAAAGCCAACGATCTCTATATTGCATTTTATCATAACAATTTCCAGCAGCAAAAATATCCTCATCAAATTCAACCATTGATAATACACTAGCATGAAGAAGATATTCCGATGATAGCATCACTTCCGGCGCATATTTCCACAATCTTGTTAACATATTCGCTCGATTAACGGCAAAATTAGCTTCAAGTCTAAATCTTTCTTGTGCATACTGATCAACCACACCCTCACCAAGATTTAAATCAGTACCAGCAGTACAATTTTCACCTAAAAGATGTTGATTTTCAATTATTCGTAAAAAACGCGTAACAATATCAATTTGAACGCTTTGTCTATCAGGCTTTTTAATTATATCATCATCAAGATCTTTATTAAAATTATTTTCATTATTTTTATTATTATTATCACTATCTTGATCATTTTCAAAATGATAATCATCTGTCCAATTTGCCATTCGTTCATTATTATATTCATCATATTTTTCATAATCCTCAAATGCATTTTTATCCACAATATTATTTAATATTTTTTTATTATTTGATGTATGCACAATAACACCATATATATTTTCATAATGACTAGTATTGTCACTTGATTCAGTCACCAAACTGCTATATATTGTTCTACTGTTTGCTTGAACTTTATAAAGTTTTCGCAATGAATCACTATTTTGTTTTGTTCCACTTTTATTATTTACTATATGACGAAATTTTGTTGGTTGACGATTGTCTTGTGAACTTGATGTATTTAACGTAAAGTTTGCGTCAGTTAAATCATCAAAGTTCATATCTAAATACATAGTACTATTGATATTTGGTCCAATTGATTTGAAATATTCAAATTCAACGTCATCCATGACAATTTCATTGTCATGTTTAACAACTATTTTATTATTTTCATTTACTGTTGGATGCTCATAAATGTTAACACCGTTATTTGTTATCAATGAGCGTTCAGGGATCACTTCAATCTCCTCGACCTTCTTCGATCTAACAAAGTGTCCTCTAGATCTACTGTGTCTTATCTGCGGTGTTTCAATGCTTGTTTCCATTTCGTTAAAATTTACCTCGCCATTCAATTTTCCTTTAGTCAATTGCTGCTCGTTCGTATGTCCATCAACGTTTGATAATAAATATTTCGAAGCCGATTGATTGATGTCATGTATCAATGTTGATCGTCGTCCAATAAATAATGGCTGGTAATTCTGCTGATGACGAAGTAATTCTTTTGGCTTCTCAATTTGTTCTTCGTCTTTTGTAAACACCAAATGTTTATTCAATAACTCCAATAGGAGTATCATTAAATACCAATAAATTCGATTAATATCCATTATTGATATATTTATTTAATCATTTAATTTTATTTATTTTATTTATTTCTTTGAATTGATTATATTTCAATGAAATAAATTGAATCTTTGTTATTCAAGGTCGATGACGACCTTGACAACCTTCCAACACCTGGATCAATTGACAATATCATTTCATTCCTGAATAATAAACAGTTACATTATTCAACACGTAAAAAAGCTCAATAATATTATACAACAACACTTTAGTTTATCAAAGGAATTTCAAACTGTGCACTCACAAATCACAAATACGATAATGTGTCACTGTTTGTTAAAATGTTTCTACACATTAATTTAACGCCAAAAATAACACAGATATATTTCATTTTATCGTTATTATTTATTGCTATGAATATTAATTACCATTTGTGTATAACACACATCACATTTATCTATGTTTACGATAATTATTAAATAATGGAATTAAAATATTTTGAGCTAAACATTGTTTGTAATGTAATTTTTTTAATGTCATTTGTTTAACTGACACATTAATAATAGTATGAAATGTCCAATGACATTTGAACATTATTTGATATCGATGAAATAATCCGTAAGTCGAGTCTACAAGTTGCGTGATGGAAATTAAAATAAATATATTAGTGATATTTAAATGTTTGCTCTTAAGATAATTAATTTTATACTATAATTATATTCATATTTCAATATATCCAAAGATTAAATAATATTAATTGAAATAATTATTTTTAATTTTGATATAACATATTAAATTAAATATATAATATCATTTGTATTTATTATCATAATTTAATTACAATTTTAATTAATGTTTCACTTCATTTGATTTATTTATGAATCCTTATTATTGTGATAAAATTAAATTAAATATAAGATGGGAATGTTTAGAGAGAGCACAGATATTACAACGAGATGTCGGTTTGAGCTCATAACAGAGTCGCACGCGGCAGCAAACTGACAGGGATCAAACTCACACACAACCCTCTTGGGCACTCCACGCGAATTTAGAAAACACAGGGCGCATGTCTCTTATACCAGATTTATTTTATTCATACAAATTCGTATGCATTTTTATTTTTATTCCCTACACATTATAGGAAAAAAATACTGCATCGAATAAAATATAAAATAAACCTCATTCTCTAAACATTAAATTTTAATTCATATGGAAAATTCAACTATTCCAATTTATTATTTGATGAATTTATTATATATATTACGTATATGCGTAGAGAATTGGATGATTCGATAGCGAATAAAAATTATGTGTGCATGTGCGAGTGGAAATATAGCAGGTGGATATATCCCGGTATAATATAAATATTTCAGTTAATTGAATAATAATTATATTCATAAATTCCAATCATGAATATTCAATTATTTATTCCATCCCTTAATAAGCAAAAAATAATTACGAAATTTTTCATGAATAAAAACTGTTGATATCACGTAATCTATATGCTCTAATTTTTAATTTTATATTGTCTTTTTCTTCTTTTTATATTATTCACTTTGTATGAGGATATTTATTCTTCATCATCATCATTAGAAAAAAAAAAACCCCCCCAGTTTATATTTAAACAACGTCAATAATATCTAATTTTTTTTCTTTCACTTTATGCAAAATGTTCACTGTCAGTAAATAACATATCGTGCAAATACAAGTCAAGAAGTAAATCCAAATGTATGTATGTATATTTTATATGTACGTTTATTATATGAGAATATTTACCTTTGTTGATTCGTGAATGTTTCACTTCTTGTGTGGACTCTTCGCATCCGGGCACCACTATTTCCACAAGAGCATTATTTACCACGCAGAATTATACCATCTGAATTTATTCATTATTTCGCCACTTCTTTACAAGATAAAGTAATTTCTTAAAAATCAACAGTCTGAAAAAAATGAAATATAAACAAAAAAAAAATAAATATTATAATAAAAACATAAGCAAATCAACACATATTTTTTATATATCTATTTATTTTAATAATTTTTCTGTTAGAAATTTAAGTAAATAAAATAATGGTAAAATAATAATTAATCTGATAATTAAATTATAGTCTTATGCTCTGTGTTCATTTAAGAAATACAGAAATGAAAAAGTATTACTCCATTAATACTGTATCATATTATATTTCAAATGACATTTCATCACTGTATATTTTTGTTTTATAAAATATAATTATGTTAATTAAAAATAAAATTGTCATTTATATATATAATTTTATTTTTTTAATGCTGCTCTTGCCAACTTAAACTTACTAACCGGCCGTTTGTCCGCCGGTAATTCTGTAATCGTTATTGCCGAAGTTTCAATTACATGTTCCTTCACTTCTTTGACGATCTGAAAAAGAAAAAAATTGATTATAATATTAAAATTTTAATTTAATTAATGATATTTATAAAAATATATTTTTAATTTATAAAACATACAGAATTGTAAGCTGATAATGGCTCTGTATCCACTTCACTTTCGTCTTCAGTGGTTGAATTATTTACTATTGTCGATTGTTTAACATAATTTGAGTGATCTAAAGTTTTTTTGAGAATTGATTTTGGACCAGGAATTATTTTATAAATATCTTTGGGACTTGAAATTGCATTGCCATCTACAGTTTGAATATTTGTATCTTTATCTGAATGTTTAAAATGAATTCGAATAACTTCATCTTCATCACTCTCGTCCTCGGATTCATCATCTTCTTTTGAATATTCATATAATCTTTGTTCGATAACTGATAATCTTCGTTTTTCCGTGCTCGTTTCCATTTCCTCTTCATTACTAAAATATTTAACTTGTGGCTCGGCAAATGCCACTTTTCTCTCCTTTATTCTTGTGCCATTAACACTTTTATCACTTTCAAGAAATTCCGATTCACAAATTAAATCATCACCTTTTTTTCCATCAATTGATAAACAATTAATTATTTTTTTTGTACTTGTGTTGCTGGTGCTATCGAGTATTTGTGATAAATTCATATCGGATTTATTTTTGTTCACATTATTTAATATTTCAAGACGATGATTAATTTTTAATGATTTCTTTTCGCAAACTTCATTTGTTGCTTCCTCTGAATAATCAGAGGAATAAGATTCAGAATCTACTTCAGATTCATCAAAATATTCATCGTCATCCGGTGAATTTTCACGCTCATTTTCTAATCTATAATAAAAATTATATTTTTTAACATTAAACATTAAAACATATTAAACAAATTAATATACCTAATAAGTTCATCTTCTAATTCTTCCTGTAACTCTAAGGCATCGAGTTTCTTAAAAATATCCTCTTCTGTCACCAATTCTTGGGGTTTTTCATTTTTTAATTCTGCTAAACGTTTTTTATATTCTTTTTCTCGTTTTCTGTGTTCAACTGATGAGTAATATACATAATTATATAAGATTTCTTTTATTTTTACTATCACTAAGTTCTTAATAACTTTTATAAATAATCTTACCTCTCCAATCTTTGATTTTTTCATCATCCCAATGTTCAATTAAATCTTTTCTATTTTCATTTCCAAATAAATCAAAATTATCAGGAATTTTTTGACGAAATTCCAGTAAATATTTTTCCTTTTCTAATCGCTCCAACATTTCATTAGCTTCTAAAAAATTATTTATCACAATATAAAATAATTAAATGATAATACTGAATTACCGTTTGTAATAATAAAATGGATTTAATGAAAACTTACTTATTATTCTACGATTGCAGAGAGCAATTGCTTGAGGTGCTGTATACTTGGCAAAATAACCACTACCAAGACAAACCATTATTTCATTTGTATGGGTTAATTTCCCCCTCATTAATGCCCGTTTACCTATGGGCACCATACAACTCAATGAAAGATCTTGTGGAAATAATTGTAATCCCTCAATTACTTTTTCATGCCTCTCTTTATATTCGCACCATGTTTCAACTTGTTTTGCATTATAATTAATATGCTGTAAATAAATAACATCAATGTTTACAGCATAATTATAAATAATATATTTTAAAAAATTTGTTTTTATAAAATTACCTCTGTAAGTGCTTGGTTAAAAATTTGCTGTGGATTTGTCTCTGAATTTCCAAAATCCATTATTTTCAATAAAAAAATATTGAAGTTTGATAAAAAAAAAAATGTTTCAAAGAAATTTTTATAAATTAATTTCACTGAAATTTGTTCATTATTAAATAAATTGATGTCATTGCCGGTATTATAACCTCAAAATTCTTCAAAACTCAGTAATACAAATTTCACAATTATATGATTTATAAAATCGTATAAAAATATATTTATTCTTTAATTTGTTGGTCAGCCGAATGGTTAAGACAATAGTCCGCCACGCGGACCACTCAAATTCGATTTCTAAATGAGTACAATATTTTTCAGGAAGGAAATCTGTAAATCCTTGGACCAGTATATTTATATATATGTACATATAACAGATTTAGGTTAGAAAGTCATAAAAGTCGGACAGCACAGCAGCGCACTCAGTCGGCAATAAACGAAATGTCGACATTCAATTTTCATAATTCATTCGAATCATAGACAACCATAGAGTATATAGTTTCTTCATTATTTATCATATTTTAATAATATAAATTTAACTACTTCTCCCAACAATTTTTCATCTCCAATAAAATAACTCCCACATTAACTAAAAACTCATCTTTATTTCCTTCATATGTATCACAAGTTTTCAAACAATTTGTTTTCATTTAAAACACTCAATAAATAATCTAGTTAGATTAGCTAGCATTCATACCAATAAAGTCCTACGTTTCTTATTGGCTAATGCTCATGCGCATGCGCATTTGTCAATATCTCCAGTGTGTGTAATTAAACTAGTGTAAAATTCGTTACTCCAGCAAAAGATTTTATTTTCTTAAAATACAAATTAAAATAACACTCAATATTTTAAATATGTGAATCGAATTACTGAATAAAACCAAATCAAATGGAAAATATAATATCATAGTACACTGGCTCGGATCAAAGTAAACGATCCGAGCCAGTACAAATCTCAATACATATATATAATAAAAATTCGATTTATAATATACACCACCCAGCAGGGAATCTATAGTGTAGTACAATGGCTCATTGCCCCTATGTCCTTGAATGTCATTGGCACAGAGAATATATATATACAAATGTAGAATCACTAGAATCAGTTTTCAGTATATAACAAAATTCAGTCAATTCAGTGTGCTATTGAGGTTCGTTTACAGCAGTTAGTCAATGTCAGATTCCTATCAAATATTTATTTATCAAAATCACTAGACGTATTTTACTACACATATATATTTTTTCTATATTGAATTAATTTTTATTCTTTTTTGTCAGTTAAGAGAAATTAAATAATGTCGACGACGGTGGTGCAGACAAAAATATATGATGATCAAAAGCCGGGAACATCAGGACTACGAAAAGCTGTAAAAATTTTTCAACAAGAACATTATACGGAAAATTTTATTCAAGCCATTCTCGATGCATTGGGTGATAAACTTCAAGGTTGCACTTTAGTTGTCGGTGGAGATGGACGTTATTATAGCAAAGATGCAGTTACAAAAATTATTAAAATAGCCGCTGCCAATGGAGTAAGTTATTTTGATTTTCTTATCTTCCCCCTTTTATAATTTATTCTTATCGATTCACAGTTGAAACTACACTGAAGTATCAGCTTTCATACTGATGCATATGTATATATATATATAGAGAGAGAAAGAATTTTTTGTTTCATTTGAAATATCCATTTGCTCATGACCTTCGAGGGGTCAAAGTCGTATGATTGGATGTCAAAAAGATTAGACGATAGTAACATTTATTTATGTATAAGAAAATATAAATTTATGTCATTTTGTAAATTTTATTTTTTATTTATTTTTTGTAGAATATTATATAATTTTATGTAATGTTTTTTTTATTTATTTAGTTATGTTTTTTGTATTTTATTAGGTTGGAAAATTGATTATTGGACAGAATGGAATTCTCTCAACGCCTGCTGTTTCAACAATTATTCGGAAATATAAAACCCTTGGTGGGATTGTATTGACTGCTTCACATAATCCGGGTGGACCAAATGCTGATTTTGGAATAAAGTTTAATTGTGAAAATGGAGGGCCAGCGCCTGATAAAGTCACTAATAAAATTTATGACATCACTAAATCATTAAAAGTTTATAAAATTGCATCAGATATTAATGTTGATATTGAGAAAATTCAAAGTAATGATATCAAAGTTGATGGACGAACATTTGTAGTTGATATTATTGATCCAGTTGAAGATTATTTGATTCTTATAAAGAAAATATTTGATTTTGATTGCATTAAAACTCTTCTTCAAGGCAGTGCAGAACGGCCAAAATTTCAAATACTTATTGATTCACTTAATGGAGGTAATAAATTATCATTTGTATTATTTTTTTACTTCATTAATGCAGTATTGAATAATATCTTTGAGTTACATAATGATTTAAATAATCTCATAACACATTTTTATGATGATAATAAACAACAAAAGACACGAGCGTTGATAAATCACTTTATCTTTAGAATGATTCAGCATTGTATCCATATCCAAGTTGCATAAAATAATTTATTTTATTTTCAGTTACTGGTCCGTATGTTAAACGCATTTTTGGTACTGAGCTCGGTGTTGATGATGCTAATTTGATACACTCAACACCTTTGGAAGATTTTGGTGGTCTTCATCCCGATCCAAATTTAACATATGCCGCAGATTTAGTAAAAACCGTACGAAATGGAACTTATGACATGGGAGCCGCTTTTGACGGTGACGGTGATCGAAATATGGTAATTCAATTTGAAAATTCAAACCGTTGAATTTATAATCAATTGTATATTTTTTTATTCAAGCTAATTTTGTTCTACATATAAAAATGTTTTAGATAATTGGAAAGAAAGCTTTTTTCGTCACTCCATCGGATTCTTTAGCAGTTTTAGCCGCACATTTGCGCATCATTCCATATTTTCAAGAAACTGGAATTAAAGGCTATGCAAGATCAATGCCCACTGGTACTGCGATTGATCGGGTAGCCAAAAGCATTGGAGCTCAATGTTTGGAAGTTCCTACTGGGTGGAAATACTTTGGTAAATATATTTATTAGAATGTTTCTTTTTTATGCGATATTTTTGTTTGTTTGTGAACACTGAAAATCTGATAATTTATACCAAAAAAGAATATATTACCGTTTAAAAAAAAATTCAGAGTTAATTAGAGGTTTAGCGAATTCATAAAATTCGATTTCCCATATAAATAACATGAAAAAAATTTTTTTTCGACTTCAACTCGATTTTTCGGTAATCAAAAATTTTTTTTGGAAAAAATGAATGGAACAGCTTTTGTAGGGCATTAAATTTGCTACAAAAAAGTTTTTCACCGCAAACGCTCTCCGACCAACAGTTTTCGAGTTGTAGAGCTGAAAAGCTGAAAGTTGATTATAATTGACAAAAAATTTTCTTTAAACTGGAATTTATTGATTTGACATTAATTATTATCTTACAATAAACGCTATAAAGCTGAATCAACAATGTAATAGCATCAAAAAAAATTTTTGATTACCGAAAAATCGAGTTGAAGTCGGAAAAAAAAATTTTCTTGTGTTATTTATATGAGAAATCGAATTTTTGAATTCGCTAAGCCTCTAATTAACTCTGATTTTTTTTTTCATATAAATTATCAGATTTTCATTGACCACAGAAAAAAAATATCGCTTAAAAATGAAACACCCCAATATTTATATTTAAATTCTTATTAATTTCTACTTTTCATCATACAATTTTTAGTAGTAATTATTGATAATAATAATTGATCACAAAAAATTTATACTAATGTATAAATCATAATTTTTTCAGGTAATCTAATGGACATCGAGCTTTTGTCACTCTGTGGTGAAGAGAGTTTTGGCACAGGCTCTGATCATATACGCGAAAAAGATGGTATTTGGGCATGTCTAGCATGGTTAAATATTATTGCAAAGCTTGGAAAATCTATTGATGGTATATTAAAGGATCATTGGAAGAAATACGGTAGAAATTTCTACACTCGTTATGATTATGAGAATTGTGATGTAACAGATGCTAATAAAGTTATGGCGGAGGTTGAACGTGAGATACAAGAAGAAAGTTTTACTCGCACTAAATTCAGTGTCGGTGACAAACATTATATTGTAAAACATGCTGATAATTATTCTTTCAAGGATCCTGTCGATGGCAGTATTGTAACAAATCAGGTATTAATATTATCGAATTTTCACCTTTAATAATAACAATGAGTGAGGGATTATAAACAAATTGTTAAGTATTAGATAAATTAAAACAAACTGAATAATTTTATCTAACTATTAAATTTTTAGTTTCAATTAATTAACTTTTTTTTTCTTTTTTACGCTTGATTACTATTTTTTAATTTATAATCTGATTATTATGTTGAATTTCTAATGTATTTTCTAGGGCCTTCGTATACTTTTCCAAGACGGCTCACGAATAATTTATAGATTGTCTGGTACTGGCAGCTCGGGAGCTACAATTCGACTTTATGTTGAGAGCTACGAAAATGATTCATCTACATATGATAAAGATGCCCAGGAAATGTTGCAGCCCTTGATTAAAGTTGCTCTAAACTTAAGCAAACTCCAAGAACATACAGGACGAAATGCTCCCACAGTTATCACGTAAAATCAAATTTTATTATAAAAGATAGAATTAATAATCGATATTTTATTTTTTTTATTTTCGTTGTTGCTCGACAAAAATAAATTAAATCAATTCTACCGTTCAATATTTCCCCGTGAATACGTAAACGTATTAAATTTCAATTTGTATACAATTTGTAATAATTTTGATGTTATCGTCAAAATATTTTCCATTTTTACACAAGCATTTTTATAAAATCACGAAATAGCTTTGACGTTACAATCAACCGTATATTTTGTTAAGCAACTAATATTTTCTGTATTATTTGTAGAATTTCAAAATTTTAAGAGTGTAACTTTCAATCAAAAAAATGAATTCTGGCACAATTCTAGCAAATCCAAATGTTTAAAATCAATTAAATCAATGTATAACCTCAAAAAATTATATACATTTAGCTTCAAAGGAATACAACAATATATAATTTTATAAATGAAATAATTTCCATTTTCATCAAATTATATCAATCAGGAATAAATAATAATGATTCAGTAGAATGAAATACCATAATATTACACAATCGTATTCAATCTTCATATTCTGCAATTCGCATTTTCATCTCAAAACTAATTTTTTTTTTTGCTCAATGAATTATTTTATAATCAGAGTACTCATGCAAAATATAATAATTGGAGATATAAAGGAAAAAAGATAGTGTTAAATTATTAAATAAAAACAAGAAAAAATATATGAAAAATTTTCGATAATTAAAAAAAAAAAATTTCATAATAATAAACAAAAATACCAGTATTAGAAAATAAGAAAAAATTATAAAATTGGAATTAAATTTCAATGACTATGATAAGAAAATGAAAATTTTTAATATTCCTATAAAATTAAATATATGATGATGGATCTATCGTTTATGTGCATGGAAATATGAGTAAGTTTATCTTGCGTAAAGAATAAGTTAGACGTGTATATATATATTTCTCAATTTGAGAATGTGTAAATAGCTGAGGATGAAGTAAAAACTACTTGGGGACCTGAGCCGATATATATATCCAATCAATGAACATCAATAAAATTCTGAGTGAATAATTCCAAGTAAATAATATCAGAATTACGATGAATTAATTGATTAAATTGATATGGATGTAATATCACAGATACCAGCCTAGACTGCCGATTGTACATCGTATAAGAATAAACTTGTAATGATTAAAATTGTAATATTGTAATGGTAAACATAGATAAACCATTGCAATTTGACAAAGTGTAAAATGTTTCGAAATGATTATGGTATAATGGATAGATCCCCCTTTAAAACAATTACTGTTTGTGGATTTGGATCACATTTTCCAATGTAATAATACATTATTAAGTCTTTGTATAATCTCATTTATATACTCAGAAATATCATAAAGTTTATATCATCTTTATATAAGTCTTGTATAAAACTAAATGTAGAAAATTGATATTTCTTAGTATTCTACGTCATTATTATTTTATTGTTTCTTTACTTTTTGCTATATTTTTATTCAATTATTTAGCAATTGATGAAATTGAAAAGAAAAAAAGATGGCAGATTTTTTGTAAAGAAACAGGAAATTAATTTCACAATCATTTGTATGATTTTAATTCTTTTTTTCCTGCTGCTGCTGCTTATAAATTTATAATAATTCATTGCGGTATTCTATTGTTTATATTTTATTGAATATTGATAAATTTGTATGGTATTTCATACTATGAAATGAATCATAAAATAGTTAAATAACTTGGGAATTGCAAATTTTTTATGAAAATATTTCAGAACAAATTTTGAATATTATTTTTGTTGATTTGACATCAAAATTTTCATCAAATTTATTATTGAAATCATAAATAATTATCGCTCATAGTGATGAAAAATAGCAATATAAAGTAATTTCTTTACAGTTACTTGTGCCAGAATTTATATTGATAAAAATATGTATGAAAAATTATTAAAGAGCATAGGTAGAGTGACATGATTTTGAATATGTAACATTATATTGTATTGATTGAATTGAAATAAATAAACTGATAAAAAATAAATTAAATATTTATTATTTTTGTATACTTTCATATCCATGTATTTTTTTTCGATTACACGAGAAACTGTTTCAGACATTCGTGTAATGAATTGGAAACACCCAATAATTAATTACACGTTGTCACAAAAACTATAAAAATGAAAATAACATTTAATACAAATTAGTAACAACTAAATTGGGCCAAATTTTACTAAATTTCTTAATTAGATAATCTTCCTACTAAATTAATATACACAATTGTGTAGTTTTAATGTTGTTTCATCTTAAAAATAAGATGAAAATTAAAAATTTTTCTATAATTCATAAATATATCATTTTATATTTTAAAATGTTGACTATACTGAGAAACTTTCGCCACAGCCACAAGTTCCTTTAATATTTGGGTTATTAAATACAAATTCAGAGCTTAATTTGCCTTCTATATAATCCATTTCTGTTCCCAAAAGTGAAAGCTGTGCTTTACGATCTATTATTACCCGAACACCATCTTGAATAACTTCTTCATCCAATTTACTTTTTTCTGTGGCATAATCAAGAGTATAACTGAGTCCATTACATCCACGCTGTCTTACACCAACTTTTAAACCAATCTGTAAACAAATAATAAAATAACAATATAAAAAAACCTGACAAAATAATAATATAAAATTAGTTTATCCATACAACTTACATATTCAGATTTATTTTGCAGAATTTCTTTAATTTTTTTAACAGCATCAGATGTCTGAAAACAAAAGTAAAAAAGCAAATAACATTTGAAAATATCTTTAAAATGAATATTATTCCATACATAACATTGTAAATAATAATTAAAATACTTACAAGTACTAAAGCAGCGCGTGTTGGTAAAGTTCTTCTTCCTTTGACAGCTCGTACTGTCGCAGATCCAGCAATGCGTGACGCCATACTACAAATTAACATTTAATAAATTATCAACAAATACAACAATCAGCCATTACTATCAAAACAAATGTACAACTGTATCTAATAACAACTGGATAATTTTTTAATAAAAAAATAAAAAAACTTTTTTCCAGATACACTTTATTTTGGACATAGATTTTCATTCAATACAGTTGCAATAAATAATTAAATAAACAAATACACTTGTTATTAAATGCAGTTGTACATCGTACTAATGTAATTTTACTATTATAAATATATTTTTATACATTTAATAATTATTTATCTTAATATATTTATCAATCAAACAATTACATGGCATTTGATATGATAACTAACCTAAAAATATTCGATGTAACAACTAACAACTCAAATTTATTTATAATAATATTTCAATGCGCAACAGATCACAATCAAATGACATTCAATTATTTATGCAGAATGACATACAGTACTGTTTACACAATTATAAATTAAAATAGTACTGATGTATTAATAATATTGCGTAATACATATGTACCATCGAAATTTCATTTTGCTCTCATTACAAATCTTGTTTACGCGCATATCACTCTCTTGCAAATAAAATATACATATAACCTCTTCATATTTTCATGTACATATGTACTAATTTTATATATATGGATATGTAGTATTATCATTTATCAGTAGTATGTATATAATATTTATCTGCTTTATCGACTGTGGTAATTAATTATTTGTTCTTAAAACCGCCGCTAGGTGTGCACTATATTTTCCATGCACACAAAATCTCTCACCAAATAATCCAGAGAATGAAAGCTGAAACAAGCTAAAATTCCCACTTTTCAGTGGTCAAAAGAGCAATGATTGTGTTGAAGATGATTTATTTCTATTTATTTGAAAAATTACTTTACTTTAACTGCTTAAATCTGTAAATATTGCAGGCAGTATTGTCCATGTCTATTTCTTAATATAAAACTTTTATAAATAAAAAAGATATTGTTTAGAGAAGCTATATATTTGAATAAACTATACCAATAATAATGATTGAATGTTATAACGATGAATGATTTTGTAACTTACATTAATTAATCGGCATTACAATGGCTAATCATTATGAAGTACCAAATTGGTTTGTAATCATTTTCAATTTTTAATTATGATAATGGTGCTTTGATTTATGTTATGATTGTAACTCATATTAATGTATAATTTGTTTATAGGGCCGGAAAACCTCCGGTAGGATTACATTTAGATGTGTTGAAGGGTGATAAATTAATTCAGGTAAAATAATTCAATAATTAGGTATATTAAAAGATTCAAACATAATATATAATAAATATATTAATTTATTTTTAGAAATTAATGGTCGATGAGAAAAAATGCTATTTATTTGGACGTAATCAACAACTAAATGATTTTTGCATTGATCATGCTTCGTGTTCACGAGTTCATGCCACACTTGTTTATCACAAACATCTCAATCGAGCATTTTTAGTTGATCTTGGAAGCAGTAAATATTTATTTCAATTCACCAATAACATTTATAAATATATTTATTGATGAAAATAATATTTTTATTCAGCGCATGGAACTTTCATTGGTAATATGAGATTGGAAGCAAATAAACCTACACAATTACCAATAGATAGTACATTTCATTTTGGTGCATCGACACGTTATTATATTATTCGTGAAAGACCTCAAACTGGCAGTAGAACAATTATGGAAGAATTAGAAAAGTCATCAGATGATATTGATGCTGGTGGATTATTAGGATTACCAGAAACTGAAACAGAATTAGATGTAAATACACGAATAATTCGAATAATATTTAAAAATAATAATTGTAATATGGTTAAATGATTAATAATTTATGATTATTTGTTGCAGAATTTAACAGAATTTAATACTGCTCATAATCGTCGGATATCTATGTTAGGAATAAGCGATGATGATGCGCATAAATCGACAAGAAAAAGAAAGAAGAAAGGTATAACCTTTAATGATGATGAAGAAGTTATTAATCCAGAGGATGTTGATCCGTCTGTTGGAAGATTTCGTAATCTTGTTCAAACAACAGTTGTTCCAAGCAAAGTATAAATTAAAAAAAAAATTAATGAAATTCATTTATTAATATTTCTATTTATATTTTTCATCATGTTATTTTATTATTTAATTTCAGCGAATGCGATTGGAAGGTGGTCTAATATCATTAACTGAAGAATCACACACGTATTTAAAACATCTTCAACCAAATATTGCGCCACAACTTTATCATGATTTACCACCAGAACAATTTACACAATCATCTATGCCAAGCAGCAATCCATTTTCAACTGCATTAACTTCAGTCACGTCACGTCTTGGAATTGCTTTACCAAATCCAGCGCCCGATGTTGAAATGACACCGACTCAAATGCAAACAGATATGCCTCCAATAAATGAAATGCCAATACTATCTGAACCACATAACCTTGAACCGAAGAAGAAAAAATATGCTAAAGAAGCGTGGCCTGGTAAAAAACCATTGCCAACACTTTTGGTATAGTGAAAAAATAAAGAATAATGTATCAATTAATTTCTATTGCTTCAGTTTGTCATAAATTTTACAATTTAATATCAAGCATCTTCATAAGATTTTAATGTAAATAAACAAACTAATCATAATATTGAAATAAAACAATTGGAATTACGTTTATTATATATTAAAAAAAGTATATTTATTCTATTTTAATGTTTTATTTAAAAAATATAATTAATGTATATCCATATAAAATCAACATGATAGTAAAATTAATTTTAATTTACGGCATTGTTTGCGTTGCAAGTGCAATAGGCCATGTTATTGGTCCTCTAACTATTACATCATCCAAAGAATCTTTAATATTCACAAAACGTCGTTTAAATTCCAATCCGCATCCTTTAGATAATCTAAAGTCTACAAGAATTTTATTATCCATGTCAACAATACTTGCTTTGAATACCAATGGCATCTTCCTTCTGTCAACTGTTGATATTGTAACCTATAAGATAATATATTTCAATCATATAACTTAAATTATATAATAAAACATAATAAATATATTAAATAATTTATCCTTACAATTCCAACGTCATTGATACGATAATTATATTTCAATTTTTTAATTGTATCTACCAGTCTCTTAACCGTTTGATCGCAATTAGTTTTAACGAAAAATCGTGTCATACGTCGCACCAATGTTTGAAATGTATTTTGACTTGATTGAGTACTTTGCACTGGTTGCGAAGACAATAAAAGATCTTCAAGTGCAGCAGGTTGAGAAAATGAAAATCCAGGACGATCAACACAATTTAATTGTACAGATGTATTATAGCCTGGTCCAGGTAATTCAGGTTGAGATAAACATACTCGAATTGAATTATCATCATCGTGACGTAAACATTTTGTTTTTATTCCATCAATTAAATCCAAATCAGCATCACGAACCTCTGTAATGTAGGTATATAATTTTACATCTTTTTATATTCAACGTTTATTTAATAATAAATTAATAAATAATTTATTAAATATCTTTTGTAATATTCACAATGATTTCATTATAATGATGTGTGTTTTTTTATCGTCCTCACTTCGGTACTCTAGCTTTATGACAATATAACAATCATACAGCTAGGTGACCAAAGACAGGACAATAAATAATTTCTTGAGTATTGTAAATTGAGTTAGGAATATTGGGAAAATTATTACCAAGTCCATTGTCTTTGTATGAATGTATTTTTTTTTTTTTTTTCATGTTTGACATCGATGCTTTTAGCTAGTGTTCTTTGCTTTGGTAATCTAGCTTTATGAATTTTTAATTACAATCATAGAGCTGTATTACCAAAGAAAAGCCAACTGCTTGAAGATATATTCTAAATTTTCTACGAATGAAAATAATAAATAATTATTACAGCATTCTGATTATTTATGTGACATTCAGATGTATTTGCAATGTCAGCTACCAAGTTTCTTTGAGTAAATTAAAATTATTCTCAGAGTCACTCAGTACCTGTCATCGAAAACACTAATATATATTGCATGAAACCTACAATTAAAAACAAAAAAAAATCCCCCACATATAAATAGTAGTACACACGGAGAAAATTATTAAAGAATAAACGAATAATTATTTTTATACCTCTATTAGGACTCTTGAGGTACCAACGGTGTTCCTTGATATCATTGATTGTGTATCTGGATCCTGGTGAATGAATGAGGATCTTGCGTATCAATCCAAGTGGAATACTATCAATTTTCTTCCATGGATTCATCGTAGGATATCTACCTTCACGAAAGTCCGTGTACTCTCGACACATTGGATCTGCCTCGTCCCAAGGCAGCTCTATGCATTTACACATATCCACGATTAGCAACTGTACATGCAAATATTCATGGTATTGTAAATTGAAATTGAAATATAAACCAAAATGAAGAGTTGAAGAAAAAAAAAAAAGAACAAAAGGAAAGAATATAAAATAGAACTCACCACCAGCTAAAAGTGCTATAAGAATAATTCCACATGACCATATATCAGCGGGTTCAGCATGATATGGACGTGATAATACTTCTGGCGCAACGTATGGCAATGTACCACACCGTTTTTCTAAACAACGTTCTTTTCCTTGCAACCGATAAACCGTCGCTAAACCAAAATCTGATACTTTTAAATTGTCTTTGTCGTCTAAAAGAAGATTCTCTGGTTTAAGATCACGATGAGCTACGCCACGACAATGAAGATATTCTACAGCAGCTATTAATTGTTTAAAATATTTTTTCGCTTGATATTCCGGCATACCAACATCGGGCTCAATTCTATCAAATAATTCACCCCCCGAAGCGTATTCCAAAAAAATATATTCCATATTTGGTTCACTGCGTTGGCCAAAATATCGAATAATATGGGGATTCGATAACATTCTATGAACAGTTGTTTCTTTACGAACATTTTGCCGTGCACTTGGATGCTTCTTCAAGTCTATCATTTTCATAGCAACCGCCTCGCCAGTTGTTTTGTTTATTACTAGCTTAACTCTGTTGAATACATAGATTTTATGATTATTAATTAATATTTACATGCGTTTTCTTTTTTTTTGTAAATTAATTGTAATTATTACTCACTCGCCATAGGCACCTTCACCTAGGGTATGACCCAAGTACCATCCCTCGACAAACTCTGTCATTATTATATATTAGCATACCTTCATACCTGTTAATAAATATAAAAATAAATAAATTTTATTTTATTGATGTATAAAAAATTATTTTATGATGTATTGTAATTGTATAATTGTCATCTAATCATCAAAATGAAAAATTGAATTGGTCTGAACAAAGGATCGATATGATATCCGGTAGCCGAATATCAATTTTTTATTAAATTATTAACAACAATAAAAAATGAATAAATATCAGAATCATTTTGGTTATTGTTTGAGGTTAGTTTTGTTTGAAAAAAAAATATATTAACAGTAATTTATAAATGAGATATATATGAAATTTAATGTGAATTTGTAAATGAAAAAAAAAAAAAAAAATGTCAGCAGACACGAGGAACACGTGGCTTTGGTTAGAATATTAAGTTTCGGCATTGAAAAATAGGTTTTTTTATGGCTTATAAAATCTACATACCTTGTAAAATATATTTAGAATAATTGTGTGGTTATACTGCGTGATATTAATGGTGTGAAAAACCATAGTTCAATGGCAAATTGACAAAAATTAATTGTAAAAGTGCATAGCTGTTGCCGCTAACAACGAAAACGGAGAATAGACGAGAGAAGGACCACAGAATATTCTCTCAGGTAAGATGATGATGATGATCAACCGTCGTTGCAGCAATATGACGCACGCGCGCAAAACGCGTATTATACATATGTAACGACTTCTACCCATGAAACAAAGAATGCGCGCGCATCTTTAGAAGCCATTTAAATAGTTCAAAGACGCTCCGTTAGAGCTCGTTATTTTCGATAAAAAAAAAAAAAAAACACGTACAATTGTGATGATTGACGGACAAAGAAGAATAATAATGGTTGACAAAAACAAAATATTTATATATACTATTTATGTTTTGTAAATTGTTTATTTATATTTCGAGGATAATTTCATTAACATTTTTTTATTTTTACTTTATAAATAACAATGTGTGACGATTCACGAACTCTTTATTGTGGAAATTTGAGTAGCAGATGCAATGAGGATATTCTTTATGAATTATTTCTTCAGGTATTATGCTATTGTTTAACTACATCACCTCTCGGTGTATTAATTAATTTTTCTTGAAGGAAAATCATGTAATTCAAAATTAGTAAGCGAATTAATCATGAGAGAGTCAATAAATAAAACAATTATATGCAAAATATCATTTCTCCGTGAATCTAACCTCAAAAAAAAAAAAAAAAAAAAATTTTTAATTATTGCAGGGTGGTCCACTGGAAAGAGTTCACATTCCAAGAGACCGTGATGGAAGTCTAAAAAATTTTGGTTTTATCACATACAAACATGCAATGTCGGTAAAGTATGCTATTAGTCTCTTTGAAGGTACAACACTGTATAATCGTCAATTAACTTTAAAAACTCGTCAAGCACCGGAATTACCGCCGCCATTACCCCAACAACAAATGCTAATGCAAACAAATCCTATTAATATCAATCAAATGATTATGGGTCATCAAATGCCACAACACTTTGGCATGAATATGATTCCAATGTTTTTACCACCTGGTGTACCGTTATATCCAAGTCAAATTATGTCCTCATCTTCCGGCAAGGAGTCCAGACATCAATCACGAAATCATCCATACAGTCGTGAACGCGAATGGGATCGTGGGCGCGATTATGATCGTGAACGTGATAGACATCAAGATTATGGGCATCGAAGTCAGAATCATCGAAGAGAACACAAAAATCATCACAGAGGAGCAAATGATTATTCTCGAAATAACCGACATTATCGATGATTTAATTTACCTTTATCATTTCTTCTTTCTTTTTTTTTTTTTTGTTGTGCATATTTCAACATATAAACAAATAAAATTATATTCATTATTATTTTCATTTGTACAGTTCAATATCACAATTATGACACGTTAAATTTGTTTACGTATTCGAATTTTTTCGTACAATTATCATCATAAAATACAAAAATATGAATACTTTAGTAAATCAATTTGATAACATTTTTTTCTATTCATCGTAAATTTTTTTTTTAATATTAAATCAGCTACTTTCTCAGCGATCATCATCACTGCTGCATTTATATTTGCGCTTGGCATTTTTGGTAAAACAGAAGCATCAACTACATGCAGATTTTTAGTTCCGATAACTCTGCAATGGTGAAAAAAACAGTACAAAACATTAATATTATTATAATTAAGATCGAGAGATATTATATTGTATAATTGTGTATAGAGAAAATATTCTGATTACATAAAATTTACTATGTACATAAATAAATTAAAATAAAAAGCGCGAATACCTGAATGATTTGTCTACAACACTTCCCATTTTGCAAGTGCCAGCTGGATGATATGAAGTTAAAGTTAAATGACGTGTATAACATTCCCAATATTTTGTGCTGCCAAAAATGAAATTTTCACATCCTGGGAAGTGTTTAGTGTAAATAGAAGCGCCAAGAGCCTTCATCGCATCTGTATTTACTATTTCTTCCACAAATCTAATACCTAAATACATAAAATTGTTCAATAATAATAAAATAAATAATAGCAAATATAAAAAAATATATTATTTTACCTTTAATCAATGTAAATACATCATCTTTATTAGATAAATATTTTGGATCAATAATAGGTTCATCTAAAGGATTAGAACTCTTTAATTTCACTTCTCCAGTACTTTTAGGATGCAATAAAACTGGTGCAATTGTAATTGTTGTTTTATACGCCAATGGTGCAAAATAATCGCTAAAAATCTAAATAAATTTTACATTACATTTGTAATTATAAAAGAAAAGGAAAATAAATAAACAAATACTTTATCTGAAATGCCCATGAACTTTCTCAAAGCTACGCCATTATCTTGCGATATTCCAACTGGTATTATCATGAATTGAATATCTGGTGATTCGTGCAGTTTATTTTCTAATCTATCGCTCAGTGTTCCAATAACCTCTATCCCCGCTGAAGTCCATGGTCCTTAAAAGGAAAAAATCAAAATTTATCATACACTTGAACAAAAAAATCAAAGTATAAAAAAATTTTGTACCTTCGCGAAATAATGCATAATCTATCACGGATTTTGGTGATAAAAGTTTCCATATGTTGAGCGACAAACTTGTATTTAACGAAATTAAATCAACTCCTGTTAATATATGATCCATCAAATTTTTTCCAACTGGTAAATCGCTGATGAGCTTTATCTAAATAATATATCAATAATTATTTAATAAATGCTATTGATTATTTGTAAAAATGTATTTTATTTACATTTAAATTCTTCAGATCATTCTTGATCCCAATTCCAGAGAGCATTAATAATTTTGGTGTTCCAATTGCGCCAGCGCTAATGATAACACTTTTTTTGGCTTTAGCATTAAATTGTTTTCCCCATTTTGTAAACTCAACACCTTCAGCTTTATTCAAATGAAATATTATCTATTTAGATAAGTTGAAATGAAAAATATATATCATCTTATATTCTTTTTTTTTCTTCTTATAATTTCATAAACAAAATATAAATTTTACATACCTTATTTACATGAGCATGAGTTATAACATTTAATTCAGGTTTACGTTTTGTCTTCAACAATTCATCTGTGCTCCAACGTTCACCATCTTTCATTGTTAATTTAACATTAGCGAAGTCTATCACATGATCATTATTGTACTTTGTTCGTTGAGAAAGCTCAACAACACTCGCTGAAATAGTATCACATAATTCAGAACACCATCTGAGATCATTCACAACAGAATTATGAATGTTATTGATATCATAATCTAAAAAAAAAATACATCAAATTAATTTCTACTTTCCATAAACTATTAATTTATAATTCTAAATAATTCACTAGTATAATCGGGAAACCATTCGTGATAATCAGCAGAATGTCCTTTAATATACGCCATGTAATTTAATCTACTTGAGCCACCAAGAATTTTCCCCATTGGCCATTGACTTTGCTGCAAATATAACGATTAATAATTTGATTGATTAAACAGAAATCTTTCTTCATATAATTATCTTACATTGTTTATCAATCCTTTACAAGCATGATACTGCGGAATTGTTTTATACTGCCAGTCATATGGACTGTGTTGAAGCAATGGAGCTAATATTGGAATGTTAGCGAAATATGGTGGAGGACCACCTGCTTCAATCAGAAGAACTTTATTTTTTGCATCTATTAATCTTGATGCAATTGTTATTCCTGCACTTCCTGCTCCAACTGATGAATAAAACTAGTTTATTAATATAAATTAATATAAATAATATATTTTAATTCTAAATTATGAAATATATTTAAATAAATATTGAAATGATGGATATTACCAATAATGTAATCATAAATTTCATCATTTATTATGTCATTGAAATACCAGTCTTTAGCATTGCTGATATAATATGATGCATTGAGAAATTGAAAGAAAAAACATATTGCAATACTGTATATGGTATATACACTCCATTTGACAATGAAACCAAACATTATTATTAACAATGCAGTCTTCAACAATCTTATTCTGAAAGTTATTTTGAGAGTAAAAGAGAGGGAGAGAGGAATATATCTATAGTAGCGCCAAAAAAATACACACCACATGGTTGCAGCTCTTTTGCTTTTACTTTGTGTGTATAATATTTATATTTTGTTATTATTGAAAAATGCCAGTAGATCAAAGACGAATAAATGGACCTGAAGTGTCAATACCGTATCAAATTTACATTGATTCAGCACATAAAAGTACTGAAAATCCTGAAAATTATTTGGAGAAACGAAAAGATGGTCGAGCTGCCGGTGACGTTCGAAAATTATGTGAGGTTATGTTTACGTATGTTTGAATTAAATTTTTGTATGGATTTTTTAATATTTTTCATTTTGTTTATTGTTGTTAGATATGAAAACAGGAATTATTAGCCAAGCTAAAGGATCTGCGTACATTGAAATTGGAAAAACTAAAGTTATATGTGCTGTATATGATCCTAGAGAAATACCAAATAAAGTTGGTTATAGTTTACAAGGGAGTTTGTATTGTGAATTTAAATATGCTTCATTTTCGTGTGAAAAACGAAAAATTCATCAACAAAATGCAGAAGAAAAAGATTATAGTATGATTATGCAACGGTCATTAGAGCCAGCAGTATGTCGGGTAAATTTCTTAACATTTAAATCCTTTGTAAATTAATCTAAAAATTTTCTAATATAAATTTAATTATATGTTATCAATTTTATTTATTGCAGCATGAATTCCCAAATTTTCAAGTAGACATTTATGCATTGGTATTAGATAACGATGGCTCTTGTTTGGGAGCAGCTATAACAGCTGCAAGTTTAGCATTAGCTAATGCCAGCATTCCTATGTTTGGTCTTGTTACTGCAGTCACAGCAGTGAGTTAAATTCTTTTATTAAATTTATCTATTTCAAAAGATATCAAATGAATCAACGAAAATTAATTTATTTCAGGGCGTGTATTCAGATACAATATTATTGGATCCAACAAATGAAGAAGAGGCTTTATGTAATTGTGTACCATCAAATTTAAAAGAATGTAAAAATCATGGAGTCATTATGCAAGCTAGTCTCACTCAACATAATCAAATTTCTGAATTTTATTTTGTCGGAAACATGGATTATCAATCAATTACAACAGCAGTGGAATTATTAACAACAGTCAGCAATGAAATTTGTCTTGTTGCTCAGCAATGTTTAGTGAGATCAGTAACTAAAACACTTAAAATGAAGAAAGAACAAAATGATGAGGATGAAGAAATTAAAAAGAAATTGACAGTATAATAAATAAAAAATTTATTTTATTTTCACTTAATTATTTTAAATTATTGATTATAAATTATTTTCTTAATCTTCTGGTTTTTCTGGCGGTGGTCCACAAGGTTGTAACATTTTTTCCATAAGATTAAATCGCACTCGAGCTTTAGCTTCATTCTCAGCAATTGCAAAGAAATTCAATAGATCATAATGTCCCATATAGGAACTACATGAATCTCTGTGTTGATTAACGAGCCATTCGAATTTAGTGGTGTCTGCATGACCTGTACCAATGTATTTAGACTGTAAATGCTCTAATTGACTATGAATATTGTAACGTTCGCCCATTGTTTCTCTGTAAAATTCAAAAATTAATGTTTAGGTAAAACCTAACCTCGAATATTGAATTATCGGTTTTGCTCAGAAATACAAATTAATTTGTTTTTCAAAATATAAATTTATATTTCATATTTAACTATAAAAAAGAATGATATTTGCAAGGTAATGTGTATAAATTTATAATAGTTACTTACCAAAAATTGCGAACAAAACAATGTTTATTTATGTTTATGTTAGAATTTACTCACAGTAATACTTGTGAAGTTAAAAATTTATACATATTCCACAACCGATCGCCATGAAAGCAGTGCGCATGCGTCTATTAACTGATGATAATTGTAAACTAGACCTAAATTAAAATAACTAGTAGTAGGTCAAAGAAAATACGCGGAAGATTTGAAAAGCTGACTCAAAATATCTAATCCAATAGAATACAATTACAGATAGTTATGCTGGATTATCATTTGTTTATTAAACGTATAAAACCATTAAACAATTAATAAGAAACTGAACTACACGACAAGATGAAAGAGAATAAAAATCATATGATACATTAAAAAATTTACAATTTTCTCATAACGAAAATATTAATTTTTTTCCTCATTATTTATCAAATTAATATTACAATTCAAAAAAAAATGGAAAATTTATATATACTTTCTAGAAATATAAATATATAATTGCATATGAAGAAACAAGTTTATCATAAATTTGAATATTTAATTCCTTTTTTTCATTTATATTTTAATTAGAGAGAAATATCCCTAAAAATCCGCGACAGTTGCGCCGCCTTTGACAAGATGGCGATTTTTGTAAACATGTAATTTTATTTGTCTGACATTATTTTTTATAATCTTATTTATACACAATACACACAATCTCATCGGGAATACATATTCAGAATTAATTAACGGTGTGTCTGTGTTTGTTCATGAAGAGGAGAAATTACTTGTCATAATAATGAGTATATGTGAATAAACAGAAATACGTAGCAATAATTTTATTGTACAATCATTCATTTCCATGAGCATTTAAAATACATATCCAAATTAATTATTACATTCATTCGTCATATAAAAATGTAATATGTATTACGAATCACAAAATCTACATCAAGTAAACCGGTAGAAATTTCCATCAGATTTAATAAATATTTTATCATGATCTATCGAATAAAAGTAAGCTATAAATTATATATTCATGATAAATATACGTAATAATATATATTTATTTGTGCTATTATTATCCACATTACATGTGACTTAATTCCAATGTCATTATAAGAATCATAAATTCTTTTATATTTTTATTACATACATGTATATATAATAAATATTGTACTTATATTATTTCAAAACTTATATGAATATATCTATATTTTTGGCTATTATTATTGAAATAATATAAGTATCTAATTTATCATTGAATGATTCGTTGAGTCGGAAAAATAATTTTCAATGTCATTTGAATTATAAATTTATCTACATTTATCATTGGGGTTTCGTGTTTTATTTTTGGATTTCAGCAAACAAATTAATGTGACACGTGTAAAAAATTGGAGAAAAAATGGGATCATTATTAAGACGTAGTTTATATTTTACTGCAAATAACATTGTTCGAGGTCGTCAAAGTACATTAACAATTGTGAGATTACAACAAACTAATGCAGCATTAAATTCTGTTAATGAAACACATCAGGTAAAAAATAAAGAATTGATTTATTAATATTAAAAAAATATATTTGATATGAATTTTATGTATTTTCTATTGATATAATTTCATTTTTTTTTTTTCTAGCCACCTCATAATGTCGTGCCTATATTCAGAAATGCTATACAATTCGGTGATAAAACTGCACTCAAAGACCTTCAGGGTGATTATACATACAAGAGATTATTTTTAAGTTCCAGACAATTTGCAGTAGAATTATCAAATTTATTAAATGGCGCCCAACAAGAGAGAATTGCGTTTCTTATGCCAAATGATGCACGTTATGTTATTGTACAATGGGCTTGTTGGATGAGTGGACAAATTGGTATTAATTCAATTTCAATATATTCAAAATTAATATTAAATAATATTAATATTTCATTTAATAAATTAATTTATTTTTCAGTTGTTCCAATGAGTACTTCAAGTCCTGCTCCAGTAATTGAATATTTTCTCAAAGACTCTGAGGCTAAAGTTGTAATAACAACAACTGAACATTCACCAATATTAGAACCAATTGCAGCAAAATTAAAGTGTCGTTTAATTGTATTAGATAATGCATTAAGAATATTGGCAATGAAACCAGATGGAAAAACAGCAAATAATAAAAATATTACTGAGTATGATATTGATGAATCTAATGATACACCATTGAAAGACGAATTTTATAATGATAGTGATGCAATGTTTGTTTATACATCGGGAACAACTGGAACACCTAAAGGTGTTGTAATGACTCATAAAAATCTTCAATCACAAATGAATGCTTTAATTACTGCATGGAAATGGTGTGAAAAAGATGTTGTTCTTCATACATTACCGTTGAATCATATTCATGGGATTGTTAATGTTCTTATGTGTCCACTTTATGTTGGTGCACGATGTATAATGTTACCAAAATTTGAGACTTCAAGTGTATGGAGTCAATTATTAGCAGTTAATTTATCAAATAACGAACGAATAAATATGTTTATGGCTGTACCAACAATTTATATGAAGCTTATTCATGAATACGATCAGCTTTTTAGTAAAAATCAAAAAATCAGAGATTATGTTTACACAGTTTGCAGCACAAAAATCAGGTAACATTCCTATATTTTTCCAATATTAATATTATTTTCATTTAGTCAAATATCGCTTGATTCATTATTTAGTAGATTAAATTTTATATATTAAATGGTAATTCAATTATTCATAAAATAAAAAAATTAATTATTTTAGATTGATGGTAAGTGGATCTGCACCACTTCCAAAACCGATTTTCGATAGATGGGAAGAAATAACTGGACATCGTTTATTGGAAAGGTATGGCATGACTGAGACAGGTATGGTGCTCTCAAATCCTCTCGACGGTGAACGTATCCCAGGTGCTTACATGACAAATTATCAAATATAATACCACAATCATGAATAATATTATGTCGTTGAAATGGAAAGAATTCGATAAATAAGAAAATTGTTTATATATAAATATTAATATATGTTTTAGGTACCGTTGGAACACCGTTACCTGGCGCACAAGTACGCATCACAAAACCCCAATCTGACGGTAATACACAAGAAATCCTAGTTCAAGGATCGTCACTGGGAAGTAAAGTGATGAAAAAAGGACAAGATTCAATTAGTGGAGATTTAGAAGTTAAAGGTGATAGTGTATTTCGTGAATATTGGAAACGTCCGGAGGCTACAAAAAAAGAATTTACAGCCGATAAATGGTTCAAAACTGGTAAATGGAAAATGATTGTACTCATAAAAGGAGTTTTAAAAATATTAGAGAATAAAAAAATAATGAATTTTATAATTTTTAAATGACAATTCTAATGAAATATTTACATAGGTGATACGGCAAAATATGAAAATAATGTGTATAGTATTCTCGGACGCACTTCCGTTGATATTATAAAGACGGGTGGCTATAAGGTCAGCGCCCTGCAAGTGGAAACGGTAATTCTTGGTCATCCCGACATCATAGATTGCGCAGTTGTTGGTTTGCCAGACATCACCTGGGGACAAAAAGTAAGATAAAACTATTTTTTTGTTTGCATTGGCCAACTATTGAACGGGAGATATTAATGTTGACTCTGTCAATAAATATCAATGTTGATTCTATGGACTTTTTTTTTTTTTTTTTTTCATTTTACAGGTAGCAGCAGTTGCAGTTACTCGCGAGGGATCGGAAATTCTTCTGTCGCAATTACGTAAATTTGGAAAAAAATCTTTACCTGATTATGCCGTTCCCACGGTATTAAAAATAGTCGATAAAATACCAAAAAATGCTTTGGGTAAAGTAAATAAACCTGATTTACTTGCTGCAGTATTTCCCAACAATAAAATATAAATTTAAATTGCAACAATTAATTTAATTGTGAGTTAATGATAAAACAAATATTTATTGTTTGTTGGAAATTGGGAGAAAAAAAAAAGAAAAGGAAAAATGATTATTTGTAAACATTGGTTTTTGGTGTTATTTTATCATTAACAATGTATTAATAAAATACAAAAAATATAATCATAAGCCGAATATTTAATATATAAATTACAGTCTTAACATTGACTAAATTTATTTTCATTCTCTTTATTTCCCTTAATTATTTTTTTCATGCAAATTTATTATAAATATTTTTATAATTCCAACACAGTTTTTCCCGGTTTTGATGACCACTATTTATTATATAATTAATTTTTAAACGCATGATTATTGCTTTCATTTATTTCGTCAAGAGAATATATATTAAAAAAATAATAAAACTCATTTGTTTAAACTTATATACATTTACATACATATGTACAAGTATCAATATGTATACTTCACGAACTTTCTAATACTGAATAGCGTTATGTAAAACTGTCGCTGGAGTTTCACATTTCACTATAAAACATTTTCATAATAAATATTCGCCAATTGTTTTTGGACAAATGAAACAAATAAAAATTATAATAACATATAAAACAAATCACTCTAATCAAATACATGAAAATTGTATGACAATAAAAAAAAAACTCCCTCAAATATAAAGTAATTTTTTATCGTTATAAAAGTCTTTCTGCGAATATAATAAATAATATTAAATTCAAGGAATAATTAAAATTTTCTCGTCATAACTTCCTGGATGTGAAGCAGCCATCACAATTCTATATTAGAAATTTTCTCACATCAATATACACACATAAAAATAGGAGTTTGAGATATAGCTTTCGACAATATAATATATTCGAGGTCATGCACAAATGAAAAAAAAAAAAAAATATCAAACACTTATTTAACTTCCTCATATTTATTTCACCAGATTTAAAAAAATAAAAATGAATAAAAGAAAATATATTGATATCATTTATATGTTTTAATTGACTCATATATTATCATACATATATATTCTATTTATTTCATCCAATTATTTTCATCAACCACTAAAATTAGCCTGCGAGTCAGAACAAATCCGGTCTCGTTTACTTTTTGTTTTTTTTCATTCATGATCTTTGCATGAAATTATGACACGATTATTCGACGACTTTTTGGGTCTTTCGCTTTTTACATACTAATATATATACACGTACATATATATACATATTTATATGTATATAAATGAGTAAATATGTGTATGCTAGTAGCAGTTATAACGCAATCATGTTGGAGATTGGGCGACGCGCTGTCTGCCACAGACTGAAAGTGCCAAGCTCTATCAACTCTTCAAGCGAGTCTTTGTGATGCTTTGTCTTCTTCGCACGTGTAAATACCATCAACAGTACATACACAATTCATTGAATGTCATCTTGCCATATATATATATATATATATTAATATTAACACTCGTTCCATTTATTCTCACAATATTTATTCAATAAAAACCCACATGTACTCAAATAAAAAAATTAATAAATATTATACCTATTTCATAAATTGATGATGACTATTTTTTTTCTATCAGAAATTACAATTACATTCTCATACATAAATATATTATATTAAATTGTTTACTTATAAATAAAGTGAATCAATATTATTATTTATTAAATCTCCAACTATCAAAATTCATTTTAAATGTATAAATATATATTATTAAATTAGAATATATAATAAAATGTATATTGGTATATAATTAATTATATTTCTTTGTAAACTGCATCAATATATTTTTTTTTTATAATAATATATTCAATGGGAATGTATTTATATGTATAATATGTACATACATACATGTTTATATATATATGTAGAAAGAAATTGTTTATTATATGTTTGTATACTGTTCTGTGTATTTCTAAGACCTCGTCATGATTGAGAAAAACAAGTTTCCGGGAGATGCCAGATGTTTGTCTATATATAGAGATATAAAGTACATCATATATCAACCTGTTTACTTGTTTTCTTGATTGTTTATATATGTAAATACATATATACATAAATACTGGGATATGCATTCTAATATATCGAATACTAATATATAACTTTTTACAATTTTTTATATATTTTATTGTGTCATAGTTCATTTTCTTTAAGGTAAATTATTATCTGTAATTTATTTATATAATATAAATAAATAAACTTAACTGTACTCAACTAATATTTTTAATTTATTAATTAAATATATTTTATTATATTATCATGACTGTAATGTAGTATAATTTATATATAAATATAAAATATAATTAAAATAATTTGAGGATATTTATTTTTATTTTTTTATGTATAATTATTAGGTTTAATATTTTTTTTTACAATTGTTTACTTTGGGGAAATTTAATAATTTATTTTATAGGAGTATAAATATATTGGTGTACGTGATAGAAGTATTTGTTACTTGACTTTTTTTTTTTTTTATTAATTTAGAAAAAATGGGAATTTTAAAAGTTTTTAATTTTTTTCTTTTTAATTGTAAATTTTTCTGTTGTATAATTAATTATTTGATAGTGATGTAATGATATATTAAATGATGTATAAAGTATCTTCAACTTAATTTTTACCATCATTTGTTTATTATTATAATTTTTTTTCTCTCAAATACAAAAAATATTACACATATTTTTATTTACACACTTTAAAATTATTTGCAGTAGCAGCTTCACATTTGCATACAGTACTTACTGTGTGACATATCATGAATGCATTATAAATTGTGTATTGGAAATTTACAGAGTGCACATTCATTATACATATACATATATATATAATATACACTGTAAATATTACATAATTATTTTGCGACTTGCACAAGAATTTTTATTCATTAAATATATATTTGAAGAGTATAAAATATTCATGAACAAATACATAAAAATATTTATCTGCATCGTATTACAGTGAAGTAGAAAACAAATATATTTAAATTATTATAGTTACTATAAATATTTTATTATATTGTAATATATAATGTAGTGTATAATTTATATAAATATAAAATATAATTAAAATATATAATTTGAGGATTTATTTTTATTTTTTTGTGTATGTAATTAAATTTAATATTTTTTTTTTACATTTGTTTTCTTTGGGGTAATTTTATAATTTTTTTTTTTTTCACTTACAATAATAATCCAAATAATAATCGTACATATTTATATCTATAATAAAAATTTACAAATATATTATAATATCAATATAATAACAAAAATAATATTCATCCATTTAGTTCTTTATTTTTAAAATCAAAAAAAATATTGATTTATTATATTAATGTAAGACTCAAGTTAACAAATGATAGAGAAGAATACTTGACTGATCTGTATATAAATATCCATATTGCATACAAATTTATGATGAGAATTTACATCTCAAATTCATTTTTACGTCAGAATTAAGAGAATTAGTAGGTGAATTTTGAAATATAGAGAGTGGCAAAGAGTAATAAGAAATAAAAATAAAATATAAAGAAGAATTATAAGATATAGAATATTCTTCTCTCTTCTCGCAAGAGTAAAGTGGCTTCCACGAAGGTGGTCTCTCTCCTTTATCTCTCTTGCTCTTAATCTCAATATTTTTCTCATTCTCTTCATCGCTGGTTCACTTTTGCCGACCGGACCACACAAATGATAGTGTGTGCCTTTAGCCCCCTCGTTGTCGTCGTGATACTCCCTATATGCCCGTGGGTGGTTGATGACAGCTCATCGAAAATTGGTAGTAATGGCCGCATTGTTTTAGGCTATTTGCTATATTGTGGGCGGTTTGCTGGATAAAAAGAAAAATATAAAAGAAGAAAAAAAATTCGACACACATTAATTTGTTTAATTATCATGCACGATATATTACTACTACTACTAATACTGCTACTATTAATTATTATAACTATAATATTATTATTAAATATCTATCCATAAATATACTTTGTGATATAATTAAATTATATACGTAAATATTTGTTTAGTCAATGAAAACAAATTAATAATTTATAACCAAATTATATTTGTAAATTAAATATGTAGAGAAAAGGATGCTAATTTGGGATATTACATTATAAAAGTATAGGAAAAAGCCATTCATTAACGAATACCAGTATATTACGTAGTGTGAATATTAACAAACAAATTGTGCATCGCTTATAAGCAGCCATATTGATAGTGCCGTGATAAACTGCATCGAAGTAAAAGTGCTATCTAGAAAATTTTCAAAGTAAGTTATAAATCTGTTTGCATCTTGAGTGTAACTTATATTTATATGTTTATATTTGTACGAAGCTATAGTTAAGTGTCTCAGTTGTAAAAATCAGCGCTTATTTGAGAAATTATTCGTAACACAAAATGATAAAAATATTTTAGGTTACAAATGGTTATGTTGCTAATTTGGAATATGGCTCAGGTTGCTACGTTTGTGATTATTGCAAAGACTACAAAAAAATATAATTGATTTAGATATAAGCTTGAAGTTGAATTTTTTAAATTTTATAGTTGAAATTTAAGTTTAAAGATATTTATATAGTTAATTAAAGTTGATTATTTAGGTGATTGTAATTTGGAATACCCTATTCCAAATTATATTCACATTGTTTAAACCACGCCAATCTGCAATTTTATAATTAAACCAAAATTTATCCTATTTATAATAATCCGAGGCTGGTCATTTTTTTTATTTAAATAAAATATAAGTTCCTCTAACATTTGATGCGGTTCTTACTTTTTTATCTCTTAACCCATGATTAATACAATTTTTTTAAAAAGTGATATTCCAAATTTGCATCCTTTCCTATATTATAGAGATGTCCCGTCGTTGTGACTCACGCTGAAGACATTCTACCGTTGACAATGATGACGATGACAACTCTACATAGTAATATATATGTATTTAGCGTAGGAGTGCCCGCACAGACTGCTCAATTTGACCAGTAGAATGACGTTGAAGAGGATCCTCTTTATCTCTTTTCAATATATACCTGAAAACAAAAAAAAAAACATAAAAATATAACTGAAAAATCACCAGTTCTCTTTTAGTGCCGCGCATGAGATTTTCTACTTGTTAAATTTTTTTTCTGTTTTTGATAACGCCGAAAGCGAGATATATATCATACTTAAATACATTTTCGAATTTATTTTATATAATACTTAAAAAATTATTTTTTATTTTAGTTTCTATATCAGTTATAATTTATCATCAATTTTTACAATCATCACTACTTTGCAAATAAAATTAATTTATGCAATAAAAAAATATTTAATTTTCCAAATCTGTTTGCTCTATGTGCTAGTTATATATATAAGTAAATAGCCAATGTTATTATGTAAACATATATAGATAAATTTGTTTTTTAAATTGCGTGTGAAATATTTAGAAAGATTTTTAATAAAATTCATCATTATAACTCACGATATTTTTCATTATGATCGCGGTAAAAGTCTTAAAAATACAAAAGAATAACCCAATCTTATAGAATTATATAGCAAAAAATATATCCAAGTATATTTTCATGGATATATATATACATAAATGTGTGTGTGTCTGTCCGTGAAAGTCAAAATGACGCGCGGAAGAATGACTTTACATCTTCCTATATTCACTCATCTTTATCTCTTTCTTATTCCTTCTCTTTATCTTATTCTTATACTCTCTCATTTAATGTCTCTCAAGCTTTGGGGTCTCATTGGAAAGAGTGCCGCCGCGGTACCGAAATATTTATGGGGTTCCGAACTGGACCACCCGGTAATTAAGACGACCCTGAAGCTGGGGCGGGGCACATAACCAGCACGCTATATTCTTTATACCTTATGTTATATACCGCGCCAAACTCTCGCGTCTCTTTACTATATAATATATAAAATATATATATACATGAAGATATTTGATGTTCATGTTGTTGGCTACTTCTTCTTCTTCTTCTTCTTCTTCATATCAGCTTCATCTTCTTCCAGCTCTATTGTCATTTCCTCTTCATTTTTATCTTTACTTTTGCTGACCTATTCACTCTTTTTATAATATTTAAGTGTGTGTTTGAGTGTGTGAAGAATTAATTTTGAAAATTTTCCAATTCTTTTAGGTTAGTTTATGTTTATTATTGAATTCCGTTGTGGCAAACGGAAATGAGGTTAATCGTTTTGATAGCTTCGCAGAGTAGAGGAAATAATTTTTTATCGTTTTATTAAAATGCGATTAAATATATATATATATAAGTGAAAATAATGTATATATTAAATTAAATTAAAAATGATTAAAATTAAAAGCGATAAATTCATATTAATTCGATATTAGAGCTGTGAATTAATTTCTATAAATTTAATTGAAAATATGTGAAATTTAATTATTCAATAAGGCGTGATTTCGAAAAATTAAACTAGATTATTATTAATTTGATTATAAATATGAATATTAATTTTATCAGCAATATATATATTTATCAAATAAATTTTTAATAGAGGAAAGGATGCGAATTTGGAATACCACTTTTTAAAAAAATCGTATTAGTCATGGGTTAAGAGAGAAAAAAAGTAAGAACCGCATTAAATGTTAGAGAAACTTATATTTCATTTAAATAAAATAAATGAATAGCCTCGGATTATTATAAATAGGATAAATTTTGGTTTAATCATAAAATTGCAGATTGGCGTGGTTTAAACAATGTGAATATAATTTGGAATAGGGTATTCTAAATTACAATCACCTAAATAATCAACTTTCATTAACTATATAAATATCTTTAAACTTAAATCTCAACTATAAAATTTAAAAAATTCAATTTCAAGCTTATATCTAAATCAATTATATTTTTTTGTTGTCTTTGCAATAATCACAAACGTAGCAACCTGAGCCATATTCCAAATTAGCAACATAACCATTTGTAACCTAAAATATTTTTATCATTTTGTGTTACGAATAATTTCTCAAATAAGCGCTGATTTTTACAACTGAGACACTTAACTATAGATTTGTACAAATATAAACATATGAATATAAGTTACACTTAAGATACAAACAGATTTATAACTTATTTTGAAAATTTTCTAGATAGCACTTTTACTTCGATGCAGTTTATCACGGCACTATCAATATGGCTGCTTCTAAGTGATGCTCAATTTGTTTGTTAATACACACACTATACGTAATACTGGTATTCGTTAATGGATGGCGTTTTCCTATACTTTTATAATGTAAAATTCCAAATTAGCATCCTTTCCTCTATAAAAAAAAATAATGTGAATAATTTTTTTTTGTTCAATTCATTCTGCTCAATATTTCATATCAATTGAAAAAAAAAAAAAAACAAATAAAATATATATTGACACAAATTAATACTTTGAATGAATTTTTTCAGTTTCAATCTTTTTAAATATAATTCACAATTATCAAAAAATTAATACACATATAAAATAATTGAAAAAAATTATGATTATTCTCAGTGGGTTTTAGCAATATAAAGTTACAATTTTTGTCGTATAATTCTTATATTCATATATATTACTCTTTCCCTGTATACTCTAAACTCTGTAATTTTTCATCATTATATTTGAAGTATCAAGTCTCACCATGTCATTAATATATTAATCGTGATGCGTTAGTAATTTGCGCACGTGTACGTCTGTGTGTGCGCGCCTTTTCAACTGCCTTGAATAATAAAGGTGATGGAAGACAAAGAGACAAAGTTACGCGTGGGCATTTTCTGAGAAATCTCTAGTGCGATTGAGTCGTCAAGCGGAAATGGCGTAAAATATCCAATTGCTAAGTGGGAAGTATGCGGGATTCGGGCAGACAGCATGGCGCGCGCGCATTCGCGCCAGATGAAGACCAAAGACCGGTCGGTGCGCGCGTCTCATTATCAACTAGAACCAATCACATTCCAAATCGCATCGTACACAAATATATATACATATACACATACATAATTCAAATTCAACATCACTATCATCATTATCATAATAATTATCATCATACAAATTTTCATCAAACAGCTCACACTTAACATCTGCATAAATTATCAATAACACTAAATTAATTATAATTAACAATATATTACAAACTTCAAATATATACATACATATATATACAAGCATATACACAAATTATATAAATAAATTTTAATTAATTTTATAATATGAATAAATTTATACTCTATAGACTAATCATATGCAAAAATAGGAAAAAAAAATTTTTTTATTATAAATATTCATGGATTAATGAGTGTATATATATTATATATATATATTTTTATATTCAATAAAATATTCTTCAGGTAGCAGCAGAGTGTGGAAGTCAATGGCGAATGAGAGGAAAGAGGAATATGGTATGCAATGTGATATGAGGAGTGAGAGCAAAGTGGCAGCACTAAAGGCACTATAAAAGCGCTTGATAATGTTTTAAAAATAAAGAAAAAAAACAATTGTCATATATAAAATAAAATTCGCTGTCTTAATAAAAAAAAATTCATGAATATACATATATATATGTATATCAATGAGATCTACTAAACAAAAAGAGAATCCATAATAATTAATTATTTTAATCATAATCAAAAATTCTTTATCAAATGAAAAATAAAAATGAAATAAATAAAACGGAATATATAATTGTATTATATATATTAGGGTGGGCCAAAAAAAAACTTTTTATTTTTTTTTTCTTTTGTTATCACGAAAATATTGTTCAAGGTGAAAAAAAATGAACCTGTGAAAAGAGCAGCTCTTAATTTTGATGTTAAGAGGTGTCGCATCGTGATTTTTGATTTCCCATTTAAATAACATGGAGAATTTTTTTTTATCGTTAGAATTTTGTAACTTACGAACCAATGGACGGATTCAAATGTTCAATACATATTTTTATAGGAAATTGAACGCTCTACAAAAAAAGTCTCTTATAGTTAATCGATTACTCTAACCATTTAGAAGATATTTGCATTCATGACTTGAATGGATAAATTTAAAATATTTATTAAGAAACTATTAAAATCAGTACCCAGGAATTCAAATGCGAATATCTTCCAAATGGTTAGAGTAATCGATTAACTACAAGAGACCTTTTTTGTAGAGCGTTTAATTTCCTACAAAAATATGTATTGCGCATTTTATAATACCCATTTGTCTACGAGTTATGAAATTTAAAAACAGCAAAGAATATTTGTAAAATTCTTCAAACTTTAATCTCCGATATCTTCTAAACAGTAAAAGTTATGAAAAAATTGTAAGATACCTTTTTTGTAGACCGTTCAATTTCCTATAAAAATATATATTGATCATTTGAATCCGTCCATTTGTTCGTAAGCTACAAAATTCTAACGATAAAAAAAAAATTCTCCATGTTATTTAAATAGGAAATCAAAAATCACGATGCGACACCTCTTAACATCAAAATTAAGAGCTGCCCTTTTCACAAGCTCATTTTTTTTTCATCTTGAACAATATTTTCATGGTAACAAAAGAAAAAAAAAAATTAAAAGTTTTTTTTGGCCCACCCTAATACACATATACATATATATATATATAGGTAAGGGGCCCATGGTACTTTTGTAGCAGCCCTGTATATCTGTCGCTGTGCCGAAACAGTACAAAACACGCTGATGCCTGCGCGCGTGTATAGTCAATGCGTATTTATATATATATATATATATAAACACATACACAATTAACGCGCGCGTTTGTCTCTGTTTGTGCGGTACGTTTAGTAAAGGAACATATCGCTCCATCTTGAGCGCACGAATAAGTCCGTGCAGGCCGGCAGCGAATGGTGATGAAGGAAGGAGGGCGCACGCGCGTCTGACCAACTCTCAGGCTCCTTGACGCTGGCTCCTGAGCGAGCCGCTGCAGCAGTGCCGCCAGTAGTCACACGACGCCTTTCAATCGTGTCAGATGTTTCAATATTATTCTCGCTCATAACAATATAATACGTAAATTTTTTTTTTTTTTTGTTTTTATTTACACCAAGTGAAAATTTATCAATCAATTTATCATAATACATCTAATGTGAATTTATCATTATTAATTATTAATAATAATTTAGTGATTATTTTGTGATGGTGAATTATTTTTTTATACAATAATTATTCGTGAAAATTTAATTATATAGTGAGTATATTTTGTTATAATAAATATTATTTTGGAGATTTTTAATTGGTGAAAAGTCTTTTAGACATTTATATATTTTAAATTGAACTTAATTTATAATATTCATATTATTATTATTATTGATCACTTGATCAGTACGTGTTTGGGTACCAGTATATAGATTTTAAACTTGTGTGACTGGTGATTATCGTGTTGGTGCGGGCAAAAGTGATCTGCGGTGGCCGCGGCCAACCAAAGACTTCTTGTAGTGGTATAGACACGCTGAGATGCCGTGGTTGTTCAAACAACGAACACACGGCTAGTGGTTTAGGTAAGTTATATCGTATTATTATTTATTTAAAGATTATCAATAGATACATTATAATATCAATATATTATTGAAGTTTATATACAAATTAATAATATAATAATTATACATATTAAAATATATTTTATCTTTCTTCATAACGCAATTCTTTCTTCCGATATTTTATATTTACACACACGCATTTATATATTTATTATTATTGTTTATTTACATGGATGATGATGGATGAATGAATTTGATATTTAAAATTTTATTGATAATGTTGTAGAGTGTGTCATGGAGTTAATTGTATATAATGAGAAAACTCGTTCGATTATTTTTGATGATGACGTTGTATATTTGTAGTGTTGAATTTATTGAATATATATTTTATGTGTGCATGGGTATTTGTATGTGTATACATATATATATATTTTGTGCATGCTCCCGCGCGTTCCACCGTGGCAATCGGCCACCATCAGACTCGCTCGGCGGCCCCGTATCCTTGCCGTTGCGCTCACGCGCAGATTCCACGACGCGGAGACCGCATTCCTTCGCGGATACGAACCGAAGAGTCTACACAGAACGTCGTCTTGAGTTCACACAACTATTATGCTTTACGACAGTATATATAATTTAATTTATTTTATTTGTTTGGTATTTTTTATATTTTATATACTTATATGTTATTAGATATTATTTTGAATGTATAATATTTGATATTATTGATGATGGTTGGATGAATGTTTGTAGTTGAAATATATATTTGTTTTTATGACGATGTGTATTCGTCGCTGCGAGAGACATCAATGCGTTTTTAATGGCATACCAGTATTTATGCATCAACATTTGAATGTGAGATGTAACTCATGTCTTATTTTGCAAAAGTTAATTTGATGCTTCATGGAGAAGGGTTTTTATTGGTTAGTATCATGTGACTGCGCACATGATTGAGATTGGTTGTGTATATACTTATATGTATAGGTACATATGTATGTTTTTTATTTCTTATTTTATCTCCTCATTTTTTTTTTCTCGTCAACTTTTACGCATTATGTACAATCATATCTCTGCGAAACGGCTGAAAACGTGTTTGGGGTTATGTATTTATATATGAAACACAAAATGGCGGCACGTATGGTTGTGTGTGTGTCAAAAAGAGAAAAAAAAGTATAAAAATAAAAATTCCAACCTATAAAATCTTTTACTCACTTTCTCATGCATGTATAGATACAGTAGGCCTTAAAAATAAATAAATATTTCATACTGCATCAGGAAGTTGAAGTAAAAATAATGAAATATATAAAATGCATACATATATACAGATCACTTGCTGTTTATAATGATGAAGAATTGAGAAACTTTTATTTTTCTTCTAAAAGTGAGTTAATTTTTGTATTTTATAATAAACAATTTTCATACTCACTTTTACTAACCTCAAAAATTGATGTTCAAAAATAGGAGATACAAATTTACAATAATATAAAATGTTCAAAACAATTGTTTTGCATTTTGATATTAATTCAATATAATAAAATTGGAATTACGAATCTTCATTTCTCAGATACAAATAAATATTATTACATATACATACACACAAGTGCATCATCGCACGCGCGACATTAACTCGTCGACCTCGGAAGAAAGATGCAAAATGGTAAATACCCAATTAATATATATATATATATGTACATATATATACATATATATTTATCAGCGTCAATTTCCAGTGACTCCATCGCGTTTACCGATCGCCAACACAAGTTTTACATCATGATAATCCAAGTTAGGAAACAGAAAGATGTATAAGTAGATGGAAAGAAGACCCATAGCCAAGAGTACCTCCGAGACCTACCGGGACTATACACATAAAAGAAAAAGAAAGACAGATATGTGTATGTGTGTGTATGTAAGAAAGATCCGATGGGGGAGATTATATACATAAGGAGTCAAGAGCAGACAGCTTGGCTCTATACTATATAGCAGCGGTAGCCTCAACGTCGCCGCCAGCCGCGTCTCAGTGTCTCTCTTCTTGATGCCGCCATCTGGAGGTTTCTTTACATTTTTACGTCGCACACGCTAGACGCAAAGGCAATATTGAAAAATATCTTCAAATTTAAACATTATATTTACTTTACAACGATAATTGAAAACATTTCTTCATCTATTTCGTGTAATTTAATACTTTAATATATAATATTGGCAAATGTAGGTTATGTTTGCTTAACAAAAGAATTTCTAAGCAAATGAATGATTGTTAGAAATAAAATAAAGGTAAAGTATGAGAATTAAATTCGATATTAATCGATTTTAATGTCATAGTATGCATATATGAACGTTTAATATTATACCCTACTTATTTTATATTAAAACTTTATTATGTATATGTATAAATATGTGTGTGTGCATGGCAAACATAACCCAAGTTTTCTCTTATTTAAATATAAAATAAATATAATAGCCACACCTCCTATACATATATAAAATATATTTATACATGCATATACATCATTTAATTTATCTATGTGTATATTTTTAGGAGTGGCAGTGCCAGATACTGGCGTTACGATGCGCACGTTGCTGCTGCTGAGATTGGTGTTTGTGGGAGTGGGCGTGCTGCTTAGTAGCGCGACGGGAACGATAAGTGCTACCAGCAGTGTCGTCGACGTCAACGGCAATTCAATTGAGAGCACAATAAAAATGTCAGAACGAGAGCAAGCAATAGCTGGAGTTGAAGCAAGTCTACTATCATTGCTTGGTTTTACAAAGCGACCTAAACCACAAGAAAAAGGTCATGTTCCTGAATCATTGAAAAAACTTTATCAACGACAAAATTCAATTGGTATGGGAAATATTGCCAAGTCTGGTATTCATACAAGATCAGCAAATACTGTACGATCATTCACACATATTGGTTAGTATATTTATTATTTTTATTATATTTAATCTATAATATAACTGTATAAGGAAACTAATTGGTTGTCTATATAGTAAAGGATATAAATTATTTATATTTTATGTATTGTATATATCTATGTTTATAGGTAGGATTTCTTTTATTGCAATGTAATAACGTTTCGAATAATGGTTTTGAATGAATTATATACTGTTTGAAATGAACCGTTGACAAGTTATAAAATGACGGGACAATGGGTGAGAATTAAAGTGAAGATGAATTGTCTTGGATATTACATGTTACTGCACCCTGAAATATACCTCCAAGACCCTTTTCAAGTTTGTCCGCAGAAGGTCACAGCTATTTACTTGCCTCAACAAACTACACAATATATATATACATGCTTTTAAGCTTTATATATATGTATTCATTCATGCTGAATTCCCTTTTGAATGTGCCTTTTCACATCCAATTGTCATGGTATATTAGCATTCAGAAAATATTTTCGAAACATTAAATAATATTCAATAAATTCTATTGAATTATTCTGTATATAACAAAATAGCTCCTAAATAATTATTATCATATTACATAGTATTTTTTTTTTTTTTTTTATAATATCCATAATTTATTTTGTTCATTTGTGAGATAAAATAGCAATGAAAAATAAATTTATTTATTATTTGTTGTTTATTTTAAATAGCAATTAATAATTGTTATTAATTAACATACCAATTTTTGTTGCAAGATTACAAAAGAGTAGAATTATATACTTTTCCAAAGCTCTACTGTTTCTCTTCATGCAATAATTTTGTTTTCGTTGAAATCGGAAAGGTGATAGCCTTCATATGTTGCTATCTCTTAGATATATGATCACTAATATATCAATTGCATTTATTAGTTATATTAATTGCTTGTTATTGCCAATTCAAATGTCCATAAACATCTATAGATATACGTATAATATTTAATCGAACGGAAGGTATTACTGCAGGCAAACTTCAAGGTAATACCAATGTGTCCATCCGTGCATAACGCCACAAACAAATTACCATTATTTGTTATTTATCTTCGTTAATAAATATAATATATCATAACATACAAATAAACAATTTCGTAATATTAAATAAAATATAAATAGAAGAATGAAAAGTTATAAAAAGAAAAACAAAATGATTGAATATATAAGACAACATATTTAAAAACAAAATTATATATATGAATGTAAGGGGAAGAAACACACGTGAGAAAAATTTTTGTAGGCATGAAATAAATCTTGAAAAAAATTCCATTGACAATTTAAAAGAAATGTTCTCTCATGGTAAAAGTTATGTTTTTAGTGAGCACCGACGAATATATATATATAAGTGCATAGCACACCCGAGATTCTTTATCTTTCAGGCCTTTATGGTTCGCCGCGTCACTGAGGTTGTTACTTAAGGGTGGCCATTTCGTGAGACTACCCTCTGACTAATTGCTCTACGGTCCCTTAAATTTCTATTTGTATATTCTATTTAACTATATTTATGCACATAAATATATGTATTTATCCATTAGTTAATTTATTTTAATTCTTCATGATAGAAATTTTATTTTATTATATTGAATATTAATGATAATAACAATAATTAATGTTGAATTTTTGTTTATGTTACAGAAAGTCCATTAGATGATAAATTTTCGTCGGCAAAGCGCTTTCGATTGTCATTCGATCTAAGTAGCATTCCAGAAGGCGAGAAATTACAAGCGGCAGAATTAAGTTTATCACGTGTGGCATTAACAAATATTGATAGTGATAAACGTTTTGGACGCGTTCTCGTACACGATATTGTTCGTCCTGGTGTTAAGGGCCAAAGGAAACCATTATTGAGACTTATCGATAGTAAAGTAATTGATATAACAAATAATAGCACGATAAATTTAGATATTCATCCAGCAGTTTCAAGATGGCTCAATGAACGTCAACATAATCATGGTATATTAGTGCAAGTTAATGGTATTAAATCATCAGTAAAAGAGTCACATGTGCGATTACGTCGTAGTATTGAAGATACTCATGAAAATTGGACATCAACAAGGCCCACACTTTTTACTTATACAGATGATGGTCGGGCTAAAATGGCAACGGCCAATGAAATAATGGAACGTCGTGCAAAACGTGCAGCAATGCGAAAAAATCGTCGTAAAGATGGTCGGGAAAATTGCCGAAGACAGCCATTATATGTTGACTTTGTTGATGTTGGTTGGGACGATTGGATTGTTGCACCACCAGGTTATGAAGCATTTTATTGCCATGGTGATTGCCCATTTCCATTAGCTGAACATTTAAATTCAACAAATCATGCAATTGTACAAAATTTAGTACATTCAACAAATCCAATGCAAGTACCAAAAGCATGTTGTGTACCAACTGCTCTTAGTTCAATATCAATGCTGTATCTCGATGAGGAAAATAAAGTGGTATTGAAGAATTATCAAGACATGGCAGTGCTCGGTTGTGGTTGCCGTTGATGTCTATAAAAAAAAAAAATACGAAAAAATAAAAACTATATTTAAAAATCTTTTCAAACACTCCATGCATTATTAAGATTCAATAATATAATGCTGATTATTCATATCAATTAAAATTCGCCAGAAAACATAAATTATTTAAATACAAAAATTAATGACGAATATTAATATTAAGAGGACAGCGACGTGTATTTATATGAGACAAGTGTTATTATTGCTGCTGTCACTGCTGCAGTTTCACTCTTTTTATTTCTCATCACGGCTTCCTCCCACCTGCCCAAGCTATTGCTCCATCATCAAGCAGCCACAGAATGCTGCGTTGCCTCGTTAGATCGCGCAAGAGAACGGGCCCCGTTGATTGAAAGCGAGTGCGAGCAAGAGAAAGAGAGGAGGGAGATTGATAATATAAAAAAAAAAAATAATACCACGCAGTCCATTGAATGTGTGCGTGACGCTGCCGCAATCTCTATACAGTTTCAGTAATCAACAAAACCCCAATGACTTATTATATGTGTGGTGTTTATGTGTATGTACATATATAAACTTATATACATTTAAACCAAGATGCCTTGCCTGTGGCCAGTCTGTCTAAGTATCTTATGCTTGTTTGGTCCAGCACGATCGTATGTCCGTTCATTCGTTCGTTTGCTTTGGTCGTTTATATATCACTCGAGTATATATCCGAGTGGTGTGTGCGATAGGCAAAACCCGAACCTCCTTGGCCACTCTGACTATAATTTATTAATAAGGCTGTAGAGAGGAAAACCGGTATCATGAAATTTACACCGCATGAGCAGCATCTGCAGGTGTGCTATTTGTGTCTCTTGTGGTTAAATGTTCAAATATATATCAGGGAGAAAAAAAGTACATCGAGAGATATATAGGACGGTACACACATGCATAATTTCATACATACACATTATATATATTTGAAATAGAATGTATATTACTGCGTGCGTGAACGTTGATGGCAATGACGAAGAATACTCATGATGATGTATATTGAAGAAATGTCTATTTATCATAATTGTAAATGGTTATTTTCCGCAATTGTAATTAATGTAGTTGCGCTATTTATATAGTTTATATGTATGATGTGTGTGTATATTGTAGTTGCTAGTGTATTGTGTGTGGTTGACTCATTCGTTGTTTCGATAATGTGTAGTTCATATCATTTATTGGAATCGTAAGAGAAAATAAATATTTCTTCATGGAAAAATTACTATAAAATTCAAATTAAATGTTTTTATAACATGTATATATTTATATACATGTATATATGTATATGAGAAATAATAACAACCAGAGATTAAATAATCACCAAGAATATCGGTGACATTTTAAATAGTTTCATCGTTTTCTATAAAAAATTTTCACATTCGAATATATTTAGATATAAGTTCTCGATTTATTATTATTTTATTGACCATTTCAAATGAATTTTGTGGCTGTTAATGCGGTTCTAATCAAATATTTAATGATATTACGTATATTTCATTTTATACAATTAATAATTAATAATATCGAATCACTTTTTTTTATTAATTATCAACATTTTTTTTTTTTCTTAAATGAATTTTGACATTTTTGTAATAAAGCGAATTATTGTAGTGTTCATTTATAATATGTTTATATGTAAATGAATTATGTTAACGTAAATCGTACCTGCTTAAGGAATACTATTTATTTTTTATGATTGCTTTAATTTTTAATAATTTTTTTTTTTTACTTTCATTTCGTAAAATGGTGAAAAAGAAAAAAAAAATCACCATTAGAATAAAGTAAAATTGAAGCTCGTGTATATTTTGTACAGAAGCTCATGTTAGTAGCAATTTAAATTTCATTTATATAAATAAATAAATTTGACATCCTTAATTATTTTTTCCTATTTCCTTTCCTTATTCATTTTTATCCTATAAATTCCTACAATTTCTTTTAATCCTCAAATAAATTCCTTTCAATTTGTAAAATGTGTGAATATAAACGAATAATCGTTGTGTAAAGATTTGTATATAATTTATAAATTGTAAAATATTAATTATACTGTATATTTTTTAAATATATTTACATTATATATCTATGTAAATAGGTATATAATTATTATAAAAAATACAATTCCAAAATTTAATTGACAATCATTGGGAAAAAAAAAAAAAAATCATGATTCATTATTATAAATTAATGACACATGTAAATTGCAAATAAATATGATAAATTAATTTACAAAATTTCATTTAATGTGTAATATTTATTCTCCACTTGAATTCAAGTGAAAAGAAAAATTCTTCAACTCAAACTAATATATTATTTTACTACATCAAATAACAATATATATCCACAATTCTTTATTTAAAAAAAAAAAGACAATTATATATATTTTACATCTAAAAATAATAATAAATCATAAATTCAACACATTCGACAGCCAAATTTTAAATAAAAAAATAAAAGGTTCAATAATTTTATCCATAATTCTCTCTCTTCAACCCTTTTTTTTTTTTTCTTTCATATATTTTTCATAACATCAGTTAATATACACACATACTATTTTATCTCTTCGACCCACTCTACACATGTGTATTCAATACATATATACCCACATACACGCGATAGAATGTGGAAATTGTTTCATAATGAGGGGTCGCATGTTAGAACAGGACGTCGAATGGTCCTTTGTTTTAGAATGCCCCTTGGGGTCCTGTGTGAGCGTTTTACCACACAAGTAGAGAATGCGGTTCACCACATAGTGGTGGTAGTACCTCATTGTACTCCCCTGTCTTCGTAATTTCATTCTTTCTCTTCTTCATTCGCTTACATTCATATATAAAAAATATAATTTTGCTATATATCTCTTTCATTTTTTCTTCTCTTTCAAGTTTACTTCTACTACTACTACTAAACTACTGATGTGCTATGGCCCGTGCTCACATATAAATTGTGTAAATAAACATAATTCTCCTTCTGTTCCTCTCTCTCAATTCTCGCCACAAAACATTCTTTCATTATATATAATACTACACACAAAACATCAAACGTGTAGACAAGAATGGAGAGACCCACTCGAAGACCTGGTCAACTGGTTTCCCTTTACACCACATCTCTTCACTTTTCTACATATGCCATCATCATCATCATCATCATCATCATCTACTCAAGAAGCCTCTTATGCTTATAACTTCCCTATTTTCTCCTCCTTATATTTATATTTTTTTAGCTATACATAACTTATATTTCATTGCCATTGGCTGTTTTAAAAACAGTCAAACGATAATGGCTCTATCCCACACAAGATAAACCAACACCAAAAAGATGAGGAAATAAGTGGGAGGGATTTTGAGATGAAATAAGAATGAAAAAGAAAGAAAAAAAAAAAAACGTGGAATAATCGATAAATATAAATAAATAAATAAATATAATGAAAGGAAAATAGCCGGTGGTACATAGGTTATATAGCTAGCACACCCGGAGCTGAGTATATATATATAATATGTGTATATAGAGACCTCGCTTTTTTTTTTTGTTTTCCGCTCAATGTAGAGGAATATAACAGCCGCTGTGCGTGGCTGACCTAATGACAATTTCAGGTAGTCGGACCATCTCTCTGGCGGTCCAACGTACCGACTAAAATGTAACGGGATTCCCTCGTGTACTTTTTTTTTTCTTTTTTCTAATGGTGGAAAGACAAAAAGTAACATGTTAAAGCTCTTTGAAAGATTCCTCAGAGGCATTAACATACGTTCGGAGCGTTTGTTTCAAAGTGCTGCACAATTTGTTTGAGAATAAATTTTTTACGCATTCTTTATGAATTTGTAATACATTCTTTGCGTGTTTATATCGATGTATATTGTATATATATATATGTATTAGTATATGTATGTATGTAAATGATGATTGTGCGATAGTTTAATTAGAACGTACGTTTATATAATTATAAATGATTTTTAATTTTAATTATATAAGTTGAAATATATATTATTAAAAAATTATATTGATCAAATATTGAGGTATTATTATTGTAGTATTTTTAATTGATTATTATTTTTTACTATTCTGTTGTTATGTGAGGTAATTAATTATAAAAATTAATTTTTCATTGTTCAATTATGAAATATTTGTAAATGAAGATTTTTTTATTTTTTTTTGGGACACATTAGGGGTGATTATTTTGGCCCACATTTTTTTATACATATGTATTAGTGATATGTATGTACATATGAATCGATTGTATATATTTAGCTGGATATATTTGATTATTTATACGTGAATTAATATTTATATTGTTTGCATGAACTCTTGAACTTTACTTGTAAGTCAAAAGTGAAATTTATTTTATTTATTTATTGTATAAATGTATATTTATTGTATAAATTTGTAGCACATAGCAAGAAGAATTGATATATCCATGTGTCTCAATGCAAGTAATTTATTAAACAATTAATTTACACTTAGTGGGATTACAATTTCACACATAATTTATAAAAAATGACGAATTTGTTATTTTTTTCCTCAATCTTTTTCCTTTGAATTATTTTATACTGATCATATAAATATATTCACTTTGTATTTGTTATGATAATAATATGTTAATTTATTATTTTTGTAAGCAAAAAAAAATTACGTTAATGTAATTTTTGCAAGAAAAATTTTCATTTTTGCCTGAAATAAAAATTATTTATCATGTAAAATCTTGCATAAATATAAATTGTATTTATAAATATATTGATAATTAACAAATAATTTATTTACTTGATATATTCAATTAATATATAAATTATGTTCATCGTGTAGATTATTTAAATATTTACAACGTACTATTAAATCAAAAATATAATTCTTAAATTATTCAATAAATAAAATAGTATACATATAAATAAAAAATAAATTTCATCCTTTTATGAATTGATATTTTGATAAATATTTCAAATAATGATCTGATTATTATTATCAGACATTATAATTTTGATTTGGTGTGTATAAAATGTGTTCCATCTCCTTTAGTTTCAACAATTTTTTCTACATGCTGAGTTGTTGCGTATTTCAAGTCATAAGCCCAACCAATTTTAGCGAAAAAATCAATCCAAAATTTAGTGGTATTAAAAATAAAACTCTTGAGTTCAGCAGCTTGATAATCCCATGGAAATACATGATGATAATTGTGCCAACCTTCACCACTGGCAGCCAAAGCAACCCATACATTTTCAGTCGATCGAATGGACCTTTATTTAGAAAAAAAAAAAGAAAAATTATATAATCAAATTCGCAACAAAATGATTAATTAAATTTTTACTCACTTGTCGTAGCTGCGATAACCATAAATATGAGCAAAACTATTGACACTCCATGTTACATTCAAAATATACGTATAGCGTATAAATATTTGAGACATTATTGTCCATTTAACGTCTTGGTTGAAGAAAAAAATCGGTATAAAAACAGGCACGATGAAAGTAAGAAGAGTATTCAACTTCACGTAATTTCTATAAATTAAAAATTTTACAAAAAAAGAAAATAAGATTTAAATTGGTTTAAAAAAATTTGTAATTATTAAAATTTCTTATCATACCTATCGAAAAATTGCACCACTGGATCCTGTAAAATGTCAGTCATATCAATTCCTTCTCCACGTTGTTTAACAATATTTTTTTTTTTCATCATCAACCAACCAACATGACTAAACCAAAAGCCACGATTGCTGTCATGTGGATCCGCTTCAGTGTCAGTATATTTATGATGAATTCGATGATCTCGTACCCAATCATAAATTTTATTCTACATTAGAAAAACATAAAGAAAGAAATTATAAATAATAATATAATAATGTTATTCAGATGAAAATAATAAATCATACCATTCCAGCGCTATAATACAAAGTAGCAAGAATTATTCGTAATGGTAATTTAGCTTTGTATGATCTGTGTGTCCATAAACGATGTACACCAGCAGTAATTGCAAATGTTGCCATGTGTGCGGTGATCAATGCTGTATAAATAATGAAATAAAATTTTATTATCAATTTAAAATGAAAAATAAATTGATTTTAAATGTATTAAAACTTACCCCAAAGAAGAAGAAAGAATTGTTGACGATATGGAAATGTTATTATAGACAATAAACACATTGAATGAAGAACAAAAATAAATGTGGCGTTGCCCCATTTAATATCAGTCTCAAATTCGTTCCATCGTCTTCGGCTTTTTATTTCACTCTTTATCAATGAAATTTGATTGTCTTCATGATGAACTGATCCATTTGACAATGGAGTACTGAGAGTATTTGGTGGCATAATATATGATGTTTTTAATAATTAATTATTTTTATTATAATAATTAATCTTCAAGTATTGAAGAATTTTATACACTTTTTATAATTATTTATCAAATATTTTTTGCCAACGGCTCCAACTCCAACACAATCTTGAACAACAGTCTTTCAAGACTTTGTTGCACATCAACTTTATTTCGCTGAATATATATAGCGTAGGATTTCCCAATTTCTCCCACTATTATGATGTGCGTAATGAATTTAGTCCGTGACAATAACAACAAATTTTGTACGTTATTCGCTGACACATTTGCATAATATAAAGCTCTTTTTATTGATTAATGCTTTCATTACTGTACACCAAAATATATTGGAGTTAATTATTTATTTTATTTTATGACACATTTTTGTTAGTTGATGAAATTCCGAGTATAATACTGAGTCACTAATTATGACCTCTTCATTTTATTTATTTGGTAGCTTTCATTGTATGCAAATATATTTATTTAATCACCTTCGTATGTATCTAAAGCGGAAAGACAAATAATTTTATCAATTCACAGGAAAATAAATAAAATAAAGCACAGTAATGTTTTAAGTCAATTAATTAAGTTCATTCGTCTTATTAATTCAATATTATTCACACGCAATTTATCCACGTGATCATCACTAATGAATTTCCATTATATAATAGCAATTGAGATTATGTACAAAATTGTTTATCCTTATCAATTTAATTGCATTGTATTAATTATTGTTTCAGTGTTCCTTCAGCTGCTACAATTCAGGAGCATTTTGCTTACTAAAAAAAAATATTAATATTATTCATTTATTTAATATAATTATTCCAATCATTTGAGAATTTTTTTATAAAATAGATATTTTAGATTATTATTTTGAAGTATTTGTGAATTAGTTACCGTAATTTCGTGTTTGCATCCGGTAGATTCATTTTTTGTTTACAAAATTCAAATGAGAGGGGAGCGTAAGGTTCAATGATTTTCAAGTGAATCCTGGTTGGCTGATGAAGTCAACCGGAACGATGATCATCGGGTATATAAGGTCCTGTTTTTCGTGACAAAAGCACATTCCGCAATTTCTCTTGCAAGAAGCAACATGGAAGCATTCGGAAATTTGATGAGCATCATTGGTGCTACAATGAACCCAACATCTGTAGACTTTTTGAATATTCTACCAGTAGAAATATCTCAAATAGTTTTTCGACAATTGGACGAGCGTTCACTATTAAACGCCGCTAAAGTCTCACGAAGATGGCGAAATGTTTGCCGAGGTGATTCTCATTTAAGGCAAGCAGCTAACAGCTATCTTCAACGAGAAAAAGAGCGTCTTTATGATGTAACGCCGTCTGAAATTAATCCAAAAAAGACCCAGAGTTCCAATATCCCCACAGAAAATGTGAAGAAGTTCAAAAGAACTTCTTCAAGAATTGCCACAGCACAACCGGCAACTTTTCGTTTTGGACCATCAGGTATTACTTCTGGGCTGCGTGTGAACCCAAAAAAAGAACGCAACTTAAGACCCAAGCAATCAGCAGCTCTGAAGAGAAATATTAGTAAATTTAGGTAGATCTTTAATTATAAGAATTAAGAGTATAGAATAATTATAGAATATAAGTTGACAATTGCTGGCCAGCAACAAAATATTATTAAGTTAATTATAAATGACATGACTGAATGAGTTGAAATGACGAAAATGAATATTGTTGAGCAGCTACTATAGAGTAGCGAAAAAATAATATTAAGTTAATTATAAATGTCAAAATATTTCAAAGGAAAAAATTTCATAAATTCCAAACATGAATTTCTTACTGCAAATGAATAACAAATAATTATTCTTAGTTACTAATATAATTATTGTACAACTTTATATAAATTATTTAACATCTACGCATTGATTTTAATGTTAAATTATTTATTTATGTTCCTTCTATTATCAAATATACCGGATTTTATTTATTTAATTTAGCATATCTAAACTGGCTTCCATCGCCTTTGGTTTCAACAACTTTTTGTATATGCTCCGCTGTTGCGTGTTTCAAATCGTAAGCCCAGCCAATTTTTGCAAACAAATCAATCCAAAATGTTGTGGTATTGAAAATGAAACTCTTGAGTTCGGCTGCTTTATAATCCCATGGAAATACGTGATGATAATTATGCCAGCCCTCACCATAAGTCGTAATCGCAATCAATATATTATCCGTCGATTGAATGAATCTTCATTTAAAAATATAATTCAGCAATAATTTCTAATATATTAAATATAAATTCAAAATTGTACTCACTTATCATAGGGACGGTATCCAATCATATGACCAAAACTGTTTACACACCATGCAAGATTTAAAATGTATGGATAACGTAAAAATATTTGCGACATCATTGTCCATTTCAAATCTTGATTTAAAAAGTAAACAGGTACGAAAATTGGCATAACGAAAGTAAAAAGTGTGTTTAAAATTATGTAATTTCTATAAATTAATCCAAAAAGAAAAAATTATTATAATGAAAAGCTTGAACGGATATATATCATTAAAACTATTTGTTTATCATACCCATCAAAAAATTGTACTACTGGATCATTTAAAATGTCAGTCATGTCAACTTCTCTCCTGCGTTGTTGTACAATTAGTTTTTTTTTCATTATCACCCATCCAACATGACTGAACCAAAAACCACGATTGGTATTGTGTGGATCTGCCTCTGTGTCTGTATATTTATGATGAATTCGATGATCTCTTACCCAACCATAAATAGTATCCTGAATATAATAGTAAATGAATTAAATAATAATTTCAATTTTTAATCTATAAAATTAATATATATACCATTCCAGCACTATAATAAAATATTGCAAGAATTAATCGTAATGGTATTTTAGCTTTGTATGATCTATGTGTCCAAAAACGATGGACTCCAGCAGTAATTCCAAATGCTGCAATGTATATTGTAAAAAATGCTGTAAATTAAAATAAATAATTATAAATAATTACAAATGGAGAACACAATTTAAATGACATCAATTATATATATTGAATCTTACTCCACATTATTAAAAATGATTGTTGACGATATGGAAATGTGACGAGAGTATACAGACATCCACAATGAAGAGCTAAAAGAATTGTAGCTTTCTTCCATTTTATTTCAGTTTCAAATTCATTCCATCGTTTATTTTTATTTGTGTCATTATTCATCAACATGACTTTATTATTATTGTGATCTACTGTTTCAGATGACAGTGAAGAGTTTTTATAGGTAGATGCTGGCATGGTGATATCTTTCGTATTTAATTAATACTCTTAATTAAACTTATTTTCCTCATTCAGTTACATTCTGCAAAAAAATTTATCAAGTTTTATTCACTAATTTGATAGTTTGTATAGCAAGGAGACGCAATATTCATATCAGATTTGATCAATTTGGAATAAATATCGTGAATTTCGCGTTTTTATGCCACTAGGGTACTTACTTTAACTTTAATATTTATTACAGTAACAATATATCTTTCCGCAAACGTCTGATTTGTCTAACGTAATATCAAACAATGAGCGTTCATAACCTGACAATTTTAGATGCAATTTTTAATGGAATTTGTGATTCAAATGCAAAATATTTAGTGCAAAGTTGATGTTATATAACAGTTTATATAATTAATTATATTAGAAGGCATTAAAAGTTGAATATATTCATATAAACATCCATTATATTTTCTTACAAAATCATAGGTTAGAATGACTATTTTATCATTTCACCTTTTGAATTCATAAATTTCTTTGTATGCAAAGTATAAATATGCGCTTTGAAGTGAAGCTTGGGTATCAATAATGCAGCATATATATTCATTAATGAACGATATAGAAAGTTTCTGCTATGAAATATTATTATTTATATGCTTTTATTCAGAAGTTGTAAATGAATCTTCAGTAGTGCTTTTAAGAAAGAAATTTTTTTATCCAATATCTTCTTGACTATAAATAATATTAAATTAAATTTTCTATGCAGTTGATGTTCTAAATATTATAAGTTTAAATACTTTAAATTATACATAATATATTTTTAAGTATTCAATTTAAGAAAAATAAATTATTTCTTTTATCTATCAATTTTTAATTCTTGTAGACGCTCATTAAAATTAACTTCATTTGACGAAAACTTTTGATTCTTCTTATAAATTAATAACATTGTCTTATAATCATTATTTTTACTTATCTATATAATCTAAATATAATAAACTAATAATATTTAGAAAAATAGAGAGCATTTTATTGTACTGAAATTTATGTAAAAAAAAAAATTTAACAGGAATTTTTGAAATAGTTTGAATAATAGATTACATATGAAGGACATTTCAAGAAGTGTAAGCATACATGAATAAATTAAATGAAAATAATTATAATTTCGTGTTGATGTAATGAGTAATGAAATAGCATTCAAATTTAAAAAAAAATGATCAAATAAAAATTTATGAGTTTTCTAAAATAATATATTAATATGAATCTAACTGAAAATGGATTACGTAATCAACTATCCAAATGAACAATGATGAATAATAATCAATAATCTAATAATATTAAGTAGATCTAACGGGAATATATAAAAAATAAATTAAAAAATGTTTTTTCTATCAATATGTAGTTATATTTTTCGCCACCACAAAGATGGCGTCGACACTGTATTGTAAAGTGTTTTCAACATAACCTCTTTTTCCAAAGTTTCAATTTAAACGTCCAGAAGTAATATTATATTGGAGCTATGGGTTCGAATAAACGGCATAAATCTGAAAAAAGTCGAGACACAAAGAAAAAACGCCATCGAAGTCGTTCACGATCATATTCACCTGAAAGAGAAAAAGTTGATAAACATAGGCATCATAAAAAACACAAGAGGAAAGAACGTAAAGATTACGACAGTGATAGTGAGTTTCTATTTCAAATTGATAAAAAAAAATATAAAATTTTTATACATTGTAAATAGTTTATACATAAATACATATTTATTTATATTCTTATTCATTTATTTTTTTATTTTTAGTTGAAATCGTTACTACACCTCCACCACCTCCAAAAATTTCAAAGAATCATGATCCAACTCCGCCACCACCAGAAATATCCAAGCAACGCAGTCCATCACCACCAAAAGGTGGTAGCTCTCAAGCATCACTTTCAATTGAAGAAACTAATCGACTTCGTGCAAAATTAGGATTAAAACCTTTGGAAGTAGATTCAGGTCCATCGAAAGATGAGCCAAATAAAATAAAGGATGATTTGGGTGAATTTTATCATAAACCAGCACAGAATACAAGTGATATTGCTAGATCAGAGAAAATTAAAGATAAATTAACTTTGCACAAGCAAAAACGACAAATTGAAGCGAATTTATTGAAAACAAAATTATTAACTGAAGATGATTCTGATGATGATGCTAATGCATGGGTGGAGAAAAATCGACGGCTTCAAGATGAAAAAAAAAAAGCTGAAGCACGTGCCAAGCTGTTGGATCAACTTGATGAGGAATTTGGTATTGAAGAATTGGTAAAAGAAGACGTAAGAAATGAACGTCGTACAGCATATTCAAATCGAGATCTTCATGGTTTGAAAGTCGAGCATAATATTGTGAGTATCATGTTAACAAAAAATATTTAATTATCACTTGAATTTAAAATTATTTATTTATTGCGTAGATTAAAAATTTTTAATTTTGATTTCTTGACATTATTTGTATATGTTTTGTTTATTTGTTTATTTTTTAGGAAAACTTTGTTGAAGGGCAAACAGTTATTTTAACTCTTCAAGATAAAGGCGTACTTGAAGAAGGAAAAGATATTCTTGTTAATGTCAACATGAAAGATGATGAATTGTACAAACGTAATACATTAATTAAAGCAAAAAAACCTGGATACGATGCGTATGATGAAGATAATTTCGATGAATTTGGTTTACCAAAAAATCAAGTACTTGAAAAATATGATGAAGAAATTGACGGTGAAAAGAAACAAAGTTTTGTTTTGGGTGTTGATGATGCTAAGGAAATTCAACAGCGACGATCTGAAATAATAAAACAACGTTTAGCAAATAAACGTCTTGAAACGTTAAAAACAGCAGATCTCAAATTAGCAAGTGAATATTATAATGAAGAGGAGTTGGCTAAATTCAAAAAACCAAAGAAAAAACTCAGAAAAATACGTAAAAATAAAATACTAAAGGCGGATGATCTTATACCAGATAATACAGATTATTTGCGAGATCTTGGAAGTAGACGAAGACGTAAACCCGAAATTGATGATAAATTAATAGAAGATTCATCAACAGCTAGTGATATTATTGACAATGCTGATTATGAAACGCCATCAGAGGAGTGGACAAATGTTAAAATTGAAGACGATGATGAAGAATCGGAGAAATATTTGGCTGTGAGAAAGGCACGATGTTCAAAAAAACCAAGTGGATTAACTATTGAAAAAGTAGCGTTGGCGATTAAAAATGAAAAGGATCAATCAGATGAAAATACATCGGGTAATAATATAATGTTAAATGCAACAGCTGAATTTTGTCGGACTCTCGGTGACATTCCAACTTATGGTCTAGCTGGTAATCGAGAAAATAACGATCAAGAAATGATGGATTTTGAGGTGGAGGAAGTTAAAGAAGAATTGATGGAGAATGAAGAGGAAGATGATGGTCGAGGCGCTTGGAACACTGTTAAATTAGATGAAACTGCTTTAGAACCAGTAACATTGGAGGCAGCTATTTTAGATGCAGAACCGTCTCTTGGTCAAGGTGTCGGTGGGGCATTGCGACTTGCAATGAGCAAAGGATATTTACAAAAAGAAGATACTAATCGACCATCAGCCAGTCGTTTTGCTCATTTACAAGCGCAAAATTATTCAATTGAAGACAAAACTTATGGCGATGATGATAAATTTGGTCGTCGTGATAGATTCAATGGACCTACATCAGAATTTAAAGAGAAAGATGGTTTTAAGCCAAATGTTAAATTAGAATATATTGATGATGATGGTCATGTATTGTGTGCTAAGGAGGCATTTAGATATTTATCACATAAATTTCATGGTAAAGGACCAGGAAAAAATAAAGTGGAAAAGAGAATGAAAAAAGTTGAACAAGAAGTATTAATGAAACGTATGTCATCAACAGACACACCTCTTGGTACATTGAATTTACTTCAAGCGAAGCAAAAAGAAACTCAATCACCATATATTGTTCTTAGTGGTAATAAACAAATGCAAACTACGACGATATCCAAATCTAAACATTGAATAAGAGAAGGGAATCATTGAAATCAATTGTACATTGGACTTCATTGAATTTTTGTTTTTTGTGTATGTAATGTGAGTATAATGGAATTGCGAGTATTGTGATACTCACTTTGTTTCCGAGTTGATTGATTCGACAAATAAATAATCGAAATACTAATCTAATGATTAAAAACAATTTTTTTCTCGCACAAACATAACCTGTTCTTATTTTCAATTATTTGAAATTACACAAGTGTAGAAGGCACCTCATAACCTCCAAACGCAGGTTAATTCAAAGAAAAAAAAATCAATTATTCGAAAATTAATATGAAATTTACGGTTAATCATGCTTTTATAAACATAGATTAATTAAATATGAATTAAATATGTAAATTAAAATCCAGATAAACGTATGACTTTAGATTAAAGTTAATTTAAATAATAATATGGATAACCTATATCGAAATTGTTAAAAGTAATGACTTTGAACAGTTTATAAATGATTGAAAATTTCTATTTTATAAATAAACATATACAACTTTCAAATGACATTTCTGTTTCTTTTTTTTTTTTAATCAATTGTACATGTTATTACACTGGTATATTTTATCCACGACATCGTTATTGGGTTTACGTATCTCAACAATTTTTAATGGATAAAATCTGTCTTGTAGGTAATGCTTTTCGTTTGCTTGAGCAGATAATAAATTTGACATTGCAAAAGAATTAATTTTGCGCATTTTATAAGACACGTATTTCTTATTTATTAAAAACAAAATCGCACAATATATTCGGCAATCTAACTCTTGGAATTATTTTAAAAAGAACAAAGTGCACAACCTAAAAAACAAATTTTATCCTCCATATATCTTTATGCCCATTCATTTGTTTATCGTACATGAAAATTTCTTAAAATTAAGGTTTGTGTTTGTTGGTTTTGTTATAAAATTCTACTACTACAATGTGAGTTAGAAAAAAAAAAAAAAAAACATTTGCAAAATTTAAATTTTCATAATGATTACAATCATTTTGCAAATTCATTTTATATATTGACATTCCTGAGTACATTATAATATATTATATACTCATATAATCACACACTGTCGATGCTTGTTAGAATAATTAAAAGTCACGATTTAAGCTCTCTTATTTTCTTTCTCGCGAACTTGCATACATTATTTTTCATTTCACGTCAAAGCAATGCTGTATAATGTAAATCTATAATTTTTTTTATCTTTTTCTTTCATAATTCTATTTAATCAGCGTTCTTTTCATATTAAGCACAAACATTTACTTAAAAACATTACTATAAATCTAACATTCTCGCACAATTCTATAAAACAATTTAAAACTATGTATTTCATTTGGAAGTATAAATACGTATAAATTACGTATAAAGTCAACAAAAAATGTATTAAATTGATCACAATTTATTGTGAAATCCTATACACACGCAATGGATTTTTTAATAACAATATAGAAGGAAGTAAAAGATAATAATATAAAATTCAAAGATAACATTTCTTGCAAAATTACCAATTGATTTTCTTCTATTTATTCATTTATTAATTTTATTTTTTTCCCATTCAAAGTTTATCATTGTTGATCAATTTTCCTTGCAAAACATATTTTGTTGCATCATAACGAATGATATGAGTTTCATTTTGACGTATGTATTTTAGTTGACTACATTATACAAACGTCATTAGTGCATTAAAATGAATTTTTTATTTTTAACACGATAACAAAAACACAACATTATCATTTTCACCAATCAAAGATAACGTATTGGTTTTATTATTATTTTTTTCTTCTAATATTTCTATGCAATTATAATAACTATATTCGAAAACTCAATTGGGACTATTTGTTTGATTGTGAATATACTTTTTTTTTTCATTCTCTAATTTCGTAAAATCTTCATTAATTAATTGAAACACCAACTTTTTCCCCCATTACGTTTATCTATTCAATCTAATCTCAAGAATTTTTTCTATCCTTTAATTTTTTTTTTTTTACGTAATTGAAATAAATCTTTGGCAGTTTGTCCTTTATTGACGAACAATATTGACACATACTGTGTACAAATAATTGCAATTGATGTGAATTTAATTTAATTTTTAAATATTTTAAATTTAATAAAATAAAAGTAAAATATTAGTCAAAAGTATTTCCAATTTATTTTGATCATAATCGTATGAAATGTTTATCTTCACTTATAATAATATGTTTACTTTCCGAAAGAGATAATTTCATCAATTCGCATTTTGCGTTGCCCAATCGTTATCACATCTACACAATTTTTTTAATAATTTTTTTTTTTCTCAGTATAACGATATGCAATTTTTTAATTAAAAAGATATGTATCTAAAAAGCTATTGAACCTCTATATGTATATAATAATATGTAGCCATGTATACAACTCCATATTTTATTTTATTTTTTGATGAAAATATGCAATAAATAAAAAATTTATCGTCTATTGGATCCGTGAAATATTACAAAGAAAAAAGACTTATAAAAAACATCAACTTAAAATTTTTGTAAGATAATAAAATTAGAATCAAAGAAACAAGTATTGAGCGACAACATTCAGAGATTGGATTAATTTCATAATGCTTTCAGAACACAAGGAATAATTATTGCGCGAGATCAAAAAAAAATATAATGTGAAATTATGAAAATTTAGATTTTAATTTTATTTTTTTTGGTTTCTGATTTTTACTGATGTGTCACACATTTTTGGCACTTGGTCAACTATTGCCTGAGATAAATTTTACAAATTGTAAATTGCAAAACAAATTACAGAGTGCTCATTGCGCCATTTTAATAAGCTCAGCTAAAATACAATTTAATTATTCGTATATAATTTATTTTATCAATTTGATTTGTTTCCCAGTTTTCTTTCTTTTTTTTTTTTTTTTTATTTAAAAAATCTATTGCTCAGACTCTGTTTCATTTGTTGTTTTATCGTTGATTCTTTTTCCATATCACCATCATTAACATATTATTTTTTATTTTTACTTTGCTCCGGGTAATTAATTTTTCTTATGGATGGCATCGTTTGATCAACTTTCCGAAAAATGCAAACTGGCGTTTATTGTATTAAAATAAATGAATTCTTTGATAATAAATATAAATTGAGTATGTAAAGTACGATGTAATTGAAATTAATCCCGCTCTCATTGATATTCGTATAAGTAAAACCGTGACACGATTTTTTTATTTAGTAAATAAAATAAAATTGAATCGATAATTATATTCAAGTATATTACGCGTCACGTTTATGTATATCTCTATAATATATGTATGTGTATGTATTTTTAGTCGTAGATTTGCTTCTAATCAGTAAATTTTGTATTAAATAATCAATGACTGAAGTGCAATTAGCGATTAAAATGCACTCAATATTTTTGCATTGAATTGCAGTGTTGCATAATAGTGCAACAAAAATGAGCAAATTCCACGACATATAATGCATTGGAAGTAGATCTAATCCATGGCAGGTACATACCCTTCAAAGTGTTTTTGCCTTCTCCAACAAATCATTAATGAATTTCTACAATATTTAAACACAATAAAATAATTATTAATCATTAAATATTTCCATAATTAATATTTAAAAAGTAAAAATATTATTATTTAATACCTTAACATCATGTGGCTTTTTTGCATCTACCAACAATCCCTAAATAAAATAATAAAATTAATTACACAATTATCTAAACAATTTAAAGAATTTTAAATTAAAATTTACTACAATTTATCTCCTCATTTGTTCATCATATTAATTAATTAATCAAAGCTCACTTGAAGATAAGCTCGTCTGTGATCATCACTGTCCATGTCCAACAATTCATCAATATCAACTTCAACTTCTCGACTCTTTCCATTGTCATTCTAAAAATAATAATATCATTTAATTTTGTCCCTTCACAAATTCTCAATTATCTCAATTATACATTCAGATAAATTCCTTCATTAAATCAACTTACACCTGATTCATATAACTTTTGAAGCTCATCAAATAGCCACATTTCAACAGCGAGTCTCTTCCTAATGAGAGACATTTGGTGTGAACCATACTTGGCTGTGAGAAATTTCTCACGTCGTTCTTTGACTTCCCCTTTCTCTGTGAAAGCCACGTGCAAATTAGCACGAGCCGGGCTTCGTTCAGCAGTTAATACACCTCCACCACCTCCCTCCATTGTGCTTTTATTTAACTGTAAAATAATCCATACATAATTATTTTGTTTTTACATTTATGTTAATTTTTCATCATATATTTCCGGCATATAACACACTATTTATACAGAAAAAAGAAAATAAAATCATATAAATAAAAATTAAAAAACAAAAAAAAAAAAAAGAATTATTACACATATATATAAATAAAACACTGAAAATAGAAAAAACTGAGAATTATATTTTTAGAATAAAACATCCATAGATATAATATAAAGAGTTATTAAATAATTACAAAAAATCAATACATTAAATGTCATAAACATGAAATTAATTTAAAAATAAAAAAATATATATAAATATTATATTTTAATATTTTTATTTATTCCTCCAATTCAATTGTCTATATAAATAATATTACTGTTTATAATATATATATATGTATGTATATATAAACAGTAAATAATGTATAAATTATATTTAATCATAATATCGTTATCAAATTCTGCAATAAATATCGTTGATTAAATATCGTGTATATTTTTATTACGAATAATATTATTATGTATAATGTAAAAAAAAATTTTTATATTACTCATAAATACCTTGGAAAAATTTATGGAATTTATTGGGCACCCGGTGTTTGTGTGTGATTCGTGTGGGATATATTATATACTTGCTTTCCTAACCACTGCAAATGATCATGAAGAAAGAAACAAAAAACACCGAGTTAGAAATGTTATTTATATAAATATACATTGTTGTTATTGTGATTATTATTTTATATTGTGGATAGTGATAAAAGGAGAAATGAAGTATTGTACAATTATAATTACCTTTAGTTGGAGATTATTAAGAAAATGCGTTTACAAAAATTTACAAACACTGTGTGTGAAATCGCGTGCAGAAACTCAAGCGCGTCCGCCTACTTGACGAATTGACAAGAGTATATATTCGTCTCTATCTCCTTCTTACATGATATTTCTGTTGTATGTACTTTGCTTCATAGCATTTATTTATTTTTTTATATGAATTATTTCAGCGAATGAGATTGGTGGATACACCAATTTGATTCACCATTGGTATTCACGAATTCATGATATGTTATTATTATATCCTGGGAGAATAAGAGGTTAGGTATGATGGCGCGAATTTTTGAAATTCAAAAACCACTGTATATTTATTATATGTAGTAAATATGTATACATAATTTATTTTATTTTATTGATGAGATTATTTTTAATGAAAATTAATTTTAACTAATGAATAAATAATAAATTAAATTACATTAATCAAAGTATTACAATTATTAATATTACTATGTCGAAGAAATATTTATATTTTCAATTAAAATTAATTATTGATATTAATATCTATCATTGCAATAATTTTATATTGATTATTATTAAAATGTGACCTTTAACAAAAATATAAGAAATCGATAATTCCATCAAAAATATTTTATTAATAAATAAAAGAGTTATTGTTAAATCTATTTCAATTCACCAACTCATCAATTTGATATTCATTATTATTTTTGTTTATATATTATGTACTTTCTTTTTTGTAGTCAAAAGGTAAAAGAGAAATCTATTATATATAAACAAATGTAAATATCCATGTAATTCTCTTCAAACATCGAATTGCAATTGGTTTTAATAATAATTATTAACCAATAAAGCGATCTCTACATAATATAACCTCAAAATATCGCCAACATTTTATCGCTCAATGAAAACCATCTGACAAATTTTATTTTCCTCACATACATCAAAGCAAAACACATTGCAAGCAAAATAAGAAGAAAAAAAAACGTTATCAAGCATATATATATGCGTAATTGAATATGTACACGTTAGTGATATGTGCAAATCTGTAAAATAAATGAATAAATAAAGATTTCGTTGGAATAAAATTAATATATACTTACAAACTAAATATTTTACTTACATATTTCAATAATCAATTATTTATTATTGTGTGTGGCATTGACGTAATATTGTTTAAACTATATATGGATATATATTTCTGTTGTCATTATTAAAATCTGCCAAGACATTCGTTTCTTGTTGAAGTTGTCATTATTATTTAAATACACCAAGACATTAACGACCTTTGACCGAACATTATGAAAGATCTGTAATAAATTCAATTGTTAAAACGCATTTATTTATATACCACCACATTCCGCCATTTATATACAAATTAACTGTATTAATTTTTTTAAATAATAATAATACACAAAAACATATGAAATGAATCAACAAAGGCCAAGCACATCTACTTTTAATCAATTTAAATCTGGCCCTGGAGCATTAAAGTAATTATTTTAGTTAATTTATTATAATAAAATTAAGAAATTTAATTAATCTTTGGTGTTGAATTATTTTTCAGTGGTGGAGTTTATGGACCAAGTATGAATATTAATCCACCACCACCACCATTGCCACCCAGACCATCAATAAACAATAGCTATCAGCCTTATGGTGGCTTTAGACAAAATTATATGGGTGGATTTGGTGGATACGGAAATTACGGAAATAATAATTGGGGATATGGTAGATATGGATCTTATGGTGGATATGGAGGTTCATATCCATATTCATCAGGCTATGGACAATTTGGTGGACCTAGTGGTGATGTTGAAACACGACTAGTTCAATTTGCTGAAGAAAGTAGTAGACCAGCGTTTCAATCTATAGAATCAATAATTAATACATTTTCTTCAATTACTATGATGCTTGAATCAACATTTTTTGCAATGACCAGTTCATTTCGTGCTATTCTCAGTGTTGCTGAAAATGTTGGAAGAGTACGTTCGATGTTTGGCCAATTATTGAGCACATTTGCGCTAATAAGATTTGTTAAATGGCTGTATAAAAAAATTATGTACAAATTAGGTGAGAAGATTTTTTTTAAGTTTAATTTTTATAGAAATTAATTTTGATTTTTGAATAGTTTGATAAAATAATTTGATTATTTTTCAGGTTTATCTGCAAATGATCCAAATGCAGATAAAGTGTGGCAGCAGACAGTGTTAGATGTTGTTAATGGTGAAAAAACAGGTCCAACAACGTGGCCCATTCTCATGTTTCTTGGATTACTATTTGTTATTCCATATTTAATTCACAAACTCGTTAAAAATGTTCAAGTACGTAATAATGAAAATGATCCAAAAGAATGGTTCAAATTGAATGAACCTGTATATTCAGCAACAGCTGGATATGATTTTGTGGCTTCGTCTCAAGCAGAAATGAGCTTGAAAGCTGGACAAAAAATATGGCTCGCGCCTCAATCACTACAGCCAAAAAATCTCCCTGGATGGTCTAAAGCAACAGACAGTGTTAATGTTGGTTTGGTTCCCTCAAATTATATAACAATTGTGGGTGAAATGAAGAAAAAATCTGACACAATTAATTCGCCGCAACCAAATGAAAGAAATATAAATGCAATGATGGAAGAATGCTTTGATAATGAGACAAGAAACGAAACAAATAACACAACGATTACGAATTAAATTCGAATAGAAAAAGTATAAATGTTAATAGTTTCAAAGCGGCCACAAAAAGACAAATATCAATCGATAAGAATTAATCTCAGGATCTGTCAGAATTAATGATAAGAATATTATAATTATTGTAACGATATTATTTCTCCCTTGCAATTTTTGTTTTTTTTTTCTCCTTATTTTTGTTGTAATTTTGAAATTTTTTTTCGACATAAGTATCGGACGAAATATATTAATACAATTTTATACTTGAGGTAATATAACAATATGCAATTTTTTTCATTATTATTAATTGCAATAAAAAACATTATCAAACTAAAAATCGATAGATTTTGTTGTGTGCAATAGAAATAAAAAAGAAATAAATATACTTCACTATTATTGAGATCATTTCATTGTTCATTAATATCAACAATCGGCATTTATTTGCAATAAAGCCAATTTCATTTACATTAAACCACCGATTGTTTTCTTTTTTCTTTTTTTTCAACAATGATTAATAATTATTATATATAATTTGACTGGTGAACATGATATTTTTCTCCTCATATCAGATTGGCATAAAATCCTAAAACTGAATGAAGGAAATCGGGGAATCGGACAAAAAAAAAAATTCGCAAATAACTTCGCAGTCTTTGAATAATTATTATATGTAATTTAAGATTATTTCTAAGTAACTGCAAACAATTGACGAGCTAATGCCAAGATATTTTTTTTTAATTATATTTATAGGGGAGGTTTTCTGACAAGTTTGAACCAATGTCCACAGTCACAGCGACGTGGTGTACCCTCATGAAGCCACATCCATATTACACTTGTAGACTCTTCCTCGCAAACACAACCAATTATACGAGAATCTTCAAAACTCGGTACTAAATTTGGTTCTTCTTTAGTACCAACACCACGTTTTCGAGATTTCATATAAAATGGATCCTATACAAAATAAATACAATCTCAAATTAATATTAAAATGAAATAATTTCATTGAAAATTATAAATTTTTATCATTCAATAATATTAAACTTACATCATTGCCCGCTTGATAAGCAAGCAACTCTTTTTTCTCTAATCCAGTTGCCAAATCCATTGGATCCGGAAAAGCTAAAAAATTGAATTAAATTTTTTAATAAAGTGAGGTTAATAAATAAAAATAAGTATAATACAGATAACTGATTGAAGGAGAAATGTCATCAATTGAAATAAAATGTCAAAAAATGATATTTAAAATAAATTGTGGCGAGCTAATTTCATTACATAATGTCGTTTATGTGTATATAGTAGACATAGCAAATGATTGGTCATCAATGTGTTAAATCAATGTTATTAATCGCTATTAACTAATTACTATTGATCTTACTGTCTTCTTTATTTCTTAGAGCAGTTGTTGAGAATGAACGTCGGCATAATTGTACCACGGATCGCCTACACAATGAAGCCATTTTGGTGATAACTGCTTTGAAATATATATACTGATACTACGTGCTGATCACACTCTCTTCTTCTGCACAATCTTAGTTCTCACATGCGCAAAAAATGTGAACAAATATCACGGTGTGGCCCATGAACTAAAAATCACATGCGTGTAATACCGTAATATGTATGGGCCAAATTGGGTATATATATACATAGAATAGGTTACATTACCGGTAACATTTCACAATATCATCAGTCGATGATTTTTTGTCTCTAAAAAATCTAAATAAATACCCCAATAGCCTTTGGTGCTTTCCACGAAATTCCACTCCGTGCTGTCACAAGTTATAACTATCGTGAGGCCACAGTATTTCACGTTATGTAATAAGCCAAAATTATGTGAATTTCCCCAATATTTGACGCCGTATCACAGCATCACAACCAACCGACATGACTGCAACACGCCAAACCATGTTCTCGTTTCATTTTTTTCTGTATCTTAATTGGTGAATTCAGCAATTAATACTAATGAATATTGAAGATAATTATGAAATGTCTTAAGATGGAATAAATAATCATATGTGACAGTGAATGATTATTCCATCATTATTTATTCCATCGAAAATCAATCCCCCCGATCCTCCCCCGATCCCCCCGATCCCCCGATCCTTCCCCCGATCCTTCCCCTGATCCCCCCGATCCTCCCCCGATCCCCCCGATCCTTCCCCCGATCCCCCCGATCCTTCCCCCGATCCCCCGATCCTTCCCTGATCCCCCCGATCTTCCCCCGATCCCCCCGATCCTCCCTTGATCCCCCCCGATCCTTCCCCTGATCCCCCCGATCTTCCCCCGATCCCCCCGATCCCCCCGATCCTTCCCCTGATCCCCCCGATCCTCCCCCGATCCCCCCGATCCCCCCGATCCCCCCGATCTTGGAAGGATTGGGGGGATTGGGGGAAGATCGGGGGGATCGGGGAAAGATCGGGGGATCGGGGGAGGATCGGGGGGATCGGGGGAGGATCGGGGGGATCGGGGGAAGATCGGGGGGATCAGGGGAAGGATCGGGGGGATCGGGGGAAGGATCGGGGGGATCGGGGGAAGGATCGGGGGGATCGGGGGAGGATCGGGGGGATCAGGGGAAGGATCGGGGGGATCGGGGGAGGATCGGGGGGATCAGGGGAAGGATCGGGGGAAGGATCGGGGGGATCGGGGGAAGATCGGGGGGATCAGGGGAAGGATCGGGGGGATCGGGGGAAGGATCGGGGGGATCGGGGGAAGGATCGGGGGGATCGGGGGAAGGATCGGGGGGATCGGGGGAAGATCGGGGGGATCAGGGGAAGGATCGGGGGGATCGGGGGGAGGATCGGGGGAGGATCGGGGGGATCAGGGGAAGGATCGGGGGGATCGGGGGAAGGATCGGGGGGATCGGGGGAAGATCGGGGGGATCAGGGGAAGGATCGGGGGGATCGGGGGAGGATCGGGGGGATTGATTTTCGATGGAATAAATAATGATGGAATAATCATTCACTGTCACATATGATTATTTATTCCATCTTAAGACATTTCATAATTATCTTCAATATTCATTAGTATTAATTGCAGAATTCGCTAATGAAGATACAGAAAAAAATGAAACGAGAACATGGTTTGGCGTGTTGCAGTCATTTCGGTTGGTTGTGATGCTGTGATACGGCGTCAAATATTGGGGGAATTCACATGATTTTGGCTCATTACATAACGTAAAATACTGTGGTCTCACAATATTTATAACTTGTGACAGCACGGAGTGAAATTTCGTGGAGTGCTCCAAAAGCTATTGGGGTTAATGTCATTTTGGATCCTTTTGGATCTTTTTTTGGATCCTTTCGGATCCTTGGATTTAAACAGATCTAAAGATGACGATGATTTGGATTTCACTCCAGTGGGCCACTGTGCTACCACACGAGGCAAGCACCTGACGTGCACCGTGCGCGATTCTAGTGCACTAGGTGCACGCACGGTGCATGATCGGTGCACGCACTTGGCTAATGGGGTAATATTAATGATATATAAATTAGAAGATTTTTGATACGAGCTATTATTTCTAATATCAATACATCTATAGAATAAAATTATTATGTAATTTTATATAATAATCCAAGTTTACATGAATCCATAGAATTCTAACCTAAAAAATCATTTCTTTTTTAATCATTTTTTATTACCAATTTATCGATTATTTTTCTATATCATTTTATAATATTGCTAGTTATTATTCATAAAATTACATTCAAAGCATTTACAATAATTAATACTTATAAGTAATATTTATTTTACGTTAAATTTTGAGGTTATAGAAAGCATCTACTAGACCATCATTAGATAACTTTTTACCGATAAAATATATATAAAAAGAACATATATATATATTATAGATCAAGCGCAAGCGCATAAAACACAACCACAACAATATGAATTCTATCTAGGTTGTATCCTTATAATTACAGGCGAAAAAACCTTTCTACAAAATCTACATACTCCTCTCCTCTCTCTTGTAATGTCATTTTATTTTCTCTTCTATTAGTTCATGCGCGACATCTATCGCGAATTGAATCGCGGTTGCAACCTGTATGCATGGTTTCTTTACTCTCTCATCTGTATACCAAGAAGAAAGAGTCGTGGGATTTCAATTTATTCAAGTTGTCAACGTCAATAACATTAAACAAATAAATTATAATAAAGTTTGTGGTTGTGTTGATTAATTCTTATAAGAAGGGGCCGGCGGGTCGTTTAGTGTTCGACTCGCGGCGGGACAAGTGGGCCCAAGGAAGGTGGCGTTTAATGGATCCGACTATCGGTTGGTATCAACCGGAGCAGTTCGGCCCCGCAAAAGACTTGTGGTTAAACATTTGGGAAGCAGAGAAGGGTTTAGACATATTGACACTTAGACACGATAACAACGGTGTAATTGGTGGTGGTACTGGCAGTAGCGGTGGTGGTGGTGGTGGTGGCGGCAGCAGCAGCAGTTGTGTAGGTGTTGGAAATTGCATTGGCGGTGGTGGTAGTGGTAATAGTGGTAGTAATAATAGTGGTAATAGCAGTGGACAAACGGCTATGGCCACGAATAAAAGCGGCCAAGACTTTATATCTCTTGATAATACCGTGAATAATCGTATAATTGACGATAGGATAACGGTAAATCAACGTGGACAACATAACAGCTGTAATAATTATTACAATCCATCGCGTAGGAAAAGCGATAATCGTGCTAGCACCTATGGAATGAATTACAACCACGATGCTCTAGTCGGCGTGCACGGTGGATGTCCTTGGCGTATTCCTAATAAACAATATTCCAAGGGTGTTATTGGGTATAATATTTAATTATTATTTATTTAATTTTTATTTTTATGTTATATTTTGTATTTTATTTTCCCTTCCATTTTCTTTCGCGTTCTGTTAGTACAAAATGTCTTCTCTATATATTTTTTTCTACTGTATACGGCCCAGGCTCTTCTCTCACTCAACCTTGAATATGTTTAGAGAGTTTGCCGCAGCCCGCGCGAGGGCGCATTTAATAGCAAATTACACAAGGGAAAAGTGAGAAAGAGAAAGAGGTTAGGAATTGTGAATGCACGTGAGGGGATTTTTCTCTTCTCTTCTCTCTTTATTATTTTTTTTTTCTCATAGGGTATTTTTTTTTTTGCGACATGTGCAATTTATGCAGATTTATTTATTATGTTTATCACGTAATGCCCTTTTACGTTTTATTTTTTATTGTATTTAGTATTAATAATTATGGATACTTGTAATTATTTGTATGAATTATTATGATATACCGATCAATATGTTATGTATGATTTATTTTTTTTTTATGATATTAGATTGCATGAGGAAATTCAGGATTTCTTCACGTACATGGGTCCATCGGTAGAAGAACATTTTCTTCGAGTTCGAGTTGTACGAAGAATTGAACGAGTAATTCATGATCTTTGGCCAGATTCAAAAGTCGAAGTATTTGGAAGCTTTCGTACTGGTCTTTATTTACCCACCAGGTATAAAAATCAAAGCTTCAGTAATGATTTTTTGTAATTTTTAATGAATGATTTATGAAAATATTATCAATGGAATTTAATTTAATTTCGCAGTGATATTGACTTGGTAGTTATTGGAAATTGGTCAGATCTTCCATTACGTACATTAGAAAGTGCATTGTTGGATCGAAATATTGCCGAGCCATCATCAATTAAAGTATTGGACAAAGCCAGTGTCCCAATAGTTAAATTAACTGACAAAGAAACTGAAATAAAAGTTGATATCAGTTTTAATATGAATAATGGAGTGAAATCAGCGGAATTAATAAAGGAATATAAACGACGTTATCCAGTACTCGATAGACTTGTAATGGTCCTTAAACAATTTTTATTACAGAGAGATCTCAATGAAGTTTTCACTGGTGGTATCTCTTCATATAGTTTAATTCTCATGACTATAAGTTTTTTGCAGGTTTGTTTATATCATAATTTATTTATTTATTTACTCATTCGTTCAAGAATTTTTTTTATTTTATCTATTGTCCATGTTATAATGGCAATAAATATTGTAATACAAAATATTGAATTGTAATAATATTATTTATTTCATATTCTGTATTGTGTGTTTTGTTTTTTCTTCTTCGATTTCAGTTACATCCTAGACAAAACGCTCATTGTGGTGATCCCAATTTGGGGGTTTTACTTATTGAATTTTTAGAGCTGTATGGTAGAAACTTTAATTACGTTAAGACTGGAATTAGAATAAAGGAAGGTGGTACTTACATATCTAAAGAGGAGGTAATATTTACGACAGTAATAATTATAAAAAATATAAATATTAATTATAATAAAATATTTTCTTATGCTATTTAATGTAATCAATATTAATAATTAATAGTTGTCTTCAATTGTTGTATTTAAATTTAATTTATTCATGATATAATAATTGTGTAAATTATTCTGCGATATATTTAGGTTCAACGAGATATGATTGATGGACATCGACCGTCTTTATTATGCATTGAAGATCCTCTAACACCTGGCAATGATATTGGTCGCAGTAGTTACGGTGCTTTATACGTAAAAGATGCATTTGACTGGGCTTATTTTGCACTTTCTCAAGCAGTTAGTCCTTTGAATGTTCTTGTTAATGACGCAAGTAAAGTCAGGTAGAAAAAAAAAATATTTTTATAAAAAGTAAAATGAAAATACAAACGAAATAACATTATTTTACAATTTTATTTATATATAAACAGTATATTGGGACGAATTATTCGAGTGACCGACGAAGTTATTGAATATCGTAAATGGATTAAAGAAACATTTCCACTTACAAATGCTGAATTAGATTCAATTTCAAGCTCAACTGGATCTGATGCATCAACGCTCTCTGCCCCCGCTAGTGATACGGTAAATAAACAAACTTGTTTTATAATAAACAAATATATACACATACATATTTTCTCATTGATCAATTATACATATTATTCATTTAATTTTCACTTATATATTTATTTAATTATCTTTTGAAGGACTCGGAATCCAGTCGTGGCAATTCACCCAATACAGGAAGCAAAGTTGATGACAGAAATAGAGACAGAAATGCTTACAATACACAACAAAATCAACATCCACCATGGAAAAAGCCATACAAACCAAATTCTCATGGTAATATAATTATATTTAAATTAAATTAATTAATATATATTATACAAAACAAATTTTTCATTTGTTTCCAAATTATATTATCATTTCAGTAAATAATCATCACAATTCACGTGGAATTTATCCTCGTGGACTCAATAACAACACTTTAGGCCAAAATAAACCGAAGAATTCTTCACAGCACAATAATACCAGTAATACCAATAATAATAACAATAATAATAATAATAATAACAATAATGGTGGTAGTCCAGGTACAAGAATTCAAGGGCCAAAACGCCAAAGGAAAATGTTTAATCAACGAGCACCTGGCGATTGTGTACGGTGATAAAATGTAACGCATCGGTTTATGCGTTTAAATTAATCTTCCGCCATGGCGAAAAAGTTAACCTCAAATTTGAAAAAAAAAACCACGAGGTATTCACTACTCGTCCAAGTCATATAAACCTAATCTACAAACAAACATACAGACAGACATAGACACACTGTTACATAGGACACACGAACAAACCGCATTGTGAATAATTATTAGCAATATATAATGCAATCGTTTAGAATACAAAATGAAAAAAAAAAAAAAAAGGAACGATAAGATTGAGAGAGAGGGAAAAAAATAAGAAATTATTACTCATTCAATTGAGTATCGTCAAAGTGGTATATAAAGCTATTCTTTTTTTTTTTTTTTTTTTCCTGCATTTTATTTTGAGTCATGAAAAAGCATAAGGAAACGTTAATTAATAGGATTTATATAAATGGATGGAAGTGTGAGAAAAAAAAATTCAAAAATATTGATTCGAGGAATTTATTGTCACTTTGATGATGGGATTAACTTAAAATTTTGTTTATTGACGATATGTCACTACGTATTTTTTTTTTTTTGACGCTCGTATTAATTCGGTTAATTTGTTTTATACTCGAAATCTTCGTAAATTTGGTACATTAATATTATTGGTTCTTAAATTCTAAAAAAAAAAAAGATGAACCAAAGAATCTTCAGCATTAATATAATATTTATTCTCCCATTTCTTTATTTACTTCTAAATCATGAATGATGAAACTGTCGCTTGGTTTTAACTGTGATTTAATTCCGGATTTTACGTGGTTAGTTCATTTTTTTTTTTTTTTTTATAGAAAAGAAAAAATTTCAGACGAAAACATAACCTAAAAATAATTAAATATCTGCGAGACAGTGTGTTTTATATAAGAATATTATTTTTCACATTGGTATTATTGATAAACGCACTCTCATCGCAATGTCAAAGCAATTAATTGTGTTCATTAATAGGTCCACGTAACGGAAATCGTGTATGAAAAAACCGAAAAAAAATAAGAAAAAAAAAAGCATTGCCATAATCTTCTTGTTATCATCCAATTAAACGTTGTTAATATTTTTTATCATTCTTATAACCAGGATATATCTTTCGTCAAATAATTTTAAAGACAATTTTTTCTCCCCTTTTTTTTTCTTTTTATTGTAGCTTCAACAAAAGACATGTTAGTTTTTTATACAAAACTATATTCTTGTATTACAAGAGAACATTTAATCCGTTTGGTAAATGCCATATAAAACATGAAAAAGAAAAATGGAAAATAAAGCAAAAAAAAAACAAGTGGGGAGTTGCCTATAATGTATATATTGTATAAATAATGTCATGGATAGATTGAAAAAGAAAAAAAACAAACAATTCTAACTATTGTCTAGTATATATATGTATACATATTTATGTATAGATAGATTTTTATTATTACTTTTTTTTGCTGGAGAAATATCCCATTTAATAATAGTTTTTTCGTGTGGAACGTGTGAAGTATGTGGATATAAAATCCATATTCGTGCGAAAGAAATCTAGAAGACAAAAAAAAAATGAAAAAAAAAATATATAAAAAAAAAATATGAAATAACAAAAAAATCATTAACTACTCTTCTTCCTTCAATGTAAAATACGTAGGATATACATATATTTTTTCTCATAAAATGCAGAGCGCGCTTCATATAAATTTTCTTGTAAAACCAGGCTATTTCGTATAACATATGGGTATAAATCTTGTTCGAATCAATTTGTATGATGTTATTCGCACGAATGAAGCCTAAATAGTTTATTAATGCTATTGTAATTTTATTTAAAACATGTATAAACTTACAAAAGACTGTATGAAAATGAAAAAAAAAAAAAAAAAAAAAAATATATATGAAAGAACTCAAAAAGAAAAGAACAAAAAAAAAACAAACAAAAAAGTTTAAACAGTCTTTGTAAGATATCACTTTATTTATATACAATAATGTATCATAATCTCAAGTACAAACATATAGTTCATTACGTTTCATAATAAAACGAAAAGGCCTGCGCCTAAACGTCGCTCAAAAAAAAAAAAATAATATTTTGTGTCAATTTAAATTATTTATTCATGATTCCTTCTTTCATTTCATTTCAAATATTCCGCTGCATGTTCTGGAAGATTTCATATAAATACGAAATTTATAATGGAATTAAAAATTATTTTCACCTGAATATTTACTCCATTTTCTATTAATATAAATAAACATTAAATAGAATTTTTAAATTCAAATTTAATTTGTGAATTTGCGTGTTCGTGCTTTGGAAATTAATTTAAAAGCGGAAGATAACGGAAATAAATATGAGGGGACAATTGTAAATATTTATTAAAATCCCATTATGTTTTATAATTATAATATAATTGGCATTTATTCAGTGGTTATTTCACTTAATGCCTAATCATGTACACAATACTTACAGATTGATAACGATATTATTGTTAACAGATACAGTTCTTCTAAACGCAGTATTAAACTAAATTTATTCTGCACTTTATGTACGTTTGTTAAGACCCCAAATTGGATTGACATTCAATAATTTCATACGCTCGAGTTGTGCAAGTTGTGCTTCCTCACGGAAAGAATCCGGTAAAGGTGGATATACTGAAATAAAAAATATTTTCCCCTCATCAAATTACTGTCTATTAAATTTACAAATACAAATAATTAAATAACTCATCAACTTACTGTAATATTTACAGAACATGTACATCCAAAGTGAAATTCCCAATGCAAAAAATATTGCACCTGTGATAGATTTCCATTCACCAGTTGGTGCATTAATTTCAGCAAATGTTTGACAAAAGCTTGCACGATATAGTGCTTTTTTTTCTTCAATACTCAATTTTTTCCAATCTCCCTTTTCCTTGTCTTTGATAACCTGAATTAATTAAATATAAATATTAAATACATACAACAGTTATCGTAAATGAAACTGGAAATAATAATTATTTATACCTGAATATCAGGGGTGGTTTCCTTGAATCGAATTGATGGCATTGGAAAATCCTCAAGATCCAGATAAGCTGGTTCTCCATTCATACCATAACCAACAATTTCTCGATTACCATATTTGAAATTAACTGGTGGAACTTGAAGATGTGAATAACTACGAATCGATGTACGACAAGAGTTATTTAAACAGGATAATAAGAGCCTGCCGGCCATTTTCTGTAAATTCATACAAATTATATTCTTATTAGATATTACATTAAATTAATTAATTATAAATATGTATATAATTTATCAGTTTCTTAAATTTAATGAATGAATATTATTAAGAACGTGATGTTTTTTGTTTCTTTTTTTTTGAAATGATAAAATTAACACTGCCCTATGAATGATGATTACCTAATCAATACGCGGAACTGAAGAATATAAAAGATTGACAAATTGTTATGGTGGAATGTTGACAACGAAGAATGTATAATTAATATGTTATTTTAGATGTGAATAAGTATTAATGCTTGTTAACAATATTATCAGTGATAAATACCGTTTGTAATTTGCTCTCAAATGCACTGTGAACTTAATCCGATGAGAATTTTCTCGCGGCCATTAACAAGAGGTCATAAAAGTAAAAAAAAAAACAAGAGTAGAAACATGATGGAGATTTTCATTTGAAATTAGAAAAAAATTTTTTTCATCTATGTAATACAATTAATATATATTTTTTAATGTAAAACCAAACGTTTATTATTTAAAATACATATTTATTGTAATGATATATTAATTTAATAATTATTAATATTATGATTGAATGTATATGATTTGTTGGTAATAAAAATTTCTTCTCTTACAGATTTAGTTTAATTTATTGTCGTTAGGTGGCTCAGAATAAGATTCAATTTCAATATGTCGCAGTGCATCTGAACGGTTTTGTCGATATCCTTTTCCACGCGACTACGGCCAAAGCAAGGTACGTATTTCACGAATTTTCATCAATATTTGTTTATTATTGCTAAAGATAAAAAAAAACTACACAATAAAATAAGCGAATAATTGTATTATTTATGACGTGATTGTGTTATAAATATTCGATCTGTTAAAGTTTTCACGATTACAATGGATTTTATTGCAACAAAATTTTACACCGATTCGGTTTCAAATCCTCAATTGAACATGTTTATTATCATTATTGTCACAAAAGTTAAACAAAATATGATAAAATCATAATAATGTTTAATTCTATTATGTGTTTATTATGATAAATTAAATTTTTTCGCATTAAAATTCATAACAGTGATTGTTAAAGTGTCAACATAATCCTAACCTATAAATGATTATAAATTGTTGTCAATACTGATTAACATTCAAAAATTACTACGCGGATTTCATCAGAATATTAAAATGTTACGTTAAAATTAATAAATAATGATATTTTTATTTTATTTTAGATGTTTACGGCAAGCGCAAAAATAGTTAAAAGCGGAGGTGCTGAGCCTGATGCATTTGAGGCAGGAATTTCTCAAGCTCTTCTTGAGTTGGAGATGAACAGTGATCTCAAGTCGAATTTGAGAGAACTTTACATCACTAAAGCTCGTGAAATTGAAACTAACAACAAAAAAGTGAGTATATGTCGTGTGAATAATTCATTTAATTACAATCAATTAATATCTGTACTTGTTGACATTAAACTTTATACTTTTTTTTTTTTCTTTCCACAGTCAATTATCATTTACGTGCCAATGCCCAAACTAAAGGCATTCCAAAAAATTCAAACTAGACTCGTTCGTGAATTGGAGAAGAAATTCTCAGGCAAACACGTGATGTTTGTAGGTGAAAGAAAAATTTTACCTAAACCAACACGTAAAACTCGCACCAAGAACAAGCAAAAGCGACCAAGAAGGTAAAGATATTATTTATATATCTAAAATTATTACCATTTATTTATTTATTTATTAAGTATGCATATTTATAATTTTAACTAATTTAATAAATTATTATCCTTATTTTTAGCCGTACATTGACTGCTGTTTATGATGCTCTCCTTGAAGATATAGTATATCCAGTCGAAATTGTGGGTAAGCGAATTCGCGTAAAGTTGGACGGTTCACAGTTGATCAAGGTACACCTTGATAAAAACGAGCAGACAAATATTGAGCATAAGGTATTATAAATCATCAACAATTTTTAATTCTATCCATTAAATTGAATTTAAAACTAAATAATTTTTTAATTTACAGGTTGATACCTTCGCTGCTGTGTACAAGAAATTGACAGGCCGAGATGTAACATTCGAATTTCCTGAATCGTATGTGTAATCAATACTTTGAATAAAACAGAAAAAAAATATTAAAATTTATATTCAATACCAATTTTTTATTTCCATCCTTTCACACAAATACGATAAATTAATTAAATTAATTTACAAATAATAAATAAAGGTTAGGAGAAGAAGGAAAAATAATATTTGTGTATTTATAGTAAGAAGTGATTTTATTATTCATCATAAGAAATAATATGCTTTAGTTCCATTAATATATTGTATAAACATTATTAATCCTTTCGCAATTGAGTACACTCAGTTCGTATTCCATCTTTAGTGATGATTTTTATGCTTATTCCATCACCAGTGAGAATATCTCTTTCAGTTGCAGATATAAAAACATCCTTGATAATATTCAATGCACGTTCCATTGTCATGGGCGGTTTTTCTCCTTCTTGATTTTTATTCCCAACCTAACCTCAAAAAATTGAATTAATACACAACAAATAATGCAAAAACTTAATAATAAATTAATCAATTAATAACCTGGTTGTCTAACAGAGGTTGAAGTAATGCTCCAGAAGAGCCTCCAGCTCTGTACATATTTCTTTCACAGCTGCCAATCGGATCATAACTATAAATACAACCATTGCCATCCTCGTCCAATCCAGCAAGAATATTGCTAATATAATATGGAAAGAATCGTTTATAATAAAGCATTGTTGATATCATTTGAGCTGCGGCTGGTGTTGACATTTCTTTCAAATGTTCATGCTTGTACATCTAAAAATTTATAAAGAACATATTATTACATACATATACATATGTAATTTGAATAAACATATAAATAGAGTGTAAGTAAAATTGATTTGAGCATAAGGAAATTAACCTGCATACGAGCAGCAATTATTCGTGTGAATGTAAGAATATCACACCAACATCCAGTGCATCCTAATACGGTGTTTGGTGAAAGTTCAAATAATTTTTCTTGATTACGAGTATAAATAGTATAACCGGCGCTTAAACGTGTTTCAGATGCAATTATGCAAAAACCTTCACCGCCAATAGCCACAACACTCCTGCAATAATGAATAAAAATATAATAAATAGTTAGTTATAAATTATTTTTTTTTTATATATAATTTATAATGTACTATATTTACAAGTTTGTTTATGATAGGTTAAATACAATGGTATAATTTAATTACCCTCCATTATCAGCATAAGGACTGAAGCTGGCATTTTTTGCACCTGGAGTTTGATAATCCGGTAAATTACGTCCAGTATAATCACTCATCATTGCCATTATTATATTTCAATTGATAAATTTTATAAATTGAAGAAAATAAAATTTATATAGTCGACGAATGACAGTACACTTTTTAGATGACTGTTGACTCTTAAAATTTTATTCCATATATAATAGAAAAAGAAGAAGAAGAAGAGCAAGAGAATTGAAGTTTCTAAATCTCTCCAAAAGAGGCAGCATACAGATATTTGCCATTTTTGTATGATAGTGCGCGAAATTATGAATTAATTATAATGAAATAATAAGTGAGGTTATAAATGATCAAAATTGAATTCATTTAATTTGTTATTTAAATATATAAAACGTCTATCAATACATTTGGATATATTTTATAATTATTAATCAAAGATTCATCATTAAAAAATTATGTGAGATTAAAATCCGAGTTAAAAATTCATCAAAAAACACTTAAATCCCCCCTATCATATTAAATTCCATTATCGAACGACATTAATTTTTGTTTGGTATTGTAAAACGGTTGTATATAACCTAAAAATCAAACAAACATTGTTCTACATTTTTTCCAACATTTAAATATTCAAATTCTCCATAGAATAAATGATTATTTCAAATCTAAATCTATATAGATAAAATCTAGCTTTGATAATCCACCACCAGGCGTCCAAGGAATCTCTCTGGATAAAAAAAAATATAAATTAAAAAAAAAAACACATGATAGGGGTCGCAACGCACGCGAATATATTCTTCTCTTTCTATCTTTCTCTCTTTGTCTATTCTCTTTTCAGAGAATTTAACCATTGAGTTTCCTTGCATTGGTAATTGAAACGTTTTGTGACAGCAAATTGTTGTCGACGCCCAGTTGTTCTGTGTGTGAGTCTTGGCTTTTTAATTTTTTTTCCATTACTGATGCAATTCAACATAGCGATAAGAGTGTTTTATAGTGACCATTGACTAAAATAATAGTAACAACGCAATTGGAAAATAATAATTGAAAATAACACGGCTCTCTTGCACATCAAATATCAGGTAAATGTCTCAGTGATGTCAGGCAAAATGGCTACTTGAAAAACAATTTTTCCGGTATGCATATGTGTGCGGCATGAAACTTAAATAAAAAAATTATCAAGCCAAATTACACAAAGTATTCAGTGATTTAATAATTAATTAATAAAATATAATGAATTTATAATTATTATTGTAAAATTATATTTCAATTTTTTTTTTTATGATAACACATTTTATTGGACAATGGCTCAACATTGTGCAAGGAATTTTTGCCACAATACATAATTTTATTTATTATTTATTATTTCTCATCTGGAAAAATCTGTTGAATATATAAAATATTTAAATTGTTTATTATTTTTAATTCTGCCATTTTCACAATTATTTTGTTTTTTTCTTTTCAGGAGTGTTGACGACAATGCAAACCATAAAATGTGTGGTAGTTGGGGATGGCGCAGTTGGTAAAACATGCTTACTTATTTCCTATACAACAAATAAATTTCCATCAGAATATGTGCCTACGGTATTTGATAATTATGCGGTAACGGTGATGATTGGTGGTGAGCCATACACCTTAGGGTTATTCGACACAGCTGGTAAATATCTACATTCACTTTGGTATATATTTATAATTTTATTAATGATCAATTAATATATTTCATTTGTTTTATTTAATAATTAACAGGTCAAGAAGATTATGATAGACTTAGACCTCTAAGTTATCCACAAACAGACGTATTTTTAGTTTGTTTTTCAGTAGTATCGCCTTCATCATTTGAAAATGTGAAAGAAAAAGTGAGTTGTTGATTTGTTTATGAAGGCAGGGACCTGGTTTATAGAACGCTCAAACAAACGATTATTTTTTTATTACTTAAATCAATTTTTAATGTATGTAAGAATATGTACACAAGCAAAGTTATAGTGGCTAATGTGCAATATTTTCAATGATACAGCACTGAACCCAGTGGGGTATACGAATGATCGTGAAATTTAAAGCGCATTTTCTCGAATTATTATTTTTACGATTTTTCTAAACTGATGGGCGTGATTGCGAGAAAAATATATGTCCAATCGAAACGATTCAAAGCTTGTTTGCTTCAGTTTTGTATTCTTTTCTATTTGAACTAAAAAAAGTCGTGAAAAACAAATTCTAAAAACCTTTTTTGACACGTTGAAATGAATTTTTTTTTTTATAAAAATCACATTTTCTTTTCGAACCTGAAAAAATTTTCAAAGTTCATGATTTTTTGGATTTTTATTAGTTCATATAGAAGAAAAATATATGAAGATTGGAATTATTTTTGATTTTTTTGTTTCAAACCAAAATTACGACCTCCATCTTGCCCGCCGATTGGAGATTGCAATTGCAAATTGTTACACAAATGTCTATATAAATCTGCTGTTTTTCAATATTTTTACCTCGAAAATTTTTTTTTATAATGTTAAAATATGTCATAAAATAATCGTAAAAGTTCAGTAGAGTTGCTTATTTTTTTCTGTCCGAAAAAAAATTTCAAAAAAACGCTTTTTTCACGCCTTCTAAATCAGGCTCCTGCATTAATATTAATATATTTATAGATAGGTTATTTATTATTAAATATGTTGATGTATTTATTTTTAGTGGGTTCCAGAGATAACTCATCATTGTCAAAAAACGCCATTTTTGTTAGTTGGTACACAAATTGATTTACGAGATGACGCTGCGACTATTGAAAAGCTCGCAAAAAATAAACAAAAACCAATAACTGGTGAGCAGGGTGAAAAATTGGCAAAAGAATTGAAAGCAGTCAAGTATGTTGAATGCAGTGCTCTTACGCAGGTAATTATTACGATATTTATTTTTGTTTTTAATATTCATTGGAATTCAGAAAGATATACTGTCGAAATTTGAATATTTTATTTGCAGAAAGGACTAAAGAATGTGTTTGATGAAGCAATATTGGCGGCATTAGAACCGCCAGAAGTTGTACGAAGAAGAAAGTGCGTCATCTTGTAGATGATTTTTTTTTTTTTTTTTTTTAAGACACTCTTCTTTTACCCTGTCGTCAAATTAATTCTGCATGCTGCGCCTGTTGTAAGTTTTCACTGCGCTCTACATTACATATAAACAATTTTCAATCAATCAGACATTATACATTAAACAAATGTACACATCACAGAGAAATTACGACGATTCAGGCGTACAAAAAGAGGAAAAAAGAAAAAAGACCGAGTCGATTATATATTATTTCATGCAGTACTTTCAATTTGACTGCATTAAATAATTATTTCATTTTTTTTTGCAAGCAGCATTAGAGTCTTTTTTGTTTTATTCTATTTTTCTTTTGTCTCGTCTCTCTTTTTGGACTTGGTTATTACTTGCATATGACAAATGCCCTATTTGTATCTCTGTTTTATTATACATTTATTCCTCATTCTCAATGATGACGAAATTATTGACCTTGTTTGAAGAGTAAAATAAATGGTTACATGAATGTAACAGCATTTTTATGAGATTGCGGAATAATCTACCTCAGATTCCATCTTTTTCTTACACATCTTAAATAGTAAATTCCATAAATTGTTTGAAATATAGAAAAAACAAAAAAAAAAAATTGAAAATATCACAAAAAGAAATATCAAGTCCACATTAATTATATCTCGCTTTTTTTTTTCTTGTTTTTTTTTTGGTATTGCGATAGAAAAACATTTGGTGAAACGATGACGCGAGTGCAAGAAATTTTTTGTCATTTGTAAAACAATATAAATGTAAATTTATTTTATTCTATTATTTTTTTTTTTTCGAATTTTTTTTATTTCTATAGTGCAAAATATATATATTATTAAACCATGAAATACATTATGGGAGTCGCTTTGAAACAAATACATATGAAATCAATTGAGAGGTAAAAATGTATGAAAAAGTGAAAGAAGATATGAAATCGTAAAATGAAGAGAACACATGAGGAGAGAAAGAAAAAAAATAATACTTCACTATTATCTTGGACCGGAGCAAATGAGAAAATAATAATAATATTATTATTATTAATATTAATAATAATAATAAATAAATGAATAATATTCTCGGTGGAGTGGTCGCCATGCCGAGGTAGACGGAGCCAGCCTTTCAAATATTTAATAAATGAATAAGGCATTTTTAATGATAAGTTACTAATGTGAATTTTTTTAATAAATCGGTAATTGAAAAGAAAAAAAAAAGTAAAAGATTATTATCTTACGCTTACCTTCTTTTTATTACTTTTTATATCACAGAGTGATACAAGAAAAGTATTAAAATCTGTTTGAATTATTTTTTTCCTTTTGTCAACAGCAAAATTAAATTTCTATTTATTTTTATGAATATTATTTATATGCAGAAATAGTTGTGTATAATATATCGTGAGTAAAGCTTTTATTTACACACTGATAACTAGTCAATTTAACAATTAATGTGAATATATATACAGGTTTTATTTTATAGTTTTTTTTTTTATTTATTTTTGGCAATCCATCGTAAAAGTTATATTTATCTTTTTCAATGCTTTGTTCTTGTTTCAATTACTTTTTTCTTCGTATTCTTCATCATCATAACATCAAATACAATTCAAATTATGTCAAATATATCAACATTATGTTGATGTAAGAGTATATTAGCATACAATATGTCAATTACTATAAGTACAATCCATTATGTTTTATTCTTTATATTTCATTTCTTTTTTGTTTTGTTTCGAATAATTTGCCTGTAACGCAGTACATCTGAAGGCTAATTACATTAATGATACATTTTGGTAAACATATATATGTTTATTGTTGACGGTTTTATTTAATTATTCAAATATAAGTGGAGCAGACGACGAGATAATTGAATACAAAATTTATCCAGAGATTTTATTAAATATTTGTTCAGGTCTATTGTAAAAATTTGACAAAAGAATTGTTTCCTTTATTTTTCATTTCATTTTATCATTTTTTGTTGTTGTTTCTATAGATGAAAAATTGTATAACTCAATTCATTGTTGTAATATGCCAGGAAAAATGAACTAAAAAATTACATTTGTGTACATATTATTAATATATACTGGTGTTATCTCGTCGTCAGATTTAGTAGGAAACTAAAATAGGATTTAAATAATCTTATAGTAATTATTGACAAATACAAAATTCGGAATCCATCATCCAACTTGGCAGTTTCTTATAATGTTGAAGTTCACCTGTACGATCATTACTTCTACAAAAGAAAAATATGCCCAAATATACTTACAATATAGTCTTACTGAATATTGAATACTGAAACGTTCCCCTGTATTTAATTTTTTCATAATTCTCTCACATTAATTTATTTTTTTCCAAAATCTATTTCGCATTACGTCAATTGATATTTTCAGATAAACTATCATTCTACAATGTATTTAAATGTACGGAATTTTTTCATATATCTGAACCAGTACTATTAAATTAAAAAAAAAAAACAAAAGAAAAATGATAAATATTTTTATCTTTTCAAATTTTCTTTCATTTCATCTGAAACAAAAATAATAAAATTTTTTATTATTTTCTCTTTCGATCTCTTTTGCTTGTCATTCTCTCTCCTTTTTCTCATAATATGCATTAAACAGAAAAATATTTATCTCTCCACCTTTCACCCAACGTCACGTGTAACACTTTTACATCACCTTTCTTATACATTCTGTCGACCTTGTAACACCAATTGTTCTTGTATTTTATTTTCTTAGACAATTACATACACATACAAGTGTATTTACGTATGTATATGTATGTACGTATGTTTATGTGTATACAAACATTCCAAATACAATTTTTTTTTGTCGCCTTTACAAATTTTTTATAATTTTTTTTTTTTTTGTTTTTTATTTTTCCAACATTAATAATTGATAATATTCTATTCGAGGTAACACTACAGATTGTATGCACTGCTTTATTTTATATTTTTCAATTTTATTCATGTATTTAATTATACATTTCTACGGAGGGTCCCAAATACTGTTGTAATTTCACAAAGTTTTTTTTATATTTAATTTTAATTTTTTCATCTAGAAATTTTATATTCCATAAATATGTTATAATAATTTAATTCGAGTTTGCAAAAAGGCCTGGTTTATATCATTTGTGCATGATGTACCCCACTTATAACATTTTGCATTATAATAATTGTTTTATATTTATATAATATAAAAATAAAATAAAATTATAGGAGATGTGTGATGGAGTAAAAAAAAAATAAAAAGTAAAGAAATAAACAGAAACAAATTTTATAAAATTCGTATGGAATTTTTATGGATTTAATATGTAACAAAAATTCATTGGAATAATTTAATTGCTAAAGAGGTAACTCAAAAAAATTAATAAACAAATTGAATTACAATTACTTTGGATAGATAAATAAATAATTAGTCATTTTTATACGTATTTCTAATAGAAAAAAAATAAAAATACTACTTCGCTATAAGTAGGTACATAAGTGAGGTGTTTAAATATTTAATTTTTTTTCTTTTTTTTTTTTTCATCATCAGAAATGTTTTATACGCATTAATTCTTTATACAGACATTAAAACTTAAGTCTAAAAACAGATATTTCTATATTTTGTCTGATTTTATTTTGTATGTTGTTCATTATTATTTTTTTTTTTTTATTAGTAGGCCAGAGTTATTAATTATTGCAGTCTTCAATTGTTTTTAAAGTCCTCCCATATTTCCCGCGTGCAAATCATTTTGTTTATAACATTTATGTAAATATTATTTTTTGTTTTCATCTTTGTTACCTAACTATAATGCATTATTTTTTTTCACTGAATTACTAATAAAATTTCTATCAATTTACTGAATTAATACATCAATAAAATCATATAATTTCATTCCTTTTTTTATTTTTTCTTCATATTATAACTCTATATATAGTCTATCAATCAACAGATACGATTAAATATTTTTTTTAATAATTATTCATATGGGTTAAAATTAAATTTCAATTAATCTCACATTTACCAGATTTGAAAATTAAGAAAATATTAATTAAACAATTGATAACAACGTATGAGGCATGTTAAATGTCATTATATATTTGGCCTAAATGCTTTAATCCTTTCGTTCTCTCTTCTAAAACTTTCATTCAATTTATTTAATTTTTTTCTTTCCACTTTTCTTTAATACCGATTTGGCTTAAAACTCTAAAATTCTACAGATGAAAACATTATATATGTATCACAACAACGACTAACAGCTCTACGACTTTGGTTATTATTTATTTATTTATTATTGGAATTTATTTAATCGCGCACAATTATTAATTTATTCAGATATATCAACTACGACGAAAAATATTTCGACAGTTTACAAGAGTCTAAAAAACTATTTATCTTCATATAACTGACAATGTTTTTAATTTTCCTTTTTTTTTTCTTTTTATATTTTCTTTCAGTCCAAGAATAAATAATTAAAAAAATATTAATTAACAAATAATAAAATAAATATACACATAATAAAAATGAAAACATAAATGAATTTAATTTTCATTTAATTATTTGTTTAACTTAATTGCGCTTTAACACATTTGCATTTACTTGCACTTTTAATTTATCATTTTGACATACACAATATAACTCTATATGAGTAGATATATAATAAATATATATAGTAGCTCATCTGCTTGTACGTAATAAAGACCATTACAAATTCATAATTGTGTTGTCTCATAATTTCCTTTCATATAAATATATCCATTCAACATCGAAATAATCATTGTATATATCTTATTAAACGACTATATAATCAAAACTAATTTTTGGCTCTTTATATACCAAGTGCCCAGTGTGATATTAATAAACGTGAAATTAACAACCAGCCTCTTTATGCTTGTCAATAGTCGTACCAAAAAAAACTAATATCGTTCATGTGAATATATAAATAAAAATAAAAAGAAAATTATCAATTTGAATTGAAATAATATTCTCACATTTCTTTTTTTTTTTTCTATCAACAAGCACAATATTTCATTATACATCAATCAATAAAAACTTCCCAACACTATTTACAATAAATCCCTAAAATCAACATCGTAAATCTCATTCACACAAATGATAAATTTAATTATACAATTTTATTTCTGTTAATTCAATATCCATAAAACATTATTGAATCACACTGAGCTAACCAAAAAATAATGACAATGATAAAGTGAAATATATCTTTGGACAACAATTCTGTCTTGTACTAAAGAAAAAGGAAAAAAAAAAAGAAAAATCAATATATTTGTATGATAAACAATAAAAAATAACGAAAATAAAAGAAAATAATAGACACACGTACATCGAATAAATATCAGTAAACATCTAATACAATAAATTATTGAAGGTATAAATTTATGATAATGACAAATGATGTTTTTCAGACATTCATAGCATAATAGACAGAATTTTGTGTATTTGGTGGAGGCACATTGTTGGAGTGTCCAATAAATGAATTACTAACATTGTGTCCAACGATATTATTCGCCTGTGACACATAATCATGAGCTGGTGCACTGGCAGCACCTTCAGGAACACCACGTTCAGCTGTAGTGCAAATAGTAGTATTCATTTGATGATTTATTTTCGTAGGTGAGGATAAAGTTGATGATGTTGATGATGATGAGGAAGCACTAACTAAATGTTGAGGATTAATTCCATTATATCCACTGCCACTAGAAACAGTATTGCAAATTGCCGGTGATAATGTGACAGTTTGTGTCTGAACATCAGCGGCAATACGACTGGGATGAACAGGATATGGATGATAACCAGCAGCTGTTGATGGTGCCATTACTGTGTACGTTGTTGGAATAGATTGAACATTATACGTTGCCAATTGTGATATATGTTGATGATGCTGCAATTGAACTGTTTGCATACCGATAGATGAAGCATTAAATCCACTTAGATTATCCGATTGATGATGAAGATGAAGATGAAGATTGGATTGTGATTGTGATTGTGGAGCAACGCCAGTTGTAATTGTCGTTGGACCTGGTGGTGTACGTGGATAATATCGTGGAATTTGTTGTTGCTGTTGTTGATTATCAATTCGTAAATTGCGTGGATATGGATATCTTTCAATATGATTAGCATAATTAGGTGATGATGAATGTGGCGGTAATATTCGTTGGATATTTTGATAAGTTGGATCAGTAATGCCATTGTATGGTACCAAGTACATTGTTCTATAGCATTTTGTATTTTCAACAGGCACTACACCACACGGATAATTGGAGATTGCAACAGTGGCTCGTCTGGCCTTGGATGGAAGGCTGCTATTGTATACGCTCGTTGGTGTTTGCACTTCCGTCATTCTTAGACGTTGAGGATCTTGAAATTGAGGAGGAGCAACGCCATTATTTTGTTCATAATGGTGGCATTCTGTAGCTGGTAATATTGTCGCTGGTGGAATACGCGATGGTGGTAAATTACGCGGCAATGTACTCTCAAGATATGAGCCACGTTCAATATTACCTTGAACACTAACTGATGTTTCAGCAATTGTTTGATAAATATCATCAATTTGACGTTGCATTGTATTTATTCGATTAATTGTATTGTCACGTGTTTTACCATTTATTAATTCATCGTGATCATGAATAAATGATACACGTTTATCAACACTTTCAGTATCATAATGAGACCATAATTGTTGCTGTGTTGCACGATTTTTATCACCCAAAGACGTTGGAAGAGTACGATAACGTATTTGTTGTACAATTTCATTTGTTGTCTCAAATTGTGGTTTAATACCGCGCACTGATGGTCGACGATTAAATCCATAATCATTTAATTCATCATCATCATCATCAGCGTTAGCATTATCAATTTCATTTTTATTAATATTATTTTCACCATTTTGTTGAAGAATAATATTATTATTAATAATTTTATCAACAGTATTATTTAATTTTATCTCATCATGATGATCATCAGTGTCGTAACGTCTTTTAAGTCGTTCAGTTCGTGTTTTGTCTTGCTCGACAAACGCCAAGAGCTCATCAGTTGTGGCATCTGTAGCGTCACCGGGTCCCATTCCCGTGGGAGTGCCACGAGTAACATCCGGTGGTCCACAATTATTTTTACAATTTCTCGTTTCATCATTACACAATGCTGCTTCAATGTCCTCTAAACTGTATGATGAATCCGAATTATAACTAATTGAATCACGATTGCTAGACATTTTTGATGATAATTGATAATAATCTTGATGTCCATCAACGGCAGTTGATGCAACACAAGATAATGGCGTTAAACTAGCGAGAAATTGTTTACGTGCATCAGAATTCATTTTTGTCAATGATGATTTTAAAATATTTGATCGATCACCAATGCCCAAATCAGGCATATTATCAATTTTCTTTTGTCCAAATAATTGATCAGTTATTTTACGATACGCCGATTGATGATTATGATGATGATAATGATGATGATGATGATGATGATGATGTAATGGTGGCGATGGTGAATGTTCATGGCAATCATTTAATGGCCTTACAACACGTTCATTTCTCATTGGTCTTTCTTCACCTGAAGGTGATGTTCTCATTGGTAATTCTTGCAATTGTTCATTTGTTAATTGTCCATTATTTTCAATTGTATCATTAACATTTACACCGCTATTTAAACCTGTATTATCAATTTTTTCATCATCATCCTGATCAACGCATGTTAATTGACGTATTCGTTCCTCCAATGTTAAATCACGATTAACTAAATTTTTCTTCTTTAAAGTACCTGTATCGTATTTACAAACAAGACTACGTCGTAATGCATTACGTTCAATTGTACGTTTAATTGTTGATGAATCACTTTCAGATGAATCGCTACGTGCTCCAGCCATTTTAGCACGTTTTACTGAATCAAATAAACGTAAACTTTCAGTTGTAACGAGATAACGTTGTGCTTCAGAGCTGTCACTGTCTGTTGCATCATCGTTTGATAAAATTCCTGTGATATTTTTACTCAATGCCGGTGGTGGTGAAATAAAACGTGGATTTGGAAATAATTGTCGTACAGCTGAATTTGGTTTAAAACTATTTGTTATTAATGACACATTTCCTAATTTAAATGTCAAAGATAATTCACCAGCAGGATCATTTGTTTCTTTATCATTTTCTGTGGCATTAACTGTTGATGCTGATGATTTTGTCGATAACTTTTTATCCTTGTCAATATTTAATTCTGAATGTAAATGATTGCTTGTATCATTTGTTGATTCAATGGTGCCATTGTCAATTGATGTATTAATAGTGTCAGTTTGATCTACACCAGCTGATGAATTATTAGTAATTGAAGTTTTATCCTCACTAATTTCTCGAACAATACGTCGCTCCGTCACTGTTGTCATTGTTATTGTCTCCACAAGATAACGTTGATGAACATCTATATAAGCAATAAAATTAAATATAAGAATAATTAGGCTAAATAATATTAAGGTATTATTATTTGTTATAATTAATTTTTTTTCAAATGTATTTTATTTTTTATTTCTTCTTTATTTTATTTTTTAATTTACAAAAAATATTTACCTGGTGTTGATTGTTGGGATTGTTCATTTATTTCTTGATTAGATACATCCAGTGCATTTTTCTTTAATGTCTCACATTCATTTTTATCATCTTCATGTACATTTCCATCTGCAACATAAAAAATTCAATTGTCAATAATTATATTTATTCATTATTCATTTTTTTTTTCTAGTGATTAAATTAAATATATTTATTATTTATATTTACAATCGACTTTTGGTGTGTAAATAATATTAACGTAAACATTCATGATTATTTAGATAGAACAAATGTACTATTAGATCAGGGAATTGTTGTATACTGAAACGTATCAAGATAAAATTCCCTTTTAAACGTTATCACAAGAATTTTTATTATCTTAAAAACTGTAACAGTTTTATATCATTTATATTTTATCATTTGTTTATCCAATACTATTACATTTAAATTGAAATGACAAATTTGCACAATGTATTTTATTGCAAATAATAAAATTTATACATACAATGCATGGATAAACTTGTTTATATAACATTGTATATTTTTTTATGTTGTTTCCAATTTTATTACCTTAAAAAAAAAAAAATAAAAAATATTCCAATCCCCTGACAATATAACAATAAATATTTTTATTATTATAATAGCAACAGTGTTTGTTTTATTAATATAATTCTCGTCAATATAGAATTTTTTTAATTAATTGAAAAAAAAAAAATATTCATTAATAATTCTCTCAGTTTATTTTAATTTATTAAATATAGAGTTAAAGTAAACAAATGAAAACATTGAATGTTTATAAATAATATAGTTTATACTGGTGTGTGCTAAAGGAATGTGTACATGTATATAAAAATAAATAATAAAATGAAGTTTGCTCTGAGTCGAAAAAAAAAATTTTTTAATTTATGAAAAATATTGAAAAAAGTTTTTTTTAAAGAAGATAAGATTTTAATGACTATTAAAAGGGTTAATTGTTGAGTAAAGAACGCTTTATATTCAGAATCTTCAAAGCTTTTGAGTTGCTAAGAAGAAAAACCGATAATGTGAAAAGTTTTATACATTGTTATATTTTTTTTATCACTTGAATTATTAAAAAAAAAAAAAAAAAGTGAAATATTAATATTGATTGATAATAATTATCGTAGACAAAAAAATTATTATTAATACTTTTTTATCATATAAAATATTATTTTTATTTATTATCTTATTAAATACACTCATGGAATATAATGATAATTATTTAGTATTGATAATTAATTCAAAATTAATTATTCAAATAAAAAAAATAAAAATATTAATTAAAATTAATACGTTAGGGATGGTGGGGTGTGTATGTGTGTATGCGAAGGGGTAAATAGGTTTAAGGAGTAGGTTAAGATAGAAGTTAAGTTGGGTTATGTAAGAGCAAGGAGGTTGTATAAAAATTGTAAACCTAAGGGTACAATAAAAGTTATATAATTAAAATTAATATTTTTTTCTACAATAAAAAAATTAATTCCTGAATAAATAACAATCAAATTAATAAATAAAAAAAAAGATATATTTATTGTATTTATAAATCTGAATTTTAAAAATTAAAAAATCTCAATAAATACAAAATAATAAAAAAAATTTTCAATTAACATTTATCAATGAAAAAAAAAATTGCAAATTAATTTTTAAATGTTATAAACTATTATAATATTAAGATAAACTGTTAAATTAAATTAAATAACGATATTGAATGATTAATAATATGAGAATATTAATTGAACGAAAACAATAAAGATTATAATTATTACAATATTGTTTGTGATTATAATTAATTTTGTTCGTAAATGTGTATAATTACGCGCCTAAAAGTTGATTATTAATATTCTATAGACTATAGAGATTGTATATATGTATGTGGGATACATATATGTATATATTTGCATAGTGTAGGTATGTATATGTGTGTATAAGTAGAGATAGTGTATGAATGAACACAACGTGATATGCATCGTGTGGAAATACTCCTTTGTCCCTGAATTTGTTGCGTGTATTATTACACACGTATAACGTTTGTGTTGTTCCATGTTGTGTGCCACATAAATTCCTTTGGAAGAAAATACAAGATATATGGTAATGGAATACTGATTAGCCTTAATAATTATTAATCAACAATGATATTTATAATACAACTCTGTTTTTTTATATATTTTTTTTTTTTTTTCATCGAACGAAAAAATGAAAATAAAATATAAAATATTTAAATATACTTGAATATTAATATAAAAAATAGATAAATAAAAATAAAAAATGAAAAAAAAAATAATAAATAAAAAAATAAAAATTTTTAAAATTAAAAAAAATAAATAAATAAATAATAAAAAGAAATTATTAAGTATAATTATTTCACAAAGAAATAATTTTTATCTCTTATTGAAATTACATTAATAAATATATTTGAGGAAAAATGAAAAATTTAATAAAAAAAAAAAAATTTTTTTTTTTTTTTTTTCATTTTTCATTTTTTATTATGGAGTATTGTAAAATATTTTTTAATGAGGAAAATTAATTTTTTTCATACATTTGAATTTATTGAAATGAATTGTTTATTTTTATTTGAAAAAAAAAATTAATTGTATTATTAATTGAAATTTTTAAATAATTTTAAATTTTTTATTTTTTTTTGTTTCGTCATTGGATGATAAAAAAAAAATGTATAAACTTTTTATTGAAATGATATATTTATAAATTCATTTTTTCGTTGAGATATTATTTTTTATTTTTTTTTTTATTTATGTTTTTATTATAACGACGCATTTTGTTATTTTGTTCGTGTATCGTGCCACTTTTCTTCAAGCTCATTCCTCCATATATAATTCGTTAAAAAAAAAAAATATATGTACATACATGTATATATTATATTATTCAATAAAACATTTTATTATGTTTTTGAGATTTACGAGGCATTCGGTTTCGCTCCACTTTCCTTTACACAAATATAAATATAAAATACATGCGTAAAAATGTCACACGCATAAAGTTTGCACAATTTAATTAAAGACTAATTTCATTAAAGGTCAGCTATATATCATACATATATATATTTGACCTATATATATGTGTATATATATTACTAATCATGTGAAGGAAAAAATTCAACACCTCATAATTCAATTTATTCAAACCAAAAAAAAATATTACAAATATATATACAAATCAAACATTCAAAAATAAAAAAAATTGACAAAATAATTAAATAGCCCACATGTATATTAGGGTGTTTTATTTTTAGGTGATATTTTTTTTTGTTTGTAAACACTGAAAATCTGATAATTTATACAAAAAAAAAAAATATTCCTGTTTAAAAAATAATTCTGAATTAATTAGAGGCTTAGCGAATTTAAAAATTTGATTTTTCATATAAATAACACGAGAAAATTTTTTTTTTCGACTTCAACTCGATTTTTCGGTAATTAAAAATTTTTTTTGATGCTATTACATTGTTGATTTAGCTTTATAGCGTTTATTGTAAGATAATAATTAATGTCAAATCAATAAATTTCAGTTTAAAGAAAATTTTTTGTCAATTATAATCAACTTTCACCTTTCCAGCTCTACAACTCGAAAACTGTTGGTCGGAGAGCGTTTGCGGTGAAAAACTTTTTTGTAGCAAATTTAATGCCCTACAAAAGCTGTTCCATTCATTTTTCCCAAAAAAAATTGTTAATTACCGAAAAATCGAGTTGAAGTTGAAAAAAAAAATTTTTCTCTAAACGGGAATATTTTCTTTTTCGTATAAATTATCAAATAAACAAAAAAAAAAATCCTAAAAATAAAACGACCTAATGCATAAACATTACATATAACTATATATTAAAATATACAAAATGGAATTTCACGCGGTATAAATACAGCACATAAAAACGCAAAGAAGAAAATAAAAACGTGGGAATTTGAGGTCATGGTCGTACATCGCATGGAGTCCATTGAGTGTAATTCATTTGAAAACAATGAAGAGGGAACATCCAAGGACCATCTTGGTATTTCAAGGATACTATATATAGCACATAAATATAGTTATATACACTCCCGCATTTAAACAAAGTAAAATAGAAAAAAAAAAAAAAAATAAAGAAATTAGCCAGTGAAGCGCGGGAATTAGTATATTCCCTTCATACTATTTATTTTTTCTTTTTTATTATTATTTTTATAGTTAAGTACCTTTCAACTAGAACTTTACCCACAACCTTTGGAATCCCTACAACATTATCCTATCATATAATATATCACTATAATACTTCCACACATATAACATATAATATGTAAAGAGCAGAGAGAGTGAGCGAGAAAGAGATTGAGAAGAGGGTGCGGGCGACCGGAAGTTGAAGAACACCGGAGTCACGCTACGATGAATACTATCCGGCTACACTGGCGTTTTACCCTGCTCTATGACTTTTCACATTTTTTTTTTTTTTTATATTTATATTCTCTAGTACCTATATAGCCCTTTCACTTTTATTGGCCGGATGATTGGACGAGCTAAAATCATCTTTTTTTTTTTCTCCTTGCTCTTTTCGCTTTTTTGACTTCCATATATCCGTGATTAAATCGGTAACTTTGATGATGGAGGAAAAGGGAGCGAGGAAAAGTGAAAAATAAAATACGATTATATTGGATAACGAAGTGAGGATGAGAGTAAAGAGGGAAAAGAAAATGAAAAAAAAAAAAAAATGTGAGAGATAAAAAAATTTAGATGAAGTCAGCTGGGTATATATTTATATAATTATTAATTGCCAGTGCAGTGACCTGCAGTCAAATGTGATAAATTTTTCCAGACATTCTGAATACTGTTTTTAATATTATTTATGTATTTTTGTGTTATATTAGGGTGTTTTATTTTTAGGTGATATTTTTTTTTGTCTGTTGAACTTGAAAATCTGATAATTTATAAAAAAAAAATATATATATATTCCCGTTTGAAAGGAAATTTTGAGTTAATTAGAGGCTTAGCGAATTCAAAAATTTGATTTTTCATATAAATAACACGAGAAAATTTTTTTTTTCGACTTCAACTCGATTTTTCGGTAATCAAAAATTTTTTTTGATGCTATTACATTGTTGATTTAGCTTTATAGCGTTTATTGTAAGATAATAATTAATGTCAAATCAATAAATTCCAGTTTAAAGAAAATTTTTTGTCAATTATAATCAACTTTCACCTTTCCAGCTCTACAACTCGAAAACTGTTGGTCGGAGAGCGTTTGCGGTGAAAAACTTTTTTGTAGCAAATTTAATGCCCTACAAAAGTTGTTCCATTCATTTTTTCCAAAAAAAATTTTTGATTACCGAAAAATCGAGTTGAAGTCGAAAAAAAAATTTTTCTCGTGTTATTTATATGGAAAATCGAATTTTTAAATTTGCTAAGCCTCTAATTAACTCTAAATTTTCATTCAAACGGGAATATTTTTTTTTTTCTATAAATTATCAGATTTTCATGTACGACAGACAAAAAAAAATATCTCCTAAAAATAAAACACCCTAATATATTTGTATATAAATTATATAATATGAATGCACAATTCACTGCATTAATGCTGCATTTGCATCGCACATTTTCATCAAATATTTATTTTAATAAATATAAAATATATCTACATATATATAACTGCTCTTTTATCTATTTTAAAACAACAATTTATTTTTTCTTCTTATTTTTCAACCTATTTATATACATAAATACATAAGCAATAAATGCATTGAATTCACACTCTATAATATATTTTATATTTATTGTTTATTCTTATCATGAAAACCACCCGTACATTGACTGAATAGCGAAAATTTATATACCTACTTATATGTACATACAGTACATAAATAAATTTATTTATAGAAAATATAAAGTATAGTGACAATAAATTTTTATTCAACAAAAAAAGAATTATTTATTCTCCACAAAAAAGAAAAGAAAAAAAATAATAATTTTCTTTTGTCTTCATAGTTTAATAAATAAAATTCAATTAAAAATAATTTTGATATTTTATACATATTACATAGGAGTATTTGATTGAATAGATTCATTTCCTTTCATTAATAATAATAAAAAAAAAAAATTCATATATAGTTTCTATATTTAAATATTTTATTTTCAGTTAATTTGTGGTTAATTACTATAAGAGACATCAAAATTATTGCGTGTATAGCGAATATTGCATTTATTAACGTAGTTGCTCAATTATATTAATTGTCATGCTGCCAAGAGCATGAACTATATATTTATAAACATACATATATACCTATAAAGAAACAGGTCGTTGTTGCAATTAGGAATTGTGGAAGCAAAAAACATTTATAATAGTCATTTTCTTTTTTTTATTTTTCTCTATTACTCTGCACTCATGATTTTATTTCGTATATATAACTTTGCTCAAAAAATTATAAACGACGTTTTATATCAAACAATAAAAGAGAGTGTATATAAAAGTTGACGTATAGTTTCTGATTAAAAAGCGCAGATAATTATCAAAGACACTTATAAAAAGAGAAGTGAAAAAAAAAAAAATAAAATGAAAATGTAAAAAATAATAATGAGAAAAAAAAATTTTTTCACATCACAAATACACATGTAGAATATCTATATACATGTATACATGTATACTATATATATATATTATCGTACTAGAAATTTTTTACTGAGTAATAATTAAATAAATAATTTAAATAAATTGGAAAAAAAAAATTTTTTTTTTTTTTGCATAGAAAAAATTTTGCTAATTAAATTAATTTGTTATTAAATTTTCTGTATTTATTTATTTCTATATTAATACAAATAATTTGAATAAATTAAAAAAAAAAAAAAAATTTTTTTTTTCGCTCATAAAAAAAATTTTGCTAATTAAATAAATTAATTTGTTATTAAATATTCTGTTAATTGATATAAATTTGTTGGATACTCGTTTATAAGTTCAATGAATATATCGTTCGGCCTTCCAACTCGTTATACATTAAAATACAAAAGCGTGGGAAGAATTATTCCCTCATCGTCTTTCATGTACATACACGTTCATACATGTTTATATGATACATAACTATACATATATACACATATATATTTACACGCATAATCGCGCGACTGCATTTCTACGCCACGTTGATTTCTTCGCGCTTGGGAGCAATCGCCAACAACACAATATATATATTAAATTGCCGGAAATAAAATAGTCAAGATACAGCTAAAAAAAAAAAAATCGTTTTATATTTTTTTTTATTTTATTATTATTTCTTTCTTCTATTTTTATTTTTATTTTGCCTTTATTCATTGTGTCCCTCTTTTTCGACAGTTGGCCCCCCTATATATATACATATATATATACATTTATGTATATATTTATTATATATACTAATAACAAACTCAAAACCCACACTTGCAATAATCATTCAAGTCATCCAAGCTTAAAAAAATTCATAACCAACGACATTTTATCATCACAACAATAACAGATAAATCTAAATAAGAAATATCTTAAAAGAATCTAAAAGAAAAAGCAAAATCTTCCTGTCTTTAAAACCGTTACTTCAACGAAAAAAAAAAAAAAGTTTTAATATGATTAGGATTTAGGAATAAATTAATAAATTAGATTAACTTTTATAATGTGAGGGCTTATAGTAAATAAACGATACATATATTATATTAAGGCCTTGTATATATACGTATATATAAATAACTATATATGTGTGTGTGTATATAATTTAAATAAATACATAAACATATAAATATTTATACAATGACTATTATAATAATATCTGGTATATTATTTGTCAACCTTGATTGTGCAATATTTTATGTACATTTAGAATCATATATTTATTTATGTATATGTTAAGTATGTAAAATATACATGTATAATAAATAAGAGAAAGGAACATGGTTGGCTAAATAACAATGTAAAAAAAAATAAATAAATAAATAAACAACTTGAAGAAAACAATGAGAAAGAAAAAATCTTGAAAATTAACGCAATTAATTATTTTTTTTTTATATAAAACAAATTTATATATATATATATTTCAATTTATTATTTATTAATCGTTTGTTTATTTGTGATATTACTTTCTATAACTTGAAGAATACAATGGGAAAAAAAAATCTAGAAATTAATTGATTAATTAAATTTTTTTTATCAAACAAATTTTCGTATATATGTTTCAATTTATTATTTATTTATCGTTTGTTTATTTAAGCTATTACTTCTATTTTATATTACCAATAGCTCAAGACATCGTTTCTAAATATAAAGACGTAATAAGACAGACGATATTTTAAGTTTGTCTGATGCTGATAAATCGATTGAGCAAAAGTGCTTTTGTATTTAATCTTTAGTTGAATTTGTGAATTGTGATTTTATGTTGCGATTAATTTAAGTATTGTCATCTTGGATGGAAGTTGAATGTAAATAAGAATAGAATTTGAGTTGGAATGATATTGGAGACAAGTGAAAGATGATGTATTGAGAAAAACGTTGAAGATAAAAATTATATGGCGAAAAATGTTGGATGAAAATTGCAGGATTTAGAGAGACACTTTTGGACTCAATACTGTGACGCAGGCGCGAGCAGCTATGTATCTATATGTATGTACATATGTATGTGTGTATACATATATGAGTGGGTGTATAATAATGTATATATATATATATACTGTGTGGCAACGCAGTGTAATTGGAAAAAGACGAAGCAAACGCGTGGGTTGCGCAGGATAATTCACGTTTCATTTCTTTGCGCATATTTAAAGTGCGATATATATCAATAAACTTTAGTATATTTGTATCATTTTATTTTTATGTAAACACACAATCATGTGTGTATATACATATAATACATTTATAAATGTTTATAATTTAATTTAGATTTTGTTTGATAATTATTTGATAATAAAAATCCTGATCAATATATTATTGATATTTATTATAATTTGTTATTTTTCTTTTTTTTTCATCTGTGACTTTAGAAATAGAGAAATATTTGCATTTAATCATGAAAATATATACATTAATAATAACAAATAACTATTAAATCAACAGCTATTCATTATAAAATATAATAAAAATAAATAAATGATTTTTCAATTATAACGATCTAAATTTTATGAAATAATTAAAATTTTAATGAAATTAATTATTATTAATAAATCAAATAAAAATTAAAAATATACATTATTATTAATAATTCGTAATTAATATTATTCTCAAGAATAATATCTTATCATCAAAATATTTATTACACTTATAAAAAAATAAAATAAATATTAAAATCAAAGAAAAATTTCTCTCAGCTTTTTTAAAGTCCACATAAGAAAATCAGAATATTTATTAAAAAATATACTAAACAAAACACAATTATGCATTTCGATTATTACCAATACTACACACACATACATACTTATATATAAATAAATCCTAAATGTAAATTTAAAAATTTTAACTGAAATAATAATCTGAATATAAATTTCCCAAAATTTTTGGCAAATATTCAACATAAAAACTTGGCAATAACTAACTAAAAAAAAATATATACAACCCTTCTATATACATTATATACACTATACCTAATCATGTATTATATACTACAGTATATAATACAGATACATAAAGCTTTATAACATATATAAATAAATAAATACATTATACATATGTACAAAATTGTATATACAACAGACGCCGGTGGCGTAAAACAGTAGTCGCAATATCGCACCGGAAAAGGTAAGGCAATATATACATTTATTTATGTATATATACATATATGTATGTATATACTAATACATAAATACATTATACATACTATCGAAACATTGTTTATATATATTTACAGTCACTTCTTGTAATAATACAAGAAAACAATACATACATGACAATTTTAAAACGATCGATATATTTTCATCCACAATATTTTATTTTATTTGTTTTTTTTTTTATATACACATTTCAATTTATTATTTATTCATCGTTTGTTTACTTGCTATCACTTCTATTTTATTTCACCAATAACTCAAGACATCGTTTTTAAAAATAAAAATATAAAAACAAATGAAGAATATAAAGTATTTTTTTGCATGAGAAAAAGAATGAAAAATAAAAAATAAAAAACAAGCAATATATGAAGAAGATTAAAAATAAAGAAAAAAAAAAAAAACAATTCTATAATTTGTGAAAAGGTTTCCTCGATTTCACTGGTGGTGCTTCGTATATGTTCATTGCTTGGGAATATCCACCTTACGAGTTCTTTTTTTATTTTTTTTCCTTTTATTCTGTATGTATTCTCTCCTTTTTTTTGGTATCCTTTACTCGCTCTCTTGAATCTATATACTCTCCCACTTTCTCGTTTGCTCTCCATCAAACTGTGTTGTGTATTGATCCAACGTCGCGCCAGCGAGCCACCTGTTATCAACAGTTTCTCTCGTTTTCTTCCATTAAACTTTCTTAATGTTCATCATTTCCTATTTATATGTATATATTTATAAAAAATGTACATGCATGAAAATTCACATTGAAACAATAAATAAATACTTGTACTTTATATTATTTGTTTAATTAGAATAATATATTATATTTATTTATATTATTTGCATTATTATAATTAATTATTCACAATCGATTAAATTATTTTCAAAGTGAATATTTCGTCATGAAATTATTTATTACATTGGAAATATAAAATAAATAATAATATATAGAAAAAAATTTTTTTTTAAATACATTAGTATATGTATAAAGCTTTATGTATCTGTATTATGTATTGTGGTATATAATAGATGAGTATGATTATGTATAGTGTATATATTAGGGTGTGCTATTTTTGGGAAACTTCTTTTTGCAAGTAACAAACAGGCTGTAAACAAATTAATTTTGGTTTTTTTATTTAAATAACATGGGGAAAAAATTTTTTTTTCTTTGGATTTTTGTAGCTCGGCATTTGCACATCATATGGATAAGCTCATGGTATATTCTTGTAGGGAATTGAACGCTCTACAAAAAAGGTCTCTTGAACTTTTTTCATAGAGACAGCCATTCTAAAGATATTCAAAACCAAAGTTTGAAATGTATGAAATTTTGACTTTTTTGTTATATTAAATCAATACTATAGTATTGATTATAATCACTTTATTATTGTTTTAAAAATTATTTTTAACAAGAAAACTGGTTTTAGTACATGCTAATATTTTTGTAAAGCTAAAAAAAAAAAAATACTCATGTGTCGGATATTTTTTTTTTCTTTATTTTATTTACTGTCAAAAAAATTATTTATAACTTATGTTAAATGAATTTTATTAATATTTCAAAGCAATAGAAATTATTCTGTCTAAACAGAATCAAGCAATGTAACTACAATTATTGAAGTGTTTTTTTATTACAATAATAAAGTGATTAGTATCGAATTAATAACAAAAAAGTCAAAATTTCATAAATTTAGAACTTTGAGTTTGAATATCTTTAGAATAGTTGTCTTTATCAAAAAACTGCAAGAGACCTTTTTTGTAGAGCATTCAATTCCCTACAAGAATATGTTATCAAAATATTTTTATTATGCGCCAATACCAAGCTACAAAAATCAAAAAAAAAAAAAAAAAAAATTTCCATGTTACTCAAATAAAAAAATGAAAAATTACATAAATATTCAAATTAAGAGCTCAAAATTTTTTTTTCACCGTGTCCAGTAAGTTCTCAGCCTGTTTTTCTTAATGAAAAAAAAAAAAAAAAAAGTTGCCTAAAAATAGCACCTTCTAGTGTATATATTAAATAAAACGATTAAATTTTATAATCATATATTTCTATTATTTATCTTTTGTTTAATTCATAACTTTGAAATCAAAAAATTTCCAATAATACCAACACATATATACAATAAATACAAACAAATATATTATTTAGATACAAAATATTTTATATTTTATTCATGATTATTTATATTTTCTGTAAAATATAGCACACTAAACAGTTTAGAAAGTAGCGTATTTATAAAACGAACATTATTTCTAATACATCTCACTTGTTTTTCTATATAAAACTTTGTGGCTATATACATATATACCTATATACATGTATATAATCAGTACATTCACAAACTGCTTTGTGCATTCCAGACTTTCCACGTGATCGTCATCATTTATGTCACATAAAATGCGCGTTCAAACACGTCACAATATACATTTAAAATGAAACGTAAAATTTTAAATAAAACAAAATTTTTTTTCTCTAAATCATAAACATGAATGTATATTCATGTATATACTTAAAATGAATACAATAATTAAAATATATATTATATTAAATAATATTGGGAAATTTTTTTTTAATATTTATGTGAATTTTTATGAGAAGAAAACTTTCATTGAAATATGTATAATTATTTCTTTATGATTATATGCACATTATATGTATATGTATTATATGAATGTTTTATTTATATATTCTGTGGGAATGTGTAAAATTGATATTAAGGAAGCATAAAGTAATGCACATTGTGAACAATGCGTGTAAAAATCGTGTAGATATTTATTAAAGTGTGAGCGAAAGCACAAAAATATCTTCACTATATCATCTATTTATTTATTTATTAATGTGTATGTGTGATAGATATTGTTTGAAATTCTCACGGATTTATTATATAACAATTGTATTGCTAATTTTCATTGGAATAAAAAAAAATATTTCAGATTAAATAACGAGAAATTATAATAAACAAAAATATAAATTTCAACTATTTTTTTTTGATTCAATAAATCATTTTTAAATAATGTTCAAATTTTTTTCTCATTATTTATACTATATACAAATGTGTTTTTGTATTGTGAAATTAACACTGTTTATAATGTAGCTCTTATTTAAATAATAATTATTGCATGAATTTAATTACTAAAATATTTTTTGGTATTTAAAAATAATATTTATAGAGTGACTGAATTGGACTTTTTAATATTTCTCTCGTGAAAAAAAAATTCTGAACTTCAGCCAAGAATTTGAAAAGAAAAAAAAACAAACAAACAATCCTACAATCGCGATTATTGATTGGATTTTTTTTTTTTTATGTATAACAAATAAAACATATTGTTGAAATGAAATGAAATACTTCATTTCATTATTTGAAAATAGAATAAATTTATATAAAATTCTTAATTTTTTTTTTTCCATACATGTAGTATATTCTGTACTCTCTTACCACACTGCATCCGGTGTTGTTTATCCTGAATGCGCAGACGCATCTCTATTCAATTCAAGACACAACAGAACAGGAGGACAAAAAAAAAAAACGAGAAAACAAGAATGAAGTGCAGGAGAGAATTAAGCTGAAGTATATGCGGCTATGAGATAAAAAAAAAATATTATACATACACATATGAATTGAGTGGATTGAGAAGCCTTCGAGGTGTATATATATCATGTATAAACAAAACATATAAACAAAAGGGAGAAATAATATGTATACACTAAACGTATACAGTAAATAAAAAAAGACATAATGTAAAATACTGTGGATGGATACACTACTCGCAAAAATTAAAGAATAAAATTTTTTTCATCATGAATCACTTATGGTGTCTTATAGAGAATGTTTTGGAGTTTCCAGAACCCTCTTTGGATTTCTTGTACGATCATTATTGACTGAGTTATTGATTACTAAAGTCAAAAAGGACTTTTTTGCTTTGATCAACGATAACTCTGCAGCGAATCATCATATCGAGCTCTTCATGTAGTCAAATTAAAGGGCATCAAATTTCCTAAAAGAACTACGCAGTGGAATTCAAAAAAAAAATTTTTTTAAATCCCGTAGAGCTTTTGTAAGAAATGCAAAAATTTGGAAATTTTTTTTTGCTGCTTTTTTCTAAAATTTTTCAAGAACCATTCGAGATGAAAATTTTTTCATTGTCAGATCTGAAAACTAGACACTTGGGGCTACAATTTGCTTTTTTTAATTTTGCTGTGCGATCATTTCCTTCCGAGTTACAGTCTGTTGAAAATCACCCAAAAATTTTGCATGTTGATTAATATCCTTTAATTCTTGCAAGTAATATAATTAATAATAGTAATACATAATAATGAAATAACAAAAGATTATTCAAGTGTGTATGTGTATAACTAAAGCCTCGTGACTAACCTGAAGCTCGTTGTTGACGATGATAATAATTGCATTCATTGCAAACAACCACAGAATCATGAGGAGAAATATTATTTATCCATGCACTATTGTCCTGCATTGTTTGACATGTATCTTCATCACAAACGTCCTTATAACCCTCTGGTGGACTCAAAGTTTCATGCTGTGGCTGCTGTTGCTGTTGATGAAGTTGATGTTGATGTTCTTGTTGTTGCTGCTGTTGTTTATGTTGATAATCCGATGATAAAGACGTTGAAATAATTCCTAAATCTCTTTCAATTTCTTCCGATGATTCAGCTTCATCATTTTCATCATCATCATCATCAACTTCCTCCTCATATTCCTCTTCTTCATCTTCATCTTCATCTGCCTCATCATCACAATGAGATTCATTTGCAATAGCATTACAATGTTGTCCCCTAGTAGATGATACTGTTGTATTATCAATTAATTCTATTCTTCCATCACGTCCATCAGTTGATTGTGTACATCGTGATTGTTCAATTTCTCCACCACCACCACCACCACCACCACCACCTCCTGCTAAATGTCTTGATAATAATTCAGCTCGACATTCTTTACAATTACCCAAACGTATCATCTCAGGCTCCTGACAACAACAATCACATTCTTCTTCATAATCAGCGCAACACTCTTCTTTTATCAATATAATATAATCAGCAGCGAAAAATTCATTGAGCTTTTCATTGATAACCACACGATTTTTATGCGTGCGCTGTTTACCCTGGCCAGGTTTTTTCAGGAGGGACTTTAGCACTCGAGTGCCCGGTGCATCATGTGCTTGCTCTAATTCCTTCATCTTTTTATTATTTCTTTTATAATCCTTTTAATTATCAAACAAATTATTCCGTTTTCTTATTATCAACACGGGAAAAAAAAACACACACACACACACATATATATACACGATATTTATTTTTTTAATCAGAATTATATATTACACAGATTTTATTCACATTTACTTCACCCCACATTATTTGTTATACATACACGACATATTACAATTTTAATTCAACATAGTTAATAAATTTCAAAAAATAAAAAAACTCAATAAAAATAATTTTCAAATAAATTTATTATATCAAAAATAATAACAACAACCAGCTGTTTAATCATTTTACACTGGCAAAGTTGTTGTATTTTTTCATTTTGACAATGAATTATTTTGCCAAATGTCCCAGACATTTATCCGTTTATCATCTTAAATATAATTAATATAATTAATTTTATTTATTCAACACAAAGAATAAATATACAATCAATAAAAGCACCGAATAATCATTATTAAATATTGAATTGTAAATTAATAAGAGAATTTAAACACGTCCGATACGTAAGAGACCACGAGAAAAACTGGCTCGTACTTACCGCGCCGTTTTACTCTCTTTTTTTTCTATCTCCCTTTCTCTACATACATTTACGTTGCTCACAAGTCGCGACGTGTGACGGGCTCAATCACCACCACTACTACTACCGCTGCCACCACCATCGTACACCGTCACCGTCACCGTCACCGTCACCAAACAGAACACAGAGGATACCTAACCAGGATCAACAGCACTACTGCGCTACTGGTAGAGGTAGTGCCTATACCCGTTCACTTTTTACCACTACCACCATCGTCATTCTATCAATGTTGAACGTCGACGCGTTCCGCTAACATGCCCTCGGGTATCCTCGCGTCGAGCCCCCGTCGACGTTTTTACCAGTTACGTACATTATACCACCCAAACATCCCTTCACCTCGCTATGTCTGTTATCGTACACAACTGCCGCCCCCTTATCCAAGACTCGTCTTTATCGATCTCAGTCTGGGGAGAAAATGTAGAGAGATATATAATATAATATGTATAAATATATAATCTTTTTTATTTTATATTTATGTTAATAACCATGCATGAAATATTTATATTGGAATAATATTAGTTGTGAGTTAGTTTATTTATTTTATAGGGTTTTTTTTTTTTTTGTTTTTAGATTTATTTTATATCGTTTGTTAAATAAAAATACGGATGTAATGGAATAGTTTTTTATTTATGAGCTAATTGTAAATATTAAAAAAAGAGTTTTATTGGAAGAATGTATTTTTATACAGCCACCTGTATAGGCGGAAGTAGATAAAAACGATGTACACCTGTCACGTGGTAGCAGGTCATTTTATGCAGTGATAGAGCTGTTAGTTACAGGATATATAATGTATGTATACATATTTTTATGGAAGAATAGTGTCATTATTATATATGTGTGTGTTTAAAAGTAACGGATTTGGAGAAGATATCTTCTTTATCGAGTGAGGTTAGTTTTTTGTGAGTTGATGTGTTTTGGATAGGGTGCAGCACCATCAGCTTTTTGGATGCAATTATTGTTGTGCTAATTCGAGACTGGTTTATGATGTATTGTTTATGTCTGTTGAGAATAATTTACGTAATTTACTCGATGGATAAAACTGTGAAGCAGTATAAATGCAAACAAATATAATAAAGGAGAAAAGACATTGCAAATATGAAACACATAGATGTTGTATTATATTAAATAAATATATTAATATTCGTTTTAATTATATTATTACCTTTTTTCAATTAAATATTATCGTAACATTAATTTTAAATATTTACATATGATTATGCATACATATACTGTATGTACATCTAGTTATTTGAATGAAAATCTGTAATTTAATTAAATATGTTTACTGAAGAATTAAATTTTAATTAATGTATTCATTTATATCAATTTTAATTATATTTTTTATTTATTTATGATATGAAATTAATTAATATTACATAAAATACGTAAATTACAGGTATATATAAAGATTTATAAACAGAAAGCACATAAAATATAATATTTTCACACTTGTTTACCTTTAACTAAATATTTGACATAACCTAGTATAAAATTTCACCATCTCCAATATCATCATGACGATCAATATCTTCAGCGATATAAATTCATAATCCTACAGAGGAATATTTATTATTCCAATGAAACATTCTCCCAAAATAATATTCATACACGCATTGAATACAATAAATATGTTCAAAAAAAGAAAAGTTGAAATTTATCTTTATCTACATAACCTCAAAAATCCTTTTATAACATACATTTATATATTATTAATACACATGTATTCATTTATATACCAATATTCCTTTAATTATAAATATTTAATAACAAAATCTCCACTATAATTAAATACATATTTCAAATAAACCAATTTAGAAATAAAATAATTAAATCCATGAGAAATATTGATCCCTTTTTTTTTTCAAATGAAAAAACAAATAATTATTAATGAATATATACTACAATTAAATTATAAATAAAGCAAGTATTTAATATATATAATACGTAGAATAAACTAAAACGTTTGTTTTGGTTTCAACAAAGTATATATGTACATAAGGAGGAAATAATAGCCATAACAGAAAGCAAAAGACAGAGAGCACAGTGCGAGAATAAGAGAAAAAAAAAAAATAAATGTACACCTATATATAATATATACTTGGCAATGGTGGTAGAGAAATAGTCCTGGCTTTATATTTACGGTATAAAACCCACATATATTGTATATATGTATGTGTATATACATGAACGAGCGGCGCACGTTTTATCGATTGCGCAATACATGCTATGTATATAGACCAACACCAGTGACTGTGGCTACAAATGGAGCATATATACCTGGTGCTATTGCGCACACAGTCCAAAAATTCCATTACATATATATGTAATTAGTATCATTAATATTTTTCTATTTAAAAATTTAATAATAATATTTAATCTTATATATATTTGTAATTATTTTGATATGCTATTTATTATTATTTGTTTATAATTATTTTGTATTTATGAATTTATTTATAGAGTTTTCATGCTTGAGAAAAAAGAAATAGAATAAAAAATAAATTAGATTTATATATAAAAAGCGATTTAACTTGTGATTGTGAATGGAGGTCAGAGGAAAATGTTTGCTCAATAAAAGACAGCTTCAAAATAGCGTGAATATTATATGTATATTTTAAAGTAGAAGTATAATGATGATGTTAAACTGAGTAAATATTCAAATTTATTGAATAAATTAATTTTTCTTAATTATTTATAATACAGGAATTCAATATTTATTCGTATAAGTTTGTGCATAATTTATAATATAAGCATAAATGATAATATTTATGTATCTATATAAAACAATAAAAAATATATATTTATGTATAATTTTGTATGTTTATATAAGATAATGTATTAAAAACAATTCATCTTTTATGAATATATAATATATAATTACAGAAATTTAATCTGGAAGAACTTTATAGGGATTTAAAATTCCTTTAGGATCCATCATTTTTTTCATTTGTTTCATGAGTTCAATTGCCCCTGGTTTTTTGCTATGTGCAAGATACTTTGTTTTCTTCATTCCAATTCCATGCTCAGCACTTACACTACCTTGATGTTTTGATACATAATCGAAAATAAACGGTTCCAATTGAGATTCAATCTCTGAATCGTATTCAGCAGTGGATACAGCAACGTGTAAATTTCCATCGCCTGTATATATTGACAAAGAGACATTGAATTTATATTTATTCTATAAGCTCGCGATTATTCGATTAAAGTTATCTTTAGAATATATAGTTCAAGTTTAAGAATTTTATATATATATATATTTGTATGTTTTATTTATTTTTCTTTTCTTCTATTTATTTAATTTAAAAATTACCTAGATGACCAAAACCACTAATACGAATGACACGTGTGCTGTCTAATTGTTTATGAAGGACTTCAATGAGTTTGTAAAAATTTGGAAGTGGTAAAGAGACATCGTATTTGAAACAATAACCATCCAAAAGACATCCTTCACCAAGTCGTTCTCGAAGTGTCCACATGTACTTTATAAAATATTTATAAAATTAATTTTACACTCAATATTTTATCTCGTTTTTTTTTTAATATAATTTTTTATATGATGGATGATTATAATTGTTAATTAAGTAGCAATAATTTAGTTATAATATACTTTTATTTTTGTGGGATCTCCACTGAGAGTGCCATCTTCGATAAAATTTTTATTCATAGCCTTTTCCACAAATGAGGTTAATTTTTCCTCGTCATGAATTTGATAGCTGCCTGATGTTTCTATTACCATGTAAAATTTATGTTTATTTGCAAGTGGACTCTTTAAATTTAATAGATCTGTGTTTATACACATTGATTGATGATCCATCATTTCACATGATGATAAAATTTCTGCAAGCTCTCTTTTTGCCAGTTGATATGTCTCCAATACTTTGTCAAAACTCTCCAAACCTGATTGAGAATATAAATATATTCAACAGACTAATATATAAATCGAGATAAATAAAATATTTACTTAATTTAATTCTGAAATTTTATCTGAATTAAAATGTCTTACAAATTTTCAATTCATCAAAGTTAAACAAATAATATTACTACTTATAATTATAAGACTTATATATGTTTTAAAAAACTTTCATCTTTATTTTCCATATGCAGGTTTTATAATTAAATATATACTCACCAACAAATGCAAGATTTACCGTATTTGGCCTAGTTGGACAGTGAATTGCAACTTTAGTTACAACACCAAGAGTTCCCTCAGATCCAATAAATAAATTTTTCAAATGATATCCAGTGTTATCTTTCCTCAATGTATTAATACAATCAATAATATCTCCATTAGCCATAACCTATAAACATAAACATCTAATAATAAAAAATTATTGTATCAATTAATATAGTAACATAAATATAACCTAAAAAAAAAAAATACCCACAGCCTCCAATCCCAACACAGAACCATGCAAATTTCCATATCTCAATAATCGAAGGCCACCAGCATTAGTCGAGACATTCCCACCAATAAGACAACTTCCTTTAGCCCCTAAATCAAGGGGCATCATCAAACCATAATTATCCAAATGATTATCTAATGTTTCAAGAACACAGCCAGCCTCACAAACCAAAGCTCCTATTTATCATAAATTAAAATTATTCATTCATTTTTTTTTTCTCTTCACCTAATTCTTCTTATTTCTCCCATTGTTTGTCTCATACATATATGCATCTTCATGAATCATAATCCCATTATTATTTATTATTATCTAAGTATATATTTACCTGATAATGCTTCAGTGGAAATAATTTTATTCATTAATTTCATGGAAATAATAATTTCATCAAATACTGGAACACTACCACCAACTAATCCTGTATTACCACTTTGTGGACAAACAGCTAAATAATTATCATTGCAATATTTAAGTATAGCTGAAATTTCCTCAGTTGTTTTTGGTTTCAATACAAGTTTACTATTACCTTTCAACAAAGATATTAACAAACAATTTAATAATTAAATTCATATTATATATAATATATATGAAATTAAATTGACATTTGTACTCTTTTACCTCTCACCATTTTAATCCAATCTATATTGTATCCCAAACACTCATTAGGATCTGTAATGACTTGAGACTGGTCCAATAATTGCTCAAAGTATTTAACATGATTATCAGTAATACTATTGTAAGCACCACGCTTAAAATTATATCGATTTGCTGTTAAATCTGGCATAATACTTGTTGATGCATATCTTAAACCAATAATACCGATTGACTTTGGGTGAATAATGACTTGAGTCCAGCTGCATAAATTATCCAAACGCCATAGTGTATTGACCCTCATGATTGCTGTTAAATAATATATATAAAACATCAGTTTTTTTTTCTCATTATTTAATATTGAATATAAAGAATGATAAATATTTAATAATTAATTATATATAGTATTCATATAAGTCATACTAATTTAATCACACAAAAGAATTAAACTTAACAATGAATCTTTTACTGTTCATAACCTCAAAATTTTTTTGAATGCAACAATTAATCATGTACTTCAAGCTAATTTATTGATATAATAAATAATTCTCTAATCCAAATATTGATGGGAACATTTTCTACATAAAGATAAATTGCGTTTTCAAAAAATTAAATTCATTTAATTAATATATACATGACGTGAAAATATATGGAAAAATTTCTGGCAAACAAAAAATGCGATTTGGCAATTGGCATAGGAATATTCAGTTAATTCATCTAGATCTCATGTCACGTTTTTTCTCTACCCACATATGTATAATACATATATGTACATATGATATATACATTATACATAAAGTGTTGTTGCGGTGATGATCATCGAACATATATATACATCTTGCACATGGATCTATATTTGTGCCCATGCGCGTGCCACCTCTTCTCACCCTTATAACAGCGCATAATATAAAAAAAAACACATATATATATATACATACCAAGAAAAAACTTTAATGTAGAAAAAAAAAATATACATATACAAATAAATATAACTTCCTCTCAATTCTCTTTCGCAGACGTGATAAATTTTTTCCTCTTTCTCAAACCAAACTTCAATAGATATACATATTACCAATATATACTTTAGATGTATGTATACATAACTAAATAGATTAAAAGACAAAATCTCAACACGAACGGGTATGTAAACATAACCTCAACCCATATATATCATATCACCAGAACGAAATAAAAATATATATCATAAAAAGAGAAAGAACAAGCAAATAAGAGGACTGTCTACAAAACTATGAGAAAAAAAAAATTGCAGACACGTGTCCCACACATTTTTTGTTCTCTTGATCATACCCAAGGGACTTGGCGACGACAGGGAAAAAAAATATATCCATATATACATACATACATATGCCTATATATACATATGCACGAATTAAGTAACAAAAAAAAAGGAAAAAAAAAAAATACGAAAAGAGCATCGAGTGGGGTATAACACATTCTAGATGGCTGAACACCATTTATATATGTTAGTACAATCCTATAAAGTGTATATATAACATATACACACACCCATAAACCCATACCAAGTATAAGAAAATCGGTTATAGACGGCGCAGGCGTCATAATGTCGATAATAAAGAAAGACACGTTCGGTACGCCCACCACGTGGTTACGATATTTGTGTCTGAAACGGTATAGGGCAATACTCATGTTTATTGTTGTCATCTTTATATATAGCTATAATATATGCTATTTATATATATATACATAAAATAAAATGATGTGAAATACTAGTGTATAGGTAATATAAGAGAAAGGGAGGAAAGACAAGGGAATGAAGGAGAGAAAAAGAAATATATATTGTGTGAGGGGAAATGAATATAGATAGAAAAAAAAAAAAAAAAAAAAAAAAGGATCGACATATTACAAATGTATATAGCTTGACGTTGGGGAGTTGAAACGAACGCGAGGGTCGAGGGCGAACAAGAAATTGACGATGAAAGAGAATGGATGAGGTTAGAGGAAGGGAAGGAGGAGTGTAACAGAGAGGGAGGCGATATGTATATGTTATAAACGAAGAGGGGGAAAATTGTCCCTAACGGGAATGTCGTTGTGCGCTGCGCTCTAGGGTTTTTTTTTTTTTTTGTTGTAAAGGCAAATGAAAGGACACTGAAATATGGTTGCAGTAGAGGTATATAGATTTTAAGTGGTCACTGCGATGATGAACGGGGAGGGCTGATCGTTTGTTTAAGAGATGGAGAGGGGGAGAAAGTATATATATATATATATATATATATATATATATATATATATATATATAAAATAAAGAAAGGGGATATTTTAGATTTATTATTGTTATTGTTCAGCTCTGTTGATTTCTTTTATCCCTTCTCTCTTTAGCAAATCTTTGTCGTTTAATTTCATCGGTGAAATATTTTTCTTCCAATCACACACTTCCTCAATATCAATGATAATAATGTTGATAATAAAGATGTCACTTAACTTAAATAAATTAACTAAACAAATGAGATATTAAAAAAAAAAAAATTTATAATTGAAAATTGTAGGAAAAATATTTACATTTTTTAATACTTATATATTTATATCAAATATTAATTAGATATTTTTGAATATAAATAATATATTTGAAAAGAATTAATTAATCTAATAATTAATCAATATATATAAATCATCATATTACAAGAGCTGATTAAATATATATTATCCATGTACATAAAGTGAATCATATTTCATTTATTCAATGGCATTTAAAAATAAAATGATGAAATAATTTTTTTCAAAAATATGTACATATATATATATACAAGCGCAAATATTCATAGATACATATATATATATATATATATATATATATTAGGGTTCAAGGATAAATTTGGGGAGATGGTTCCCCAACCATCGATGACGAAAGCGAGTTAGAAAATGGCGACGTGTAATCGAAAGATTTTCTGCAAGCATTGAAGTTCCTATACACAGGCGCAACTAGAGATGAAACTTATATATATATATATATATATATATTATATACGTGTATATATACATAGATAAATGTACGTACATATATATATATATAGATACATATATACATGCAAAATGTACGCGTTATATTATGTATACATATATGGGCGAATGCACGGATGTAAACATGCACAGGAAACGGACGATGCAGGCGCAATCGCCTGGACGGCGCGCGCAGGTTCTTATCGAAGGCTTTCATTCGCCAGACGCTTTTCCGTTCGCGCGCATATACCAATGTTATATATATACATACATATTAATTTATTACTTTGTGTGAATAAATAAACGTCATGTTTATTATTAAATTAATTATATTTATTGTCTATACTGTGTGATTGATTTATGTGAATTATATTAGAAATATAAGTTTATTTTATTATGTAAACACTTTTAAATGGAGTTTATAGATTGTTTAAAAATATTTACAATTTTAGGTTAGGTTGGAGAAAATTGTAAGAATGATGATTAGGATGATCCAATTTTTGTGTATAAATTAGTTATATAAGAATGTACTATTTTGATTGTAGACGAAATTAAAATAATATAAATAAATTTTTAGACATATATTTTTGTAACCGCCATTGTTGTAATATATATTATGAGAGCTGAATGAACTTCTATATATTATGTTTCGGTTTAATTATATATAGTAAATATATCTATTAATATTCGTCACAAAAGATTATTATGAAATATAGCATCACTTATATCCAATTTCCGTTACAAATTATTTGTATCGTAATTTTTTAAAACTCTGTCGGTATGGTAGAACATTAAACAGATTATCGATCGAGAGAAGGAAAATAAATTCCAAAAATTTAGAAATTAATAAAAATAACCACTGTCAATACTTTATAAATAAAATAACTACTTTAATAAATATTCTAAATAATAATTATTTTTATCACAATTAATCTTTCATAAAAGAATAAAATATAAAAGCTTATCTGCGCCATTCTAATGGATATATATAAATGATTCAAATTTCACCGTTGTAATATTCACACCGACATTGTTATTATTTGAATACTTATACAAACTATACAGTTTATCCCACACTACAGGAATCAAATTCAATTCCATATATTACAATAGTATATTAATTATTATACAATTTCATACAGTACAATATATTTGAAACAAATAATTTTTCTTGTTCCGCCATTGAAAATTCATTATATATATTAAACGACAAAAAATTGTAAATATATTTTATATAACAAATATAACAATGGTGATTACATCATTACGATTAAAAATAAAAACTTGTAAAAATTTTAAATCTGTTTAAATTAAACAATTTTTAAACTTTCCGATTGACTATATAATAATTATCACATATCGTATAAGTATATATGCAGATATTTCATATATGGCACTAAATATATATAAATATAATTAATATCATATATACATTTGATATATAAGTATTTGTTATTTGATAATAAATAATCCAAACCCGCATAATTGACACTCCGAAGCAATAAATTAATTCTATATATATATAAACAAATCGCCATATTATAATTCTGTATAATAATTATCAAGCTGCAATGGGTCGCGTTAATTAATAAACAAATCATCAATACTGTTAGATACTGTCTTGAAAATTCTATTTTTATTTTATAATCAAATCTAAAATGATAATTTTTAAATTTCTTTTATTATATTTGAACAGCTTTCTATTTTCGTTAATCCCTTGCCAACTGTCTGACGCACGAACTCTAATTGTAAAATTATTGTTTTATTGCACCCTGCATATTTTTTATAACTATTCACAATTTTATGGTATCTATCCTAAAACTTAAGCACATAAATAAATAAATACATAAATTTGAACAAAATCCCTTCCACTATCTTTTCCCACTACCTATTTCCTTCAACCAATTAACAATTAGAATTGCAATAACTCCACCCTCACCTATCCCTCTCTCCTCATCTAAAAACTCCATGCTCATTTTTCCAAAAATCCAAGAACAGACACTTCCAACTCAAACCTTACAACGATAACATTATAACTAAATATTCAGTGATATTCAAAATCTCCAAATAAATAAATAATTGAAACAAATAAGATATCAAGTTTACTTTTACCTTGCGACACGAAGAGTCTCTAACAATACGTATATCATTTATCATTGTCGATAATATATAATTGTAGTTTCAAATACTGCATATATATATATATATATAAACAAATAGATAATAATAATAATAATGTCTGACGCGTCAAAATGTCTTATACGCCATGTCAATAATGTGGGCGTCATTATTAAGTAACAATAATTTTTTTTTTGGTCTTTTATTTATACACATCTATACATATCGCATATTTACATCAATCATATTGCTCAATTATCTTCTTGTTTATGAAAATAATATACACCTACAATAAATATTAAAATATACAATTTCTATATATTAATAATTAAACTTTTATTGTCAAACATAAAGATACATTAATAATAAAAATCGTAATACATACATATATGTATATATGTATGTATATATTGTATGTATATATATACATGCATGTATATAGAAGTTGTATGTAAAAGCAGATCATAAGCAAAAAAAAAAAATGAAACGAAAAAAATTTATATGATGAGCAAAAGTGCGAGCGTGAGGTAAAATAAAAAAAAAAAAAAACAAATAACGAACCAGGCGCACTGTATGATGGTGAATGGGGTGGGGAATATTTGGAGGGGTGGGAAGGAAACCAATCGTCGACAACGAGCGCGCAACGCTCGGCGTTTGTGTCCGCGCGTGACCCCCGAGCAATATGTATATTCAAAAGAAAGATAAAGGAGTGGGGATATCTAAACGTGAACGAACACGCAGCGGGAAATGAGACGCTGTATATAATACAAGAGAGAGAGAGGGAAATTGACAACGACAGGAATGAACATGCGACAGCGACAATGGCAACGGTAAAGCGTGAAAGGGAGAGAGAAATTTAATGGATATATGCGCAAGGAGTGAAATGCTTGCGGCCTATTCTGCTTACTGCCAAAGAGAGGGGGAGATAAACTATATGTATATGTATATAAATATGTGTGTGTGTGTGTATATGTGTATATGTATATGCAGAATAGAATGTAACACACATATGTATTTTTAACACAGGCACGTTCTATTAATAAATCTATCTGTCCTTGTATTTTAAATTCTGTCTCTGTCGGTTAGTGGATTTTGTGTCACGCATGCGCGAACTTGTACAACCAAGCCAATTCCTCTTGTGGCAGCTCGAATCATTAACTGGTCTCCTTGGTAACCCCGGCCTACCTAAACCATTGGTCGGTTACTTATCCCCACCATATTTTACTGCACATAAAAATATAGATTATATATACATACAGCTACGTACATTTATTGTGTATATTAGTATATATGCGTGTGTATAATGCACGTTTGTGTATTGAAATGAACAAAATAGTGTGAGAGAAAGAGCAAGATAAATGACATGAGGGTCGAAAAGAGGCTTTACGAATAGTTTCATGTTGCGGCCCGATTTCTCTCTTCATTAAACGGAGTAAGTGGATGAAGAAATGAATAAACATGGGGGAAAATGAGACAAAAAATTTAAAACAATATATTAAACATACTTATGATTGTTGCAAGAAATTCTGGGAGGATTTATTAAAGAGTCTATTTAATAATTATTTTTTTATATTATTTTGTTTATACTTTTTCAATTATTTTTTTTTTTTATATTTGTTATTTTCTTTTTTGTATAAAATAGAATAAACAAATATGTATATCTAGATTAACGAGTATTTATTTATTCGTTTATTTTCCTGATATAAATATATATTATGACGAAAGTATTTTTTTTTTTTCTTTTAAAGGGAATGTATTGATAAATGTACTTGAATCGTTTCATTTCGAATTCAAGGGATACGTGTGTATACCAAACACGTACATTATACAGCCCGAGGAAGATTAGAGACAGAGCAAGAGGCAAAGAAAGAAGTCAAATTAAAGAAGAAAGAAAAAAAAAAAAAAGAAGATTGAAGCTACATGATAATAAAATTTCCAAATGCCCAGGAATTATTGTGTACGTATGTATATGGTTAGGTGTGCTGATACATCTCGTATTCCTGCAGCGAGTTTGTGTCGAGCAAGACAGAGCTCGTATTAGAGTAAAAAAAACATATATGTATAAGAATATTGTAAGAGAGAGGGAGAGAGCGATCGAGTCTCGCATCGGATAGGTCGAAGATTTTTAGTGCGATATAGTCCACCACCCATATTCAATATATGTTACACGTGCGAGTGTGCGAGGATAATAAATGTGGTAGTACAAAATGCGAAGTGTGGGGAGTGCAAACGTGGCCGCGAGACAGCTGTGCCATTGCCGTATCACTTTTATGAGCTTGTCGCCCCTCTTTATAATTCCCTATATTCATTTTTAATTTAAAAATAACGTTAAAATTTCATATTAAATATATAAGTTTTCATTAGTATTTAAAATCTTTAGATTATTTTTATTATTATACTCAAATTAGCGTTTATGTATTGAGAAAGAAAAAAATAAATAAATGCATATTTCATTGCTAGGAAAATATACAAACATAACGGAATAATTTTTGTCTGAAATTATGTACAAAATTATTTTTAGAATATAGTAACATAAAATTTTTAAAACCACTTGATGATCGATGATTAGGGGCTTGGCCTTATGTCGACCAAGTAATCAAAGACAGTATATATACATGTATATAATAGTGTTGGGATATTGCAGGTATAAAAAGTCTATGTAGTTGTAAGGGTATTATTATTTTCACATTGAAGCCCCTCGCTTGAGTTACGCGCCTGGCTTGAAACACTTTGCAGGGGTGTACATATTTTTCTCACATTATATTATCTGGAACAATCCTTAAAAAGACCATTCTCATCATTACTTTATATCTAAATTCAATTAACCTTTTAAATATAATAATTTAATCGCTTATAAAATGTCTACATCTTTATTTTGATTGAAATTTATTTCAGCAAATGGAAGAAAAAAAAAATTATATTAATGTTAAAAGACAATATTCCATAGACACAAAAAGTGAATACGGCCCTGTGCGCGTCGGGGAGAATTATATATACACGGAATCTTTCGTGTTTATATATTTTGTTGGTTATGTGCGTGTGTGTGTGTGTGAAGCAGACTGGCATGAAGATATAAGAGAGAAACGTGCAAGAGAGGGGGAGAAAGATGTCGGGAGTGCTATAGTAAAAGTCGACTCCCGTAACGATTGAATGGTCCCCCTTTGTATGCGAATACGACTGGGTATTCGTTCGTGCACGTAGGCACATGAGGATTGTATGTATGTGGATGAGAATGAATGTGTGTATATGTTGGGACAATAGTTAGATACGACGCTACATGCGCTCTTGAGAGTCGACAATTCCACAGTCTGGTGGCCCCGCCTTTCTTGGCAAGCATAATACTCTTGGGATTTGTCCACGTTGAGCCAATAGAATGCATTGAAATCGGTATGGCAGGTTAGGAAGGGGCGCCAACCTCGATATAGTAAACGGAAGAGTGGGGCGTGCGCTGTTGGTATGATCATTGCGGTGGGGTAAGAAGAGTGAGGGGCGTCATTTGCGAGAATATTGAAGTGGGGGAAGCAAGGAGGCAGACAAGCAGAGTATTTCGCTGGCAATGTTCACGGGACGGCGCGACGTAAACTTCCAACGTGTACGAGTAGTATTATTTTTTTTTTTTCCCCACTATTTTTTCATATTTCACAATATAATAAGTGAATTTATAATCTTGTGTTGAACTTTGTATCTAGTGACTATAAAAAAAGTGTACTTCAATATTGGATAATTAATTGTGTGTTTTTAATTTGTTTCAATGATGACAGTGATATTATGGTGTAATTTAAAACGTGCCTACATTTAGGTGTGACTGCGCAGTCGCCATGTGAGTATCCAAGCAGGGCTCCTCTATCCGTCGACAATAATTCGACTTACAGTAATGTACACGATACAATTCAGTGCCCTGTATCACTTCAATTTAAAACCGTGAAAATAAGAAAAAATTTTAATTAAATTCAGTTGTTCCGTTATTTATATTTTCATTTCCTTATATATTTTGATGAAAACTGTAGTGAAAAAAAAAAAAAAAAAAGTTTTAACGCTGCTATATACTCCCCCTCGACGTCATTATTTTTTGTTACTGTGCTGTTATTATTGTTATTATTATTATTATTATCATCATCCCTGCCTCGAGCTCCCCGTTGAGTTTCAGTCGGCCCCTGGCTGATTCGTGCTCTAACTCTCTCACTGTATTTTTTTTTTATTTTTTTTTCGCCTTCTCCCCAACTCTCTTTCGCTACACTCTCGGTCCCTCGTTGCTATTCCCCCCTCGGTTGCCGGGGCTCTCGGTATCCTCCCGCCCCGCAAAGGATAAAACATGTCGGGTTGGGTTCGACTCGTTGCGTCTAGTTTCCCTCCACTCCACCGCCCTTCTCTCACGCTCCGTTACGCTAATTATGGTGGTCGGTGCCCCAGGACGACATTTTGTTCTGCAACGTTCCAAGATGGATATCGTTGCCATCACTACTAACTACTACCACCACCACCACTACCACTACTACTGCTTCGTGTTGTTGCGTACATTCCCCCTTTTAAAAACCGTGAAAATCTCTTTTGAAATTGTCAATTCTATACAATATATATACAAGTTTTTTTTTTTTTGCTTGCGATCCTTTTTCTCCGTCTATCTATGTACCTATATGTATATATTTCTTCATTCAATGTTTCTCTCACTCTCCTTTATCCTCGACCTTGGGATTCGCGACTTTCTTTGGCGCTTGAAAGTAATTCTCAACCTCTCAACTTTTGTACAACTTACAAGCACATCCCACACACATATAATCACTTGAAAAAATTAACAAAAGTTATGAATTGCTAAATTAAAAAAAAATAAACTGTTCTTATTTTTCTTTTTAATTCATTCGAGATGACAGTATATTATTTTTATATCTATAATATTATTCCCTAAGTAAAATTTCGCAATTTTTCCATCATGTTTTTAGGTTACATATTTTTTTTTTGCTTGTTTCTATCCCTTTTTCAATGTACAGCTTTTCTTTTGGTTATGTATTACCGGTTGTCCCTTTCTATTTCTCTCTCCCCAACATTCTCTGCTGAATTTTCTCCCTGCATCCCTATCTTTTGGTTATATATATATTATATTATAGATATAGATATTGCGTGCTGAGTAACAGGAGAAAAAAGAATGTGCATTGTTGGCCACCCTCGACCGCCTCTCAGTGGTTCTCATTTCATACCTTTCATTTACAATTTAGGTTAGGTCAATTTTTTTCCATTAAAACTAATCATAATGCAAAATAAAAATATCGCAATATTCTATTAGTTGTTATTAATAAATATTTATGAATTTATATTAAATTTAAATATTATTCATTTATGATTTCTTAATAATTTTCATTGAAATAACTCACTCAATATTAGCACATTAATCACCATAAACGTTTATGTATATTTATTAAATTTCACAATTTTCTTATAGAATTATTAATTATTTAAATAATACAAAATCATTCACGTATTCATGTTATATTTATACACTCACTTTAATCTTTTTCAAGATGATTTTGATGAGTTAATAATTTTTATGACATTGGACCGTGCACTGTAACACGAAACGCAACTTGTGATACTGAATGAAGCATATAATGATGCCACAATTAGGTTATATATCTACATTTCTCTCACTTATCAATATTTATATCGGATTTTATGCAATTTCATTCAGATAAGTTGAAATAAACAAATAATCCTTTGCAATTTTCAACAATTGCACAATAATTACACTAAAAAAAATACAAAATAAAGTGCATTTTCATATATTCTATATAAACTCCACGCGCACATATATAAATATACATATATCATTCCATGTAAATATAAATATATAAAGTATACATATAATATTTATCATATGAGAAGAGAGTAGTATATGCAAACAAATGAAAAATAATTTCAACTTATCAATATTATTTTTCTCATATTGCTGAATATTAATATATATATATATATATATATTGTTTTTAATATTTAATTATTTATTCATTTTATACTTATATAAACATTTTTTTTTACAGCTACAACAACAAAAAATAACGGTAGAATCGAGTTTTAAAATTCAAAACAAATACCGGATTAAACCCACACGGGTGAATACAAAGATTCATCAATAAATGATGATAAGCGCCCACGAAATGCAACAACAACAGAATGTTCAGCAACAACACGTTCAACAGCAAGGTTCAGTTCAACAGCAACAACAGCCACAACAGCAATCTCAACAATCACAGCAGTCGCAGCAGCAACAATCACAGCAATCACAGCAACAACAGCAGCCACAGCAGCAGCAACAACAGCCACAACAACAACAACAACAACAACAGGATGGACATTCTCAACAAGTAACGCAACAAATTCAACCGCAACAACAACAAATGCAACAAGTACAGGTACAACAGCAATCACAACAACAGCCACAGCAACAGCAGCAGCAACCAAATGCTCAGCATAATGTTGCACAGGTGCAAGTTCAACAGCAAGTTGCTGCAAGTATGCCACAACAATTGCAAGGTGCTGTTGCTGTTTCAATGCAACATCAACAATCACAGCAGAGTGTTGGTGTTGCATCAATGGCATTGTCAGGTCAACAAGGCGCTACAACAATAACAACAATGGCTGCACATCCACAGGCAGTGCAGGTTATTCAGCAGCCAATGCAAAGTCAAGCTTATCATTTACAACAGTTGTATAATACACAAGGAACGCCATTATTAATGCCGGGAAATTTGGCATTGCATCCGGCTGGAATTAATCCATCATCGATACAAGTTATCACTGCTGGAAAGCCATTTCAATCAGCGGGACAATTAACACCGCACATGTTAACAACTGCATCGACGCCAGGACAAGGTGGTAATCATGGTGGACCTGGTGGTAAAGTTCAGGGATTTCCAGCTGGTTATTTACCAGTACCAACGTCAAATCCTGGTGGTGGACAAACATTGGTATTTGGCCAACTTGGTGTGCTTGGATCACCACAACCACCACAATCACTTCAACAGCAGCAGCAACAACAGAATGCCAATAAGAATGATCAAGTACAGAAAGTAATTATTTATAATTTTTATGTTGTTTTTTATTTTGTTTTATATTTTTATAAATGGGTATTTTTTCTTGTTGCTGGCTTTAATTTATATTCAATTATTTGGTTTTTTGTTACAAGTACACGACGTGTGCGGCGGGAACACAATCAGCAGCACGCGGTGGTGGAATGCAATTTGCACCGTGGCAATTTACACCACAGGTCGCGTGGACTGGGCTTCAACCACCAGGTGCAACACTTCTTGCTGCACCTAATCAAATATTTATTCGTAGTCCAACGCAACCTGACATGTATATACAAAGCCCGCAACCAATACAAACACACAATGGTTAGTATTTTGCGTTGATTTATTTTCTTTTTATTTTATTGAATGAATAGAGTCATTGTTAAATAAATGTACTCGATATTTGGTGAATGTTTTGAATTAAAATGATTTTAATGTTGTAGCATTAGCGGCACAACAGCAAATTCAGGGAGTGCAACAGATTGCAGCTGCCGGTGGTAAACCCCGTGTGATGGACATCCAGCAGCAAAATCAACAGCAAGGAAAGCAGAGTGGTGGCGGACAACGACCATTGAGCATTTTACCATCTTCACTTCAAGGTGTACAGGGAGCAAATATTAGACCGGCAAGTTCGGTATCGACACAAACGGTTCATGGAGTACAAACTACGGTACACACACAGATCACTGTTTGAATAACAACAATAAAAATGGGAACAAATTGCACCATGGGCTATTTCTCAAAATTTTCCATTCTATTATTATTCATTTCTGTTTTCTTCCTTTCTTTTGCTATAATTTCGGTCTGATTAGTTTTACTATTTATTTGAAATTATAAATTAATTTATCTATTTTTCTTTAATAATTTCCTTCATTTATTTATTTATTTATTTATTTATTTATTTATTTTTTTATATTAGCAAAAAAATATGGTATTCCATTTGGTTTTTTTGTTGAATTCAGAGTGGCAAGGGCAGTGGGAGTGGTGGTAAAGGCCGTGGTAAGCCGGTGGTTCGCACAAGTCCCGGGACAAATACCTCTCAAGGGGCTACAAAAGCTGACGCTGCAAATCAAACAAAATCTAATGTTCATCACGCCACAATGATAATGCAACATCCACCAAATGTTACGAGCAATAGCGGAAACGGTAACAAAGTACTTATAACAACAAATACGCCAGTTGTTACTTCTGCGCAACCACCTGGCTCACCTATGTCCACCGCTGACAAACAAAACTTTGGACAACAAAACAAAACAGTAATGCAATCACCACAGCAGCAGCAGCAGCAGCACCAGCAGCAGCAGCAGCAAGTACAGCAGCAGCAAGTACAGCAGCAGCAGCAGCAGCAAGTACAGCAGCAGCAGCAGCAAGTACAGCAGCAGCAGCAGCAGCAGCAACAACAACAGCAGCAGCAGCAGCAGCAGCAACACCAACAACAACAACAGCAGCAGCAGCAACAGCAGCAGCAACAAGTACAACAGCAACAAGCAACAATGCAGCCGCAGTATCAACAGATGTTCATGCAACAGATGCAACAAATACAGCATCAACAATTACAACAGCAATATCAACAACAACAACAACAATCAGCTCAGAACTCTCAGCCACAAATACAACCGAAGCCGCTGATGGGTATGATGTCATTACGACAGCCTTTATCATACCCCCGTTTCGTGAGCGGTGATATTAACTCGAGTATGTGGCCCTCAGGCATGACACTCCAACCACAACAACAACAACAGGGTGTAGTATTAGGTACTGAGAGACCAATTATGCCTGTGGTGTCCATGGGTGGTGTGGGAGTTGGAGTTGCTACGACTCTACAAATGGGTCAAGTGCAACAATCAACTATGCCTGCTGTTCAACAATTACCCATGCCGGTAATTTTCATTATGATAAATTATATATATTTTATCTTATATTTTTGTATATAAAATAAAGTGTTTTTTTTTCCTTGTTTTTCTTTTGTAGACGTTGAATCCAACGACGATTATTGGTAACCAAGTAGTGAGTGGTACGTCACAGGTTCAAACAATGCCAATAATGAGTCAACCAAGTGAAGCAGCACCGCCACCACCACCGTCCACAGCACAATCAGATAATGCTAATAGTACACCAATGATCGTGGCGGCGTCAACTGAACGAAATCAAACGAATGATTGCTCAACGGGAATGGTCCAACAGTGCAATACAAATACAACTCCGAGCACTGAAGAATCACGAGAAACGCCGAAAAAAGAGGAAACTGATAGCAAAGAAACCTCTGCTATAAATCCAAATTCTCAAGGTATGTTTTTTCATTTAAAAAAAATTGAATAATTTTTTATAGAAATTTTCTTACATTTTGCTAATAATTAATTGTTTTATTTGTTTATAGATAATGAATCGAGTAAAAATGCTGTATCAAAAGAAGAGAATACATCAACGACACCAAAAGTTGATGAAAAATTATGTAGTAATCCACTTGTGAATTTAGCAAATGCCGTTAATTCAATTACAAATGGAATAACAGAAGAACCAACAACAAATTCATTGGTATCAACTCCAGTATCTACAAATAATAAACAAGCTCCGCCTAAAGCACTAGTCAAACCACAAGTTCTAACACATGTAATCGAGGGTTTTGTTATACAAGAAGGTAAATTATGTAATTATTATTCATCAATTAATTCACAGATTTTTTTTACTTGAATTAAATTTTATATTTAAATTTAAATTTTATTTTTTAATTTATTTCAGCTTCTGAACCATTTGCTGTGAATCGTTCGACACTCAATGGATCAATGGGTCAAGATATAAATTCACTCAATCGAAATAACAATAATTTATTGGAAAAAGATTCTCATGAAGAGCCACCAAGTAAGAAAAGTACTGTTTCAAACTTTTTTTCATTTTCTTTAAAATTAAAAACATCATTGAATAATTTTTGATATTTATTTGTTTCTTTTTTTTTTTTTTTTGTAAATTGTATTGCAGGAAAGAAGCACACTGCAAATTACACGAATGAAACTGACACAAGTATTGGATCTAATGGAAAGTGTGAAACGTGTAATAATATTATTGATGAACACAATACAAAGTTCAAAAAGGATAAACGATTTTGTTCATCGATATGTGCTAAAAGGTAGGTGTGAAATAATTAATAATATTCATTGATAATACCAATATCTATTAATTGTTTTATTTTTGTATAGCAAAAAGCGAGAAACTCGTGAACGTGATACAACAGATAAACAATGGACGGAAATGGATGTTGATATAAAAAAGAACGATAATGATTCATTCAAAAAAATTCTTGACGAAAAATTATCAGTTGTTTCAACACCCACTGAAGAAACAATGCCAAAAATTAATCCTGTCAAGTGGACGGTAAATAATATTAAAGATTATACAAAATACTATTCATTCATTTACCAATTATGTAATTAAATATATATATTAATTATTTTATACAATAGGTAAATGAAGTTTGTGATTTTATTCGAAATTTACCGGGATGCTCAGACTATGCGGAAGATTTTGCTATACAAGAAATTGATGGACAAGCACTTATGTTGCTGAAAGAAGATCATCTCATGTCAGCAATGAGCATTAAATTAGGACCAGCGTTGAAAATTGTAGCTAAAATTGATTCAATGCGAATAGACAGCAGCATTAATACATCACCATCATCGAATAGTTCGTGAACAAATTTTTAATTTGTTTAATTTTAATGAGTACAAGATCATATGTACAGTATATTAAATTCACACACGACATGGAATTATTAAAAATGTCGAAGACATTTAATATGGGACAAATTACATTAATCAATTTCGGTACTGTTTATATCGAACTGTAAATATAATTAAGAATCAATATTAGTTTAAAATACGGTTATTTGAATTATTATCATCTTTATTGGTATAACTTCATATCGGTTATTATCATTATTAGTAATAATAGAAACAGCTTTTTTGACGACGATAAACAAATATTGTAGAATAAAAAAAATTACGATAATTAATTTTTAATTATATACGTTTAGTAAACAAATTATTGCGTATTTTAATTGTTAAGATAATGGAAACGTACTGTCTGTGTAATTGTTAGTTGATAATTTAAAAAAAAAAATTAATTGTGAATACATACGTGTTCGTAATGTGTAAATATATAATTATATATAATTTTTTTGTGCGCTAGAGAAAATGTTTTCACGTAATGTATAATGTGCAATTGAATCGACATTTTTTATACCACTTTAAAGTATCAATTACACACAAGAACAAAAAAAAAAAAAAAAAGAGAGTAAAGTTTGTAAGACAATGAAATTTAACTGCCAAAAAATTAATCAATTTCTTTTGTTTTTTACATTTATAATTAAAGTTGCTTTTTTTATTCATTGAAATATGAAACAATCTACATTTGACACGAAAATTATACAATGAAAATCAGCAAAACAATTCTACATCAACTTACATGTCATTTGTAACAAATTATATTTAAATTTGTACAAAATAATATTCTATAATAATAATATTATTACATAATTATAATTGTTTTGTGATTTATTTTATCCTTAGTTCCAAAAATTTATATTGAATTGAGTTTTTATATAATATAATTCAACAAATTCCTATTAAATTATAATTATTGTAGAAACTATAATGGATTTGGTGCATTGCGATCAAATGCAATGCCTTCTTGAAGAAGCTCTTCTTGTTGTTTTAATTGTTCTTGTTTCAATATTGGTCGGACATGCACAAAATAATTATATCCCATGTACACAAGATTCAATCCGAAAAAAATAGTGCTAGCGATGCATACATTAACAAATCCACGATGTAATCTATCCGCCAATTTTACTTTTGGTACTTTCTTCATAATTCTCAAATGTGTATTACGCTGAAAATATTATATTTAAATTATACATTAATTATTATACATTTTAATTGATAAATTAAACAGACAAGAACAATAATAAAGGAAAACTAACCTCACTTTTGTACCAAAGTAGTATAACATACAATTTGCAAAGTGACGACAGCGCCAACGACAATGTCTGACAACAGTTCAAAAAAAAAAAAATTATCAAGGCAACCAACTATGTACTTCTGAATTTTTGGTTATACATATACATATGTATATGTAATTTTTTTTTTTTTTCGTGTTGGAAAGTTGTTGTAACAATTATAATAAATTAATGGAGAATGTAAGCCCTCTATTGGTAATCACCATCATTACCCCCATTGACAGAACATATTTCACGTCAGCACAATAAAGAAAATAATTTATTTATTTTTTTTTTTTAGTTATAACAATAAAAAGTGACAAGTTGATTAAAGGGGATTATTTGTATTCCTGCCAATATGATGTCTTTACGAGATAAACAAATACGTATGTTAATAATATTATCAATTAATTGATTCTTAATTTATTAATTTTTAGGTTATGTTTATACAGTGGTTATTATTTATTTCACTAATTTATTGTGAATAATTGTAAATTATACATGTATATTAATTATTTAATTCCTTTCATAGATGCACTGAAGCAAATGCTGAATTTAAATCAGCCTGATATCAAAACCAACACTGCTGTGCCAACGTGGAAGATTTTAATATATGACAGAGTTGGACAAGACATTATATCACCATTAATTTCTATTAAAGAATTGAGGGATTTGGGTATTACATTACATATGTATGTCTTTCAGTAGTTATTAATATGATAAATTTATTTATTCAATTTTTTTCTTTCCATTGAAACAAGAAAAAAATTATAGTATGATTTTTTTTTTTATTACAGGCAATTACATTCTGATAGAGATATGATTCCAGAAGTACCAGCAATATATTTCTGTGCTCCATCTCAGGAAAATTTGGATCGAATTGGTCACGATTTAAACAATGGACTTTACGATATTTATCATTTAAATTTCATATCTCCAATATCAAGACAAAAAATGGAAGATCTTGCATCAGCAGCATTGCTCGCTGGTGCAGTTGCTAATATTCATAAAGTCTTTGATCAATATCTAAATTTTATAACTCTAGAGGACGATATGTTTGTATTAAGACATCAAAATAGTGATATTATTTCGTATCATGCAATTAATAAAGGTGAAATGAAAGATACAGAAATAGAATCGATTATGGATATTATTGTTGACAGTCTTTTCTCAGTGTTTGTTACACTTGGAACAGTGCCAATAATCCGATGTCCTAGAGGAAATGCCGCAGAAATGGTTGCGAGAAAATTAGATAAAAAATTACGTGAAAATGTTTGGGATTCACGAAATAGTTTATTTCAAGGCGAAGCGGTTTCCGGTCATTTTACATTTCAACGACCATTATTTATCGTTTTAGACCGTAGTGTTGATATGGCAACTCCACTACATCATACTTGGACGTATCAAGCATTGGCACATGATGTATTAGAATTGGCTTTGAATCGATTGGTGGTTGAGGAAAATATTGGACGGTCACCTGTCGGTGGTGCACGTGCAAAAACTCGAGCTTGTGAGCTTAATAATACAGATCGTTTCTGGAGTCAACATAAGGGCAGTCCATTTCCACAGGTAGCTGAGGCAATACAAGAGGAATTGGAGCAATATCGTGCATGCGAGGATGAAGTTAAAAAATTAAAGAGCACAATGGTTTGTGTTGATATATAATTATTATAATTAAAAATAATTATTCTCATTTTTCTCTTGATTGTTAATAAATATATTTATTTCTCTATAGGGTATCGATGATGATAGCGATGCAGCGTGCTCAATGGTATCTAATAATACAGCACGCTTGACAAATGCTGTTAATTCATTGCCGCAGCTTTTAGAAATGAAACGTTTAATAGATATGCACACAACAATTGCAACCGGAATATTAAATTCAATAAAATCACGTCGACTCGATACATTTTTTGAAATCGAAGAGAAAATAATGAGTAAACAAACACTTGATCGCAGTATTTTGGATATTATTAATGATCCAGATTCAGGAACGCCTGAAGATAAAATTCGTTTATTTATAATTTATTATCTTTTGTACAAACATGTCAGATGTTGAATTTAATAAGCATGAAGCAGCTCTAGCTAATGCTGGCTGCGATTTAAATCCATTATTGTATATTAAGAGATGGCGAGGTTATACAAAAATATCAAGTATACAAAATAGTTATGAGGGTGGTGGAACTAAGACAGTTAGTATGTTTTCTAAATTAATGAATCAAGGATCGTCATTTGTTATGGAAGGTGTTAAAAATTTAGTTGTTAAACGACACGTGAGTAGAAATAATTTTCTATTTAAATTTATTTATTTCATTTGTGTTTTTTTGTGTAGTAAATAATTATTTTTATTTTATTTATGTTTAAAGAATTTACCAGTTACCAAAATTGTCGATGAGTTAATTGAAATGCGTCAGAGTTCCAGTACTGATGATTATTATTATCTCGATCCGAAGCAGCTTAAACAAGTTGAGCAAGTTCCAAAAAATCGTACTACATTCCAGGACGTTATTGTGTTCATTGTCGGTGGTGGAAATTATATTGAATATCAAAATTTGAATGATTATGTCAAGGTAATTATCAAATTTTTGTGTTTTATCAAAAATATTGGAGTCTAACGTCATTGAAACGAGAATGAATAACAGAATTTGAGATTAAATTTTTATTAATTTCAGTAAATTCCTGATTTTTTTTTTCTTGTTACAAGAAAATACAACATAACAATTTACATCAATTGAATATTAATATCGTATTTTGTTTTATTGTAAAAAATTATCTTGAATCTCAACAACGTTGACACCTATTACCGTTATTCCTAAACAAATTGAATATATATTTTTTTGTTATTATATTGCAGCAAAAAACTGGGAGCAATGCCAATAAACGGATTGTATATGGTTCAACAACTCTGATAAACGCAAAGCAATTCCTCAAACAACTTTCCTTATTGGGTCAAGAAACACATTCATAATGGAAGTAAAAAATTATATTGGAAATATGGAATGTTATTTATGGAACAAGATAGTGAAAAGTATTTTGTTATCGTGATTTAAAAAAAAAAAACAAAGGAAGAAATTTTATAAGGTTTCGATTAGCTTCATGAATGCTTAGTTTATTCAGTTATTGTAAAGTAACACATTGTTTTCTTATCGAACATGATGGAGGCAGCAGTGATACTTTACAATATAATAATAATAAATTAATTAATTTATAATTTTGTAAAATTATTGAAGACGAAAACTCGATACTTCATTTCAATCCTTAGCAGAAGATCTCTGGGAATTATCGCGATTATTCGGGCTGTAAATAAAAAAAAAAAAAGGAAAAAAATAATATTATATTTGAATTTACAATTTTTAATTGTTGTAACCTCTTGTTAAGAATTATTGCCAGGATGTAATGATTTGAATTGATCTAATTGTTTTTGTTTGTTAAAATTATCCTTCATTTCATTATGTAGACAAATATTTTGATAAAGATAATAATTTTTAATTGCGGCGAATTGATATTTACTTATTAATTAATTTTTTTGATGAAAATTTAATTTTATTTTGGGTATCTGTTGGCTTTTTCGAATACTTTGAGACTTTCTAAAGATGGAATATTAATTTATTGGTTAATTTAGCTTTTATTCTCGTGTTCGCAGGTTATTTTTCTTCCCAAAAGATCATACTTATTACAATCGTGCTCATGCTCAGATTCTGAACTGCAATCGCTCTCACTAGAATCATCATAAGAACCGAGACCCGGTAAAATACCAATGCATTTCATCCCTGGAGTCGATTGAATTTCTATTGGCACTGAATCATCTTTTTTACTTCGTGATGATGATTTATCATCAGTTGTTTCTGACGATTCAGACAATTTTCTCTTAATTCCTTTTGCTTCATCTACACAAAATTCATTGAAAAAAAAAAAAACAATAAATTATAAAAGAAATCAATTGATTTATCGGATAAAAATTAATTATCATTAATCAAAAAGAATTATTTATACCTAATTTTTCTGTTTTTTTTACAACAATTCCAGTTAACAAACGCAATTGTGAATTTCTATCACTTCCACTTGATGTACTTTTATTTAAAGTTTGTGGTTTTTTTAATTCTTGCTTCAACTTTTCATCCAATGATTTTTCTTGTAATGAAGCAACTGCCGCTTTGAAATCTCTCATTTCTTTTTCTTCTTCCAAATTTTTTTTCCTCTCCTCTTCTAATTTAGTTCTATCAACAAGATCTAAGAATTCAACCTCATCATCATCAAGACCTTTTATCATATTTTCTGAACAAATAAATTATTTAATAATTAATCTGAATTCATATGAATAAAATAACCAATAATAATTATTATATATTTGAACTCACTCAATTTGTGAGCTTCTTCATATTCAACATCTCGTTTATTTTTTTGCTCTTGTAATTTTTCATACAATGATCTGGGATCGTATTTCTCTTCAGGTGGCTCTGAAAATTTATTGCTGAACATCGTAATGCATAACCTAGATATTAAATTAAAATATTCTCAAGTGAAGTAAATTATTGACGATAATTACCGAGTGGTTGATCAGCTGTTCGTACTCGATCCCATTCTTCTTGTCGTATTTTACGTTGCTCAGAAATTTCAGCTTCTGATATAAATCCAGAACTCATTTTTCCAGATATTTGTATTCGACGAATGTGATATGATATTATTAATTAACTATTTATAATTATTATTTACTTTCTGATATTTTGTTCACCCTCTAAGTCATTAACTTCAATTTTTATTGGTTATTTCACCAATGAAAAATGCATAGATAGTTTCCGAAATAATAAATTGGATGCATTAACAAGTTATGTTTTGATACAATGGTGAAATATACTACGTAATTTTTGACGTGATATATTTTTTTTACCATTCCATTCTGAAGAGAGAAAAATCATGCCGCGTTTTACAAGTGAATTCTACTGCAAAGTTTCAATATCCATGCGCGATTGTGGCGTCATCTGCAATTTTTGGTTGTTCATTAAATTTATAATTATTACCCCATTAGCCAAGTGCACCGTGCATGCACCTAGTGCACTAGGATCACGCACAGTGCACCTTAGGTGCCTACCTCGTGTGGTAGCACAGTAGGCCACTAAGTGGAATCCGAATTTTAGGATAATGTAGCCATGAGTCGTAATAAACTTGAGATATCATGTGAATTTCATTAATATTCAAGGACAAGATCCAAGAATCCAAGCGATCTTTTTTTTTGGATCCTTCTGGATCCTCTTGGATCCTCTTGGATCCTTTTGGATCCTTTTGGATCCTCTTGGATCCTCTTGGATCCTCTTGGATCCTCTTGGATCCTTTTGGATCCTCTTGGATCCTTTTGGATCCTCTTGGATCCTTTTGGATCCTCTTGGATCCTTTTGGATCCTCTTGGATCCTTTTGGATCCTCTTGGATCCTTTTGGATCCTTTTGGATCCTCTTGGATCCTTTTGGATCCTCTTGGATCCTTTTGGATCCTCTTGGATCCTTTTGGATCCTCTTGGATCCTTTTGGATCCTCTTGGATCCTTTTGGATCCTCTTGGATCCTTTTGGATCCTCTTGGATCCTTTTGGATCCTCTTGGATCCTTTTGGATCCTCTTGGATCCTTTTGGATCCTCTTGGATCCTTTTGGATCCTCTTGGATCCTTTTGGATCCTCTTGGATCCTTTTGGATCCTCTTGGATCCTTTTGGATCCTCTTGGATCCTTTTGGATCCTCTTGGATCCTTTTGGATCCTCTTGGATCCTTTTGGATCCTCTTGGATCCTTTTGGATCCTCTTGGATCCTTTTGGATCCTCTTGGATCCTTTTGGATCCTCTTGGATCCTTTTGGATCCTCTTGGATCCTTTTGGATCCTCTTGGATCCTTTTGGATCCTCTTGGATCCTTTTGGATCCTCTTGGATCCTTTTGGATCCTCTTGGATCCTTTTGGATCCTTTTGGATCCTCTTGGATCCTCTTGGATCCTCTTGGATCCTCTTGGATCCTCTTGGATCCTTTTGGATCCTTTTGGATCCTCTTGGATCCTCTTGGATCCTCTTGGATCCTTTTGGATCCTCTTGGATCCTTTTGGATCCTCTTGGATCCTCTTGGATCCTCTTGGATCCTTGGATCTTATTTTTTTCTGTCACTACCACCACTACTACTACCACTACCAGAACTACTACCGCCACTACCACCACTACCACTACCACTACCACTACCACTACCACTACCGCCACTACCACTACCACCACTACCACCACTACCATTACCACTAGCACTACTAGTGCACGATCGGTGCACACACTTGACACTTATATAGCTAATGGGGTTCGGACCAAATATACATTATAGAATGAGAAGTTACCCCAAGAGCCTTTGGTTCACTCCACGAAATACCACTTCATGATGTTACAATTAGTTCTATAACTATTGTGAGATCACAGTATTTCACGTTATGTAATAAGCCAAAATCATGTGAATTTCCCCAATATTAGACGCCATATCACAGCATCACAACCAACCGACATGACTGCAACACGCCAAACCATGTTCTCGTTTCATTCTTTTCTGTATCCTAATTGGTGAATTCAGCAATTGATACTGATGAATATTAAATATAATTATGCAATGTCTTGAGATGGAATAAATAATCATATGCGACAATGAATGATTATTTGTTTATATATTTGATTATTCGTTCCATCATTATTTATTTCATCGAAATCAATCCCCCCGCAACTCCCCGTAACCCCCCGCAACTCCCCGGAATCCCCCGAAACTCCCCGAAACTCCCCGGAACCCCCCGAAACTCCCCGGAACTCCCCGGAACCCCCCGAAACTCCCCGTAACCCCCCGAAACCCCCCGCAATTCCCCAGAACTCCCCGGGGATTGTGGGGAGATTGATTTCGATGAAATAAATAATGATGGAACGAATAATCAAATATATAAACAAATAATCATTCATTGTCGCATATGATTATTTATTCCATTTCAAGACATTGCATAATTATATTTAATATTCATCAGTATCAATTGCTGAATTCACCAATTAGGATACAGAAAAGAATGAAACGAGAACATGGTTTGGCGTGTTGCAGTCATGTCGGTTGGTTGTGATGCTGTGATATGGCGTCTAATATTGGGGAAATTCACATGATTTTGGCTTATTACATAACGTGAAATACTGTGGTCTCACAATAGTTATAACTTGTGTCAGCATGGAGTGGAATTTCGTGGAGTGCACCAAAGGCTATACTGGCGGCCCAATAGCATTTGATGCACTCTATTCAAGGCTATACGCACTAGGTGCATGCACGGTGCACGTCAGGTGCTTGCCTCGTGTGGTAGCACAGTGGCCCACAAGAGTGAAATCCAAATCATCGTCATCCTTGGATCAGTTTTGATCCGAAAGGATCCAAAAAAAGATCCAAATGGATCCAAAATGTCATTAATAAGATAAGAAAAATAATGATTGTAGATTAATATATTAATTACAAAATATCATAAAATCAATTAATAAAAATAATAAAATCTTAATTAATAAGTTACTTTGATCCAATACACAATTTATCGTGCCAATTTTTCTTTTCATTTTGTAATTTAAAATCACCTAAAAATATTTATAATTTTCGAATATAAAATTATGAATTTTTCACGTATTTATTTGTTTATTGATAGTTGTAATTTTATCACTGATGATTATAATTTTTTTAACGATTAAATTAAGATTATTATAAAAATCGAGACAGTACACAATTTATTGCAGATTATTTTTGTTTGTTGATTATTCATTCTACATATTTACATTCATATGTACACATATTATTCTTGTAAATGAGGAAAAATAATTTGGATAATGGTCAAGAACAAAATTAAATAAAAATAAAAGAAATATAAATTCATTATTGATTATATAAATATTGCTTTAATTAAAGAGAGAAAAATATTGAGGGAAGTAATAAAATTTCGTGCAATAAAATCAGCAGTACAAATGAGTCAATTAACGTGAGCATTTAAAAACTTCATCAGAAAATATTGATAGATCAACAAAATTGTTTAAATCAAAATGGCACGAAACTTGACAATTGCAATTTTCTTAGCATCACTTACACTAATTTGTAAGTTTAATCATATTAAACATCATAAATATATCTATTATTTCACAGTCATTTTATCAATAATTCTAGACATAAAATTTCTATACAATTGTAAAACAATAATTAACTGCTTGTATTAATAATAACCACTTTGTTTTTTTTTCTCCATCCAAGATGGTTATTGTCATAAAAAATGTGGTGAAAATGAATCCAATGATATTTGCGGACACGCGTGTGAACCCAGCTGTGGATTACGAGATTTCAGTGCAGTCCTATGTATTGTAAGTACTGTAAAAATGAGAATATTAATTATAATTAGAGAAATATGCAAAAAAAAAAAAAACAAAAAAAATGTACTATACTTATTAGGGTGTGGCATTTTTAGGCAACTTTTTTTTCATAAAAAAAACAGGCTAAACACTTACTGGACGGTGAAGAAAGAAGCCTGTTTAACGCGGAGCTATTAATTTTAATATTTGGAGGTTTCTCATCGTAATTTTCGTTTTTTCGTTTAAATAACATGGGAAATAAAATTTTTCTTGTTTGGATTTTTATAGCTCGACTTTCGCGCATCGTATAAATAAGTCTATAGTATATTCTTATAGGGAATCGAACGCTCTACAAAAAAGGTCTCTTGTACTTTTTTCATAGAGACAGGCATTCTAAAGATATTCAAACCCCAAGTTCAAAATGTATGAAATTTTGACTTTTTTATTGTTAAATATCGATACTAATAACTTTATTATTGTCTAAAAAATTATTTTTAATCGGAAAATTTTTTACAAGAATATACCATGAGCATATCTCTACTATGCGCAAATACCGGGCTACAAAAATTTTTTTCCCTTGCGTTATTTAAATGGAAAATGGATAATTACAAACAGGCACCTCTAAATATTAAAATTAAGAGCTCAAACTTCTTTTTTCACCGTTCAGTAAGTCAAGTATAATACATATACTTGTATATTAATCATAATTAATTAATTGTTCACAGGCATGTTCCTCAAAGACCCGAGGTTGTCGTTGTAATTCTGGTTTTTTGAGAGACGAAGAAACTGGACATTGCGTTGATCCTGAAGATTGTACCAACTGTGACGTTGGTGAGAGTCACTTGGCTTGTGGCAGAACTTGCGAGGGCACTTGTGCTAATCCAAGTCAACCTGAAAAATGCCAACTTATTGTAAGTATACATATCAAATATAATTGTCCATTAAATTTGTTATTTACTTCCCATAATTACACAGACATTGAAGAATAATTCATAAATAATTATTGTCTGATTTTAGCGTTGTGCCAAACAAGGCTGTCGTTGTGATTTAAGTAAAGACTTTGTTAGAGATACTGAATCAGGCCGATGTATTCCTATCACTGATTGTCCAACAAGTAAATAATAATTTATAATTATTATATATTGTCATTATGCAATGTTTGCAATTGACGAAATATGAATATTTTACCACATATATATACTTTATGTATTACATATTATTTAAGATATTGTCGAGAGAATTTCATTGACAAATTATATGCAATGATTCGTTCAAATTCATAATTAAAATTGAATTTTTATATTGAATCATTTTATGATATAAATAATTTATTCATAAAGCTCTATTAATTCAACAAATGATTTTTATTCATGCATATATATGTTTATATAGATTAGTTTATTCAAATAAATTCCGAGATACATCAGACGAATCCAATTGTTTCTATTATTGCTTCAAATAATATGTAAATAAATTTTTCTGAGTTTGTTTTTTCTCCGTAATTTGTACACATATATACATACATTTAAACAACAAGAAGAATCAACAACACCAGCGCCATCTACTTCATAATAGTGTCATGAACTGACCGATTGGCGGCAGCACATGTATCCGGAATCTGAACGCCGCCGCTGATAAATGCGGCACACAATGGAACCCACGCTTTTATGGTTACGTTTGTATATTATTTTTTTCGTCCAATTACAATAAGTCTCCCGAAGTATTTGACAATGGGATTGGTAAATTGTGATGGGGAAATTTGAATTTATATTAGAGAAATATTGTGTGTGTGTGCCTGCAGCGTGGTGGTGGTGGTGGCGTGCTGCTAATATATATCCAACGGAATAATTTTACCGGAAGTCGGCGTTAATTGATAATAAGCTAATCATACTTTGATAGTAATAATTATTTTTTTCGCATTAATTGTGTTGTTACGAATAATTGTTTCGTAGTATTTATAACATCTTGTACTCTTGATATTTCCTGTTGTGAATTCTTTAGTTATTTTCAATATTGAGAAATTCTGTATTTTATTTAACGAATTAATTGTTTGAATATTGAAACATAATGTCGAGTACATCACAAAAGCATAAAAATTTTGTAGCTGAGCCAATGGGCGAAAAACCAGTTACAGATTTAGCCGGTGTCGGCGAAGTTTTGGGAAAACGATTAGAAAATGCTGGATTTGATAAGGTAATTTATTTTTATATTTTTTTGTTTAATTTATTATTAATACGATTAAGATTCATGTTATTTTATGAATATATTATTCAATATTAATATTAATTTATTTATTTATTTACAGGCGTACGTAGTTTTGGGACAATATTTAGTTCTGAAAAAAAATCGTGAACTATTTCAAGAATGGATGAAAGACGTTTGTGCAGCAAGTTCAAAGCACTCGAACGATTGCTATCAATGTTTAAATGATTGGTGTGAAGAATTTTTGTAAATTTAATAATAGGAAATGAAATACTTATAATTATTGATAATGTAAAGAAGGAAAAAAAAAAATGAAAAGTATATTGGTGAGAATGCGATATTTGTTTGACTGGAAGGTGTTAACATATTGCTTCGTAATTTAAAAACTTTTAACAAATATAATATCACGATATTTTTATACTTAACCTAAAAAAAGAAAAACAATTTTTTTAAAACTTATGAGCTTAAATCATCATTGATTCCTAAATATTCTCTTTAAATCTGTTTATGAAAATTAAAATATATAACTGACTCTTCTTGTAAATTATCTGATGTGTTTATTTTTGCAAATAATGTTTTTGTGAATTACATTGTTTGTTGTCTACCTAATATGATAAATGAATTGAATTTTCTATTCTTGATATACAAGAATTTTATTTTCATATTCCTATGGTTACATAGAAAATAAAAAAAGAAAAAAAAGACTGAAGTGTTATTTATAAATAAAAAACCAAATGATTATTTATATATTACACTTAGTAATATTTCGATTACTCGATAATCTAACGATTTAATTTCATAAAAAATATCACTAAATGTTTTTACAGTTGTATGATTAATATTTATAACAATCATCGAATTCTTAGGTGTAATTCTTATATTTTCATGTAATAGTTATTATTATATTCTTGGTTTTTATTTTTTCACTGAACTAAAATTTTGCTGCTTGTGAACGTGCCTTTTCTTCATATTCATTTGTACTTGCTCGATCTGAAATATTACAAGTAATTTAAGTTAAACCCCAGAATATATCTAGAATAAAAAAATAAATAAACAAAAATTATAAATACCTTGAGAGAAATCGTATGGAAAAGTTTTACCCGATCGTTCTACACCATCTTTTAACTCTTTCAAGACAGAACGTGGTACCATAGTGATATCAAATTGTTTTGTCAAATTTTCAAGTATTTTTAATCCATCATCATATCGCCCAACTCGATCTGAAATAAATTATTTATTAATTTCATCATCAATAATATTCTTCCTTTTTTTCAATTCAACAAATAATATAAAATATTTATACTCACTATAAACATCAATTGAACCTACGAGGATATTACATCTAGAATTAATGGATAATTTTGGATGTGTATTTAATTTTTTAACCAACTGCTCCATCAGTTGTACATCTTCGTTTACTTTTGCATGCTCAATAATTGGTCTAAACAATGGAGAACTATTATAGATAATGTGATCATTCCACAATTGTTCTGCCTCCGGTGATTGTTTAATAAAATGATAATTCCACAATACATGCATAGGACGATTAATCTGATTTTCATTCATTTTGTTTGCCCATTCGGTGAATGTTGGCAAAACACTTGGATCAGAAATCAATCCATGAACCATAGCACCAAAATGATATTTAAATTCAATGATTCGTGGGTTGTCATTGTCAAATGGCGTGTCTATTTTCAAATTTTCCATAAAACTCTTTAAGCCATTAGTAAGTATCACTGATTTTGAATGAAATTTTTCAAAGTGAACTTCATTTTTTAAACTTTTTTCCATTAGGTTTCCAATCTCATCAAGATCTTTATTTCTTCCTAATTCAATTAACTTATCAGCCATGTCTGCAAAAATTAATCGTCTTAGATATGAATGGTTTTTGATAACTTTTTTCATGAAATCAAGTGCTCTATCAATTTCATTATCATTAAATAGACATCTGATTATTACTCCATACAGCAAACCAGCTTCAGTTCTGTTCTTTGCTTGTGATGTTATTATACGATCAGCTAAGTCATAATCTTTTCTTGCTATTGCTTCTGAAAATTGTGAATTTTTTCTATGTTGTCTTGTGGCAACAGAATGTACTTTTTTCGTAATTTCTAATGGTCGAGGTAAATCTGAATGAACAAATGGAATTTTTTGTCCATTTCTATCCAATAAAATACTCAATTTCTGGAGAAACTTTTCAGATGGCTGAATATCATCTTCCTGCATTTCAGTCCACAATGCTAAACCATTTTTCCAATTATTAATTTTATCATAAACATCCAATAAACTCATATATAAATGACCACGATCTATTCTTGTAACTCCTTTCATTACTTGTACTAATTTTTCAAGTTCATCGTATCGTTCAAATCTAACGAAATGGTTTATTATATTTGTTAATCTGTCATTATTAATTGGCACAGCAGAAGTTTCAAGAATTTTTTGTGCTTGACGTAAACGATTGCAATCAAAGAATGCAAATGCCAAGTCAATTAATGAATTAGTTTCACCATGAACTTCAGTACTCAAATCTGTTAATTTCTGAAGTGAATTTGCATCTTCATTGTCAATAAAAGCCTTTGCTAATACATTTTTATACGGCGTACATTTATAATCAATACACGCGCGTTCATATGCTTCAAGTGCTTTCTCTAAATCATTATTTACCATATGATATTTAATCAAAGGACCTAATGAATTATTATCAGGAATTATAAATTGTTTAGATTTTAGAATATCAAGCATTTGATTCATGCTTTCAAGTTGTTTTGCCTCTATCAAAACATCAAAAAGATCACGTACTGCTAAAGAAAATGTACGAGACGTATGTTCAATACGTGTAGTATCTGGTTGATTAGAAATAAATGTTACTGCATCATTAAAACGGCCTTTTTTTATCAAAAGTGTTGCATATCTAATAATTTTCGTATTATCCAATCTGACACCTTCCAAACTATTTAATTTATTCACATACTCCTCAGCGGCTTCAAGATTTTCTTCATGACAAAAAAGATCAATAGCTTGTGCTAATACAGGAGCAGATGTATAACCTACTGAATCCAATCGACGCAATGTTTCATGAGCACGTTCAGTATTTTTGTTTTCAATATTATAAGCAAACATTCGTCTCAATTGTGTAACATCCGCTGTATGTACAGTATTCTCTGAATTGTCAACAGTATTATATGGATTGTATTCATGCAATGGAACTTGCTCGAGTGTTCCTGAAGCGAGCTTTTCAAGAGTTGCCAAAGATTTTGGTGTTGCATTATCTTTTAAATATGTTTTAACTGTCTCACAAACCTCTGGTGAAATGCTCAGACCTGATTTTTCCATTTCACTTGAAATATCATTGATAATTTCATAACGATAATTTGGAATAGTTTTTATAATTTCTAATAATGCAGCATCAGTTAATTTTATTGATGTTTTGTCATCATTTTCTGTATCTGTTTTACGATCCATTAATCGGAGTGCAGCTACAAATGATTTAGGATCATTACGTAGCATAAGTGATTCAACTAAAAGATGAAGAAATTTTTCACTTGGATAATTAATTGGATACATTGACATAAACATTCCAGCATTTTTCATTTTTTTTTCATATAATAAACGACTAACAATCGCCCACGATATATTTTGCATTGGAATAGAAAGTGATTCAAGTGTGACAATGACAGTTTTCCAAGTGCCAATCATATAAGGAATAACATAATCGCGTAATGTTTCCATAGACGGCTGTAATTTGAAATCATCAATCATTAATTTGAGGATATTCAACATTCCATCTTGATCATTCATTGTCGCTCGTGATTTGATCAATGGCCAAAAATAGTGAGGACGAATTTCACCATTTTGATCTCGCCATGCCTTCAACAGTTCAATAATAATTGATGACTCGCTTTGATTAATCAAACCATGATAGATAATTGTTTGAAAAGTACGATTACAGTCTGTACGTTTATTAAGATGATTGCAAATATTTATGATGTCCTCCCTGGATAAATTTTTATTTTTAATTGCCGCTCTAGCAAGAGATAAACTTCGAATATTATATCTTGTAGAATCTCCTGATGATGTGTCAAGTAATGTTAATGCTGATGATATTTGTTGAATATTTATGAGTTTTATCAGTATACGAGTGACATCAACGTCAGATGAAATATTACATAAATGTGTGTTACAAAATTCTTCAGCTATTTTAGTGTGTCCATTAGCTGCCATAGAATAAAATACTTCCATTAAATGTGTACTCAATAAATTTAATTCATTTTTTTTTATTTCCTCCATGGTTGTTTCGATTGCATTTATATCACCGCGTTTAGCATAAGCACACAATAGTACTTCATATGTATCTGCTGATGGTGATATTCCAGCATTTGTCATTGTTTTTAATATTTCAATAGCATTTTCCATATCATTAGCTTCTGAATGACCCATAATTAATGAATTAAATACATTTTCACACAATGGCAAATCTTTATTTTTCATTATTTCTAATATTTTTGTTGCACCAGCAATATCTCCCTGTTGACAATAAGCCGCAATCATTTTTTGGTACGTAACACGATTAGGCTCAATTGAATTTTCCAGCATTTTTGCTATAAATGTACTTGGTGAAAATTTATATTCTTTCTCTAAATAAACATTGAGTAATGAATTATAATGCGATACATCCATTGGAACATTCAATTGTACTAATGTATCCCACACATGTTGTACTAATTGAACACTCTCTTTATTATCAGAATCAATGAGTGGTCGTCCACAGCATCTAATCAATAATAATGATTGTAAACTTGATAATTTTCCTCCTAAATGTACACTTGATAATATTTTATCAATTTCTGATTTCATTACTCGTCCAGATCGATTTAATTGCATTTCAAGATTTTGCAATGTCGTGTCAATACCATAAATAGGTGTTTCATGATATTTAAGGTGAGCATTTGTTGCGTAACTTCTATAATAAAAATAAAAACAATATGATAAATTATCAGAATGTAATAAATAATTTTAAAATTATTTTATATATTTACAAATCAATTTAATTAAATAAAACATTTACATACTTGGTTAAGTTCAAATTAAATGAATGTGTTTCACAAAATTCGTGTTTAATACCGGTTTTTTTTGTCTGTGGTTCATTAAATACTATTCTTCGTCCTACATTATTAAGTTTTTTCAAATTTCTAACATACCGCAGCATCATAGACATGATTTTGTACGTCGTTTATAACAATATATTAATGTTTTACTTGCAAATTACTATTAAATTAACGAATCAAATTTCTTGAAGACACTGGAGCAGACAAATATTGAGATATAAAACCTGCAAGATAATGGCTGTTCTCTATACACACGTGTTTCACACTAAGCCCACTAGACTACACACACATTTATAATATTCAATCTATATACTTATATATTAGTGATGTAGAGATATATACATGCATATAAATATATGAGTATATGACATAGTGTACTTGAGTGTGCGTTTCGTAACACAGCAGCGCCTTGCGGTAATAATGAGAAAGTTGCGGTAAATTGACTCGCCTGGCTTTAACCTAAAATTCATCAATATAAAATCTATATCCCCTATAATAAATTATAGACAATTAACCAATGAAGAAAATATTAATAAACACATATAAAAATAATATTCTATTCCTTTTTATTGTAACAATAAATACATATTACATAAAAAGATACATAACCCTTTTTATTCAATTTGAAAATTTTAAAAATGGCGGGCTAGTAAAAAAATTTTTTGTTAATCCGTTGGTCAAGTGTTCTGATGATGATTCGTCGTCGTCGTTGTTGGTGCATAGTAATTTTTTGTAGTAATATATACACAAGCTACACACTCTCTTTACATCACCAAAGAAAAGAGAGAGTACATATGTACTACACATAACTTATAATATACATATATACACGATAGTTACACAAGCATATTCGTTTTTTCACAGACAAAAGTCGTAGTCATGATTATGAAAACTATATACATATAACTAATGTACTCGCCGTAGTGGAAGGCTTCAATTTGCATTCACCTCCTCAGTATTATATATATTTTATACACTGTGCCTGTAATCGTCCGGATGCTGTGGGAGGCTAAAATACTTAAAATATACAGTATTTGTCAGTGTTTAGGGCTACTTTGAGAGCCACCGTGACTCCAACATGTTTTGGACAAACGTTTATACACTGTCGCCGCATATTGAGGCACTACTCAACAAAGAGGTTTGTATGAATTTTATAATAATTGTCAATTGTTGTTTGCAATTGTGTATGTAACATTGTATGATTTATATTATTTAATGCTCATGCAATGCAAGTTATACTATTACAACTAGTTGCACTATTATAATTATAATATAAATGACAATGAATTATAAGAATTTATGTATCTATGCACACACATATATATATATATATGCATACATTTGTACATATGAATATGTATTTTGTTAATTTTTTTTATTTTTCAATAATCAGGATGTCACTTTACATGAGTTGATGGACCAAGAGGAAATTGTACCAGAATGTAAAAGTCAAAACAAGAAATTAGTTGAATAGTAAGTTGACTCGTTATTTTGTGGTTTTATTTTTGTACTTAATTTTTTTTTTCGAGCTCAATTGTTTTATTTATGTTTTAATAGTTTAACCAGGCCCGAAGTGATGGAGGAATTAGTTACTCTAATAACTAAAGAGCCTGAAAATGATATAGAAGAAAAATGGAGGTACAAGTATCCAAATGTGGCGTGTGAATTACTTACATGTAATGTGCCAACACTCAATGAAAAGTTGGCAGGTGAATAAATAATTGATTGCATATATTTTTAATGTTTAGAAATATGTATATGTAATAGGGTGCTTTTTTTTTTGAGGCGACTATTTTTTTTTTCTTTGCTCAACAGACGGAATATTACTTTAAACATTAAAAAAAAAATTCCCACCAATGGTGAGCTCTTAATTTTAGTATTAAGTACTCTCATTATCACTAAATTATGTTCAGTTAATTACGCTACTGGTAAAAAATTTAGATTAAACAGGGAAATTTCAAATTTCTAATTGTTTAATTGGATTTTTTTCGAAAACTTTTAGTTCTACGGTTTTTAGTTAAGAATATTATTCTGTAGGAAATTTAATTTCCTACAAAAAAGGTTTCATTAACTTCTGTTGTAAAGTTGATAGTTTTTGAGAAAAATGGAAAAAACCATGAAATTCAAGCAAAAATCGGCTTTAAACATTTTTTACCGATAGCGCAGTTTACTGAACATAATTTAGTGATAGACACTAATAAAGATTATATATTTCTGTACAATTTCTGCTGAAAACCAACTAAATAGCATAAAATTCCGTGAAGCTCTACATCAATGAAAAAAAAAAATCAAAATCGAGAAATACGTATTATTCAAATGGGAAAATTTCAAATTGATAATGAGAGTACTTAATATTAAAATTAAGAGCTCATCTTTGGTGGGATTTTTTTTTTTTAATGTTTACAGTAATATTCCGTCTGTTGAGCAAAGAAAAAAAAAATATTCGCCTCAAAAAAAGCACCCTAATATACATGTATGTAGGTATATTTTCTTTAGAATAAGATTAAAATTTGTGATTGCAATGTTTCAGGCTCTGATGCATTGTTAATGAAATTATATTCATTCATTGACACCGACAAACCACTCAATCCGCTTCTAGCTTCATTCTTCAGTAAAATAATTGGAGTTTTATTAATTCGCAAAGGAGATCAGGTATATATTGATAAATATAAATAACTTTTTTTTTTAAAATATTATTTTAGGTCTAAAATTATAATGAAAAAAAAAAAAATTACATATATATATACGTATATAAATAAAAAAATTAATAACGTAAACGTTTTAAGTGATTGTGACAAAGCTTAATTGTGCCAATCTGAAAAGTTGCTGATATGAGCTAAGTTCATGATTAAATAATATATATGAGTCTGTTTTTTCCCTTTTCCTTTTCCTTCATAAAAACCATTTCTTGCTTCATAAACCTTTCTTTCTTTTTTTTGTTTTTTTTTTTCCCCATTAATCAACTTCATATATAATCCCGTCCTAACCTCCAGAATTGGTACTCCTATCAATTCATGTGTTTACAGGTTTTAGAGTTTCTTAAAAGTCGTCAAATGTGTGTTGATCGACTTTTGCAACACTTGGAAACGTCGGCAATTATGGATTTAGTATTGAAGCTTGTTACAAAAGTTGAAGGAAGTGATATGCGCCAAAATATATTAAATGTGAGCGGTATAATTGTATTTTTATTTATAATATTTCAAGAGATGATATTTCATAGAAAAAAAAATCTTTTGTAACATTGCGTGAATAATTTTAAGAATTCACTCTTTGTGTACATTTTATTTTTTATTTTCTCCTAAATTTCATTAGTATTATCATCATCATTGTTATTATTATTAGTTTATGATTAATGTTATTGTCATTATTCCATTTTATATTTATTTAGTTATTCATTGTTATAATTTTGTTTTTTCATATTTATTGAACAAAAAAAAAAAATGAAAAAAATTAGTGGCTGGACACACAGCAACTTGTACAGCAATTGATAAAGTTATTGTCGCCTACTTCGGGATCAGCAAGGCATACTAATGCGGCTCAGTTACTTTGTGATATCATCAAATCAGCAAGAGAGTACACGATGACCTGTACTGAACGAGTAGAACATGATCCAATATTAAATACACTAGAGTCGTATGTATTTGTATTTGTTTTAAATTAAAATTTATAATATGTTTTATTTTAATAAAAAAAAATTCAATTATTGTAGTGAAGAGACTGTGTCTTTATTGCTGGATACAATATTGTCCGGTGAACAAACAGAGAGCAGTATTGTCGGAGGAATTCAAGTTCTATTAGTTCTTCTTGGTCAAGACACAAATAGGTACATAATGAAATTGATTATAAATTATTTATGAATATTTAAAATGGAAAATTTAATTGTAAATTATGTATCTATTTATTTCAGTAATATAAATGAACAAGAGATGCAAGGAAATAATTCTGGTGATGAAATAACAGACAACGTAGATCGTTCGAAAAATATTGTAGGGTACAAGATTGTACAAAATGCCACTTTACCGTACCTGGAAAAATTACAGAATCTTTTACTAAATCCACCGCCTGTAAGTGAAATTATTATTAATATGAGATTAAATAATAAATATAAATAGTAAAATAATAAAATAATAAAATATATTTTGATTATTTTATTTAAAATGAAATAATTTTGTTTTTTTACTTTAAAGAAAAAGGCAGTTAAAACAACAGCGGGACTTTTAGAAGTTCCTTTAGGAAATACTCGCCTACATATTGCAAAATTATTAACAGCATTACTTTCAATAGCAAATATAAAAGTTTTTGAAAAGCTTGCGCATTTAGGAACATTTCAAACACTATTGGTAAATATTAAATTTATTCATTGATATTTAATTATATTTTTGATGTAATAAAATTTTCATTTATTATTATTTCACTTTGTTTTTAAGGATTTGTTTTCTATATATTGTTGGAACAATTTTCTTCATACACAAGTGGAACAATGCCTGGGATTTGTAATTAACGGTGATTGGCAGGAGAATAATAATTCAGTGTACACGCACGTAAGACCATTGCACAATTTTTGCATAGTTCAATTAAATAAATATAAAAATAAGACAAATAAATATTTATTATCATTTTAAATTATTAATTATCAGATATTCATTCAATGTAAATTGATCGATCGAGTATTGGAGGCTTGGGATGGAAATGACAACAAACAGTGAGTTACTAAAAATATTTTAATTGTACTTAATTTTTTTTTCTCATTAAAAATGAAAAAATTTTTTATTAGAAACAAGAAAAATGGAATACGTCAAGGTTATATGGGTCATTTAATAACCATAGCGAATCATATAATGAAAAAATCTGAAAAAAATCAGGAATTCAATGAATATTTAAAAAATAATTTGGACGCCGAGTGCCTGCAAAAGTGGGAAACGCTTGTAAATACTCAGTTATATAAAATTGATATGGCTCAAGAAGTGCAATTGGTAATTTCTTTATTATGAATAAATATTTAATAATTAAATTTATACTTTTTATTAAAAGATAATAATATTTAATTACGTTTTTAAATTTCAGTTTTCGGTTCCCACAAGGTACATGGCATCGTCTGAAGATAGTACAGAAGATTACAATTCATATTCACAAGATGCCTATGTACAGCAGGTAAGAAAAAAATTTTTTTTATTAATAGTCAAATTGTGCGATATTTATTTATTTTTATTTAATGGAATTTTTTATTTAGGCTTATGCAAATTATCAAGGACAGCAGATGACACCGCCATACATTGAAAATTATGGGTTTCATGATGACGGATTTAATGATAGCAATGATGCCTTACAGTGAGCAAATTATTTTGAAAATAAATTAAAAAAAAAAATTTTTCTCATGAATAATTTCTTCATTTTTTTCAATATTATTCAATTTTAACAGGCCTAGTAATTCAGTTGATCAATTAAATACGATGCCATCCATTATGAGTGAGGAAGATCTTGTTAAACAAGAGGAGTCATTCAATAAGGTAAAAAATATCAAGATTAAACAAAAAAATTTAAGTATAATTTCATCCAGAATGTAATAATAATTCTTATTGTCTTGATAGATTTGTCAACAGAAGCAAAAGGCCGGCCTAGAAGAGGGTGGAATTGAATGGGGCGACGACGGTGAATTGACCTTTCAAACCGTCATTGATAAACGTGATTGGTTATTTAAACAGCAACAACATGACTCAATATCATCGGATGAAGATGAAGACGAAGATAATAAAGATTTACACATGGAAATTGATTCGTCGAATCGTGAGTTTATATTCATAACATATAAATGCTAAAGAAAAATAAGAGGAAAATAATTCTAGGTAATAATTACAATTTATCTGTTAGCTTGGATGCCGTCAGGGGATCAATTGCCCAACAATACTGTGTTGCCAGAAGTAAATCCATGGGATTCAACTATTTCACCATCTGATGAATCTGCCGGTTGGGCCAATTTTGATAATTTTGAGAGTACACTTAATATAACTGGCTCTATTCAATTCAATGTGATTGATACACCGAAGGAACATGAAGTGAAGATGGTACCTGAAACAACGACAGATATAAGCGATGATAAAGCTTCAGTAGAAGTTTTAAAAAATATAAATGATGTTGTTCCTAATAATAATACAGAAAAAAATGTTGCGGCCAGTGTAGCGACAATTTCTAATAGGAATTCACGTGAAAACACGTCTGAGAATAGCGGCACCACCACAACTCCTTTAAGTTCAGCCGAAAAAAAAATGACAACTGATAGGTATGTAAGAAACTTGAAAGAAAATTAATTAAAAAATAAAATTGGATTGTTAAGATATTATTACATTTGTGTAGACTTATGAATAATTTGATATTAATTTATGGAATTGAAATTTTATATTATTATTCATTTGATATCTGTTTGAATAACTTTCTTATTTATTAATTTTATTAGAAATAATTATATAAATATTACTTTTATAATTTGTTTCTTATTTTGGACATTTCAGGGAATCTGAGAAATTGGAGGATGAATCGCGTGCGCTTACCACATTGTAAGAATTATGAAGGAGGATTGTTGTTGGATACTGTGTGTGTATATTAAATAAACGGAGTTTTGAGATTCTACGTTGATTCATTGGGTGATATTTCAAAGAGTGAATGCGTCGTAAAACGAAATAGAAAAAAGAAAAATACAGAAGAAATAATAAAATATTGGGTTCTCATACAAAGTTATAATTCAGTTTATATATATTATACATAAATCATATCAAACGAGAAATACAGAAAAAAAACCAAAAGCTGTTATTTTATTACAAAAATTTCCAGGATTTTCAATATATTTCTACAAGAAAATTCATCAAACATTTTAGCAAGCTGCATATTATGATATAAATTACAGGGTATTATTACTATTCTTATAAATATTATTATTTCACATGTGATGGAAAAAAAAAAAATTAAAACCAAACAAAAAAAAAATGTCATTCATTTATAATTCATAATTGTTTTTATGATGAAATATTTTTTTGCACTGTAAAATACGTCATTAGAAATTGAAAAATTATTTTCGATGTGTTGAAAACACCATTTTTTTCTTACTACACATTCATAATTGATATAATTTTCATGTATTGCTAATACTGTTAATTTGAAATAATAAATTTTTTTTATTTTCAATCACGATATATCAACGCGAATATTGTTGACGCATGCATTAAAAAATGGAGGAATTATTCATATTATACGTCAATATCTGTGGATAAAATGTCCATAGTTCAAGATAAAGAAATATATATTATTTTATTGATTGAACAACTTTATATTACAGTAGTATTTTCAGTTCCATTTTAATTTTTGATACATTTATTTTCCTCATTAAATCATGTTATATGTATAAATAGCATTGAGATGTGGCCTTTAGTTTATGCAAAATTCTGTTTTTTATTTATATCTCCTTAATAATTACAATAGGTATAACTGTTTGTTTGTCATTCCATTAAAAAAAAATTTGCATTTCGTTTTTAAATTCGGTTTTTGCCGCGATATGTTTTTTGTTAATACAAACATGAGAAAAAAAATTTTTTGCTGCAAATTTCATAATTTAATATAACAAATAACAAAATAAAACAATTTATATTTTAGTTTTTTGCTAAAATTTATATTTTATTTATTTTTTAATAATACATACTTTGATAGTATAGAAGAAGAATTGACGAAATTGAATTTGAAAATTTTTATGGTTATGTTCGCTAAATAACGACATGAAAGCTAATCAAAATAAAAACATGTTATAGGTGTTTGTTGATGTTGAGTACAAGAAAACAAAATATATTATATTCACACGTGGCAGTATTAATTTTTCACTTTTCATCATAAAATAAAAAAAAAGATAAAAGTATTATTTTTATTTGCTAATAATTAATTATCTAATGATTCGAGATTTGCAATTAATTATTGAATTACTATAATCAAACAATAGATAGACTTATACGCAAATATTAGGTAAAATTTATATTATTAATTAAGGATATTTATATATTATTATAATGTATTTTAATGTTTTTACATATATTTTGTTCATTATGAATTATAACCTCTTTTGTCACTTTTCTCTCAATAGATAAATAAATTTTTCCACTGTACATGAAATGGAAATTTTATCGCTATGGACAACGATGTGAATCTCATTAATTCACACATGAATAGCAAGAGTGATAAATCATTGGAAAATATCAAACAAAAGCCACAAAAAATTATAAAGAGGAATAAACATCTCAAAATAAAATTGGAGACAGACATTGTACATAATTCTTCATGTCAACCAGTCACTGAAATTTCAACATCATCTACAAATAGTCAAAATATTAAGAAAGAACCGGAACAACAGATTATTCAATCGAACAATCATTATTTACATTTGCCATTTAAGTCTGAGCAAACAAAGAAAAAGCTTCGACCATTAATGCACCAAAAAATTACGCAATCAAAAATATCAAGAAATATGTGTGTAAAAATTATATTTTTTTTGCTAATAACTGCAATGGCTGTAATAATCGCCAATTTATTAAATGAATTCAATGGAAATTCATTTGATTTTGCGAACGCTGATTTGGAATTGAAAGAAAAAATTTATGGACAAGACAATGCTATTAATGAATTTATTGATTATTATCGTGAAAATAATGAGCCATTTTATCTTGTGGTGTTTGTTGGTGGATCGGGTGTTGGTAAATCGTACACTGGAAAAATAATTAAAAAATATTTTTTACATTCACATAATATTTTTGAATACACTCCGCCTTTAAATTCTATTCGTGAATCAGCATTTGATAAATTATCTTCACTTCATTGCAATTTATTAATTCTTGAACATCTTACATCTAATCATCTATTGGATTTAGTGAATTTTATTAAATTCTTAAGCAATGAAAAGGAACGTCCTTGTGCTATGATTTTAGCAATTTTAAATCCAGAAAATACCGATGATAATTTAATAAAAACAATAAATTTAAAGGAAAGTGTAAAACAAATTAATATGGAATTTTCATTATTAAATATTCCATTTAAAATAATTACTTTCAATCCATTGACTTCGGATATTATTGATAATTGTGTTAGAAATGAAGCGAAAAAAAGTAATATCACACTCACAGAAAAGGAATTTTTAGAGGTGAAACGACATTTATCATTGATGAATAGCGGATGTAAAGGTGCGTATGCAAAAGTACAGCTTTATGCGAAGACATAGTTGATGAGAAAAAAAATATCAATTCATGAAGATCTTGTATAATCAAACAAGATAGGTCATAATTATAAAAACATTTGAAAGTTGAGTTTGAATATATAGAAATGAAATAAAAAAAAAATCCGAATTGCTCAATAATGTTGGAAAGATGGGGAATAACTTTCGTGCGGTTAGATTAAAGTGAAATATTTATTTTTACATGAAAATGACGAAAAATAAAGAGAAAAAAAAAGCTTCGTTAGTAAGATTTTAATATTTCAAAATACATAACGTAATGATAATAGAATTTGTGACATTTTTCTACGTAAAACATAAAAAAATAAAATATATTGACCATTGAATATACACAATAAAAATGATTATTTGTATAAATTTTATTTAATAAGAGAAAATTTTATTTTGTATCTTCATGCTCGGTTGATTTTCACTTGGTACAATTGAAAAAAAAAAATATACACGTATTTTGATGCGTTTTATGTTAGTTACTTGCACTCCAATTTCATATACCCGATTACATGGTACGATAACATAATCCATCAACTTCCTTATAACTCGTATTCGCATTTCACTTTCTGATTATTATAAAGTAGCAGAAAACTCGGTCAAGAGACGTTATTCCCTTCGATATATATTGCGTGTTTGTTGTATATGAACTCAAGTTTGGAATTATAGAAAAGTTTATTGCGTTGAATATTATTACATTCAATTGAGTTATGCAAAAAAATTAGAATTGAACCAAAAGAAAGTTGTAATTCAAAGAATCATACACAGCATAAATAAATACTTGGATATAATAAATAAATTTTTGCATTATCTCATTTTATTGCAAACACTGACAATCAATGGAATATTTAATAATTTTATATGTGTATCATAACCACAATAATTAATTTTCAACTTGGTAATATAAAAACATTACTTCATATTTACCTATTACATCCGTGAATGATGTAACAACAAACTGAAATATACTCGATTGTGGTTTGGAAATTCATAAAGATTTTTCTTTTTTTTTCTTGTTGTTCAATAATCATTTTATATTTACAATTATATTATATACATTTCATACATAGATATCTCGTACTTCTTCGGTACTTACATTATACTTCTATCAAGTATTTTCAAGAGACATAAAACAAATAACAATTTAATTATATGTATGATTGTTAATTTTATTTATAATGACCGTTTCACTTTTTTTTTTTTTTACTTTAAAGTGAAATGTTTCGATCCGAAAAATTTTATTCAAAAGAATAATGATGTTACTTTATATACAGTATATTATATCCCTAACAGATAGAGAATGTTTTATAATTTCCAAAACAATATGATTTGTTAATAGCAGTATATGAATATGTTTATTCTGCAAGGACCAAATATGATATGAAATAAACAGACTTTACAGAGAACTTTCACCTCAATTGTTTAGTTGTGTTTTAAAATTTTGGTAAAAAAAATTTATTTTTAATGAAACTTGTAACATTTATTATTAATTAATTGTTTTTAAATATTATTAATATTTATATTATCTTTCAGATTCAATAGTCCTCGACATTGTCCATTGAGAAAGTATAATTGACATCAAGGATTGTGCAAATAAGTAATGAATAATATTGATTTGAAACTTTGAAATCATTCACACGCGCTCCAAGAAATTATTTATATGTCTAATGGTCAAGAACGGGGAAAAAAAATGTAAGGAAAAGAAATAAAAAAAAAGAAGGTATTGAGGATAATGATACAAGTTGTCTGCGTATACGACAGCTGATTACTTTGAAGCACACAAGTGACTGTTATGGGAGAAAGAGAGGAACTTTTGGAAATTATAAAAGACTGAATAGTTGAAGTGAAGGGGCAGTTGCTTCCAAGTTTGCTCCACAGACACAGGCGTTTTAGGGTACGTGCATCATTCCAAACTTTTTTTATTTTTTATTATTCATTATTATATTAAAATAATTCATTATTTAAATTACAATTTGTGATTTATTTTTTAGTGCTTATACTAAAATATAAATATTTTTATTTTAGGGATGATATTATTGTGATTAATTTGAGTGATTTGTTTGTTTGAGCTAAAAGAAAATTTCTTAATTTGAAAAAATATGAAACAAACGAGATAATTTTTTCATTTGAATCTGAGTAAATTATCAAAATTCATTTATTTGTAAAAGAAAATAAATTCGATAAAGTACAATATTAATTCTCAAATAAATTATAAAGTAACGTGTGGTATTTATGCAATACGATAATATTTTTATTAAATATTACGTCAATTAGTACATGCATAGTTGATATTGTAATAAAGTAATAGTTAATTTCCACGTAACAAATTCCATAATACTTTTGCATTTATATATTATTATTTAATCTTTATATAAATTACTGTTATTATTTCAGTTATTTCATCTGTACAAATTAGAATGACGATTCTAAATATAGGTTACTATAAAATAAACTGGAACTGTTACAGTTCAAATGACTAAGCACACGCAATTATTACTTTCTATGCGGAACACTTGAATAAATACTTGATTTATATAAATTTTATTTATTATTTTTAATTCAATGTTTACGTTCACGCATGATTTCTTACTATTCTCGTGCATTATTGCTAAGTTAAATATAAAATCAAACAAATATAAATTATTATTATTCAGCTAAAGTGTCTTTAGTGACTTGCATTCATCAGTTATAAAAATTATCATCTTGATGGGATAAAAAAATAAGTCATCAATCGCACATCACGAATATTAAATCAGAGATGTCCTTCATTAAAGTTTGAACTTGATGTTGCACCGTGCGAGAATGTAAGTTTTGCAATAAAATTGCGCAATTATTCACCAAATGTCGAAGGTAGAGCTGTTTAAAATTCGTGATAGATTGTTGGAAGAAATAAAAAACAAAATAGTAATCAATATAAACACATAAAAAATTCAAGGCATCAACGAACTTGCCATTGTAATTCTTCTCCATGACAGATGAGTCTTTATTTATAACGTATATCTATCTCAATTATTTATCTTAATAATACTTTTTATGTTTATTTACAATTTTTTTTTATATTCATCGATAATCATGTAACATTTGTTTGCTACTCCATTTATTTCATTCATAACTAAATGTTCTATCATTTAATATTTCTCGTGAATAATTTTTTAATTAATGAGGGCTGAATTAGAAAGGGATGAAAAAAAGAAAAAGAAGATATAAATAAAATAAACAAATATATTTTAATGATAGAGATGAAATAAAAAAATATTAATAAAGCAAATAAATATTTTTATAATATAAAGATAATAAAAAAATATATATTTATATGATCTGACTCATTCTTTAGGGGGAAAATAAAATGATGGTTTGTTCACCTATACTCAGAGATTATTATGTAACCGGTGAAAGCGGTTATACAACACGTTAACATATACCTCAATGTATTCTAGTTGGATCATTGTAAATTGCTATTACGTCGTACAACTTATTATATAGTTTTGTTATATTACATCATGTATTATGGTGTGACTTAGAGATGTAAATTATTATCTATTTCAAATATGACCGCCAATTATTAAATTGTTTATCAATATATAAATATATGTATACATATTTCAAGGCTTGTCTTTTCTTCATGGGTTTTTTTTTTTTTTATATTATATAATATTTTTATGTAAATGTCTTTGTTCATTTCATAAATTTAATATTTATTTTTTGTGTATTATGATAAAGTATATGAGGTTTCGAGGTCACACAACTGACCCAGGAGAAAAGTGAAAGTCATTGAACCATTTGACTGACGCGACGTTGACCCACATTCTTTTTTTTTTTTTTTTCATTTATTTATTTATTTATATTCTTTGTTTAATTTATTATTCATTGTTAAATTGTGTAGACTAATATATTTTTCAATTTCAGATCGATAATTATTGAAATATATAGAAATATACAAATTAATTATTAATTACAATGGGCGCTACTGAATGGGTCACCGAGTCTGATGAGTATCTTTGTAAATTACCAAAGGAAACTCAAGATGCAGCCAAAGAAGAACTCAGAGAGGATAAAAATACTCGCGATCAAGCATTGGAACAAATGAGAAATTGGATTAAAATGAATCCTCGTATTGAAAATTCTCGTCTTGGTATTTAAATATTTAAATTTAATTTATATTTTTATTTTATAGTTATTGGAAATATGTATTTATTAATTGTTATATTTAATTGATAGATTCACGATTCCTCTTACGATTCCTCAGAACTAAAAAGTTCAATGTGCCAATGGCACAAGAGGCTACAGAGCGTTATCTTCTTCTCAGACACGTTTATCATCCTGCTTTTCATAATTTAGACATCACTGATCCAACAATGGAAGAATTACTCTCACTTGGGTAAACCGGAAATTTAATTTAATATTTTTTTCCTTTGTCTAATATATTTTTTATTATTTTTTATAGCAAATATTTATTATTGATTTTTTAATTGTAGATATCTCTTTGCTGTTCCTGGTCGTGATGCAAAAGGTCGTCGAGTTATTGTTGCTAGACCAGGTGAACCTACAGCAGAATAATTTATTTGTTTATGAATAATTATATTAATTGTTATTTCATTCTAATTAATTTTTTAATTTAGGAGTTTTTGATCCTTATAAATTCACTAATGCGGATATGTGCAAAATTCATGGTATCACATATGAAGCATTAATGGAGGATGAATTAAATCAAGTGCATGGATTTGTTCATTTTGCTGATGGTGCTGGTGTGAGTTTTCCACACATGACACTTTTCACACCACGCGAAGCTGTGCGAATTGTCAAAAATGGTGAAGTGAGTTAAGCAAAATATTAAAATTATGAAAAGAGAAAAAAAAACAAATTCAAGGTCTACATTTAAGAATATAATTAAGATTAATAGAGAATTTTATTTATTTATTTTTTTTCGTTTATATTTCTACTTTCATTTCAAGATTTTTTTTTTTAAATATGAATTGGTTAATCACTTCAAGGACGCACTGACGTAAGTCATTGGTAAAAATATTTTTGGTCCAGTGCTAATTTAAAATAACCGGTTTTTTATTTTCGATGTATTCCATATACTTGATTGATGACAGATATAAATAATTCACATTAGGATTTGTTAGATCATTTTATCTAAGCATAATTTCATCAATACAATTAAGTGAAAGTTATTTTTGTATATAATTTTTATTTAAGCGTACCATCCCAATGAGGCATAAAGAAGTTCATGCGATAAACACCCATCCATCTTTGAAATTCGCCTTGGACTTTGGCATGTCTTTGATCTCAGAGAAAATTAAAAAACGCGTGAAGATATATACAAGCTTGGAGGATGCAATAGAGCAGAAAATGGATACCAGCATGTTGCCAAAGGAATATGGTGGTACCATACCGATGAAGGAAATGATTGGTAAGGAAAAAAAAAAAAGGAAAACATTTTATTATTTATTTTTATTAACCTAAAAAAATTACGCATTAATTTTGAAAGATTTGAAATTTTGTTTAATCATTGAATTCATCAAGTTCGAGACGAAATAAATAAATTTCATAATTCATACATTATTTGAAAAATTTCTAAATCTCAATTACTGTGTAATATCTCATTAAATATTCAATTCAAATTTTATTAGTCTATTATTTATTCATTTATGTTTATTTATTATATCGTTTATTCAATTTTTTTATAGATCTTTGGCGAAAGGAGTTGTTAGAAGTGCGTCCAATGCTATTGAATCATGATAAAATGAAGGTTCATTTGCATTTATATTCAGAGAAAGCACGAGAGGGTGCTATTTCTGCATTAAAACAGGGTTTCGGTTGTTCCGATGTTAATTCAGGTGACTCAACAATACACGGTATTAGCGGATCATTTAGAAAATTGGAAGTTGACTGATTATAAAATCCCATTTGTCAATTTTTCATATTTCTTTATAAGACAAAATTAATTTATAAAATTATAAAATTGCCAAAATGTAATTTTAAAAAAAAATTACAGTGCGCGATTAAATTTTCTTGCCCAGTGTAATCCATTCGTTAATAATTAATCGTATTCGCTGTCTGGCTTTCGTTAATTCGTCAATGTCAGTTGGTAAATCCGCATAAAGATCCGCCGTGTGTGACGAACCTGTTAACAATAAATATAAAATAAAACAAAGAAAAATAGAAATTACAAAAAAATATAAATACTTCCGTAATTATAAACTATTATTATCAATAGTTTTTAATATTATCTTCTTTATTTGTATAACACTCAAGGAACAAAAAAAAAAACAAATAATTATTATGAATATTCTGTTTTATACCATTAATTAAAATTACGGGCGTTTGTCCATTGGTGTCCTCGATAATTGAAAGAGCATGCCAAGGATCAACATTTCCATTTGTAAAAATGACACGATTTAAATCGGGCAATGGCCCGCCATACATAACATTCGTTCGTTTAACACTGGCGTCTAATAAACGCGCACTGTAACTAAAATCGTTTATTAATATTATCCAAATAAGTCTTACAATATTGTAATGGCGATTATCCATTATTAATTACAGTATCAATATTATTAATTATGTATTATGAAATTTACACAAGACACAATTGCAAATTGTATTTTTTAAATTTAATTTTCAGATTCATATATACACTATTATATCTATCTCTTATAATTTTACTAAGATATAGTTGTAATTATTATGTATATGTTTAAGAGGTTTTTGTTTACTTACTAGTTTCCGTATAAATCTGTGCACATTTGAATGAAATATTTAAGGGGAAATAGTGTTCCAAATGTCGAATTTATATTACTGCTTGTTTGATAATATCCATACTCTGTACAAGTTTGATAAATCCATAATCTCACTATATCAATGCAAAAAAATATAATTATATGATACACAAAAAGAAATAAATAAATAAAATGTTTTACTATTTTATATATATAATTTTCTTTAAGTATTTTATGAACTTGCTAGTTATTTGTCTTAAACTCCATGAGGTATTTTTATACTTCTTCACAAAGTTTTTATAATTCCAATCTATACATTTAGAATTTTTAATAATAATTGCAAGTCGTTGAAATGGATTTCCAATATTAGAATTCATCATTTTATTGCAGAGATTAGCAATGCTAGTTTTTCCATTTGATTCAATTGTGTTGTATTGTACTGCACTTGCAAAAATCTAGAAATGATAAATTGTTTTGTATATTTATTGAATTATAAATTTATAAATAAATAATGATAGCAAATTTTTCTTTTTAAATTTTACTTCAGCTATTGAATTCATGATCCATCCAATATCACTGGTAGCAGTTATATTTGGAGTGTCGCAGAGACTTGAAAGAATTATTTAAAAAATTGTGTTGATTAGTTATAGGTAAATAATATTTAAAAAATGTTTAACTTACTTGAAACTTCTTTGCAACACTTTAGCTCCATAATTATGAGATAGCAACAGTTCAACAGTATCAATTGCACTTTTGACATCGTTCCTACATTGCTCATCGTATTTTCTCAGTGAATCAGAAACAACTTCGTAATATTCTATTTTTTTTAAATGGAAAAAATAAATATTTGATTGCATTAAATTTATCACAATAAAAAAAAATAAATATTAACCAAAAAAATCGGCTTTAGCATGAATTGGTGCGCTGCTTGCTAAAGCTCCTTGAATAAGGTGTGGATATTTTAGTCTTGACCAAGCTGCCATATTTCCAGAATAAGATCCACCAAATACAATAACACTTTCGTTAAATTTGCCCAGCTCAAATTTTTTTTTCTCAATAAAATATGCAATATCCGCCAACGCTTGATCTACATTTAAAAATTGCAAATTTTCAGGCTTAGTATTTCTGAAATTAAACAAAAATTCAATTATATCAATTCCTAAATACAAATGCAAATAATTAAATAAACAAAAATATATGAACATTATTTTCTTTTTTTACCTCACAGGACGACTCTTTCCATAATAACGATGTTCAGTATAATACATCATTGCACCGTGAGCTTTACCAATATCAAACATTAAACCACTTCGTAAGAAACCTCTCGAGATTGTCCATTCACCACCAAGCATGATCAATATTGGTCCTGTACCATTGTAAAATTCATCACTTTCATAATATCTCATTGACCATAAACGATTGTCTCGAATATCAAAATGATTTAATGGTTGCAGTATCCATTTTTCTAAAATGATATGACGTGAAGTACTGTTGATTTCTTCAAGTTCTCGAGGATTTTCATAATGAAAACCCCGAAATCCAAATCCATAAGTTGAAACGATATAAGAAAAGAACAACAGCCAAACACTTGGCTTGAACATCGTACACCAATTATTCATAGAATCCAATAACTCTTACAACTAGTAAAATATTTTACACACATATGAACATAAATCTTTGATATGTAATCTTATAAATAAATACTAATTCTATAAAATTTTTCAGTCTACGTATCTTTGATAATAATATTCACGCGTGAAAGATTAACTTATGATAAATTGATATGCGCTATCTTAAACTAGATTTTAATCAATAAATAAAATAGAAAATAGATCGATGAAAATGGAGAAGATAATAAAATGATCAATAAACTTTGGAATTTTTACAAAATATATACATAAACATTTATTTACACATAAATTCCATTGGTATTATTTATTATTTATCGTTATCAGAATCTGTAGTGTCCCAATTATTGTCCACTTGTGTTGCTGGTGATAATTCTGATGATGAATGTTCAAGTGTTTTAATTTCAGGCAATGATTGATTATCCGTTTGTAATTGTTGCTTTGGTTCAATATTTCGTGATTGCGATTTATTTCGTTTCAATTCACTGTGTACTGTAGGATTTTTCATATCATCACTGCCGTTCTCTTTATTTGTATCGTGATATTTTTTAAATTTCTTTTTGGACTCTTCATCGCACGAACGTCGGCGTTTTTTTCGCTTTGGTGTACTTGAGGAACTTTTTTTACGTGTTTTCGAACGAGAATTTCGTGAATCCGAATGACGATCTCTTGATTCTGAATGTCGTTTATCGTGTCGTGAACTTTTTTTACGATGTTTATTTCGATCTTTATCAGAAAATTGATGTTTTGTTTCAGGTTGTGGAGATTCTGACCAGCGCCAATTACGACATTCATCTCTACTATGACTTCTCGTTGATTCATCATCGATCATCATTTTATTTCTACTGCTCTCTGATGTTTCACGATCAGTTTTTTTTGTCCATCTCATTGGGCTTTTTATATCATAATTATCACCAGGATTTCTAAATGTATGAAGAAAATTACATGCACGACCTTTGGGACATTTTGTCATACCACAAACGGCATTTCTCCATGATATAAAATTTGCAAATTCACAATTTAATTGTCGTCCACCATACCAACGACCTCTAAGTCGTCGCCATGCTCGTGCAGCTTCTCTTTCTGAATAATATTCAATATATAAATTACCACGAAGATGTATTTCACTATTACAGCAACATTTTAAAGTTTTTATCCGCCCAAAACTCTCGAGTTCAGGTAAAATATCATTGTAAAATTCTTTATAGTGTTTACGAGTCTCTGAACTCTCGAATTCTAAACCAATATCCGTGTCATATTCAGCAGAATTTTTCTCCAATGAAAAATGATTGTAAAATCCCGGAATAATAATGATTTTACTTAGAGCATTTCTTCGATGATTCCGTGAGCAAGTGTCACCATATCTACATGTTGCTGTTTTAGAAAAAAATGGACAGAGTTCTTTGCCCGGTTGACTATCAGTAATTACTCGTAATATCTCAGGTGTTTTGGCTCCATCATCAATATATTCATTAATTTCACGTTCAATATTCTCCTGTCGTTTTAATTCTTCATCTTTCAGACGTTGCCATTCTTCTCGTTTTCTTTTTAATTCCTCTTGTTTCTTTTCAAATTCCTTTCTTATTAATTCTTCCTGTCGTAATTGCTCTTGACGTGCTTTCGCTTTACGTTCTTGAACTTCTTTCCATTCTTTGTGCGCTTTTTCCTAAAATAGAAACAATATATGAATGATTATTAAATAAAATGAAGAAGTTACTAAGTTATAAAATTAATGATATACAAATTATACCTCAGTTTCCAACCACAATCTTTCTCGTTCTGTATGCTCTATTTCTTCCTTTTTTTCTCGATCTGCCTCTAATTTTTCTTGCTCTATTAACCAATTTAAATAGTCCGCGCTTTGTTCAATTTTCGACCTCATTAGTTTTTCCTCAGCATTTCTCAATTCAGCTGCAGCACGTCGTATACGTTTTCGTCGCTGTTTTTTTGCAAAACGTCGCCACTCTTTGTGACTCAATAAATTACTTTGATTGTTACTCATTTAAAGATTTATTATCTTGATTTTGATAATGATTTTTTAAACTTGAAAATCTTTGGAAAGACATTAACTACTGAGTACTGACACATTCCACCGGTTAGCTCGACAATACAGTGCACGTGACTTTATGATACGCGCCATTTTGACACTGAAAAATTTTTGTTATATTGAATGAAAAAAATTAAATAGAGTTTTATTAAAATAAAATGATGTTCAGATACGTTTGAATATGATTTTTCGATAGATAACAATATAATTTATTCATTTCATTTAGATATAACTTGAATATGAAGGTTTATTTTATTTTTTTTTTGGTGATTTTCATCTTCTGCTATTATCACCGTTGGTATTAGAGAAAACTACTTCATTTACATTTGATTATTTCACTTGACTCTGATAATATTATGATGAGGTCCAGGCCAGATGATTTGTATAATTTCGCTATAGCTATAATTGTAATTTTTCTTTTTTTTGGGTTCAAACTTCAAAGTGAGAGAGCATTTGAACAGAACCGGCAGAATGAATGAAACTGTATGAAAAAAGTCAAAAATTACAAATGAAATTATGATTATTGAGGACATAAATATTGAAATAATAATAAAGAATGAATAAAAGAATTATATTCAACTATAATGTATTTGTTTAGATTGTTTGAATAAATATGAACAATCATATGAAATAAATAAAATATATAAAATACAGATCTTGTGTCAAAATCGCCAAAAGGGAAGTGAAAGGCACACTCATACATAACCTCCAATTGCAGGGGGGAAAAAAAAATTTTAATAATAAATAAAGTTGTCATGGCGAAAAATGATAAGGTAAAATTAAATTAATAAATTGTAAATGTTATTGAGTTGAAATTGATAATAAATTGTTAATAATTGTTAATAGAAAAGCTGTCCGAAAAAGAATTTCACAATACGGGAACGCGCAAAAATATTGGAAAGACTGGAAAATGGTGAGCGACAAGTTGATTTAGCAAAAGAATTTATGGTGAATAAGTCCACAATTGCAACAATATATCGACGGAGGGAAAATATTTTGAAATCAAAAGAAGCTCTAGAATCATGTGATGGTGATTCGAGAAAAAAACGATTTCGTGGAACTGAATCTTCACCATTGGAACTAGAACTTATTAAATGGTATCAACAACAAATAGATGTTGGATTACGTGTAACTGGTATTAATCTTAAAGAGAAGGCATTACAATTAAATGAAAAATATGAAGCTCATCAACGTTTTCAAGCAAGCAGTGGTTGGTTGGATAGTTTCAAAAAAAGATGGGGAGTTAAATGTTTATCTATTCAGAAAGAAAAGAAGCCAACAGATTATAACATCAGTGAAAGATTTAAAAAAGAATTAGCTAGTTTAATAAATCTAAATGATACAAATTTAGATTTTATTTATAATTGTGATGAAACAGGACTATACTGGAAGATGTTACCAAATAAAAATTTAGCTAGTAACAATGAACAATGTGGCGATGGATTAAAAAAAATAAAAGACCGTGTAACTATTTTGGCTTGCACAAATGCCTCTGGTAGTCACAAAATACCGTTATTTGTCATTGGAAAATATAAAGAACCAAAATGTTTTAAAAAATTAACACATTTATCTATTCATTATGAGTATTCAACAAACCAATGGATGGATAGAACGTTAATGTTGCATTGGTATGAAAATATTTTTATATCAGAAATTAAAAGAAAATATGATTATGATAATAACAAAAATATCAAAGTTCTTTTAATTATAAATAATGCCCTTTTTCATCCACCTGCAGATGATTTAAATGCAATTTGTGAATTTTGTACAGTTATATTTTTACCTTCGAAAGTAACATCGTTAATTCAACCTCTAGATCAAGGCATATTTGAACAATTGAAAAAACAATATAGAAAACTATTCATGTCAAAGTTATTAGTAAATATTTCTAATGATAATATTGATAGTGTTATTCATTTATTTGATTTATTGGATTGTTTAAAAAGTTGTTCGAGGGCATGGCAAAATATAACAGCTGACAGTATTAGAAAATGTTGGAAAAATTTAATACCTTTGAAGAATCCTGTATTAACTTTGAATGATGAATCAATTGACGTCGCAACATTTCATTCATTATTATCAACCATGCCCGAATATAGTTCTCTAACTCTGGATGATACAGCAAATTATTTAAATTCTGATGATAATGAATGTCAACGTGTTAATGAAAATTCCAATGATGAAGATGAATTTTTTTTATCGACTAATCAAATACAGGAATCATTTTCTAATCAGGATGATAAAATACCCATTGAAGATGCATTAAAATGCTTAAACAAATTTATAAAATTTTATGAAAATGAAGAAGATTGCTCAGCAACTACTCTTCAAATACTAGAAGATATCAATCAAGATATGATGAATAAAATAATTACTAAAAAAAATATTTAACAATGTTGTTTTGTGGTTTATATAATTTATATTAATTTATAATATTATAATATTATTTTATAACACATATAACATATTATTTCACATCACTTTATACTTTGAAATTTTTAATTCTTCAAAATTAGTAATTAGTTTAAACTTGGGTATGAGTATATGAAATACGTTGAAAATTTTACATAAATAATCATATTATCATTGGATATTTCCAATGGAATATATTATTTCATCATTATTCATAGAGGAGTCGGATCTGTGAACAATAATTGGTAAATAAATCATTCTGCAAATTATTTTTTCTTCTCTATTTGATAACATACTGAAGTTTTTACTCAATTTTCGCATCGCATTTGGTTTTGGTTAGTTTGGTAAATCCTCCAGATGTAACAAAATTCACTCTTAACATTGCATTTTGTAATTAATGAATAGAAATTGAAATAAAACTCTTATGCAGCAATAAAATAAAGTTTATTATAAGTATTATAATATATATAATAATGAGGTTTTCACCAAATAACTTTACATTTCCATTTCATAGTTCAATTTATCGTTATTGAAGTTTAATTTGTTTCATCATTTGTTACTGTCATTAGTAATGCGAAAAAAGAATAAGAACTCTTTATGATCTGCAGAAAAAAAATGTTTTATTGATTTTTGGACAGGTATAAAAATAATTTCTGTTTATATTACAGTTATGAAGCTATCCATGGATAGGATGAAAAATGCACCAGCTTTCAATTCAAGTGGTTGAAGTGCTCGCATCATAGACATGATTATAAGAATTTTGGAGGTTGGATTTAATTGATCCTCCCATCCCGACATCCATTGTGCCATTATCAATGAATGTTTCTGAAAATTATAACCTCAAAAACAAATGACAATATTACAGGAAGATTATTTTATTGAGGTCCAGAGTTATAACAACTCAATAACCGAATGAAGGAACGAATAAATTAATTTCACGCTATTAAAGATTCTATTTAGAGCAATATGACGAAAAAAAAAAGAGGAATACTGCTTGGTACTTGGCTATATAATTTGAATTGGTTTATATGATTAAATTATTATCTAATATGATGAAATCATATTGTTTGATGAATAAATTACCTGATAGATTAATTCGTTACCATACCAACACCAATAAAATAATTGACTGAGAGCAGCACTAAGATAAACGATGAATTTTATCAGATTCGATTTTTCCTTTGCACCCTAGATTGTATAAAGTCAGTCTAGATGACAAATCAACGGGATAAAATCAACTAAATGAATATTTAATGCTTACGAGAACAGCCTGAAAGCCAGTAAGACATATCATGGTAATGCTAGCGAAGACTTGCATTAACATACTGGTACCAAAGACACCATTGACATCATTTATAACGTTGATAAGCCGTTGATGATTAATTACACATCTTTTGAGTCTTATTGTGAAAGTATTTTCAAAATTTTCATCTTTGCTCATCACACATGAAGTGAATTTAGATATTCTCATCGGATCCCTTAGGATGTTTATTAAAGTCCAAGATTCAGTATGATTTTTTACTGATTTTAGAGAGTTGAGAAATGAATTGAAATCATTTCGGTCAGAATAATTGGGCGCTAAATTGCACTTTTCATAGTCGAACGTAAGAATAATTAATTGAACATTAATCCATCTCAAGAATCCAACAGCTAAGGCGTCCATTAACAAAATTGTTATAAGACCATATGCCACAGCATACATTTGAATAATAAAAACCAATTGATGCATTGGATATGTTGTTGTGTCAAAAGGATGTGCTGCTCTGAGTGGAAGTTCACCTGGATTTTTTGGCACGATGAAAATTAAAGCAATCCATAAAATTCCACTAATACTGATGAAAAAAGAAAACCCCATATTTTCATAAAAAGTATTGTTATTTATAACCGACAACACTTCTTCATCTATTATGAAAAAAATAAATGGAATAATTATTTTTATAAAATGTTAAATTTTATTATATAATTAATAAATATAATTTTTCACCAGATGATCGGCGAAGAATGTCAATAGGTTTATGCACTGCTGCTGTGAGTTTTCGGATTAATTGATGATGATGATGGAATTTATAAATTTTAAATAATATCACAGATAATCCAGCCAAATAACAACCATCATCAGTAACAATTAAGAGATCATTAGAGTGAAGTACTAAGTCTGCAGCTATTGTACCAGTTAAAATTAATACCATCAAAGTGCCAATTATACTGGAGAAAAAGTTCAACGATTTGGAATAAATATGTGTAGATGATTCATCAATGTGCCAGATACCACAAAATCTGGAATGCAATGAAGATTAATTTAAATATAAAATAGTTGAGCTTTTAAAAATGATGAACTATGACCTAAGTCCTGTGATAGCCATAGTACAAACACTGTAACGTTTTTTAGCTTCTGTCTTCTCCATGACTGTGATATTGAATTTGATTTTTCTTTATACTTGAAATAATTATTTGAAAGAACAATGAAAGCAATAAGTGAAGCCAATTTTTCTTCAAGCAATTTTCATAGTATATGTGTTGGCATATTATGTTATTATAGAAAAAGTGGAGTTTGAATTATACCACTTTTTGCAATGATTGCAAGAAAATTACATGATTTAACATATTTTATTATTCTTCATGCTGAAAACATACACAAGAGGGTTTGTGTGAAAATAAGTAACATATGTTACAATTCCCGCGTGGAAATTTTCTTTGCATATTACCCTTTCGCGTATCGGAAAATGTATCTATGCATCATCTTATATTTATACTGTCTAAAACTATGGTAAAAATATTCTTTTCTTCCTTAACATAAATCGATTCAAAAAATAAATCTTTATTCCTTTCAATGTACATTTGTACATAGTTAAAAAAATACATAGAAAACTTATATTAAAATAAGAAAACATTGCGGTTACAAAATTAATAATTTAATTTATTTCTTCCAATTTTATATTTTTTACTGGCATTAATTCAATGGTTGATAAAGGCTTGTGATGATTGAGATGAGATATGTATATTTGTGATTCTATATTTTTAAGATATCGTGAAAAAAGAGTGTCGATAGTGCCAGGTTTTGTCGCTGTCGTGGTGAGTTCATTATTAATAAATAAACTAAATTTATCACAAAGAAAATCGACAAGTCGTGTGGAATCTTGCGATGGGAAATTTATGTTAAAATTACCAGTGAGAATAAGCGGTAATTTATCTTTTTTATTTTTAAGAACAGCAGCAGCTTCATGACTATATGCCAGCAATGAGCGGTGTATAAAATATATCATATCATCAATTTTTATATTTGGAGTAATGTAAATTGATGCAATAATGATTAATTTTTCATTTGTCATTGCACACTCAGCAATGCAAATTTCACCAAATGGATTACATATCGATGAATATGATTTAGATTGTGTAGCAACCATTTCAATACATGGCGTGACAACATCTACCATAATATCACATTCACTGTGACTACGATTAATTGACACACCAACATGATCCTTCGGTTTAAATTTAATGACAAATTTTAACTTAGGTATACTAGCATCATCATAATTATTCAAGCAAATCTCAGATATAAATATAATATTTGACATCATGGGTAATTTGTATTCATTTAAAGGTGCCATGCATGTATTACACACTGCAACATTTTTATTTAAAATATTTTTTTGTTCAAAGAGATATTTAAAATCTTTTTTAAACCACGACTCATCACAGAGGCAGCAAATATGTTTAGATGAATTATCAACAGATTCATCAGTGATCTCCTTTTTAATTTTACTATGTAGATTATCATCATTATACGATAAACCTGAATCATTTTGATCGTCTAAACAATGTTTGAATGTCAATGATTGTGAGGTATCTAAATCATCATCAGAAATATCTAGTTCGTATTTTATAAAACACTTTTGCTCGTTGAATGATTTAGTAGTAATTGAAGAATCAGTATCAGTTTGATTTTTAATGGCAGCATTTTTTTCTAATGCTTTTTTTCGTAATCTGTACTCACGAGAACGTTGTGCTGATGATTTTTTAATTCCATTTTTTCGAGGTTTGTTTTGTCGTCGTGTTGAACGTTTTGGTGGATTTTCTGATAGCAGAGATTCAAGTATACTTTTATCACTCGGACAATTATTGAATGTAGAAATTTGTTCAATGGATTTTTTTTCTGCTCGAAATTTTCGACTACGTTCTGTCGATGTTTGTGAGGATGATTTTCTCAATTCCATTTTTATTCCTTTAAAACACTCTTCTTTGATTAATACAGCGACATTGTGAAGTTTGAAAAACTAAATATTTCTTATTACCAATTGAAATAATTTGCAAACTTCTAATACTAAATACCTATATTGAAAATTTACAGTGTTTTTATTGAATTATAATAATAGTTATTATATTGTAATATATTGATGACACTCACTTGAATAGTTAATTGCCAATGGTCGAAAAAATTATCCAATACTAATTATAATTAATAATATTCCATAAATCAATATTTTTAGGTCCAAAATTGTTCTTCTTGCTTTTATTTTGTGACTTTCTAGATTTTTTTTTTTACCGCCACCTACCACAGAAGTTTCGCAACAAAAGTTCCTATAACAAAAAAAAACTGAATATATAATAACATTTTGAATCTGAATAAATAATTACGATTGAAATTAAACTCACAAAATTAACAATTCCTTATATCTCTTTAATTTAACTCAACAAAATTCCCATCGCGTGATTATTAATGATGTTAAAACAACGTCACATAACCTTACATTATTCGCGGTGACAATACATTCAAATCAGATAAATTTCTTCAACCTCGATTGTTGGTAAAACAAATTTTCTCATTTTATAATTTCTAATATAAAAAAGAAAACACAATTTATATATTATACATATTTATCCTATTTGTAACAAGAATAAATAAACAAGCATGAAGCATCACTATTCAAATTAATTGATTCATCCATAATGATTTTCGAATATATACAAATTAATTATAATTCAATGATAAATTATTCGATAAATAAACATAAGTTATGCATAGATGTATATAAAATTTCCACCTGTTGGCATGTACAGGTGCGAAGTATATCATATCGCTTTATTTGTTTCACGTTTTAGCGTCATTATTGTTACATTTATATTTTTTAATAGTCAAAATGACTCAATTGATGAAAGAAAATATTACAATTGAAAGCATAATTATAAAGGAACACTAGATATTTGCATAAAGTAAATGATACGAAATGTATTCATTCATTTGTTCAATATATATGATTAATATATTTATTTTCATTTGCAGTTGATAATGTTGATATTGGATCCCATTCATGACCAAGATCGTATATAACATATTGCTTGAAGGAGGGACGTTATATTGAAAATTAGGTCCCTTCCATTTATACATCCCAAGAATGAATTGTACCGTTAGTTCGGTAGACTGGTTATAGTGTTATACCATTTGTGTAGCTTACAATATACATGTTGAACAGTTGGAGCAGGTAAACCTCTGAGGTAAAGCCACGTTGTCCACGTTTTAGTTCTTGTCAGTTGTCACACTCTCTCATTGTTGTGTACATCAGTTGAACTTATCGTGACTACGTGTCATTTTTCAAAGTATCACGCGAATTTACAGTGACATATAATATTTTACATCAAGTTTTGTACAAAATTTATATTGGAAAAATATTCAGTTGAAAGGATTCAAATATATTTGACCTTGATATTAATATATGTAATAATATAAAGTTCGGTGCACTGAGTGATGCATTTATATTATTCAGATACAATGAGAATACAAATAATTTGAATATGATAAATAAATTTTTTAATTATTATATACATTTTATTTTATTTAATGATTAATTTTTCAACAACGAGTGTTTATTATTGACAAATTGTTGAATTTAGTTATTTCCTATTTAGAATAGTTTTTTTTCTTTTATCCACGCGTTGAATAATAAATTTATGTATTAATATTGTATTATATAAACACTCCACGAACAATGAAGAATGAAACTATTTCAAATGGCGATACACAGCCAATGTTTAATGAAAAGAAACAAAATAAATCGAAATTTTGGGCATATTTCTGGTGGTTATTCGGCGGAATATTTGGTGCACATCATTTTTATCTTGAACGTGATGCGCATGCTTTTATTTGCTTATCAACAATTGGTGGTTACTTTGGACTTGGATGGATACGAGATTTTTTTAAATTATCATCGTATGTCGATGACGCAAATAATGAACCAAATTATATTGAACGTTTTAAATTGCAAGTCAAACAAAATAAAAAGGTAAGAAAAAAAAAACGCTGACTACTATTTTACATGTTCTTATTTTTTCTTCACTTCTCAGTGTCATTATTATTATATTTTTGTATATTATCATTTATATAATAAAAAAATTTGCTGATTTAATGTGTAATTTGAATTTTTGATAGCCATCGTCGTCAACTATACGATTTGTCGGACAAATAATTACGGGATATTTATGGGCAGAATTATTGTGGATGGCAATACCTCAAGATGAAGTTTATGGAATTAATTTTCGACCATTAATTATTTTAATTCCTGCTGCGATTGCATTAGGTGCGTTTATATATACACATGATGAATATTAATTTCACTCCAACAAACGATAACAATACATGATAATAATATTCACAAAGTGAATATCTCATTTCATTAATATGTTGATTAAGCATATAAACAAATGATGCACATTATATATAATTTATCAGTGATATATTTTTTTATTTTTAGGTGTTTGGGTTGTTGGAAATGTTGGTAGAGAGCAGGGAACAATATGGGCACCACTTATTTGTTCTTATGGGACATATCCAACGATGTATTATATTTCAGATGATAATGTATGGTTGAGTGTGATGGTTGTAGCTGCTTGTTTGGGATTTGATATATTCAGCAAACAATGGAGATTGAAGCCTAGGAAAAAACGTTCATTGCCCAAACGATGTTTCATTTTTATTATGGCAATTGCATTGTATTTAGCTTTATTTACCAGTTATTTTTATTTCAATGCTGTTATAACTGACAGTGACGGTGAAGAAATTAAATTGTCCGAGGCTGTAAAGCATTTCTTCAGGTCACCAATGTGGTTGGATCTCAAGGTAGAGAGAATATTTGTGGTTATTATTTATTGACTATCAAATATCCCAAGACTTATCATCAGTTAATTTATTGGTATATTTATTTTTCACGTTATCGCTTTCAGTCGACACTTTGGGCAACATGGGATCAAATGAAGCAACAAGGTTTTTGGGCAACATGGCGACAATTAATAGATTTATCAGATCCGCATGGTGAAATAAATGCATACAGAGTAAGTATAAAATATTCCTTTAATATAAATATAATATCTTGAATTATAATTTAATTGTTATTTGTATTTTTTATATTATTTTAAGGTATTGGGCCTGTCTCAGACCGCGTCACAAAGTGAGGTTACAGCTAAATGGCGAAGTTTATCCAAAGAACATCATCCGGATAAAGTAAAAGGCACGGATGATGAACGTAAGGCAGCACAAGATAGATTTATGGATATTCAACAGGCGTATGAAATTTTATCGAGCAAAAAAAGTAGAAGACAGCGCAAAAATCGACGATCCAAATAGTAAAATATAAGAAAAATAATTTTTTTTTTATCTAAGATCAAATTGTTTCCAATTATTGAAGAGAATAAGGCTTCCATTAACGCATTTGTGAATATTATTGACACATGTGTATATATTTATAAATATATATATATAAATAACATTTAACATTTCTGTACTTGGAAAAATTTGTTCACGATATAATTTTTTGTGATCAAACAAAATCAAGTGTCTTATTTGTATATTTTTTTAAGTACAATTGATGCAATATAAATCGAAGACTTTAAATATTTTAACGGTTCTGAATATTATCTAAAAATAATTGTTTAAATGTTTAAATATATACACATCGTAAGACACAGTCTGAGTAATTTCAAATGGTTGATCGTTAAATTTTGTGAGAAACATTTGCAAAGTGTATAAAATTATACGCATACAAACGCACAAAATAAACAATATTTATTTTACAATATGAATAAACTGAGGTTGTGATATAAACCAGTTGTTATGGCGTCACTCGACCAGCGAGTGGGCATGATGATGATGATAATTTGTTGTCTTCCACAACACCAACATTATACAATCCACAACAATCAATTATGATCGATGATCGTCGTAGTAAACGCTATTTATTTTTCTTCTTTACTCTCGATGGTTTTATCACTGTACTATCATGATTCCCAAAGTGATTTGAATCACTTTTTTCCAATAAATTTGCAGGTGTAACCAGCGTTACTCTGCAGCCATTTATAAACAAATGAAAACAAATTTATTTTTGTTTCTCTCAAGTATTTAAGCATTATATTAAACAATTAAATAATAGAATCGTTATTAAAGTTATTATTTTTTTTTTACCTTAATTGAGGAACAATAAGTGGACGAATGAGACTTTTTACTGGTGAAATATCACTGGATTTAGGAAGTACTGGTGTACTGGCACATAATGCAGCGTTTGTTAATTGTGAAACTAAAGAAAAACTTTTATCAGAACTCGAACTTTTGAACACTCGTTTTATCTTCGATCTAAGTCCTGATGATTGTATTTGTGGTGGACTTGTTGATGCAGGCATGATCTACAATATGATAATCAACATTGCACATACAGATATTAATTAATATAATTATATAATATTGGAACTATAATAAAAATAGTCATTAAAATTCTACCTTTCCTTGAAGAACTTTTGCTGCAAGCTCTGGCTCACTGCCCCATCGACAAGAACTTTTTTCCATAAATTTATGTCTAGAAAAGCGCTCAATATTATCAGCACACACGTGTCTACCGCAATATCTCGCCCATTGTTCAGCTTTTAAACCTTTTCCATAATCTCGAAGCGTGGGATTTGCACCTAATTACATTTAATCATACTCAAGAAAATTTGTATTTCATATCGATTTGTCTAACAAAACTCACCGGCAAATAAAAGAATTTTCGCGCATTTTGTTCGTCCTTGAAGTGCGGCCTTCATCAATGGAGTAAAGCCAAGGACATTACGAGCATCAAGTTCAATGTTTGCATTTCTTTGAAGTAAAATATTCAATGATTCAGCCTGTCCTAATTAATAAAATCAACATAGATATACAATAAATTAATTCATTAATAAAATAATACATATTATAAATATATTTTTTTATTTTCTATTTAATTACCAGCTTGTGCAGCAAAATGTAGTGGTGTATTGCCCTCGTTGTCTGGTAAATTTGGATTAATACCAGGTAAAGAAAGGACAATTTCTAGCATTCGATCAGCTCCATTGCCAGCTATGTAGCTAATCGCGCTCTAATTTTTCCACATACACAAATATATATAAACAAATTATATTTTTCATTTATTCAATTCAACCATATGCATGAGTATAATGTATATTTTATTTATAAGTCTCGTAGAAGAGTATTAATAATATTCCATATGTGTATTACGTAAATCTGAGAATTAAGATTGATTTTAATCCTCTTAAATTGAAGTTTTACGTCATTTAGCTAACTAGAAAATAATCTTTGGATACTATTCAAGTATTCCACAATTATGTACCAACATTATATACAATTTGTATTGTTTGTATTTGTTTAAGACAATTTATTTAATAATTGTATTAATTCAAAAGAAAATATGTGCATATTAAACATATTAATAATGTTACAACTATTGTAGTTGCAATAATAGCGCGACTAAGATTATCGGCATTGGGGTCAGCGTCACCATTTATTATGTCTTTTTAGATTTATTCAAAGACGCACGGTCAAGGTCGACAACATTCCATAGACGTGAATGTTATTTAGCTCCTTAGGGATCTATTTTTGAAAATGTTTATATGTACATAGAGTTAGTTGTAGATCACTAATTATTTTTCCTTTTTTTTTTTCTCTTCTACAAAAATTTATTCAACATATTTATATTTGAGGTTAGATTGTCGAATCTTAATGACGACTTCTCTAACAATAATATTTCATAATGCAATGAGTTTTTAATAATTAATATTAAGTTTATTGCTGTTTTGTAAGTGTAAAATTTCCAGTTAAATTTGACGATTTATATAATTGTAGTTTTTATGTGATAAATTCTTTGGCCTACGTAACAAATGAACAATATATATATGTAATATGCTTACAGTATAACCTAAAAATAATTTTTAATGTTATTCAGAACTCATTGGAATTCACGGAGGAAGCTGAACTCGTTTTCTCTCTCATTGAAGAGACGAAAAAAAGAAAAGGAAAAAATTAAAAACGTAAGAGATAAAGAAACTAAAAATGAAAAAGTTCTTCCGGAATGATCGCGTGCCATCGTGCAGATGGGGAAATTAAATGGAATTTGCGTTTATACATATTGATTGCTGTCTAATCGCAAACGAGCAATATTCTCACACGCGACGATTAATGAACCAATTTTACAAACTCCTTTATCTATAGATAAAATGTCTTTGGATACAATAAATGATAAATATTGATTGACTGAACAAGAATTTTAATTTGAAAGAGAGAATCGATTCCAACAAATATTGGAATTAAATTGAATAACAACTATAAATAAAGAAAAAGAAAAAAGTAATTGATTCTTACCCTGCCACTCGAATCACTTGCATTGACGTCCAAGTAATTATTGAGACTTGATCGACGTATTTTAGCTACTAGATCAGTAAATGTAAGATCATCAGCATCTCGTGCTGCTTTGAGAAATGCTTGACTCATAATTGTCTCTTTACTCGATGACAATGAAAGATTGGATACTTTTTTCTTCACCGTCACTACATCATAAACATCTATATCCACAATTTAATAATTAAATATCAATTATAATTGATTATCAATCAGCATTGGTATATTATTTGTTTACTTTTAAATCTAATTGAATTTATTAATTTTTATTTACCTCGCAAAACACCTTTGCTATATACTTTTGCTTCGTGTATAGCTGGTGTTTTTTTATTAAAAGGTGTTTGTTTTTCAATAAAACTTGTGTCTGAACTAAATGACACAGACTTTTTCACTGATGAAATATTTTTTTCACTATTGCTACTGTAATTTCTATCTGAAACTGTATTTAATGTTTGACAGCTGGGTGATTTTTTTAAATTAGTAACAATACCATGTACACGTCGATTTGAAAATTTATTTTTTTTCTTCAATGATGTCATACGATTATTATTATCCAATTCATTATTGGTAAATTTATCAATAAATAATGGATTTTTTTTTAATATCCCATCAATAGGTACTTTGCCAGGTGGATTAAATCTCACTTCTGCAAAATAATATTATTATATTAACTAAAAATTAAATGGAACATCAACAACGGTTGGCCCTGACCCGACTAAATATACATTTGTTTGGCGTCAACAAGAGACAAAGATATTGTCCTACACGCATATAATATAACACCTGTCCATCAAAGACACAGTGAGTAAACGTTCTAAAATTATTAATTGAATATTTAATTTTAACCAAATAAAAAAAAACAAAATTGGATTTATTGAAAAATTCATTTATTCATTTGTATATATTTATGTTATTGATATATTTTACGAACCTTCTTTTAGATTAGCCGGTACACTGGATGATTTGGAAATTCTTACTGGTCGCGTTTTTAAATTTAATCTCTCAATATCTCTCCGACGCTCCCAATTATTATTGCTTGACAATGTTTTTTTATTGCTTCCACAATGCGACGACGCATCTTCGCCACGACCATTTATTAATTGACAATCACAACTGGAACTTTTATTGTGATGTCGAAATGACAGTCCACTAAATTGATCCTTTATTAAATTTCCACGAATGGGAAATGAACCACTTCTATCTTTACCGCAAGATAATTCACGTCGCGAAGTAACAATATTGCAATTTGGTAAAAGACAATTATTCGACGTGAATGATTTAGAATTACGATCAATTGATTTTGATTTCCATGTGTCGTGTTCCTCAATAATTCGATGAATTTTCTGCAGGAAATTTGTATTTTTTTATTTTATTTAAATATTAAATTGCATTTTAGTGCAATGAAATGGATGAATTTTTTCTCAGTAACTTTTCAACAATTTCTTTTTTTTTCCATTATTTAATATTCAAAAATTGAATAACTACTGATAATGATGATGATGATGTCGAGTGATCACTAACTCTCGCGCAATATACGTACAAAGAGTGCAGACAACAAATGATATATAAAAAGTTAAGTAAATTATAATATTGAGTCGAGCAAAGAGAGCTGAGAACGCATAAATGCTCACTTGGTGAGTGGTTGGCTCTGACGCAGTGGGGAGACGTATACCACTCGTGGGGATGCCGATGACGCTCTCGCGATGTGTCGAGACACCAGATATACTCCATCGTTTTCCGGTGGACGTGTTTATCTGCATCATACGCTGTAAAATGATGTTGGTATCTGTTAATCAATGTCACTATTACATATACAAACGTAAAGTACATTATATTATTTTATTATATATATTTTTTTCATAATCAATATGATCATTTCATCCCAATTAAGTTCACAGCAATACAAAATATTATTATTTATTTATTTATCAATTTCTTTCTCGTTATTTATTAATTTGATTTAATTTAATGTCAAATTCAAATTTAAACATTTTTTTTCAGATTCAACGCTCATGCGCTACAGATGAATGACGCAAGTGAATTAAACATCTTGGAGTGTCTTATTATCAGAACAAATTACCACCATCGAAAAATCGATTCTATAAAAGACCAAAAAATCACTCAGCATGTATTTTTACTCAAGAGTTAAATTGATTTATCATCGTTATTATTATTTTTTTTAATAAACGCCATGTGCTTGATGGTATTATACACGTGTATTAGGTCAAGCTTTACATGCAGATCTTGAGTGATAGACCCGGAAGTATTGTTTGATGAGCTTTCGTGCGTGTTGCTTTTGATGTTGATTGAGCTTTCAGTAAAGAATCAAAACTTGCATATATAAATATAATGCAAATATGCATCAATGATATACAAAGAAAATGAAACGTAGCAAAGTAGAAAGAACTTGATTGAAAAAAAAAAATTGCATTCATATGGTAATTAATTTCATTGTTAAATTATATTAATTTATTTGTTTTTTTTTTTTAAAGATTTTTTGAAAGAAAATTTTTTTCACTGGTGTTTAATTCTTATAGGGAGGCTTTAAGGGTCCAACTTGAACATTCAATACAAGCTTGATGTATATAGTTAAAAAAGCTATCGCGTTTTGAAAAAATTTATTTGTTTATAAAGAATAAAGTAAAAACAAATGTGTTTCGTGCTGAAGGTTTAGTGCCCTGTAGAGTTTTTATATTGATGAGAGGAAGGAAAAAAAAGCTCGCACGCTTAAAAAAGACTATCGAAACGTCAGTAAACATTTATCATCAATATTTATTAGAAGAGAAATAAAAACAAAAACGAAAGAAAAAAAAAATAAGGAAAGTTTAAAAATATAACAATAAAATAATATGACATAAATAAATATGTTCGTTTAGATGTATTGAGATAAAAGAAAATTGATTGTTGATGATTTACTCTGTTAAATGTAACACAGTTAAACACATTACTCAACTGTGTGGATTAAATTTATATCCTTGGATCTTTTAAATGTGCCAGTGTGGTCAGGACACTTGAGCTATGACTTGACCTATACCACCTAAAAGATTTATTGTCGGTGCATATTGTTAACGTGACTTTAAAGTATACACAGAAGAATTATAATAACGAATTATATTTAGGAGATAATATAATAAATTTATATATTGATGTGCTCATATTTTTTAATCGTTCAAGAAATGTGTAAATTCATCGTCGTCCTCGTGAATATTTGACAGTTTATAAATAACAAAAATAATATAATACCGTTATTGAAATAAAAAAAAATATGAGAGCTGTTAAATAAATTTGGCAAAGTTTTAATACATTTGCTTCTACGTATAAATACATCATCACATGTGTATAATTTTCAATTCATGTGTAAAAATTATTTCACGTTTGATAAATATTTATATTTATTCATGATCTGTTTAGCCTATTGAACATTTTGAAATTATATACATATAAATAATAAAATTATATTTATTTAGTAATTGTATACAATCAACACGTGGTAACAAAATATTATAATTTTTTTATACAAGTAGGAAGTAAAAGATATTATATTTTATAAATATAAAATAGAGATTGTGCATTATACCTGATGAAAATTTAATTTGGGTCCAGGTTGTATAATATTAATATCAGATATTTTTCGATTTAACACCATATCATTTGTTTGCGATGTTAACACTTGCTCATCACTGTTTCAACTGGATAGAATTTTGAATTGACATGATTCATGGTCATAGTACGCAAGCGCGAATAACGTCCAGGTGCGAGGCGGTGATACCTTCACCTGGAAATTATATTGCAACTCATCACAAAGCATTGCGCGCTATAACACTTTGTAGATCTCTCTGGTCTAACGAGTTCTTTATCGATTTTGCCAACCTTGTAATAGAATGGCTATTAACAGTATTAACATATATACACTTATATATATGCATATTCTTATACTTATAGCTGAGAAAATGATAAAAAGATAAGTGAATAATGTGAAGAAAAAAATATTTTCGAAAAAAGTTTGAGTTAATTTCTTACAGAAAAAAAATCTGCTATATGAATTAATTCCTAAAAAATTGCAAAAAAATTTATGATAATATAATAACTTTCCCATGACTTTCTCAATAAAATTTAAACAAAATCTAATAATAATTAATCGCTTTATTTATTTTTAATTATTTCATTTTTTATTTTTTTTTTATTATTTATTTTTTATTCATTTAATTTATCATGTATTGCTATTATTTATTCATTATTAATTTAATTATTTAGTTATTATTATTAAAAAAATAAATAAACTTTAATCTAAATCTCAAGATATAAATAAATCTCCATATTTTAATTATACAAAAAAAGAACTTACCTCTCATTATAATTAATAAACTCGTCACTTATAATTGACAAATAATATTCAAGTTTTTCCTCACATTAAAAATTATACATACTTATTTTGAATTAAAGATTGTTACATTAATAATCATTTATGATTCGACTATTTCTTCTTCTTTCTTTTTTTCTTCTTTAATTATTACATGCTTGAATCAATGGAAGGTCGAGCAAGACACACGATAATGACAAGATTCGTCTCGGTGCGTTCGTCACAAGCCAAAGGTTGATCGTGCTGGTATATTATATAGAGTCACGTTCGCCTGTTCTATTTCCGGGGCGAATTATATGCCCTCGAATATTTCAAAGCGACAAAATACACTTGTGGCTGGCATCGTGTATTTTTTCTGGACGAAATAGTGGTATAGCCAAAGATTTCGATTCTAAACTTATGTTCACATACACACTGATCGAAAAATATTCACATATACATTCATATACATACAAATAAATGCCCGCAAAAGTTATTTACATTACGTAAGATAAAATTAAACACAATAATTATTATTAACATACAGATTGAATTTACGTTTATTATGCGTTTTATATATTGACAATTATCTATTTCAATGCAACGACAATAATAATAATGATGATCATAATAATAATAACATGTTAATTTTTATTTTTCGTTAAATTAACTAATTAAGCATTTCTTCTGCTTTGTTTTTGGATTTTTTTTTCATTTTTTTTTTTTTTAATAATACTCGCATTGTTGCTATTATTAATGTTTTTTTTAACGTGGAAAATACAACATGTGGAACATTTAGTTATAATACTCGAATGAATTAATTCATTATTTTATAATTATTATTTTCTTTTCATTAATAATTATTTGGCAACAATCAACAACAATTTGGAATTATCTAATCTTCTCTTTTTTTTTTTAATTCACTCACGCGCCTTGTTTTCTCGTCTTGGACTTATGAAAAAAAGAAAAATTCTTTTAATCTTTGTTTCAAATTCATCGAATGTGTCAATCATCGCACAAAAATAACCAATTAAAAATTAATCTATACAACAATTTTTCTCACATTATATTACAATTATTTCTTGGTCTGTGAAATCTTTCTTGCGTATAATCACCATAATTAAGAATAAATGAAGCCCATTTATTATTCCCTGTGGCAGTGAAGATTTATCTCGGATAAAAATGGAAAATCAAAAATGATAAATTATTTTATTTCCATTTTTTGTTTGTAATTTACGAATTTTATTCGAATGAATATTAAATGAAAAAATAATGGAATTAAAATGACGCAAGAAAGTTTTCACTTTATTCTATATAATGCTTAATATACTACTGAAGTATTGGAAATGCATCCATGAATTTTAGCACTCGACGATTTAAATAAATCAGGAAGAAAAAGAGGTTTGTGTTTGTAATTTTGCTCTGTTTTATATTTTTCTTTACTGGACCCAAGACGCTGGCACCCACAACGGTTCAGATTCAACCCTGTGAATGGCTGATACCAATTGCTCAAATGCAATTGGCAGATCGCCATTAATAATAACATCATCAAATAAATGTGAATATAAAAATTCAATACGAGCAGCACTATGAATAATCTCACGGAATTCATCATCAGTAAATCCACGTGAATTAGATTCATCAAATGTTGATCGTGCACGTGCTTCATTTCTCGTTTCTTTAAGTATATCAAATCTCGGTGGTTTTATATAAATTACATAGGGTTTTAATTGCGGCGTACGAAGCATTTTCAATGCTTGATAATGAGGATTTAAAAGACATACATAGCCAGCATTAATCAGCGAACTGACGCTTTCAGCACTTGTGCCATAAAAATTGCCTTTATATTCACCATATTCAATAAATTTACCAGCATCAATTTCTTCTTCCATTTTTTCACGTGTTATAAAATGATATTCTTTGCCATCAACTTCGCCTGGTCTCGGTGGTCTTGATGTATCTAAAAATAAATAATAATCCATTAGAAATTTCTTATTCCATTAATAAATTAATCAATACAATTTTTTTATTTTTTATTTTTTTTTTCTCATTTTATATAATTCATACATGGTACTGTTGTTTTATATTTATCAGGATCAGTTGCCATCAGTCTTCGTTTAAGTTCATTTCTTCCAATACCCGGCGGGCCAATAAGTACAATTGGACGATAAAGACCTGGTCTTGGATAAAGCTTAGCGACTTCCTCATAAGTTGGTACTTCCTCACGGTCAAAGTCATCATTTTCTGCAGCGTCATACATGATTTTTTTAGTTTTAATTCCTTGCAAGTTGCACTTTGTAGGTGAAGCGTGCGAAGAAGAGGTAGTGGGACGGGGGCACAATGTAGGTAAAGGCACTGGAACAGAACACAAGCCTAACACCAACGTCCCAGGTTAAATTAATTCACAATTTGCAATTAATATTAACAATATTTAACTTTCATAAAATCTCTTTAACGATTAATTTAATCATGCAAATGATTTTATCAGTTAATTTTTTAGTACAATATATTTAAAATCATTAATAAATGGCGATAAATATTGGAATAAAAATTAAAAGACAATAATTATTGATAGGACTTTTTTAATATCCATATTTATTCCTTACTCAAACTATCCTGGTCATCATCAGTCTTGTCTTTTTGTTGTCGCTCGAGAATTATTCGGCGCTCTTGGAGTGCTCGACTTGGAATTAAACCCGCGCGCATATTTCGATCACCTTCACGTCGTGCTTGCCACCAATATGCGTCGTCTTGACTGACAATATGAAGCACGTCGCCTTTATTAAAGTCCAAACCGGCCTCTTTGCATGGTATATAAGTATCATCGGCAGCTTTATATGTAAAATGCGCTCGCACTCGAACCTATATCAATTTAAAATTTATTAGTGCATTGAAATATTCATAGAAAATTAGTTTTATATTATACAAATTAAATATTAGTTATAGGGATTTTTTTTTTTTGATGATAAAATATCTTGGAAAAATTAGATGAATTTATATGGAGAAGTATTGAGAAATCTTCTGAAAAACTGTTTAATTATATAAAATATAGAATTTACCTTGCTTTCTCTCATTCCGCCTTTGCTATCAGCTGGAATAATTTTGAAAGTAATTGTGCCCTCCGAATTTTGCAATATCTTCAAGACACAATTGGGCGTTTTTCCCTCAACGCTGATGCCATTCACTTCACAAACTTCATCGCCCACATGTATTAAACCAGACCTGTCAGCTGCACCACCGTGCATTATTCGAGCGATCACGATTTTTCTCGTGATATCGCATGTCTTTATAGTTGCTCCCTAAAGTTATCAAATGTGAAAGTGATATTTTTGTATACAGAAGAAAAAGAAAATGAAAGAAAGATTAACAAAAAAGAAAATAAATAAACACAATGCAGAATTAATTTTTTCAATATGAAAAACAATTTTTTCTACAAATAAAACTCATTTTTGTCTTTGTGAAATAACGCATAATTGGGATTTTTTTGTTCAGCAATAATTTGAAGAATTATTCATTAGTGTAATATTAAATAAAATCACAATTCATTTTTTAAATAGGAAAGAAAAAATTATACATGCTAGAAAATAATACAATGAAGAATTAAATAATTAATGCTTTATTTACAGCATATTAAAACAAAGAAAAATAATACACAACAAATAATCATGCAGGCACATAAAATAATAAAAAAAAAATTAAAAATGTTTCAACTTAACAAAAAAAAATATGAATATATACATAATATTTCTGGACTACAAAATAAATAAAATTATAAATTAAACATTTGTATTTGATCATTTTTCTTGTCCATAAAAATTATCATATATTAATTTGTATGTATAGAATATAATATTCAAATCAATTTTTTTTTTATTCAACTAAAGCAAAGGGAAAACTTACCACGATCGGTTCAACGCCATCACCGCCCTTTTCGTAGGCAAGTTTTGTAATGGGATAAAAACAAAACACGTGATTACTTGGTGATCGTACGTACATCTGACGAGATCACAAGATGAAGAAAAAAAAAAATGTCGCATACCATTTTGGTAAAAGTCTTCCAAGTTTCATTCAGAAAATAAAATTCAAATGGAAGAGATGAAAAAATTGCTTTATATAAAATTATTAATTGAGAAATTAATTTAGAATTATTAATAAAAAGTGTCAAAATCATGCAGAATTAAAAACTTGTGATGGTAAATTTAGTTTACAGATTATTTGTTCAAAATTTATAATCAGAATTAATATTACCATTTAACTGCGAAATTAATTTGATATAAATTATCGCTGGGTAATATTTGTAGCCTTCTTCAGAGGATAATACCAATACACTCGCAAACATACTTATTAACACACACACACACACACAACGTGTGGGCCTTCAGGTACCCAGAAATCGATTCAATTTCTTTACAATTTGACGTACCAATGGCTCATCCGACTTGACCAGTTGAACAATTTTTACAGTCTCTTCATCTTCATCAACTTCCAATGGAATTTCCGATAATCGAGGATAATAATCCTTTTGTGCTACGGCATCGTGTGTACAAAGAAGACCCTTTAATAATACATAATAAATATTTGACTGTATTTTAATTGTAAATTAAGAATAAATTATAAAAATTTTTTATTTTACCTGTATGTGTGGCTTTTGAAGAAGATGAAATAATTCCTTGCATAATTCTGAATTATGAGTTCTCGTTGCAAGCATATCTAATATTTCAACATCAATATCCATTGAATTTGATAATAGTGGAAAAAATTTATCATCTTCAACGTTTGATTGGATTTTTTTATGAACATTTACAAGTGCATTTAATTCTTTAGATCGTAATAATTCACTTAAAAATCCAAATTCTTCATCAGTGCAGCTTGGGATTTCGGATTTATTTTCCTCAAGAGAATTGAGTAAAGTGGAAAGCGCTAAAAAAAAAATATTAATATTAATATAAAAATATAAAAAAAAAAAAAAAAAATATGCCATAAAAATAAAAGTACAATGAAAATTATTAAAAGCAAAAAAAGTGCATAAAACAGATAACAATTTGTTTATAATAAATTTAATATACAATAAAAATGTGCATATAAATTAATTTATTTTTTATTATCCATGTGTATTTATAATTGTCTTGAATTTATCTAATTTTATCGCGATCAAATGAAAATAATTTAGAGATGGGAGCAAAACCTAAAAAGAATATAGATAAAATTTATAAATAAATAAATAATTCTCACCGGGATTCCAATTCACGTTTTCCATGACTGCTGCTGTCATAGCTCTCTTTTCACAGGCGAGTTCTCGATGGATCGATGAAGGGAGAGGTGGAGGAAATATGGTCGTAATCGTCGACGTCAATGTTGTGCTGATCAGAGGGCCTCGAATACAAGGAATATATTAATTTTAGCGTATACTATATTTACGTATAGCAACAACAACCTTCAGACATTGAATATTGTATATAATAATGGGGTCACTGGACGCACGAATGATTTTTTATACGCATGTATATAAAATATATGTATATATTTATTCCTACCATTTATTTTTGCTCGACTTTTTCTCCCTCTTTTATATGCTCGTTTATTGTATTATAAACTGTGACTAACTGACTAACAGCACAAATATAACCAGAAGCACAATTTCGCTCCGTATTTATCGTCGCCACGTCTTCTTATCATTGTGAATATAATTTTCCGTTATGTAAGCAAGTGTCATTTGACACGGGGTAAAATGACGCTAATATCTGGGGTGCAAAGACAACAAACGTAAAATCTGTAATAACGAGCATCAGCTACTGTGCTGGCTATACATACATCGCTTTTACTCTCTGTTGTCAAATTATTTCTATTTTGTCATACAATTATATACATGTATGTGTGTGTATAGAGAGAATAATTTTGAGGTTAGGTTCACTCGAGTAGTCTCTGGTATGATTTTTTTCATTTGAATAGATTGAAATTATTGTTTGATTCTTATTGTACAGAGAGACAAAATGTTTGAGATTATGTGATAACGAATTAATATTGAATATTGTGTAATTTTATTGTTAATAGGAAACACTCAGATTTTTGTATATAACCACTCTGTACTGAATTGTCTAATTCAATTCTTTCTCTTGATTTGTCATTGTTATGAATTTTATTTTCCATATTCCCGCATTCTAGAGTATAAAAATAACCGAATTAGAGTGAGGTTATGTAATGGATATGTTGTGATTACAAATGAGATTATTAATTTTTTTTGCTCGTTTAAAACCATGAAAATCATTTTTATTTAATTTAAATTATATGACAATAATTTTTTCTGAGGTTTTTAGTGTTTCAACTTACATTAATTAAAATATAACCTGTAATTTAACGCGTTTCCACCACGTGGTTCAAAGTGGGAATAGAATATTACCACTTCATGTCTGAATGGCTATACTCATGGAAAATAGGAATCTCTATTTTCCATGGAGGGTTATTCCATAACTCTACTTTTCCTGAATTCTACCTTTGGACTGAAGAGGCTCGTTCGGCTTCTTGAAATAAACGTACTACAATCCCCATGCACCTAGTGCATTCTCATGTTAATAAATTTTCAAAAAATTTCGACATTGACTACCGTCGGTTAGGTAGATCATTACCCAATCTCTCGCGCACTGATTTTCGCACATATATATCCCCCATATTTATCACAAAACAAATTGAATCATGAAAAACCAAATTCGTAAATTTATGTATTTAGCAATGTGTAAAAATGAAAAAATTACCATCTAAATAACTATGAATACAAAAAAAAAAAAACAATAATACACAGCATTCACATAAATGTTCCTTCGCAGCATTGTAACTGGATGCGTCATAAACTTTGCATAAAAGATAAAAAGACAATCATAAACACATATACATATTACCGATAATGTGCAGAATCTCAGTATATATTATATAAAATATACAAAGTATGAAATATGATAAAATTTTACACATTACCTACATTAATTTTGCCAACTTATAAAATGTCCGATTTCACTGTATACATTATTACCACTACACACACAAACTAGCTTATATCGTATTAATTTCTTTTTCCATTTTTATTTCACTTTTAAGATATTTATAACCCATATTATTGTATATCAAATGTATTTTCACACGTTCAAATATTTCAATGCAAATATATTACGTAATTTAAATTGATGCAGTCCCGCGGGCATAATGAAAATTGTTTATACATAAATAAATAATATCAAACTAATATGCATACATATATGTATACATAAATTTTTTCTCTGTATCATACGCGTGTGCTCGATAATATGTCTATATATGCATATTTATATACATTATACATACATATATATAAATATATAAATCATACGTAAACATAATCGACGAGACAATTGTCGCTTAACTTATGTTAAATACAGGGAAGATGCGCGCCGGCGCACGACTTTATCACAGGGCACAGTGGAAATTTCTGGTGGGCACGTCAAGGTAATGGGGTCACATGATGACGATATAATATTACCATCATGTGGCATTTCATATTTCTTCTTATTTTTTCTTTCTTTATATACTTATACTATTTCATGCACTCCCTTACCCAATGCGCTTTGTATACATATACACATACATAAACAAATGTCAGACATCATACATACACATATACATAATTTTCATGCATATATACATTTATGTATATATATCCTTCGATAGAATTGTGCACCGATAATTACACTTATTTAATATCCATCGAGAGTGCAAGAAGAAAAATGTATATGTTTATTTAATGCATGACTTTTTGTTTATTTTATTTTTATCCTTTTGTTCATCCATACATATAAACACATCAATTAAATAAAATATAAATACAATTTTAGTTATATTACTTTGTTAGAGTAAGGGTAAGCTTCTTGTTTCGAGTGCAAAAGGTCCCGGGTTCGAATCCCGATTGAGCAAAAAAAAAAAAAATATTATTTAATTTCTCATTCTCGCTACGGATTTATAAAATTGTGAATAAAAAAATAATGTGCATTTATAAATAATAAAATTACACAATTATATATATAGTTCATATACATATATATGTATAATAATATGAAATACGAAATAAAGATTAAAAAAAATAAATGTCAGTAAATAACAATAGCATTTCGATTATATAAATATATAACTACAAATCATTTGTCAAATAATTTATTTTACAATAATACAATAAATAATCAATATATATATAATGTATATATCAGCTTGATCTTATATATAGATATTTAAATGGAAGGAATATTGGACTCGATCGTGTTTAAAATTCTTTAACAATCTTCACTTATTTTCTATCTCATTTAATCTCTTTCTTTATATGCATATATGTGTGTATGTATTTATCCATTATACATATTATATTATTTTTATATGGTGAGTAAATCGAACATTGCCGTAAATATTGAAGCGACAACGCAGCGCGCAATTTCTTCTCTCCCCGGGGGCGAACACGAGGCCTTCACGTCTCCACCATTCGTTTGTCTGACAGCTGATTCCGTAACCCCTTTGTCTTTGTCCTTTGTTTCTATATCTTATACTCGTTTATTCTTGTTCTTTTCTATTTCGTGTGTTTGTATGTGTATAGTTGATGTGGAAGATTGCGTCGGTAACGGGTGTATAATACGAGCGTGCGCCGGTGCTTGACGATGTACAGTGTGGATAAACGTCGTGCTATTGGTCGAGAGTGTTGGCCAATCGTGTTGGACTCCCATTCATAAGTTGCGCCTCGCTTCCGGGGGAAAAAAAAAAGTGTGATGAACATGCAAGGGGGGCATCTCCTCCCTTGATCATTATGTTTGTATCATATATATATATACGAATGAATATAATATTTAAATGCATGAATATTTATGAATATCGATGAAGTTGATGAAATTTTTGATGAGCATTTTTTTTTATTTACTGTGTAAAAAAAATTATTTTATTTGCAGATTTAGAAAAAAAAATTTATTGGAGCGACAGAATTTGTTGTATTAAATTAAATATTGGGTTTAAGAGTGTTAATAATTTTAAACAATATAATATTTAATGAAAATATAAATTTAGAAATATATTATAATAATTATAGAATATTAATATATTTATTGATTAGTAAAAAATATTGTACGAGTGTGAGATATTAATATTGTGTGAAAATATTTCTCACAATGTTATACATATTATTGCACAGTGAGAAATAAGCTTTTTATTGATTTTTTAATGCACAAAGAGTTCAATGTATTTTAAGATATCTGGGAATTGTGAAAATATTTTACAAAACCATTTTATATTGTAGTGGAATTTATTTATGTGGCATGCCATCAATAGTTATAGTAAAGCTATAACAACATGATTTATTAGCTGTTGATATATACATATCTATGTATAAATATATTGTGTTAATCCAATGTTTTATATATTAGTAACAATTTCTATTTATTTTATTTCCATAATTATTTCGATATGTCAAAAAATTTGCTAATTGAAACAAAAAATTATTTTCTGATACAAATATTTTTAATTTTCAATAAACCGTTGAATTATTTTTTATTGTTTTATCAACTTTATCAAGGTATAAGCTCAATAAATTTTCGAGCTTTTACAATAATATATTCATGTATAATAATGAGTTTCCATCTTTATATGCATTGTTTCTTTTTTATTTTGCGTCTAATTATTTTTGAATTAAATTAAATAAATTTAATCAAGCAATTGATATTTAAAAATAATGGCTACAATATTTATTTACTTGGTATACTGTGATTAAATATTTTATTACAATTTGTCAACTACAAGATTAATAGTGCCAAATTCTTTTCAGTAATGAATCGTTAACAAAAAAAAAAAATATTAATAAAAATAACAATTACAATTGAAAATTAATTTTTCCAATTTTTTTAATAGAATAGTTATTAAAAATTTTCATTAAAAATAGCAACAGAGATTAAATTTATACATCAAATTCTACTAAAAATACACGAAGGAGAATAAATAAGTTATTTAATAATATAAAATATATCAATAAATAAATAAATAAAAAAAAAACAATCTCAGTTTTTTTTCCCAACTAAACAATTTTATCTCCAAATAAATTCACTCCACTTCTCCATATAAATAAACATGCATAAAAATAGAAAAAGATATTAAAAAATCACAAAATAAATTATTATTCCCACAATAAAATTAAATAAATAAATACTCTAATATTTCTTACATATAATAATTCCACTTCTCTCCCTGTATGATCATCAAACAATAAAATTACATTTACATAAGAAAAATCCGAAAGCAATATAATAATAAACAAATGCGCCAAAGCAATAAGAATAAAATAATACGTTCTTCATCACGTCATTTGAAATAATTTGAATTTATTGTCTCACTATCCATGCACACATACAAATATATATTAAAAAAAAAAAAAATATATGCAAAAGAAAAATATATATATAAAGACACGGGGGGTCTAAGATGTTCGTATAGGTAAATGGAACGGAAGGCCCGTAAATATGTATGTGAAATATGGTTATTGCCGATCGTGCACGTCTAGTTCAAGCTGGAAATATACGCGGAGGTGGCAGTAAGTGAGCAAGATGAAGAGAGGAAAGGGAAGAAATGTTATATCTTTTATTACGTACCGCATATATATATACATATATATATCAATGTTAGCGCGTCGCAATAAAGTATATATCTTTGTCTGGTCTTTACCAAGCATTCAACTCGTTCATACTTGACGATGCCTTTTGTTATAGTTGGATTGCAGCGCTTTTCATCAATATTATTATTATTTTATATAATAATCAATGATTCAGAAATATCTTACATCATATCAATATTTAAATGTATTAGGGTGTTTCATTTTTAGGCGATATTTTTTGTTTGTTTGTGAACACTGAAAATCTGATAATTTATATACGAAGAAAAAAATTCAGAGTTAATTAGAGGTTTAGCGAATTAAAAAATTCGATTTTCCATATAAATAACACGAGAAAATTTTTTTTTTTCGACTTCAACTCGATTTTTCGGTAATCAAAAATTTTTTTTGGAAAAAATGGATGGAACAGCTTTTGTAGGGCATTAAATTTGCTACAAAAAAGTTTTTCATCGCAAACGCTCTCCGACCAACAGTTTTCGAGTTGTAGAGCTGGAAAGGTGAAAGTTGATTATAATTGACAACAAATTTTCTTTAAACTGGAATTTATTGATTTGACATTAATTATTATCTTATAATAAACGATATAAAGCTTAATCAACATTGTAATAGCTAATATATATACATATAAATTATATAAATAATAATATTTACAATAGAATAATTATTTCTTTAACAAAGAAATAAAATATATTACTTCAAATAATAGAAGAAAAAAAAATTGATTTCAACTATTATATTTCTTTTCATTATTATTTATATAAATTGTCAAAACTACTGTTTTTGAATGAGGTTAAATTAAAATATAATTGATATTTTACATAAAAGTACATTTGATAATAAAATTTAATAAATATATATTTATATTTGTTTGTGTATGGCAAAAGAGACGTTTTATTAGTTAGAAATTTATTCACTAACATTTCAATTATCTATATAAAAAAAAATATTTGCACATGCAAATTCATTGAGACTATATACATTAAGTATATAATACGATGAGAACCAGAAGTAGAGTTTTGTAGATTTTGTACACACAACTTTATCATTCTGCAGTTGAAGGTCATGTGAAATATTTGCACTTTGTTGTAATCTGCGTATAACCTATTACAGATAATAAATCCAATGTGATGGTTGGAACCGCAGCGTGAACGATAGAGTATTTCGTTTCACAATCCTGAAGAGAAAGGGAATCTCTCACTCATTCTTTCTCTATACAACTATACATACACACATAAACATATAAATATTTTGCGCCTTCTCAACTGCAGGGATTCCACACATATAAAAATAATACATCTATAATTTTCCAAATCCAATAAAAATTCAAAAATTAATTGTACACCTTACTAAAAATAATTTACCAATTTTATTCGTTCATAAATTTCGTCTATAAAAATATTAAAATATATACACATTCTATATTATTTATTTAATAAACTCGCCATACTCCATATATAAATTAAATAAAAATTTTATTTTACACATTACACATAATATTATAAAATTAAATCGCCTTAATTAATAAAGACGTAATACTGTCAAGTATCATTAATTTATATAAATAAATACATAAATATATTTAATTTAATTTTCAAATACTATATATACATCATTATTGTTCTACACATATATACATATAAATATACTGTATATACATACTTAATGTATATACATTAATGCAATATATATTTTAATACAGCTTCTCGTCTTTTTTAATTCATGATTTCTTGCGCGCGCACTCGTCTAAGTGACGTCAGGTGAGCGTTGGCGGAATGGCCATGGCTATCTCAACGTCGTCTCTCAAGTCTCTATACATATATACACATATACACACATACACGTTTCACTCAGTAAGTAAAAAAGATAAAAAAAAAAAAAAAAAGAAATAATAAGAGAAAGAGCATAAAACACATGTATACACCATTGGATTTATCAAAGAAGGAGAGTGAGATAACTATAAATATATATGTATGTATGTATGTACAATACATATACATACATACATAGGTAGATAGATAGATATACATATGTATATGGATATGTATAAGATGGTTGATGGCGGCTTAAGCGTCCGCGTGTATTGCGTGGATTGCTCGCGCCCGGGGCGTGAGCGAGGGAGATCCCTGGCCTCATGTCGACTCTCTGTGTATATACCAAATACATTATATGCCTATATACACTCGCTCACCTGGAAGTAAGTGGAGGAGAGCGTGTTGCGGCGTTGAGCTGAGCAGTTACCGCTCAACCGTTGCCTTGACGACACGCGTGTTTGTTACAATAATACACACGCGTATTCGCGTTGGATTAATTTTTTTGTTGATGTTTTATATTTTATCGTTGTTAAATTCATTACAACGATTCATTATAATTATTATCTGGGGACCCGGTAGTAATATATGTATTATTTAAATAAATAAATAAATAAATAGTTTAATGTAATTAACAGAGAGATAATTTAAAATAAAAAAAAAAAATAATTGAATAAAAAAATAAAATTAATTAAAACGTAAATGATACAGATTAATACGTTGCGACGCGCGTCTCCGTTAAACGAGTCGCGCGCTTTACCACCTCCATTATTATCATCATCATCGTCATCATCATCATCATCTCCTCCACCACTTCTTATTCTTCATTGTCGTCATTCTCAAATACTCCCACTCTTTTATATTACCACCACCAAGTTTACTTGCCATCGCTACCATAATTTTCCTTAATAAAAGCCCACTGATTCTCTATCCCCACTATTTATCAACAATCTCTCCACCACTGTATCGTGAATCCTCGTGGTCGCTGTCGCGCGCACACGTTAACGGGAGGATTATATGCTGTCACTGTAAACGTCATTCGCGTGCAGCCCCGCGGTGGTGTTTGTGTGCGACAGAAAGTCAAAAAATCCTTGCGGTCATTTGGTGTTTAATATTTCCACGAGTGTTTTTTTTTAAATTATTCTTCAACTTATTGACATAATATATTCCTTTGTTATGTTTGTTAACTGTTTGGTCAGTTAATAATATCAATTTTCATTATTTTAATTCATAATATTTCGTTCACTTTGTGTGTCATTTGTTTAATGTTGAGAAAATTAATAATATAATAAAACTGAATCATTGTGTGAATGCGTTCGATTTAGAGAGTTAAGAAAAATATACATACCAATAAAACGCAAGAGAAGGAGTGAGAATTTCACCGATGCGGACTTAGTACGACCGGTTTTTCGGTGCGTCTCCAGGCCCCGTTTGCGTATCAAGAATACTGGAGACATGCCGGTCCTCTTGCCAATCGTAAAGGCTTGCTAAATCTCCTTTCAATTTTATTTATATATCCAAAAATATATACACATGTGTTTTTGTTCCTAAGCCATTTATTTTAAAATAACTTTGAAAAATCGACATGTGTCGTGATGATCCCAAGGTGCAATGTGAAGTGTTCAACATGACGTCTTTGAAGTTTATTAAACGATATTCAATATAAATATTGTAATAATTTCAAGTTCATTGAACTTATCAATTTACTCTAATAACATATAATAAATATACATACATATATTTATATAAATAAATAAATGTGTTATACTTAGGTAATGAATATATACATTTGAAGTGAGTGAAAATCGGTATTAAATAAACAAATAATAAAAGAAAATAATTATAATAAATAAATAAAATAATCAAAAAGATTTCTTGGTGTTGATATTGAATGATTCCACGGGAGGCCGCCCTTGGGAGGTCAGTCTGGGAGCATCCAGAGCCGGAACAGCGAGGCTTTTACGACTCGCCGCCCCCCCGGATGGACGTGAGCGTGTGTTGCTTACAGCCCAGCGCCGGCTCGGGGGTCCAACACCCCTCATCAACCAATTCTGCCACTGTCTCAGCCTCCTCATCAACATCCTCATGTATTACCGCAACACATCATCTTCATCATCACAATAATACCAATCACAATCATCAACATAACAATAATCATCATCATCACCATCATAATCATCATCAAAATCATCACCATAATAATACCAATCATCATAATCATCATCCAAGTGCATTGCCATCAGGTGGTCAACAATTAATATCATCGCCGTATCAATATGCTGATCAAATAGTACCAGATCGTGGTCAACCCGACGGATTAACGTTAGTTAATTCTGGTCAAGATGCGTGGCAATCTAATTCAGCTGGTGGTACCGCTGGAATTGCCACTGCCACAACTGCATACATTGATTATTCTTGGCTACAGATGCAGGTGAGTTTTCTTCATTTATAAATATACATTTATTTATTTATTTATGTATAGATAATAATATTATATATGTATTTAAACATGATTATTTTCTTTCATGTATATATTTTAATACATTGATGAATTCACACGTGTTCAAGACGTATAGATCATTTATACTGTAGTTTAGCTTTTTGTTTAATATTATGAGTTAAACTTAATGTGAAAGTCTGCAAAAAATTTAATTTAAAAATAAAAAAAAATCCGCAAAACACTTTTTATATAAACATTAAGTCAAAGGCAATATATTACACTTGCTGATGAGAATATATATACCTATATACTTTGTACATACACGGAAAAATTACGATATTTTCAAAATTTTCATGTTTCATATCTTCTTTCATATCTTGCGATGATCAAAAAAAATGTTTCAGACAAAATTAACGTATTTTTTTCCGCAATATCAGATTCCAAAATAAAAAAATGGGAGTTCCATTTAAAATTCTAAATTTGCCCATCACTTCACCCACTGAGGGGGAGATAGAGGGGTCGAATAGCATTTTAGGAAATAGATTTTCAAAAATTATTAGATACGTATTTTTCGATTTTTCGATTTGACACATACATTACGAGATTTTTCTCTGTTCCCATTTTTCTATAACACCCTGTATATGTGTCAAAAATATTGCATTAAAGTTGCATGAATGCGTGCAAGTTTAAAATAAAAATCTGAATAAAATAATAGTAAAAAAAAATAAATATACAACATTAATAATTAAAACTCGTATCAATTATATCTCAAATACATTCATACATGTACGCACGTGCGTACATATATCTATGAAATACATTAGAGATGCTGCATATATATTGGTATAAATATATCTCAAATTATGCGGCAATAAAAGAATTAATGTCATTCTGTTTGTAATTTATACTGACTGATATAATATTGCAAAATTTTATGATTCAATTTGATCGTTACATCCCTCTCGCACACAAACATTTATTCATATATAATAAATAAATAATATAAATATATATGTATATGTACATATATATGTATTTGTTGCAGTGTATAGTATGAGGGTAAGGATAGAGTTGAGCATGTGCGCGCGCGACGGGCGTGAAAGCTCCTTGAGAGGAATGCGGAACGTCTGCTGAACAAAAAATTGTTCGTGTCGGATAGATACACTAAGAAAATATATATATATAAATATATAAATGTATATATATAGTTGTGACTATATGTATGACTATGTTTATATAGAAAACGAAAAAGGAAGATGCGTTTACTATCCCGGCAATTGATCATCATGATCTTTTCTCAAGGTTATTTGGGTCATGCATGTACGGTACTTGTGTCAAATATTTCACCTGTAACTTGAACGAATCGGTTGGGTTTTCCTTTTTATTTTTTTATTCATTTATTTATTATTTCTTTTCATTTTTATGTAGAATATATATATACAGTTTAGATAAACTGTTAGGACGCAATTTTATTTATATAGGAAATTAATATAATAATATTTCAAGTCGGTATTTTTGTCATTATCTTATACATATACGAAAGATTACAATCGATATCGTGATCAAATAATTCTTATTTGTTTCCTGAATATAAAAATGTACAGTTAATAATTATAAATCATTAGACACATCCCAAATATAAATGAAAAAAAATTTTCTTTTCCACTTATATAAATTCATCAATAAAAAAAAAAAAAAGACTTTCAGTCACAGCTACAAATTATCCGATTGATAATTAAATTTTGTGGCCAATTGAATTAATAAAAAAAAATTCAAACACTCAATATATCTTTTGATTAATTTATTTCACAGTGACCTAACTGAATATGAAAAGAAAAATAATAAAAAAACTACTGCATTTGAAAATAATGTTTATAGATTCATAATATCAGTCAGAAGTAAGAAAAACAAAAAAATAATAAACAATAAAAATAAAATATTTATGTATGTACATAAATATCAGCCATTATACAGTTACCACATCTCCATCGTTGTTTTATAGCTTGTATACATATAAACATTATATCTAATACCATAAGAGCAAAATACACACACAAATATATACGCAGGGTCTTGTAACTTGAACGTGCAAGCGTGCGGGCACGATCATGAGTGATATGGATAATGTATTGACATTATGAATGTGTGGGATCATAAAATAATAAGACAAAGTAATGATACCTATTACTATTATCATGGATACGCTGCCAAAGGTATAATATACTCTATCTCATTTAATTTTTCTTGGTCGCTTTTGCCGACGTATCGTCTCATTACATATATACATAAATATATAAACACACACATACGAATACAAACCTATAATGTTGACAGGGTAAATATCCTTTGATACGCCGTCTGTCTTGGGACACGCGTGAGTCGCATATAACAAAGAATATATATATGCTAAAGCTTATATATATATTTTTATATACTATTTTCTTCTTCTTACACTCTTTATAATTCATCTCTCTTTAATTTTTCGCTCTTTTTCTATACACATTGTAGGTATAATATCTAGGTATGTTTATATATTGTATGCACGTATATGTATACATTTATTTGTTTGGAGTTATGCTTCATTTTTATGGAAACTGTTGAGAAAGAGATATAACTGTTGGGTTGAGTGGTAATAGGGACGTACCATGCAATAGTTCCGGTGAAAATATATTCATCTTGGAATTCAAAGAAACCTTGTGGTCCGTTTAAACGACTTGAGCCATCATGTTTAAGAAAAAAAAAAAAAATAATAGATAAATAAATAAATATATAATAATAATAAAGGTAACATATAAAATAAGACAACGTTTAAAATTGTATAAAAAAATTTGCAGAGATGATGAGGAAGAGAAGAAATGAAACAGTTGTAAATTGCTCAACGGATTGTAAAATATTAGAATTAAATAATTGGACTTTTATGAGAATAAATGTATGTATGTATGTGTATATTTTGTTATATGATGGTTATATAGGGGAAGAGTGGCATGAAAGAGTCAAGTTTTGAAAGAGCCATTATCATTTACGCAGTAGTTTTTGAATGAATCATGGATGTATTATTATTTTAAGATAGTAATACTAGTCAAGTGTCGCCCACAAAGGTTTGACAGTTTATCAAAAATAAACGGCGTCGATACGACATATTGAAGACTTCGTCGTCATAAAGTAAGTTTTTGAGTTCATTTTATATGTTTTCTGACGTCTATACGAACGAAACTAATAGTAATATGATTATACAATAATTTTATAGATATATTAGGACTTCTAATACCATTTATATTTTGCAGGCAAATCTTTAATTTCATACTAATTTTCGGGGTTATGTTTCTTAGGAGAATATGTTTTGAAAGAGCCGGGACTGCAGTGTGATGAAAAAGCTAGCTTTATATGGTCCCTCAAAAAAGCTCTTACTAAGAAATCTAAAATAAATAATGATACAGACTCAGATACATCAAATAAAATTATATGAGTTCTTAAAAAGATTGTACCTAGGTCAGATTGCAATGATTCATCTCAAACGGCTAATTTCATGAGAATTTCTTAGATTTAAGTGAATATTTTATCCAGAGTTTGCGTCAGATAAAACGTTTTATAATTATATAAAATATAAAATAATATCTTGACATTATTAGTAAATAATATCTTTGTTAGTCTAAAAATTCAGTCCTGTAATAAGAACTTGGCTCTTTCAGAACATTAGGTGACTTTATCAATGTCTATGTGTTATGAAAGAGCCAAATTTCATTATTTTTATAAATGGTTAGAAGTCCAAAAATATCGATAATTTTGAAAAATGTTTTATGACATCACGTACATAAATGAATGAACAATCACTTATTATACAAATTTTTTTATTTGTTTATTTCCTTTCATATTATTTATCCCTTTTTTCAAAACTGGCTCTTTCATGACACTCTTCCCCTACATAGTATAAACTCATTTGTTTTCTCCCTGTTCGCCCTTATATAGCGATTGAATTACTATGACATCAAGTAAATTGGGGTCGACGTTAATTAATTGAAATTGCCGTCGTTCACAGTCCTAAAAAATACGAATGTTTGCGTATAAAAAGAGTCAGAGTGTGGATAATGTATATTAAAAAAAAATAAAAAAGAGGGTTGTGTGGATATGTGTATGAATGTTGAATTAGCAGTGGTGTAAAATATTGGTTTATGTATAATAGTGAGCAACCAGAGTAATGCAAAAAATATTACAAGACACGCATGGATATACATTCATATATTATATCAGTTGAATAAGATATTGGCGGAAATTTACAATTAACATGTCCGGACTTGAAAAGTCGGTTTCAACCACCGGACGAAATATTTCCACGGTTCACGTACCTCCTTTACCCTCTAGAATATATATACATACACATGCCATAAGTATATTATATGTATATATTAATTTATATATAGTCTACTGTGTATTCTTTAAAGGCTGAGAATTATTCTTGTTGTCATTAAATAAATCCTCGTTTTCAGTCGTTGACAATTATGCCAATTATTCGAGCAGAAAATATTTATGATAAACTAGTTTGTCTTTTTATTTAATTTGTATATGAAAATTGATATTTTAGAATAATTTTCAATACGTCACATAATTTTTTTCAAATCTTTTAAATTCCAAAAACATTATTAATTCACTAAAAAATACACACAGTCATTAAATCAATTTAAATTTCCCATCAATTGAATAATTAAAATTTTAATTAAAAAATCCGAAATTAAATTTAATATTTACTTGAATTTTTTCGAATCTAAATTATTCATTCAATAATTTTCCTTCTACATTTCACACAACAACATCAGCAACAATAACAACCACAACCACAATAACAATAATAATAAAATTTGATTAATAATAATATCATATTTATCTTGATTATAATAAAAAAAAAAAAGAATGACTCATATGTACATATACACATACATATTCGTTCACTTCATATATGTACATATTATATATACACATATACATATGTATATGTATACATATTATATATTGTATGTATAATACAGTAAAACAGTGAGAAAATAAAAATTGCAAGTGGGTGCAATATGCACCTCAACTCTCAAGCACAAATGTATATACATTCATGCATGTATATTTAACTCATATATACACATTGATGGACCAAAATGATACTACTCCCTTTCTCCTTTCATCCCACGCTTATTTTATATGTATATATGTGTATAGAGAGAAGGTGCTTTAACCATCCACAGGTTCTTGTGCTCACAACTTGCGATTATACAAATGCACAATGAGAATAAATAATTTTCCTTCTCTTCACTTTATCATCCATTTTTTTTTTTGCAATCATTTTTATATCTGTTACAATTTTTTGTTTGCATAATATCTATATACATGTACAGAATAATAATTAGGTATACAAATTAATTAGAATATATTATAAATGCTGATTATCTTTTAATAATAAAATTGCGTAGACATCTTTTTTATTAATTAAATGCAAAGATATTTTGGTTCTTTTATTTAATTTGTGAATTTTCTATGGCTCAAAAATCGTTGGATTTTTTAATATGATTAAAGATAGTTGTATTATTTGTATATAAATTACAGTCAACAAATTAAATTAGTCAATAATTCGAAGAATTATATCTATCTTATTTCTGGATAGAAAATTTGGATTTTTCAAATTAAATTGTGATATTAAGACTCAACTAAAAAATCACAAATCACTAATATTTATTTTTGTATCTTAATATCATTTTTAATATCAGTATACGAAACTCAACTAACAATAATATATTTTTTCTTTCCGTTTGTATAACAAATATCACTCATTAAGGGGGAAGATACATATATTTAGACCCGTGAATTTTTTAACTGATTTTGATCTTTTTTTTTTCATTGAATAACTTGTTTATATTTTTTGAAGTTTAGCATATCGTTTAATTACATCTTAAGCTATTATTAACAATATCGATTTTTTTTTTAATTTTAAAATGGCCGATATACAGCCCAGTCTTTCGGGAAAATCGCAACAAGAGTTGTTAATTGGCGTGATTTTTAGCTCCTGTTGTATTTATTTGAAATGAAAAAACCAAAATTCTGAGTGTTTGTTAACGTTGTAGTTTCTAGATAAACTTAAAAAAAAAATGAAAAAAAAAAAAAAATTCAGTCTCCCAAATATTTTATAAGAAAAATTTTAACTTTCAACCAAATTTTGCGACTGTCTTTCTCTCGAAAAAATTATCTTTTCAATAAATTTTCAAAAACAAGTAGGTCCATCTAGAAAGTGATATCATTAAAAAAATGTGTGTAAAATTTCAGCGCGAGTGATAATTAACTTTTTGAGTTATCAGTCACGTCAATTTAAAAAATATAGTTTCGAGAAAAATGCGTTTGAAAATTACACAAGTTTCAACATAAGAAATCCTTTGAATTAAATTTAAAAAATATTTCAAACGTATTATACTAACATTTTATAAGTAAAAAAAATTACTCAAATTGCCTTAATTAATTCCCTAAAAATTCTTTCACCAAAATATTCCTAAAAAATACCAATACCTTCCATACATTTTTCAATTCAGGAAACAAATTAATTCTACAAACAATTGTTAACACACAATATTTATATACAATACATATCATAAATATATAACTACATAAATACATAACCAGCCAATATTTAAAGGAGTTATGTATATACCTATTTATGATACTTAATCATTCCTCGTGGTCCTTTACAGCACACAATTTTCTCGCTCATTCTCTCAATGTTAATTCATCTGTATATAAATATATAATATGCATTTAGCACATTGCTTACATAGTGTCATGAAGCATTTTGTGCGCGGGTCTCTGATGGTAGCTGAATGTGTGCACCAAACCAATGTTCCGGACAATTTACTTACAAAATTAGTTACAAAACGCTCGACCTATCTACCCATCAGCCACTTCCGCTTCCTCCATGGGTAAATAGATGGACGAGACCATTAAATACTGAGAGTGGAGAAGAGTTATTGTTCACGGAGGCCACCATAATGGATTTGAGCGTGGTTTGCTCGTATACACACCGATTTATGGCCAATATATACATGCAGAATAGATACAAATGACTATACTCACTGTCTTAACTTTCGTAGACTCGAAAAAAATAAATAAATAAATAGATAAATAAATAAATAGAAAATAGAAATAAATTTGTCGTGCGTTACGTTTAGGATCTAATTGGTGAAATAGTTATATACACAACAAACTTAGAAGACATATACACATTGTATGAATTTTCAATTACAACACACAAGAATAATTAGGGAATACACTTATACATTCATATAATTATTCAACCCAACCCAATTGCAACACTTGCAATTAAATAATCTATCCATCATTGAATATATAAATTGCCAGAGTACATATACTCTCCAACTTTATAGTCCAAGGTTCTTCATCCCGCATTAAACTTTTGCCTTATTCATTTTACATATTGCATTACAGCTCGTTTGATTAATTGGACGAAATTTTTCATCCGAAGTAATGCAAAATTGTGTATTAATAATACGTATATACACACACGATGAATAATTATAAACGATTATATTCATAAATAAATACAATAAATGACGATTCGGGTGGCCAATAATAACAATAATGATAATGATAATGATGATGATGAAGAGGAGGAAGAGGTTATGTATAAAGACGAAAGGGGAGTCCTGATGATCGCCAGGAAACAGATATGATGCGCGTCACGAAGCGTGAAACTCTCTGAGCGCGCCCATTCCCGATTATATGCATACTCGCACATATGTAAATACATTAAAGTCAGCTCCCTTATATATACCTATATATTACAAGTCTATATACACATATATATATGGATGGTTACCCCTATACGATAAGATTAGCGTGGGTGCAAGTTTGCGAGGGCGTTCATGCAGTGTATAGGTAAATATTAAAATAATTCTGATGAACATTTTGTTTTTTTTTTTTTTTTTGCAAGTATATATTTATATACAGGCATACATATGTATGTATATAATATATACTTAGGATATATATACATATAATTGCGAGAATGTATTTTTTTCATTGAGTTATTTATAATTTTTTTTTATATATTTTATAAATCAAAGATGAAATTTATCACGATGAATTAAGGATGATGACAACGATGCACTTTTGTGCACTCGCTGATTATTTATATACATGTATATATGTATAAGGGACTGCGTAATCAACCCTGACGTAATGTAATTGCTTGAAGAATATATATATATATATAAATTTATATATTGTATGTTATTATAACGGAGGATCATTTATGTCTGTTCTATTTGCCATCAGGCACTCATTTAACCCCACTCAATATTTTCCCACAGAATATCTTGATCCTAATGAGACCTTCAATGGTATATAACTTTGACCCTTATATACACAATGTATATAATGACAATATGTATATATATATATTGTCAGGGGATCGTGGAAATAATATTAGTTGAATAATACATCGTAACTTTTTATAACTTTGCTATTTTAATTCTCACTAAACGATTTTCAGTAGAAAAAAAATAAGTGTTATACATATTTACATTTATAAAATTCTTGTGTCACAGTGTTTGTAACCAAACTCCTACGAAACGATTTGACCGATTTTTATGAAATGTTTTGTGTATATTCGGTAGGTCTGAGAGTAATTTGTAAATTATTTTTTATACCCCTAAGTCCCAAAATTTATTTTTCATTATTTTTTGGACAAAATTTTTTATTTTTATTTTTTTATGATTTGGCATTAAAAATACATATAACCCTTCATTTTCACCCTTTTACCACCAACCCCCATTTTTTAATAGCGATTTTAGCACTGTAATAATTCCTTCTTTTTTTTTTTTCAACTACCAAATATTTTTATATTTTTTTTTATAATAATTTATCTGTATATACATACATATATATATAGGAAAATATACATAGTAATAATACATATACAGTAATAATGTAACTACCAAAATATTCACTAGAAATAATTTATATGACAAAGTATGTTTATATATATTCGATATAACAGTGGATAATTGTCATTTTACATGTTTGTTGTGAATGATACATCCTATTGATTGAATATTGCGTCGAGGCCAAAATGTTTTCTGTATGATGATGAGTATATGTGTAAATGTATGTAAATGGTTTATATATTACGCCTGGTCGGTTGACAGGATATGTTGAATTTGTTCTGTCTTTTTATCTTTTTTTCTTTTTTTTTTTTTCGTCATTTTATGTCGATTGTCTTGAAACAGATTCATTGATGTCTTTTGGTTACATATTGGGCCCATTGTCGATGACACACGCGTTTTATTTACCATCAGAAACGAGCGGAAAGTTTTATTATCTGTGTCGGGCAAATGAAAAAAAAAGAAAAAAAAAGAAAAAGAGACGAAACAGCAAAGTACTTGTATATATTATCTATGTATGTATGTATGGATTTATATACATATGTATGGCGCACGGGATACAAAAGCGATGTGTTCGCACCGTGTGCACGACTCGTCACCACCGACAGGAAATTACCCAGCGACCTTATTGTGTATTGTTGCGGTCCTTTGGCGACTCGCTCGATTGGACCGTCAGCGACCCATATATATTTATATATTTGCATCTATGTACCTGTAGAAAAAAAAAGAACGTTTATTAATATTGTGTTGGGTCCTATCTACACGTTAATCAACAGCGCAATTAGTTGGAATAAATTAATCTTCATCAGTTGATTATTATTAAAGAATCAAAAATTTTTATGGATTTTATTTGGGAGTGAATTCAATTTTTGATAGTTATAATTACAAAAAATGTTTTTATATTATTTTCTTGGTGTGTTTTCAAGCGAAGAATACATTTTGCTGATGTATAATGTGTATTATATATGAGTTCAATTTATTATAAATTTATTTTACGAGTATGACTAATTTTTATACAAGAATCGATGTGTTTACATCATCGACTAAACGTGTTTGCATGGCTCAGTGTGAAATGTAAGGGAATAATTGTGATCGAATGATTATTAATTCATAATTTATTGAAGATATTTATCAGAATTATTAAATGTTTATGATTGAATTAGGAAAATAATATTTATAATGATCGTTTGGAGTAATTATATTATTAAGGAAATGGAATTTTTTAATTAAGAACGTTCGTGAGCGACGCTAGAGTCAAATGAGTATTAACTGTTTATAAAATTTTTTTGAAGCTTGAAAAAAGTTGTAAAATATATTTACAATTTTTTTTCATATGTACCAATTATTTTTAAAGTATTTATTTAAAAAAAATTAGTTGATCCACATTAAAAATTGATTTGACTCCATTTATCAAAATTTACCAAAACAGTTTTAATTATCTTTATTAAAATAATTAATATTTAATTTAAACATTCGTCAACACTTGTTTTTTTGTAGTGTTATATAAACTACATATTTCAAAGAATATTTTTAAACATTATTTATTATTATATCTACTCTTACAATATACTTTTTGTTATTTTAAATACATAAAATGCTAATTTTCCATAAGGTTCGATGCTAAAAATTTGATTTTTGATTTTTAATAACTTTCGTAAATTATCGATAAGGCGTCTTGAATTTTCAAGAATAGATAGCTACATGATTCAACTTATCAAAACTAAAAAAAAAAAAAAATCTTATCAAATTAAACATTCGCCAATAATTTTCCCTAATCGAAATTTTTATGCTACTTTAAACCTCGAATTATTGGCATTTTGAAGATCTTCAGGAGCAAGGAAATCTGTTTAGAAATATTTTAATAGAAAATACAACTCCTCGAAGCAGTCTGCACATATTGCTAAATTTTCCATTCTAAACCGCAAAGGAGGAACTTGCGTCAAAGTTTATTATAAAATAAAATATTACAATGTTATGTTGAGTGTAAAAAGCATCAAACTAGGTTCAATCCTAGATTCAAAGTAGAATTGATAGACCAACGAGTACCATATGATGTTTACTCAACTACTAGAAGACTTAGAAAAGCACAAAAATTTCGACTGATCGGTCTTCACATCAATTTTCCGACGCTTTAAAATTTTTAAAAAATCAACAACCTATTCATGCCATGTTTCCACATGATCTACAATAGAAAGCTCGCTCAGTTGTTACCAATTATAATCCTCACAACAATATTAATAACATATATATCTGATCTTGCATTACACAAGCTCGCAGATCCTCATAAGTAAAGATAGTCAATACGCAGTGTTTAGTGTCGCGATGCATTTAACTTAATGTCCATAAAAGAACGCTTTGTATATCCTATACCACGGAAGTCTCAGTTGTACGTATAACACATTAGCATTGCGAGCTAGCACACCGAGGCTGGATTGTAAAGCATCGGTATCTACTGTAATAACTGTGAAGTGGCGTCACGCCATCCATGCTAATGAGACTCGATTTAATGGTGCGATGAGCGACTCGACTTCGGTTATGTATTTATATATATATATATATTTATACACACTTATTTTTTTTCTTTATTTTTTTTTGTGCGTGATCCTCTCTACTTCCTATTTTGTCAACTCTTTGCGCGCGACATTGTCAAATATCTATAAAAGTTTCAATGAATTTTTCAAACCTTCTTGGAATTCTTTTTCATTGCGTATATACACACACGCATTCCTTTAGACATAGATAATACGTATGAGATCTTTCATTTTCTTAAAAAAATAAAAAAAATACTGATAATAACAATAATCATGGTGATATATAATTATTTTTATCGATACAAAAAAAAATAGAAATGAATTATATTCTTATATGATTGATATTATATTTTCACTTTTTTAATTTTAAATAATATGAAATGTTTATAAACAATGGCATTATTTTATGTGAATGTAAGGTATGGAAGAATATAAATAAAGGAAGAAAAAAAAAATAAATAACTTGTGACTTTGTACGTGTACGAATTACTTATACTGCGGAGGAAGAATTTACATGCGTTCCAGCATGTCTGTCGCTTGGTGAATGCGCGTTTGGCATGATTGCTACGTACTTGGAGGAACAACCAACGACGACGACGACGACGACGACGACGATGATGATGATGATGATGATGACGATGACAAAAATCAAAACAACAACATCAACAACAACGACAATGGAAACTATAACACATCACATTTTAAAATTTCTCAAACTCTTTTCCGTTAATATCTTTCAAACACTAGTATCAGTATATAATATTCCTCTCCGCTTTTTTTTAGCCAACTAAAAAACAAAGTCATTAAAAAAATAAACAGTAAATAACATTCTTACATATTTATAAATATTTTCCCATGAAAAAAAAAAATTAAAAATATTAATGTTCATAATCCCGAATACGAAACACAAATAAATAAATATATTTACATATAATTAAAATCAATATTGTGAGTGAACGAGAGTGAATCAATTGCTGTAAAGGATAAAGGAGAGCACACGAGATTTCGCGAGTCTCGTTGGATGCAAGTGAAAGTTGGCGCACTCTTAACAGGCATCTGTTTTCTTTTTCGGGTCCACGACTGTGTTTTATGCGCGTACAGCATATAAAACCTCAACATACACGTACACAAATCCATCAGAAAAAAAAATATACATCATTATAACTCATAAAAAATTTTATCCAATGCCCCAAAACCAAAAACAAAATATTTTCGCAATTTAAACAAACATAACTTTGAATTTCCTTCAGAAAAAAAAAATAATATACATCAAGAGTAAAATAATGCGCAACACACATACAAATATCTTAAACATATATAAAATTCTCGTGTTACAGTGTTTGTAATCAAACTCCTCTGAAACGACTTGACCGATTTTTATGAAATTTTTTGTGTATATTCGGTTCTATCTGAGAATAATTTGTGAACTATTTTTTATACTCCTAAGTCCCAAAATTTATTTTTTATTTTTTGGACAAAATTTTTTATTTTTATTTTTTTATGATTTGGCATTAAAAATACATATAACCCTTCATTTTCACTCTTCTACCACCAACCCCCATTTTTTAATAGTGATATTAGTACTGTAATAATTTTTTTTTTTTTTTTTTAACTACCAAATATTTTTATATATTTTTTTTTTTAATAATAGTAATAATTTAACTACCAAAATATTCACTAGAAATAATTTATATGGCAAAACAACGTTTGCCAGGTCAGCTTATAAATAATACACATATATTTTTGTGAGCGTGAGATTAATTGATTGAGCGAGAATGCGGCAATTGATAATTAAACTAAAAGAAGCGCGCGCGGATAACGATAGTGACGATAGAGAATGCGAGTGTGTATTTATAACGAAGCTGGGAAATGAATTGAGAATAAGCTGCCAAGATTAGTTAAGTGGCAAGCGCTGAAGATAGAGAGAGAATAATATACAGGTATCGTATATATATTGAAATCAAAGAGGTAGCACACATGGCGCGTGCTCAAAGACCCGGCGGGAGCGCGTTCAGGCCCGTGGCGAGGGCCTTAAGACCCCGGATCTATCGTGTTGTGTTATACACCCAACAGCTCAAGCTATATATCTCTGAATAGAGCTAGCTGGTTTTAGCTTGTATTATTTTATATACATGCCGGTGTGGAGATTTTGCCTCTGAGGTTCGCGCGCCATGTATATAACGGTATACAGCTCTCTCAGAAGGAAAGCGCTTGACTATAATGCAGACAACACGATCAACTACCACCGCCCAACGAAAACTTCTCGATATTCTATGTATATTTCCCGCTGCATCAACATCCATTTGACCTCACTATAAATTATTCTTGAGCGTCTTTTAATATGAATTTAATAATATTATTATTGGGAAGCGAAAAAAAAAAAAATTCTTCATTCAAAATATCTGATTTTAATTTAAATTAATATTAATATATTTTTTATTTTTAAATACATGAATATGCATTTATGTTATCACTTGTATACATAATGACAATTTCCACACCTGAAATATTTTGCTGAAGAATTTTTTAAATTTAATTTCTCTCAATTAACGAGAAAAAAAGATTATTAAAATATAAGTCTTTTTTTTTTTATTATTATTAAATAAAATTGAGGTTATAATTAATAAGTCAATTCAATTATCGGGTGATTTATGTAGATTCTTGAAATCGATATTATATTTTAAATAATTAATTTATGCGGAATCAATTAGTCAGATGAGGAGAACGGACTTTTGGCGTATGTTTTCATTCGAGGGATTCTATCTATATAAGATATCTCTAAACAAATATATAAATATAATTCTATATACGTATATGTAGACATGTAATAATAATCACGAGTTATTTATTAATTAGGGAAGAGAATAGAGAAGAGGAAAAAATAAAAAACGGCGTTGAGATTAATGGGATTCTTGCTTCTCACTTGACTTTATGAACAACCACAGCCGCTATGGCGCCCAGTATATATGGTATATACGTGTATATATGTGCGCTATATACCTATACATATGTACATGTATGTACCTTGGTAGTACGTGGAGTTGGTTATTGTTTCTATGATGAAGACGAACGTGTATATACGCGTTTAATATGATACTCATCGTCACGTATTTTGTCACGAACATGATCACGTATTATATTTGTAGGGTGCTCGATTGGATTCACAAACGAACCACAACTTGTTTTATATATATGTATAGAGTATAATAAATAAGGTATTTTGCTTGAACACGACCACCAATTATCGAAAAAATGCCAATTAATATATATTATCATCAAATAAATTTTCTTTTTCTCTTCAACTCTCATTTACATTTATTTTTCTTTCAATTTTTTATACATTATATTATTTCAACTAAATTTTATTCACACTATTTTACCAATAGCTTATCGAAATAATTTATTAAATAAATTATATATTGTTAGTTATTTTTTATATAAATAAAAAAACTATGAAAAAAAAAAAAATATAGAATATTTTAAAATTTATAAAACATTTATGATAATTAATAACAACCACAACTATTAATAAATCACCATTATAAAATGTAATAAATAATTTCGTGCAATTGGTTAATAAATATAATTCATCAACAATTAATAACTATACCATTTTCAAAACATAGAAAAAGAAATAAATTTCGAAAAATTTAATAATAAAGTAATAATATTTTATTATTAATAAACAACTGAGTATTATAAATTTTTCCATGTTCTACAATAAAAATTATCATCAATTCACTATACATACACACCTATACATTCATAAATTGTAAGAATATTTACCCCGTACATATTTACATGGGAAATTGATTGAAAATTATCATAAGACGATTATTTACAGGCGTGTGCGAGTGAGCGCGCGCCCGACCACGCCACAGGGGGATTTTTCGAAGACGCCTTTCAAAGAGTCGCGTTGCGCAAGGATGCAAACGCGGATATAGGTCAAGAAACAAGATTGGTATCTGAATGCTCGCGCGCATGGCGCACGGCGTTGTATGGCTTGAGAGCTCGCGGCGGCGCGCGAGAGCAACGGTGTATGAAAAGAAAAATAAAGAGAACGAAAGAAAGGAAGAAAGAAAGAAAGAGAAGTTGAGAGTTTATATACATATTCTGAATGCAGAGTATATATATGAGAATTGCGGGCTGGCATACGTACTACGTAGATATATATTGTACATGTATATAATATAAGCGAATGATCAGCGCTCGTCGAGTGGAGCAATGGAGCGCTGCGCGCACGCGGTATGAGCCCATAGGCTGCTGCCTGTTGCTGCTGTGGCTGTGGCTTCAGACTTTCTAACGTGACTGAGCGCATTCGTAACTTATGGAACAAAGAAGCCATGAAAAAAAAAATTTTTTTTACTCTTATACGTACTTTTATTTATTTATTTTTTTATATTGTATATTATGCGTAAGCGAAATTAGTAATTAATTACTTAATTATATATTAATGTTGGAAAATATATATTACTTTATTTATAATTTATATTTTGTTCGAATAAAATAATTTTACATTGATGTTTATTTATTGGAAATGGAATTAAATATTTAATATAATTTTGATTAATAATTAAAATTAATCTAATACAGTATTATATTGCAGTTTGTCTATTTTGCTATGTAGTCAGGCTCTACAAATGAACTCTGAGCTGATTTATATATTATTTTTTTCTTTATGTTCTAGAATATTTCTGATTCTTTATTTAATTCTATTTACTTTCAGTGCATTTACAAATTGACTCGCTTCTTTTAATTGTTTTATTGTAATTTATTTAATGACAGAATAAATCCAATCCCCAAATTCTTACTCCTAATTTTTCATGTAATTCACGTGAAAATTCGAGATCTGAAGAGTAGTGTTGTTACACTGCCAAATAATTATTATAAACATCTATCAATTAATAAATTTTTTAAAATAATAATTTATAAAAGCATTTCACACAAATAAAAAATAAAAGAAATATTTATAAATATTATTTGATCATTTGAACATTTATATAATTATTGAAACACTCATATAAATAAATATCAAGCAAAACTCCATTTAAAAATCATTATTAATATACATAAAATAAATAAATTTGAAGAATTAGTTAATAAATATAATTATCGATAATAAATAAATACTTTTTTCAATACATAAAAAAATAATATTCCTGTATATTATTCCGGAAATATAATTATTTATAAATAATAATTATACATTCAATTGCATTCTTACAGGTGCATTAATATAAACAATCCATTTTTATTTACCTTGATCTATAATATTATAAATATATATGTACATACATATGTCGATCATTGAGTGAATAAACGTCTGTGTATCCGTGCGTGCACGTTTATATGTCTCTATATATATAATATTGTGTATATAATTAAATAGATATATACATAAAAGTTATTGGCAACTGGCTTTACACGACAATTCGATATCGCTGGAATTCGCGTGACCTATGGATTCCCATGGCGAGTTGCATGCTCGTTGTCTACCGTCGAATGTTCATATATAAATATATATATATATATACTTGTATAGATGCATCGCATCGCAATGGCGAAATCGTTTTCTCATTTATACTCGTGCCTATTCTTGCATGACTGAAAATAAAAACACCAATAAGTCTAATGGAAGATATAGTTTAATAAAAAAAATAAAATAGAGTGTGAGAATTGCACCTGAAGTGTAAATAGTTTATATACTAAGTAGATCGTACATGAATTATTATGTATTTACTTATTGTTATATATATCTATAAGTGTTCGTTTAATCATATTTTACATATTTGTTTATTTTTTTATTCTTCTTTTTTTTTTTTTGAACTTGTTTTGACTGCTGCAGCTATATCTGTTTCTATATTTGTTTTGGCCAAATTATTGACGTTATGGTCATGTCTCGAAAGGGAAGATAAGCATATGTGTGACAATATAATGTGTGTGTGTAGATATACTTGTGTGATGGTGATGATGATATGTATAGACATATCATGTGGTGTGTTATATGCTCCTTGAAATTCCACAGACCCTCGACCCCAAATCATATATACGGATGTATGAAGAATATTTATGTTCATTAAAATATATTCAAGTATGTATATGTGTACGTGTGTTATGTGTAAATGCGAATTTCCAATTGATGTTTACTTGACAGACATAATTGCATTAATGTGTAGATATAATTATTTAGTTTTTTAAAATATATTTATAGGATTTGTAATTTAGTGATTTGTTTTTTTTTTTTTCTTTTATATTTTTTAGAGTTTGATTTACAATTTTTATTTGCATTTGCAGAAGGATTTTTAGTGCTTTGTAATATTGTCAATTAAAATTATGAATTTTTTCGGACATTGAGAAATAATTATATGGGAGAAGAAAATAAAATTAAAGCGAATTGAATTATATATTTGAGATAATTATTGGTGAATTAAATTTAATTAAATTCAATTAATGAATTTAATGGAAGTTGTTTCATTGAAATTGATGGTATTAAATTAATGTAAATATTAAATTAGAATGAAAAAAAAGTTGACGATTAATTGTTTTAAAAAGTTTATTAATTTTTCTTAGTTCTGAAATTTAATCAAAAATATTTCTCATTGCATCTTAGCTAACCAGTGATATAAATGTTAATTTGTATTTTTTTTTTCTTTCCAATATAAAAAATATTTATCGCTACATTTATCAGTTAATATCATTCATAATTTAATAATCAAAAGATAATTTTAGTTCACTTTAATATCTTGCATATAAAATAAAGAAAAAAATATCCTCGAATATTTTTCATTTTCAATAAAAAGTTAAAATAAAATAAAAATCAAAAATTATTAAAATAACAATAACTCAAATAAAAACAATAGATATTGAAAATAATAATTTTATATACATAACTACATGTTTTTAACTGCTTACTTAATTTTTTAATTTATATACATATCCTTAGTTGATTACATTCTGGTTATTCCAGGACGTCAAATATAAAAATGACATGAAATATCATAACGCCATAATAATTCCAACACGAGTATTATATATTTGCTATTACATAACTCTCAATTGGCTTAAGTACATGGTATTTATAATAGTTTATTATTCCGGATGCATTATAAATCGCAAGAGCTCAAGATAAAAGCGTGTATCTATATATTCTATAACTAATCTCACAACTAAAATGATGTAAAATTACTGTCGATATAGTCAATGTCACATTGAGATTAAAACGTTTATCATCTTGCAAGCGCTTCGTCATATTTTGGAGAAATATTAATATATATTTTATATATTTACTAGGATTATCCATACGATTTCCGTTACATACTCTTATCGCTCGTGTATATATAAACTTTAAATTCTCACGAATGACGTGAGACTCTTATTTATCACAAATGAATAAATAAAAATTAAAACATAAATTAATTACATAAATTTTAATTTTAAAATAAACTTTTTCTCCACATTAAAATAAATTAAATCCACACAGTAAAATGCAATAAAATAATTAATTGCTTGCTTATATTTCCCATCTAAACCTGCATTTATTATTCCCAAATGTCAAGTTGATTTCATTTATTTTTGTTTACTAAAAGGCCGCGTGTTGGATAAATGTATATATAATATCTTATATATACTTTGGGTTCACGCGGTTTCTCCATCAGGATATTTTTCAGTGTGAGGGTAAAAGATAAAATGTTGATGGATGGAGCAACAGCGTAGATACATGATTTAAACAAGCGAAGTTTGGCAGCTCCAAAAAATAAAATAAGTTTGAACTTTTCGCAAAGAATTCAAAAAAAGAGAAAAAATATATATTACAACTGAAAATAAAATACACTAAAAAAAAAAAAAGAATAGTAGACTTGAATCAAGTCGCAGAGACTTGTCTTGATTCAAGTCTACGAAATTTTTTGATTCAAGTCTAAATATGACTTAATTCAAGTCTGAAAATGTCTTAGTTTAAATTTGGAATTTTCTCGTTGTAAAATTAATCATTCGGACAATACTTCAAGTCAATATTAAAATCGAATTAACGACTTGAATCAAGACTAAAAAAACGACTTGAATCAATAATAAAAATGACTTGAATCAATAATAAAAACAACTTGAATCAAGACTAAAAAAACGACTTGAATCAAAAGTAAAAACAACTTGAATCAAGTTTATTCTCGACTTACCTCTTTTTACGACTGATTTAACTCAAGACATATGTAATGTCTTGAGTCAAGCATATTTCCGACTTGTATCAAGGTTATTTGTGTCAAGTCTGAATCGTGACTTGATTCAAGACTTTTTTTTTTTTTTTTTTTTTTTTCGTGTAAAACAGGAAATAAAGACTGGGCCATTAATATACGGTAAAAGTAATACGAGTTGATGCATGTTACTAATTGTCTATAGAGGTTATATATAATACAATAAATATCTTGTTTAAAATTGCCCCAACAACACATCTATTAACTCGCAATAAATTACGCCCTTAGCTTTATTACATTGGTGAACCAATTGAATTATTAGTGTCGACATCTATTCACGCACATGTTTGTTTATTTATACATATATATGTATATATATATATACGTCATATACAATTGTACATACAATGAGCGATTAAATTCTCTCAAGAATTTTTTTGCCCGTGGCCTTGTCTGATTCCTGGTGAAACCTTACTTGAGAAAACAGCATGTATAAATACAGAGAAAAAAAAAATGAGTGCGAATAAGAGTAAGAGAGAATATGCATTTATTATATACATGTATATATGTATATGCAATATAATAAATTATCAAAAAGATAAGGCAAGTCAATTGTATATAGTGAATGCAATGAGAATGAGAGAGAAATTATTCGGAATGTATTTGTAAATATATATATGTTTACATTATCCATATAGCTTTTATATATATTATATAGAGTATATCTATGTCTCATTATTCTTATCGTTTGTAAATATATTTGTTTGTCACGTCAACAATGCGTATAATATAGACAATATAACAAAACAAGTCAAAATAAAATAATTTTCATTGTATTTAATATAATTGTTTGTAAATCTTCGCATTTTATTAATTTATTTTATCGTCATTTAAATTTATATTTTTTTGATAAATTATATTTTATTTATAATCTTTGGATTAATTTATTAGATTCAATGGATGAAATTTAATCGAAATGTCATAGATGTAATTGACCTGAACTTTAATCGTTGCCTCACTTAAATGGTGAAACACATATAGAGTACGTATTACTTCGTTACACCATGAAGAAATCGATTTTTCGATGATATCGAAATTCAATGTATATATGTATATATGCATATATTCATTATGTATTATATATATATATATGTATATAAATATAGAAGGGGAGAGTGCCGATTGTAGATACATCGATTCCTTCTGCCACGACGAGTATATAATACAATCGATCTTTATATAAATCAAGTCGTACCCGGTGCCATTAAGACGGGAAATGTAAATCGGAATCATGTCAGTGTACAATCGCAAACGAGTATTACAGCTGCAAAGTGGAGAGAGAATTTAATATATATAAAATAAGGTGATGAGGTGTGCCATTTTTAGGGAATTATTTTTTTTTTTTCAAGGGAATAGGCTGAAAACTTACTGGACGGTGAAAGAAGAAGCCTGTTCAAAGAGGAGCTTTTAATTTTAATATTTAGTGGTTGCATTCGCGCATCATAGAGATAAGTTCATAGCATATTCTTGTAGGGAATTGAACGCTCTACAAAAAAGGTCTCTTGCACTTTTTTTATAGAGACAGCCATTTTGAAGATATTCAAACCCAAAGGAACAAATTATGAAATTTTGACTTTTGTGTTATTAAATCGATACTAATCACTTTATTGTTGTAATAAAAAAACAGTTCAATAATTGTAGTTGTATTGCGTAATTTTGTTTAGACAGCATTATTTCTATAGTTTTGGAATAATAATAGAATTCATTTTACATAAGTTATAAATAATTTTTTTTATTGTAAATAAAATAAAGAAAAAAAATATCTGGCATGTGAGTATTTTATTTTATAGCTTTACGAAAATATTAGCATACTAAATTCAGTTTTCCGATATTAAAAATAATTTTTAAGACAATAATAAAGTGATTAGTATCGATTTAATGACAAAAAAGTCAAAATTTCATACATTCCGAACTTTGGATTTGAATATCTTTAGAATAGCGGTCTCTATGAAAAAAGTGCAAGAGACCTTTTTTGTAGAGCGTTCGATTTCCTACAAGAATAAGATCTGTACTTATTTTTACGATACCCAAATGCCGAGCTACAAAAATCCAAAGAAAAAAAAATTTTCTTTCCCACGTTATTAAACTGAAAAAACGAAAATTACAAAAAGCAACCTCTAAATATTAAAATTAAGAAGTCCGCTTTAAACAGGTTTCTTTTTTCACCGTCTAGTAATTTTTCAGCTTGATTTTTTGATGAAAAAAAAAAAAAGTCGCCTCAAAATGGCACACCCTATACACATACATATTTATCTATTTATAATTTAATAATTGAACAAGGACATCTATGTTACATTTAGTATATAAATTTTTAATTCCATTTTATTATCAATGTATATTAATATCAACTAATAATATCACATTGTCTCACTGTCATTATTTTTTTTTGCATACAATTATAAATAATATATCAAAAAGAAAAAAAAAAAAAAATTGTAACAAAAAATAATAATGAATAATTGTAAAAAAAAACATGGTATTAAAATACTTATATGTAAACGTTGTTCTTTAACTTGCTAATTTTATACATATATAAATATGTGTTTATATGTATCAGTTGCATTTCAATTGAAAGAGATCTGGTTATGTGCGCAAGGTGAACCTCCCACGCAACTCATATATATATATATATATATAAAAAAGTATTTATTTGTGTGACGTTAAGACAATTTTCTCATATATAAAAGCAGCGCAAGTGACAGATGCCGATGGAAAATATTATATATATATTTATATACAATCATTTATGAGAAAAAAAAAATTGACATAAACAGGGGAATATGTTAATAATATATTGCGTAAGTTTATTTAACGTAGTCACTGCAACAATTGCCATCTCGTCCTTGCTCTATGCATCGTCGAACAATCGGCGCAAACATATATAATATGTAAATATATAATAAAATAATAGTTATTTATAATTTCTATTATTTTTTATCGATTTAAATATTTTTAAAATATTTCTAAGAACAGCATTTGATAATTCATTATTGATTATTCATTATATAGAAAGAATTATTTATAAAATTAAAGTGGAAATTAAAAATTTAGACAAAAAAATTTATATAAAAGTAAAATAAATTTTTAAATCTATTATTGATATTTAAATTATTATTAATTATCAATATATATTTATTTATTTAAGTTTATATAAATATTATTGAAAATAGATTTTTTGTTGATATTTTAAAATACACTTCAAGACTTTACATCTGAAATGTTTTACTTATATGATAGTGATATTTGGGTGAGCCATTTTTAAGCAACTTTTTTCATTTCATAATTTCTATTGGTTTGAATTATTTCATACATTTGGCACTTTGAGCTTGAATATCTTTAAAATGGCTAACTCTATGAAAAAATTGTAAGAGTCCTTTTTTGTAGAGCGTTCGATTCCCTATAAGAATAACCTATTGGCTCACTTCTACGATACGCTAGTGCTGAACTACAAAAATCCAAAGAAAAAAAATTTTATTTCCCATATGTTATTTAAATGGAAAAACGAAAATTACGAAAAGACCCCTCTTAATATTAAAATTAAAAGCTCCACATTAAACAAGCTTCTTTTATTTCACTATCTAGTAAGTTTTCAACCTGTTCTCTTCTTGAAAAAAAAATAACAGTTCCCTAAAAATGGCACACCCTAATCGATATAAAAAATCTAAAAAATATTTTAACTTTCTACAAATATAAATTATATTTATTAAATTATAAGAAAAAATAAATTATAATTATCAATTGCACATCAACACTCAACAACATCCAACACTTTCAATTCCTAAATTAAAACATAATAATCCTAATAATAAATTACATAAATAAATAGCGTGAATTAATTTAAATATGTCAGTGACCAAAAAGTAAATAATTAACAAACATGCAAATACCTGCGCCCACCGTTGGGAGTTTTAAACTATCTCTACACTTCTTTACAGCACATGAACTTACGTAGGTAGCTCTTGCGAAGACGTTGGGACCTGTATAAACTCCATACACACACACATACACACACTCACTTCAAGTTTTATCTACATATATTCATATCCACATTGAGAATACTTCTGCATTAAAACACAAAATAACTCGCGAATATATCTCGTTTCTTTTTCTCAATATATAAAATTTTCCTTTCTCTCACTTTGTCTACATAAAACGCACATAATATACACATATACAAACGTATATATGTAGATATATACATATATATATATACATAAGGGATAAGAAATAAATATAAAATGAGAAAATGGAAGGGGCTCATACAACTTTTCCACCATGAAGGTGTATAGGTGAGCCAGTGGCTCTAGATGAGAAGTATATATTAATGTATATACTATATACATAACATATAGTGGGGGAATAGAATGCGGAATAGCCTAGAATGTGATGTGAGCGCACTTCATAGGTTTCTCGCACTCTCCTTGGGCGTGCGATTCCCTCGTGTGCAGCGCACACAGTGCGCAAAGCACCCTTTTACCGCACACACAACAACAACAACAAGTATATACAATCATCACCATTATTACCAACACGTTGTTTTGCATCATTAAGATACACACATACCATTTACACAAGTATATATACATATATATATGTACATATACATAAAATATATACAAGAGTTTATATTCACTTTCACCTGAGATGGTGAATTATCAAATCCTCAATCATCCAATGGTTTTCGATGCCGTTTTATTTGTAATATGTTAATTCTATTATTATATTTTGTGGCTTCAATTTTCTAATCATTTTTTCTATCTTAATTAATTTAAGTAATTAAACATAACGTTATTAATATGTTACATATGTATGGGTATATTATAAATATACTAGCTGACCCGGCAAACGTTTTTTTGCCATATAAATTATTTCTAGTGAATATTTTGGTAGTTAAATTATTGCTGTATATGTATATATTATTACTATATATATAAAGTAAATTATTAAAATAGTAAAATAGCAAAATAGTAGATAGTAAAATAGTAAATGGTAAAATAGTGAAATAGTAAAATAGTAAATGGTAAAATAGTGAAATAGTAAATGGTAAAATAGTGGAATAGTATAAATAATAAAATAGTGAAATAATAAAATAGTAAATGATAAAATAGTGAAATAGTAAATGGTAAAATAGTGAAATAGTAAATGGCAAAATAGTGGAATAGTAAATGATAAAAAAGTGAAATAGTAAAATAGTAAATGGCAAAATAGTGAAATAGAAAAATAGTAAATAGTAAAATTACTATATATATAGTATATTTACTATACATATTACTACATATACATATATAAATTATTATAAAAAAAATATAAAACTATTTGGTAGTTGAAAAAAAAAAAAAAAAAAATTATTACAGTACTAATATCGCTATTAAAAAATGAGGGTTGGTGGTGGAAGAGTGGAAATTAAGGGTTATATGTATTTTTAATGCCAAATCATGAAAAAAATAAAAATAAAAAATTTTGTTTATCCAAAAAATAAAAAATAAAATTTTTGGGTAGGCCACTCTTATCACTTAGGGGTATAAAAAATAGTCTCAAACCTATATTCTCAAACCTACCGAATGTACACAAAAAATTTCATAAATATCGGTCAAGTCGTTTCGGAGAAGTTTGGTTACAAACACTGTGACACGAGAATTATATATACATATATATATATAGATATATATACATATAAATAATACGATGAAAAATCAATTGGATGAGTGAGATTTATATGATCCGATAAAGTCAAGTTAAATTAACTAAACACGGTTATATAGAATATATGATAATCTTATTGGATAAAGCTATGAGATAAAAATTATACAAATATTTTTGTTATATTTTAAGGATGTTATAAATATTTATGAAGAATTTAAAATTATCCTCGTATTTATAAGATGACATGCGTAATTGTAATAATAAATTCATATGAGTGTATGTATAATAGTAAGAATAAATATATTGACAATGGCCGAAAAGTTTCAATGAAATTATTTAATTGTGTATGCGTATTTATATATCTACATATATGTATAAGAAGTAATAATTTCTCATTGGATCAACGGAAATTCCCGTTACGTGGATTCCAATGGTCCGGTCAGGCTACTCCCACGCACTCGTGCGCTTGGTAATCATATAGTTATATACACACTCGTGAGGAGTTAGTGAGGAGGACCTTAGTGAGAAAGAGACAACGGTGTGTAAGAGTAAGCTTTTGCACTGTGTGTGTGTGTTTATATACGGGCATCAACGTGTGTATTATATTATAAACGTACACCTTTGACTTTCCGCACGCCGGATGCATGGACGAGTGAGTGCCTAGAGCACCATCAAGACGTTTCGATTCAATGACGTCCCCATACATATATATAAATAATAAATATATATATGTATATATATACATATATGTGTATGTACATGTATTTATATTTACTCCATGTTCGCAATTGTTTGTTATGGGTGTTTAACAGTTGATGAGATTTTTATTGGCATTTTTTAAAATTTATTTTAGACGAAAATGTATTGAGTTTATTTTTTTTTTATTTATATTTATATTTATATTTTATATTATATTACTTATATTTTAATTATATTATATTAGAACAGTATTTTTATTATGGGAATATTAATTTTGAGGATTTGATTTTGAAAATAATTTTTATTAATGATTGTTTTTCTTTTTTTTTATTATACTAACCGAAGTGGGAAATTGTTTTTGTGCTTTTGATTAAAATTTAAATTGTTTGAGATTTATGAGAAGACTGATATTGAATTGAAAAAAATATATTTCTGATTTTTAAATGACGAAAAAAAAATTTGAAATATTATTAAAAATCTAATTTACCGAATTAATATGAAAAATATTCAATCATTAAAAATTAATATCAATCAGTACATTCAGCTAATAATAATGAACAAATATTCTTAATTAAAAATAAATTTTTGATTTTTATTAACTACAAAAATTGAAGAAATAAAAAATAAATTCTCATAAAATTATTTCTCTCAAACAAATATAAAATTTATTATTCCACAGCGGAAATAAATTATAAAAAACGAATTTTTGATTTTAACTAACTACAAAAATTAATTAAATAAAAAATAAATTCTCATAAAATTATTTTTCTCAAACAATTATAAAATTTATTATTCCATAGTGGAAATGAACAATAAAAAAAATTTAATTTCCAAATTTCTTTCAATCCAAGATCAAGAAAAAAAATTAATAAAAAAAAAAAAAAACAATTCATCTACTTATTGAATATACCATATTGAGTATATCTAAATAATCTCTATATGAACGAAATACGTATATAAAATTATTTGCAATTGCACACGTGAACTGATGTCCATCGCGTCTTTAGCTAGTTAGTTCTCTTCTATATACAATATACATACATATGCCTCCTGAGTATAACCCGTTATGCACAACGTGAAATATATTTTACAAAACGTGTGTGTATATATATACACATGTGTGTATATATGTATGTGCTTTTAACACACTCGTATAGCTAATCGTACACACCGCGCGCTCATCCTCATAAGATTGCTCTTCGCTTTTCTATATACTATGGGTGGAGTACCTCTCTTGGTTTTCTTTTCTTTTCTTTTTTTCTTTTTTATTCTTTTTCCTATTTTTTCTTTTTACATTCGAATAGCGCAAGGTATATATATATCGAGGTCATGCATTCTTCATCAGAAAACCAACGTCACGTTTACTGGAAACCGTATCTCCATAATCGTGAAATCAACGTAATTTTTCTTTTACTTTTTCCTCTTCAGTTTCTTGCATTCTTTTTTATTCTAAGTTTCAAATTGTATACTGTGTATTATGTATATGTAGAGTTTGTATAGAAAGGAAGAAAAATTATCCTGCAGGAAAAATACAGGAAATAGTGTAGCATAATGTATGATGTTCAATTGTAAGTGTTTATTGATATGTAAACTGAGTATTTTAAAAAAAGATTTTTTTTTTTTTTGGTCAATTTATTGATGGGTTTTTTTTATATACATATAATTACTAATATGATGTTTTTGATCATGATTATGAAGCATAAGATAAGATATTGAATATTAAATGAGGGAAAAAAAAAAAAATTGATGAAAGATTTTTTTGAAAAAAATTTTTTTTTTGACTAAAAAAAAATTCTTTTTCTTTTGAATAAATTTATTTTTTTAAATTAAAATAAACGTAAGTTTCTTTTGTTATTCATTGATTCGTAATTTTCTTTATTAAAAAACATTTTTTTGATATAATTTGAATGAAAATATAAAAAAAATTTTCTTTTCTCGAATTAATTTATTTTTCAAAATTAAAATAAACGTAAATTTTCCATATTATTTTAACGCTTCAAAAGTAATATAAAAAAAAAGAATATTTTGTTTATAAGAAAAAATTTTTTTAATATACCTAATTTGAATCAAAATATAGAAAAAAAAATTTTTTTTTTCAAGATTTAATCAAAGATGATCCAGCTTAGTCAATCAGCTTTATCCAAAATTTTCCAAGAAAATTTCATGACGGTTGAATAATGACGATATACATAATATATTTAAACCGATCGATAGATTTTATACCCATCACCTGTGGGGGGTTCTCTCTTTCTCCCTCTCAATACAGCACTTCAGCTGCAACATGATTAGTCAAATCTCAAAGCAGTCACATGGGGCGTGATAATCTTCCCCGCAGGGAATATTGTCCTTTTCTCAAGTGAAAAGATCCACTTATACATTATATATTGACTTCTGTCAATAGCCTAAAAATAAACTAAATAAAATTATTTGATTCATCAATAATGACTTGAAAAAAAATAAAATAAAAAATAAATCTATCCCCAAAAAATATTTTTTACAGACCTACAAAAATTTGAAATGGCCTGGGAAATTTGCAGATTAAATTCTAACCAAAAAATAAGTAAAAAAATAGTGATATAATATTTTATTTTATTATATACACATAGATGTTGAATATTATAACTTTAAACACCATTTAAATATATACATGAGTAGTTTTGAGATGGACGTTCAGGTTTTAAGAATGGGTGGCTAATGGAGGAGAAGGGCGGTTCTGTGTCGTGCCCGAAAATTAGTTGACCACAAATCAACGACACTAACTCTGGTCCCTTTTGTATATAATTCTCGCGCTGTTCTTCATTCACATAGGGCGAGGTCCCGGCCCATTGCAGTCCCTTTGGTGGTCTAGCATCATCATACCACCATGCTCGCTCTACCACCATATATATATACATATAATATATATAAGTATACATACATACATACATTCGTATAGATATCTAAAGAAAAAATATATCCATTTGCGGCTCTCAACAATTTTACTGTGTTCCCTTGTCCTCTTGGAGTGTTTACACTTGAATTTATTGACTTGGACTCTGTTGAATGTATATCCATAAAATAGTCTATAACACCATAAATTACCATCACCTGTGTAATAATATCAATTAAATATATTGTAGTAATTTACAGATAAATAAAAAAAAAGTTAGAAAATATAAAATAAAAAATTTGTATATTAAAAAAGAAATAATCATGACATTGTATAATTTTTATTTTTATTTGTTGGAGCTATATTATCCTGCCAAAATATAATATTTCGATCTAAATCCCAAAGTTGAATGGGATTCAGAAGTCTTATCTGTGTGTATATATAAGGGGGTAAGCATTAGTGTCCCGCTGTGCGTCGTGAGGACATCAAAATTTGGTTGTCGAATACGACGGCGGGAAAACGACATCCGGATATATATCCTCGGGGTCTAAACAGACAAATATACACGCTCTATAACATCCAACCATTTATATATACACACATATATGTATGTATAAATGTATGAAGGAAGAATAAAAGCAAAAAAAAAAAATAATTGTATAAATGAGCAAAGGAAAGGTAGAGAGAGTATCAGTGCTGATGTTGTGTTATGATTTGGACTAAAAGTGACTTGTGATTTAAAATATATCCCTGGAGAGATCCACAGTTGGACAGTTGCGCGACTGATTGAGGCTTATATATGTATATATACTCGAGTTATAAATAAATACATATACATGGATATTATATGGATAAAAAAATTCCATGATTTCAAGTGACTGTGTTATTGTATTATTTAGCTACCGCAGCTATATCTATCTCTACATGTTCATCCGTCCCTCATAATTGTCTCATTGTATCTCTGCTTGACGCAGGAAGCCAATCGTTATAGATCGATTCCAAAGCTATATAAACGACATTGTGTCTGCGGATATTATAAATGTTTATTTGTGTATGTGTATATATGTTTGTATGTTGATGCATTGACATCTCGTCTAGATTACCTCCTGTTGTGAATGGGAAACGACCTGGAGCACCTGTGGTTGAATTTGTGTAAATGAAAAAGAAATGAGAAATAATATGGATGAATAAATCATTTTTAAATCCATCACGAATGGCACAAAATTGTTTTTTTTTAACTTGAATTTATATTATTTTATGGTTTGAAGAGTAAAATAGAGAACAAAGTTATTGTTTAATATATAAATAGTTGGCTTTGGGGAGTAGTTTGTTGAATAAAAAATTGTTTGAGTTGATAAATAAATTTAAAAGATATAATATGAAGCGTTTGTTGGTGGAGAACTTTGGTAATTTTTTTTAATATTGCAAATGAATTTTAATTAATCCACAATATAAATGAGCTTGAATCAGTTATTGTAACTATAAATATATAAATTAGTAAATATTATAATAAACATTCAATTTGAATATATCATTTAATATACAAGTTTACAAATGTATCTAGATATTGAAACAAATTAATTTTTTTAGACGATTTTGAAATATTCTGATATTATTACTTATATTTTCTTTATAATTATTTCATCGACTCTGCTCACTCCTTCGCATTTATCTATAGAGAAAGAGTGACATGAAAGAGCCAGGTTTGAAAAAAGGGATAAATAATATAAAAGGAAATAAGTAATTAAGAAAGTTTATATAATAAGTAATTGTTTATTCATTTATGTACGTAATGTCATAAAACATTTTTCAAAATTATCGGTATTTTTGGGCTTCTAACCATTTATAAAAATAATGAAATTTGGCTCTTTCATAACACATAGACATTGAAAAAGTCACCTAATGTGTTGAAACAGCCAAGTTCTTATTACAGGACTGAATTTTTAGATTAATAAAAATATTATTTACTAATAAAGTCAAGATATAATTTTATATTTTATATAATTATAAAACGTTTTATCTGACGCAAACTCTGGATAAAATATTCACTTAAATCTAAGAAATTCTCATGAAATTAACCGTTTGAGATGAATCATTGCAATCTGACTAGGTACAATCTTTTTAAGAACTCATATAATTTTATTTGATGTATCTGAGTCTGTATCATTATTTATTTTAGATTTCTTAGTAAGAGCTTTTTTGAGGGACCATATAAAGCTAGCTTTTTCATCACACTGCAGTCCCGGCTCTTTCAAAACATATTCTCCCAAGAAACATAACCCCGAAAATTAGTATGAAATTAAAGATTTGCCTGCAAAATATAAATGGTATTAGAAGTCCTAATATATCTATAAAATTATTGTATAATCATATTACTATTAGTCTTATCCATATAGACGTCAAAAAACAAATAAAATGAACTCAAAAACTTACTTTTTGACGACGAAATCTTCAATATTATGTCGTATCAACGCCGTTCATTTTTGATAAACTGTCAAATCTTCGTGGGCGACATTTGACTAGTATTACTATCTTAAAATAATAATACATCCATGATTCATTCAAAAACTACCGCGAAAATAATAATGGCTCTTTCTTCCCCTATTCTCTCTTACACAAACGCCACAAATTAAAAATATAAAAATGCACACAAACAAATCCTCGCATACTTATAAACAATTGCGAATAATCACATGAATCAGCTATAGATAGAAAAATTATAGTCAACAATTCCATACATATATATTAAAATATACAAATACATACATACACATTTGAGTGTTGTCGCGTCTTTCGTCTGTATATACGAGTCCACCCAGTATGTTAATTTTCACTGATGACCCCATCAGAGAACAAGGCAACGCATGGGCCGCGGATAAGCTTCAAGTTTTCGTCCATGCTTACCTTAAACATGTATATATATACATATAATATACATACATATATGTATATATCTGGTGGCTGATGTCTGCCCCTGGGCACTTTGCGTCCTTCCAACTCTTGGTCTATACGCCTACGCATTACAAGATGTATATATATATACATATTTATATACATATATACATTTATAAAGCTAAGCGAGGGCATTCCAACCAGTCAATTGCTTCTTTCCCTCCTCTATATAGTTTTCTGTCTCTTTATATTCCTCATTCTCTCTTCTTCTTCTTCTTCTTCTTCATATTTTTCAATGGTTTCTGCTCTCTTCATTTGTTTCTATCTTTTACTCGCTCAAGCAAGTTGCGCTAATCGAAGCTAAATTACCGTTGCTCGCCTATAAACATCGATGGAAATTTATTTGAAAGACTGACACGCTGATACCCACCGGCCATCATTACATGCATAATAAAATATAATAGTAATGATGTTTGGCAGAGGCGATATAAAATATAATATTATTGAAAGAAAGAAAGAAATGAAAAAATAAAAAAAATAAATAAATAAATAAAATAGAATTTTTTTTTAATGAATAGTATAAAAGAAAATATAGTAATGGTACGTGCTACGTATATATTGAGGAAGTAAAAATGTATAAAAATTAAAATAGACTTTTCTCCTGTTTGTAAAGAAAAAAAAAAAAATTTTTTTTTTTTTTTTTTTTTTACTCATTTTAACTTAGTTATTTTTCTTCATAAAACTTTGTATAAATGTGGATAAGACTTTTTTTTTTCCCGCCCTCTGTTTTATTCTTTTTCTTTCTCTCTTTCGATGAAGTCATTGAACAATGTCAAATATAAATGTACGATTGTTTAAATAAAGATTACACATTTATATTTGTCTTTACGTTAGGTACATATCTATTTATATAAATATATATATTATACAAATAATATTTTCCATTTTTGTTCTCTACAGACGTGAAAAATATTCTTCCGGTGATTTATGTTGATAATAAAAAATAATAATGATATTTATTTAAAGAATTTTTCAATTTCATCGTTCATAGATTTGATCTCGTTAATATAAGTATAAGAATATATAACGCAATCCTGTTTTAGATATGTCAACATCTATGAATGATCTTCATTCTATATGTATAGTATACATATATATATATATATTCATTATATATATATATATAAACATATAGAATTTGTAACAAACGAACATTTTGTAATAAATAATGAATGAGAAATTCAAAGAGAAATTAAATTAAATTCAAGAGAAAATGAAAGAGTAAAAAAAAAAATAGTAAGATATTGTGTTTATAATATTCATATGTTGACATTCTAACAATGATCTGTATAATAATATCCAAGTTATGAAGTAGATACACTGAATTAAAAGTGAACAGATAAAGTATATATGAATAAATTGAATAAATCTTAAAATGTTCACAAAGGGCGAAAGAAAAAAGAAAAAATAAATAAATAAAATGAGAACCAGTATAGATCAAGATTTGGACAGCACTAAAGAAAGTATATTAGGTAGAACGAATGGTTACGTGCAAGATGGCAATGGATGAAAAGTACAAAATGAACAACTTCCTAAACCAAAAGATCTTATTTTTTGCTAAAAAGAAAATAAAAATAAAATAAAATAAAAATGGTAGAGAAATAGTGTAGTGTGCAGTGCACGAGGTGTTTGACGAGATTCCAAGTGTGGACCTGGTGCACGAGCCAAGAAAAACACAACTTTATAATGCACACACAAATGAAAGTATGTATACACGTAGTGTGGCGACCAACGAGTGAGCTGATTTATAGCGGCCATTCATTCTAATCGTCTTGGATCTTACATCGTCGCTGTCTACTGGAGGCTGCACTTTTTAAGATAGCACGACGGAGGACCATGGCTAATTGACTATAAAAACTCGAATATTTGGTCTCACCCATAAACCATTTAATTAACAAGTTTCGTGTGTATATCCATGGATGCAAAAGGGGAAGCTTGTCGCACGCTTTTGAATGATAATAAATCTCAATGTGATCAAGAATAAGAGGGTATACACAAGCGTATACATTTTTTTTTTTTTTTTCTTATTTTTTCGTTGGTTTCGTGACGCCAACAATATGTTTGCAAACACCTCATGATTTGTGGCATCTATTCATTTTAGATATGTATATTTCTTCTTATATAATGGGTATTGGAAAAATTAATTATAAATATTTATTTATCCACTGCAATTATATGAATGCATATACATTTATATCGATATAACAGAACAATAAATTATTTTTTAAGTGTATTTAAATATTTAATATTTTTTTTTTTTTACTCGATTAGATAATATTGTATTTATTTTTTTTATTTACTGTGTTATTTATTGGTTAACTCTCGGGATATTTTCTGAGAAACATTATCTATATAATTCTGAATTAGAAGCACATGGATATAAATATGTAAGACTTTATATTTTTGATCGTAATAGACGAAATTTCAAGGATTTTTTTTCTTTCTTTTTTCTAATCAATATTTTGCACAAACCAGAATAAAAATATGATAATGATACAATTGGGAAGCTATAAATATTCGAGATATCGAGTGAGAAATGTAAAAAAAAAATTCACTGCTTAATTTTTTTGGGAATTAAAAATAACGAATTTAAATAAAAAAAATCTCGGTTAAAACTTTTATAAATGTTACTTTATATCATGAAAATTTGTGATTGTATAACACGACTTATGTTAGGTATTTATTTATTTATTTATTTATTTATTTAATAAGGGAAGAGTTATATTATTGTTTATTAATTAATGCAACATAATGCAATACAAAAACAAAATTACACAATGAATAAAACTTTAAATAAAAAAATAAAAAAAAAAAAACAATATAAAATATATATAAAAATTGTCATTGTTGTATACACTATGTGTATAATAATGTTATATATTAAAAAATCATTAAAGATCCATTTATTTATTCCACATAATATTTAATATAATTTTTCAATTTCCATATTTGATTGTGATTTTATCAAAAAACAGTTTTTTAAATTGATTATCAAAAGCATTGTAAATTTTCATGCCCTGAAAACGCTTTGTTTTGTATACTGCTTATTTGTTTCTAATTTTTTACCAAAATAACCAAACTATATCAAATATTATTATTCATTTTTACAAGAAGGTAAAAAAAAATATTTTGAAAGTCGCCTAAAGATCATTTTAAACAATTAATATTATATTCCATTTAATTTATTCACGTACGTCTAAATAATTCACCAACAATATTATCCATGACCTCAACCATCTCTTCAAATAGAAAACTGCATTATATATATTGCATACATATTTCTACAGCAGTTACGATGATTTCATAACTTTATTTATGTCCTCCAGGTCATCGAGTTTGCTTTTATATTCCATCACGATGTTTACATATGTGTATACATACAAATATATATTTATGTATAAACACTTATATATCAAATGTGCCCTTAATTGTGAGATATGGAATGTCGTGTCTTCATGACATTTATTATATTTTCCATGGTAGATATATTGAATATAAAATAAAATAAAACACATACGCGAATGAGTATATCGACACGAATTATTTCTCGCATTTAATGTCGTTGAATAAATTGTATTAATGGTATATAATTATTAATTATACATATATATATATATATATATATATATATATATATATATATATATAATGCGGTAAAAATAAACAGAATAAAAAATAAATATTATACACATTAAAAATATTTTTGTGTTGAGTTAGTGAATCCATGTGTATTATTATTAATCTTCAAATCGTTCTTTCCCTCTCGTACGCTCGCGAATTAAAGGAAATGAGCAAAGACTTTGCTCTCTTGGAGCATGTCCTGGCTCTCAAGTACCTAAATCAAATGTCATCGTTGAGCTTAATTATAAGAGCGCTCCTACAGCGAAGCTCGAGTGACCCCGCTGAGCCTTCGGGTGGTCCACCTTTAGCCAAAGCTACACAAACACTATGTATACATTTAATGCATTCGAATTAAGTAGCTTTTTCTTTTACCACAACGCTAAATTATTGTAGAGTACATATATACAATCCATTTTAAATATAATAATAACAATACTCGACTGTATTATCATTCATCATTGGTATTTATAAAAGAAATTATAGAAACACATACATAAATAGTTTTAAACCCTTTTAATATTCTATTAAAGAATAAAGTCGATTGATGGCGTTGTGAGTTTATGCTTGACATTCTACGCCGGCGATCAGGGTTCGATTCCACCTCACGATGAAATTTTTTCTCTGACAATTTAATTAAATTTCCACATTCTTAAGAAATTATACGGAAAATTATGAATTAAATATTCGTATAAATAGTTATTGATAACGTTTATGTTTAAATAAATTGTATTTACTGTATATATCTAAAATTTATCTTTCATCTTGTTCTCTATTTCGCATTTCATGATAGTTGTATATACTCTAGATTATAAGACACAAGTCTACCTACTAGCAATGAGTTTTACTACGTCCATGGACAGCACGCGAGGTCAAACGCGCAAGAACCATCGCGCTCGCGAGGGAGGGTGAGGCATCATCCGTCCATTTAATTAATTAAAAGTGCATTAGCAGACCTTGTGGACGCCACCAGGGGGGGTCGTATCATGAAAAAAAAAAAAAAAAAGAAAACAAAGAAGCAGTATCTATATTATATATTACATATGTATATATATATAGTATATACATGTAGTTTAGATAGAATGATAAACTTCTGTACATCATTTTTAATTTTTTTTTATTTCTCCTCATGGTAGTGCAATTAATTCTTAACGCTTTTTTATATTTATTATCAGCTTGTATGAACACAATAAGTCAAATGATTATTAGCTTCATCATTATTTAGCATTCTATATACTTCATACACGACATAATAATATAAATAAATATACAATAGTCAGAAGTAATTTTCTAACGATGATAAATGATGATGGTTTTAGCCTTCATCAAAAATTGAGATCATATATATAGAGTGCGTGTCATCGAGTATATAAATGGCATTATGGGGCACCCTATCTCACGTCATCGATGGAATCAAAACTGACACCAGGTGCAAATTATCCATATATTATAAATACATATGTATTATAAGAGAACAAGAGGGAAAGCTTTAAAGATATATTCGTTTAACATTATGGCCTGACGCAGCTATTGCAAACAGCTGACTCGTATTGGCCCATCGCCACTATATATATATATATAATTTATATATGTATAGATACCATGTAATACATATAATCAATAGGTATATAGTAATCACGTTAATGCACAGCACCAAACCTCGTTTATTCTTCATCATATCGCCAGTATGGCGTTAACTTATTTTTTACGAGCTTGGTCCCCGTTGACTTTTCAATGACTCACATGTATATATATGTATTAATATATGTGTATATAGGTATATATAATATGTATATATACATATCTATATGTGTTTTTGAATGATCAGAGCTGGCTCAGAGTTTATTTCTCTGTTTGGATTTTATATATTAGTAATAATACTGTTTTAATATAATCTTCATTGATAAAGCTTTTTTATATTGCTGTATTTAATTTATTGTTATTTGTTTATTATTATTATTATATAATATACAGTGGATAAATTTTTGGCGAATATATTTGGAAGGAGATCGATAGTGGAATCATTTGTTCAGATTATTTTTTTAAGAGTGTTAAATAGGGATGAAAATAATTTATTATGTTTGATGTGTATGTTGAAAATTTTTATGATTATATTGATAATTATTGTAATATTTGAAGCATTTTAATTAAAATTAATACAAGAAAATATTTTTTTTTAATTTCATACAGGTCGTTTAATTCCTTGGGATTTTAATTTAAGAATTACTGAATTGGTAAAGGTAAAAATCGTTATCAAATAATATAAATAAAATATTTAAAAAAAAAATATGTATGTATATTTATATACTCCATTAAATTCAATCTGAAAAAATCAAACTTTCCCATTCAAATATATAAAAAATAAATAATAACTATATTCAAATGTAGAGAGAAAAAAAAAATCATTTCTTCATCAACATTTTCTTACATGATTTCTATCAACAATAATTTTCTAAAATTAAATAAAAAACCACAAACAATATAATTCCCTCCATAACTACAGATTCAAGATACAATATAAAAATATAAAAATCAAAATAGATAAATCTGAATTAAAATACATACATATTTCAAATATATTACATAACATCACAAAATATACATATCAATACACCATATACATATTATCAAGACCATTATATACACCAACAAGTATGTTATAAATAATAATTTCATATCATGTATATAGTTTGATGAAAGAACGAATGAGAATAATGGAGGTGCAGAAGAGTAAAAAAAAAAAAAAAAAAACGAACGATGAAAAGGGTGTTTAGCTCGCGCCATAGGGATGCGCGCAAATCGCGTGAGTCGGCGGCCCACGAAGATCGATGATGAAGCAGCAGGCGAGAGAGTTCAACATGTATTGTACCTATATACATATACATATATATATTATATACTATATAGATGGTCCCAGACTGGCCACGGGTCACGCACGCGACTTTATCACGTCGTTACCTTCAGCTTCGGCTTCCCCTTTTTACTTACTCTCAATATATCTCTATATATCTATATATATATATATGTTATATATGTATATATTTATATTTCTCCTTGTCACTATGACCCCATGTACAGCTACTGATATTACTTATTGTAAAAACTGTAATAATGACAGCAGCTGAAACATAAAAAAAAAATGTAAATAAAAAAAAAATTATATTGAGGAATAATTAAGATATATTAAGGGAATATTTATCGATATATATATGTATATCTATGTATATTGTATATATGTTTTTTTTTTTTTTTTTTTTTTTTTTTTGATGAAATAAAGAATAAATATATATGTACTAGCTAACCCAGCAAACGTTGTTTTGCCATATAAATTATTTCTAGTGAATATTTTTGTAGTTAAATTATTACTGTATATATAAAGTAAATTATTAAAATAGTAAAATAGTAAGATGGTAAAATAGTAAAATAGAAAAATAGTAAATGGTAAAATTACTATATATATTACTATATATACATACATAAATTATTATAAAAAAAAATATAAAACTATTTGGTAGTTAAAAAAAAAAAATTATTACAGTGCTAATATCGCTATTAAAAAATGGGGGTTGGTAGTAGAAAAGTGAAAATTAAGGGTTATATGTATTTTTAATGCCAAATCATAAAAAAAAAAATACAAAATTTTGTCCAAAAAATAAAAAAAATTTTTTTTTTTTTTTTTGAGAGGGCCACCCTTACCATTTAGGGGTATAAAAAATAGTCTCGAACCTATTCTCAAACCTACCGAATGTACACAAAAAATTTCATAAAAATCGGTCAAGCCGTTTGGTTACAAACACTGTGACACGAAATTTTTATATATGTATACAAGATACATATGTATACATATATACATAAATGTTTATATATGTTGAATTGTTCGTGTTTGTAATGGTAAAACGTTGTCACGTGCCATAAAAAAGGGATCAAAAATATATATCATTATATTATGTGAAAAATGATTGCAAACATATATACATATATGTATATAATATATATATGTATGCAGGTATATAAATGTATTGATATATGTGTAAGTTGAGAAAGCGCACACGCTTCTTTTTAATATGTACTAATGCATTGCATGCTTGTTTTCATTAATTCTCATGACCCATAAGCGAAAAAAGGTGATGTGTTTGGAAAAACATTATTTAGATTTTGATATACATACATGTTTATATTTTTTATGTATGTATATTTATGAATTTATGTATATATGTGTGGATATTATGTTTGTTTATATGCAATAGTAATTGATTATGATTTTCGTTTAGTAAGGAAAATTTTATTTTTAGTGAAAAAAATTTTTTTTCAATCAAGTTATTTCATCTTTAAATAAATCTTGTATCCAAAATTACGAAATGCATAATAATTTTTTTTTTATTGAGAAAAAAAACATTGGTTTATAAATTTTATTAAATTCGTGTGTAAATAATTGCAATTAAATATTTAATTAAAAATACAATTTATATTTAAATCAATTTGATGAACAATTAATAAAATGAATTTATTTAATTTGACAAAAATTTTTTTTTTCCTCAATGCAAATATGTTAAAAATATTGTTTAAAAAAATGTACAATGTATCTCGATTCTTCGTATGTATAAATAAATATAAAAACTGTATATGTATGCTATAGAAATCGAAACCAAAATTGCATATGGAGTATTTAGAACGTTCATATCACAAACACATAACAAATACCTCTATACTTCCCTATGAAGTCACGTGTGGCTCAAAGAAAGTGCTTCAAAGGTCAGACTTAATTCGCCCGTGCCGTCTGTACATAAATGCCAATCTACTTACGAAACATATCAGAACAATGATATACTTGAGAATTAATGTTTATACATACACATACACATACCTTTATGGTACATACACACATATACATAACTTAATACCGCTTGATGCAAGAATTTACAACAACAACTAAACAACAAATAATGACTTTTAATTATACAATTAAAAAATTCAAATTAAACGACATTTGCAAATATATTTCATAAATTCCTTTTATTTAATTCAATTAACAAAATATATATTCCAATTCACCTTTAATACTTAATAATATTTAAAATATAACATCATTATAAGAAAAACTCATGAATTTATAAATATATTTATCCATACTTACCATATTCACTTTGACCTTTTGATAATTACCAATACCATTGGAAATTATACAGTTATATTTCAGTTATATTCTCCAACTGGCTATACAACAAGTAAATTGGAAAATTATTTTTTCTTTTAATCTTTCAATATATCACATGCAAAATTTTCTTTCTATTATTTTTTAATATTTTTCTTTCATACAAAAAATATAATATATATGTATTAGGATGTGCCATTTTTAGGCAACTTTTTTTTTCAACAAAATGACAGGCTGAAAGTTTACTGAACGGTGAAAAAAAAGTCTGCTTGAAGCGGAGCTTTTAATTTTAATATTTAGAGGTGCCTGTTCATAATTTTCCATTTTCACTTTAAATAACATGGGAAAAAATTTTTTTCTTTGGATTTTTGTAGCTCAGAATTTGATCATCATGGAGATAAGCCTAAAGCTCATTCTTATAGAGAATCGAACGCTCTACAAAAAAGGTCTCTTACACTTTTTTCATAGAGTCAGCCATTTTAAAGATATTCAAATCCAAAGCTCCAAATAAATAAAAATTCGATTTTTTTGATAATTATTTTTTCCTGCTTTTATTAATCATTATTCAATTTCGTTAATTGTCCAATTCCAATTTTTAATAAATAAACATTAACTTAAAATCATTTTTCTTTTAATAAAATATAAAATACGAACAAAATAAATAATTTCCAACATATAAACACCCGCAAAGTTGAATCGTTTTGCTCAAAAGATAATACGTCTTATCCCCTGAAATCACCCATTTCATTCATATCATATCTGTGGAAAATAATGTTGAATAATTTCACCATAAATATGGAGTTTGTGGGCGTAAAATAACGATAATGCGCAAGTAAATAATGGGACGTGAAGTTTTATTACCTGAGGCGAGTGAATGGCGAGATAGAATCTACGCGTCCATCCGTCCATTACTATATATACATACATATATGCATACATATATACTTACTCTGTGGCACATGCAGCGCGCGAATCGTTCCAGCCCCTTCGTATATATACATATATATATATAAAAAATATATACATACCTATATAGGTACATATATAAAATAGCCTCGCGCATTTCTTACCTTTCAGCCCCCTCGGCGCCTAACACATACATACAAATATATACACATATATATGTATATGATAGTACATATATGTATATAAAAATATTTGTTTGATATTTCCTGCAGAAATGTAAATTTAAAACAAAAAAAAATCCCCCCGTAAAATGAATTCAAACAATAAAATGTTTAAATATTTATTTATAGAAGAAGAAAAAAAATCGATATTTTTATGTATGTATGTATGTAAAGGTAAATGGTTTATATGTGAATCCCCTTTTTAAATGGTTAATGAAAATAAATGTTGTATATAATGTATTGGTTGAATAGTATATTTTTATTTGTGTGTATGGGGTGGTGGTGGCGGTAAAATGGCGTCTTTGGTCATGCAATTTTGACGTAGTGGCTCTTCTGAGTACTCGTTTGCTGATGTTGATGCATCAAATAAGGGTGTGGCCTCGCCCCAGATTGATTTGATTCGGTTATAAACTCGCTTCTGCGTGCTAACAATCGCATTTAACACGCACGCGCCATCTACCCTTAGGCAGCCATTGCTCAAATTATACATATATATAGGCATACATTCTTATTATATTATTTTTCTTTAATGTGTATTTATTCTGTTTATTTATGCACAGTCACAATATAATAATTTATCTAAATAAATTTCATATATAAAGAAATGATAAATCAAATAAAAAAATTATTTTCATTTTATTTATTATGTATTGTTAATCATTTTTTATTTTCAACACATATAACATATAGATACATATTTTATTTATTTATACAAGTATTAAAATACGTATATATATATATATATATATATAATGACTATATTGATATAATTCTTGAGGAATTAATTGGGAATTAAATTTTGTAGTGAATTTTAATTTATATATTCCTTTATATCTATGATTGTTTATTTTATTTATTTTATTTTATATATTTATTGTATCTATTTGTGTATATTTATTTATTCAGACAAGTATTAACACATGCATATATATATATATATAATAACTATATTAATATAATTCTTGAGGAATTAATTGGGAATTAAATTTTGTAGTGGATTTTAATTTTTATATTTCTTCATATCTATGATTGTTTATTTTATTTATTTTATTTTATATATTTATTGTATCTATTTGTGTATATTTATTTATTCAGACAAGTATTAACACATGCATATATATATATATAATAACTATATTAATATAATTCTTGAGGAATTAATTGGGAATTAAATTTTGTAGTGGATTTTAATTTTTATATTTCTTCATATCTATGATTGTTTATTTTATTTATTTTATTTTACATATTTATTGTATGTATTTGTATATATGTATTTATTCATATAAGTATAAGAATATGCAGATATATAATAACTATATTAATATAATTCTTGAGGAATTAATTGGGAATGAAATTTCGTAGAGGATTTTAATTTATATATTTCTCCACATGTATGATCGTTTATTTTATTTATTTTCTTTTATATATTTATTGTATGTATTTGTATGATATTTACACATATTTATAATATGTATATACATAAGTGTGTTACATATACATATACAGATATAAATATATGTAGAAAAAGAGAGAGAGAGAGAGGTTTGTGGCCTGAGGAGATTTGAAAAGGCATTATTAATATACCGCATATAATCCAACCCTCTTCTCACCATCTATGATTACCTGCATTAATAGCTGGACCGGCGAACTTTGTTCTTTACCCATGCGATGTGAACTATCATTATCGCTGAAGCAAATGACACAGTGTGTCGACAATACGAACAAGACAACGACCACGACGACGACGACGACGACAAGTCAATTCTGAAGACAATGTAACACACAAATGGCAAATATTGTCATTGGATGTTGGATAAAATAAGAGTGTGTATTTTATTGAAGAGAAGAAAGTTAGATTGAGAATTAATTTCCATTTGCTTTTTTTTTTTTTTCTATTGAAATGGTTTTTGCGTTTAGCATATGCAGTGAATAATAGATACAATATGTGTTTTTATTTATGGAGAATAAATTTTATTGTATTGTTAATTTAATTTAATTTTGTGTGAACGAATTAAATTAATTTTCATTTGGGATATTTAATGTGGATGATTTGAAGTTTATTTATTGGAGTAAATTGAAAAACATATTTGTAAATTGAAATGAGAATGTAATTTGATTAATAAGGATTACAGAAAAATTATTGATAATGAAAAAAAAAAAAAAAAGGAAAATTAATGAGTTATTGATATTAATTAAATGAAAAAATTAATTAATACTAAATGAATTGTGGATGAATAATTGCAAAATTGTGTTGTATTTAATCAATTGATTGCTTTCATTTGAGTTTATAAATTATGGAAATTTATTGTATAATGCGATTTAAAATATTATTATTTAATTGGGGAGATACATATAGACCTGTGAATTTTAACTGATTATGATTATTTTTTTATTATTAAATAGCTTATTTAATGTTCTTGAAGTTTGTCATGTTGTTTATTTACATCTTAAGCTATTATTAACAATAATAATTTTTTTTTTGATTTTAAAATTGCCGATATTCAGTCCAGTCTTTCGGGAAAGTTGTAACAAGAGTTGTCAATTGGCGTGATTTTTAGCTCCTGTTGTATTTGATCGAAATAAAAAAACCAAAATTCTGAGTGTTTGTTAATGTTGTAGTTTCTAGATAAACTTAAAAAAAAATAAAAAAATCAGTCTCCCAAATATTTTATAAAAAAAATTTTAACTTTCAATCAAATTTCGTGACTGTTTTTCTTTCGAAAAAATTATCTTTCCAATAAATTTTCAAACACAAGTAGGTCCATCTAGAACGTGAAATCATTAAAAAGATGTGTGTAAAATTTCAGCGCGATTGATAAGTAACTTTTTAAATTATCAATCCCGCCAATTTGAAAAATATAATTTCGAGAAAAATGCGTTTGAAAATTAGACAATTTTTAACATGAGAAATACTTTGAATTAAATTTCAAAAATTTCGTGACATACTCTCAAAGATGTTATACTAACATTTTCCAAAAAAAAAAAATCCCCACTTAACCCAAAACATATCACAATTGCTAATAATTGTTGACCATACAATATAAGCAATAAATTCTCACTAGAAGTTTAAATTAAAAATCCATACATACACACTTTGCATTAAAATAATTTATTAATAAGTATACTATATACATAATTTTATATCTAATAAAAAAATTAAGCAACAACTATTACCAAATTACTACATAATAAAATCGTAACATCAACTCTAATTAAATTTTCCCAACCTCAATAGAAAAAAAAAAAATAAATAAATAAAACATAAACACAAATATATATTAAAAAATAAATCAATATTAAATCTCCATAATCAATCAAATGTTATAAACATAAACTTGATGATTGGTGTGACGCGTCAACCGTCAACAATTGAATGATTAATTTCAATTTATTATTTTTTTTTTTCATCCATTTGTCAAATCATCGTCTTCACTTTACTAAATCATTCTCTCTTTCGGTACATATATAAAACTTAAATATTTTTTTTCCTCGCCCCCACGCGCACCTCACACAATCCACTACATATAATAAAAACACTACACATATATATATACATATTATTACACACATATTCACATACATATACATATATAATTTTCAACGCGAATGAATACACATATGAATAATATCTACGTTCACAGCATGGAATATCATTCATCAATAGTCACCGTGTCCAAGGGGCGTTGTATTCCATGTTGGCTGTTGCGTTGTTGCCCATTAAAATATTCGAAATGTTGCGTATGCATCCATTGCATATATATATATATACATATACACATATTGATTCTGTCTCTGTTAAATCTCTTGTGGCGAAGTGGCGTTAGTCGTTCACACCGTTGTGACTGTGCGGGAGGAGGCGTTACGCGTGTACAAATCATGCGAGCAATGACGCGGCATCGCAACAGCCTACGACCTGCAACATGTATTATTTTCTGCCCTGTTGCTGCAGTCTATCTTACATTTATATATATATATATATGAATGCCTTGTCTTTCTCGTTCACCACTGAGCAGAGTTATGCTGAGTGAATCCCAAGATTTTGCTCCTTGCATATTAACAGCGATCTTTATTTTATTTTATTTTATTTTCTTCTCTTCATTCTCTTCTCTCTACTTTCTCATTTATAGTTCTATCACATACACTTCATCAGCATAAAGCAAAGTCATTGCTCTCATAAGTTTTTTTCTCATCTCTTCAACCATCACGTCATGTCATCTTGAATATCCATATTGTAAATATACCTAGTATTAAATTGAAAATGATAATTCAATGAATGACGATGTCTCTTTATACATATTTATTTATATTTATATACAATTTATTTATTTATTTATTTAATTTCTTTATATTTTTTATTATGATTTCAGCAGACATCGGATTTGGATACATTATTATGTCGTCAGGATTTGGAACAATTACAAAAATTGGATGACGATGATCCAGATAAAAATTCACGTGAAACAATACCAATTGATGATTTTTTTGAAACAACTGGTCCAGCTGCATGTCGACCACAAGCAAGCTTTGTTTCATCACGTAGTCAACCTGCTGGTAATGATGATGATGTATTCCTTAGGCCACCATTATGGGAAGATATTACATCAAGTATACAAAAGCTCGATCCAGAAAATGCCGATATGTTGGGCTCACAATCAACTCCATCATTGTCCACGACATCGTCTCATATTAAAATGGAAAATGATGACGTGACATCACCAGTATTATCACCAGTTGAAATTAAAAGTGAGCCATTAACATCAGCCCCACCGACATTACATTTATTAGAGGGACGTCAAAGTAATATGGTGAATTTTGTTAGATCCAATGATCATACACAACATCGAACAGCTTTAAAGACTTTTCATAATAATAATAATAATAATAATAATACCAACAACAACAACAACAATAATAATAATACCAATAGTAATAGTAATAATAATAATAATAGTAATAGTAGTAATAATAGTAATGAGGTGCAAGCTAATCATCATAGTAATAGTGGAACGTCACCTCTTTATGGTTCAATGACGAGGCTTATGTATGTTTCGCCATTGACGCCTCCAATTTCTGATCCTGGCTCGCCCCTTGGTGGTCCACCAAGAAGAACACCACCACCTCCTTATCCACAACCATCATCAATGCTAAATCCATCGCATAGAATTCAACAGTCGACTATCACTAAATTTAATCGACGTAATAATCCTGAGCTGGAAAAACGACGAGTTCATCACTGTGATTTTATTGGTAAGTCTTTTGATTATTTTACACCCAAAAAAAAAAAAAGACTTATGTCAAGACTATTGATATTCTTATAAAACAAAATGTTGGAATTGATACAAGCGGAAAATCGACTTGATGAAAGAATAATATCTCAAGTCTACGAAATGTCTTGATCCAAGTCTAAATATGATTTAATCCAAGTATGAAAATGTCTTAGTTTAAATTTGAAATTTTCTCGCTGTGAAATTAATCATTCGGATAATAATTTAAGTCAATATTAAAATTGAATTAAATTCCAGTTTTATTGTTCGATTAATAAATTAATTAAATAAATAAAAAGTGTATTTTCTACTTTTATTTTTTATTTTTAGAAAATAGTGAGTAAATATAATTTCATCAAATCCCCATTGAAAATTTTAAAAAATTTTAATCAAGCTTAAAAAAATCTTCGATCAAGATTTTAGAAGTTTTGGATCAAGACTAAAAACAACTTGAATCAAGTTTATTTTCGACTTACCCCTTTTTACGACTGATTTAACTCAAGACATGTATTTCAAACTTGTATCAAGATTATTTGTGTCAAGTCAGAATCGTGGCTTGATTCAAGACTTTTTTTTTTTTTTTTTTTGGGTGTATGTTGAATTTTTTTATCAAGTTTGAAGAACAAGAAATTTATTTGTTTTTGCTTTTTTTCATGTTATAGGTTGTACTAAAGTATACACTAAAAGCTCACATCTGAAAGCTCATCAACGGATTCATACAGGTGAGATTAATTGGAATTAAATATTGAAGATTTGTTATTTTAATAGTGTAACTTTGATGAAATAATTTGAACGGATTTATTGTTTATTAAATTTAAATAAATGTGTATGTAATTATATTTTTTGTTATATCAAAATAATTAATCTATATATAATTAATGCACATTTAATTTTGATAAAATAATTTTCTTACATTTGATTCAATATTTTTTTTACCAATTATAAATAAACCAGAATATTTTATAAAATTATCTAAATTCATTTGATCAAATATTCAATGAATCAATTCAAATAATCCATGATTAAACTTAAAGATATTAATAATTATATATAATACATCAAAATTGAAATACAAATTTAATTAAAATGAACGAAAATTTTTTTTTCTCCACCACACGTGAAGATAAAAAAAAAAAGCATTAATGATTATGTAAATGATCTCTAAACTTGATTGGGAATTTAATTCGTTTATCGTTGTACATTCAAAAACGAGCTGCACATATATGATAAGAAAGAAAAATAAAAAATACAAATTGAATATAACACGAAGAGAGTTTTGTGTGTCGCGATGTGCCGCATTGGGGCGTGGTTCACCTGATGGCTATTGACGAGCTACATACATACTTATATTCAAACATATCCTATCCATACATACACATATATTAGCGTCTATATGTATAATATACATGTACAAATACACATTCACCTTCAACTTTCATGGTGTGCGATGACTTAGCGACCCACATACACTCGTGTTTATACACGCAATGGAAATATAACCGCACACACGGTCCATTTGTGCTAAAGAACCGCTGATATTACTTCAATGTTATTTACCAGACCTTTCAGTATTTATTATCATATACCTATACATTAGGGCGATTTAAAACAAAAAGAAAAAAACATTTTTTTTTTCTGTGACTAGCTTTAAAAATTTTGTTTAGGTCTAAAAATAGCATCCACTTTTCTATTTTCCATCATAAAATTAACATGGAAATATTGTTTTTACATCTTCTGATTTTTGTAACTTACAAACTACTGAGCACACAAAAAATCGTAAGATATATTTTTTATCGAGAATTAAATGCTCTACAAAAAAGGTCTCTTTTCATTTTTTGATTAGTCTAATTGTTTAAAAGTTATTCAATGTCAAAGTTCAATTTTTCATGAATTCAAAACATAAAACATATCTAAAAGCTAGTAAATTAATCTAAAATAGTAAAATTACTTTAACAATCAATACTGCTATTTACAAATTATTAATTATAAAAAAACAATCATTGGCATAAAGCATTACAAATAAATGAATATTTACGGCAGTAATTTATATTAATTTTTTAAATTTAAATTAAAATGATTTAAAAAGTTTGAAAAGTTCAAAAAGATAATTATTTATACATTTATATGACAAAATAATTTGTCCAAGTGAATATAAGAGATTTAAATCGAATACATCAGTAGCAAGGTGCAGACTTAAGACACAATCTTGAGGCACGTGGCTCACGCAGTCTCTTCTTGAATGAACTCACCATCTCTTTCGTTGGTAAATCTTATGGGCAACGTATTTATCCGAGGCCCCACACGTTTTCATTCTTACATATATACCTATACACACATTTATATACAAATATATATTCATGTATGGAATTTACATGTGTATATGCAAGCATATAGGTATCGTTTTATGTTTGAGAGTGGACAAGACTATCTCTTCGTCTTGTGGCGTGTGCGGGCGCGAGGCAAGCAACATTCCAGTTTCAATCGCGCGCACTTCCAACCACAGCATCTTCTACATATAAATATATATACATATACATTAACTATATATTATTCCTTGGTTTATTGTTTTCTTCTTTATTCTTGTTCCTTTATTTTATCTTGCATTTCACCTATACAATAAAGCAATAATAAAATCATTAAAAACAAAAAACGCAATATGAATTTTAATTAAAATTAAAATATATATTTTATACTTACGTATTATTTGTTTATTGCATTTTGTTTATTAATTTTATTTATTTATTCCAGGTGAAAAGCCGTATCAGTGCCAATGGCCCGAGTGCGAATGGCGATTTGCACGTAGTGATGAACTAACGCGCCACTATCGTAAACATACTGGTGCTAAGCCATTTAAATGCGCTGTATGTGAAAGATCATTTGCACGTAGCGATCATTTGGCATTACATATGAAACGTCATCTACCTAAACAGCACGCAAAATGATATGCAAGCAGGATATATGAAGTAATTCAAGATGAATTGACATTGGTGTAGAAGGATATATAAAATTGTACTTGATGATGCTTCCAGTATTGTCGTTGTAGCTGATGTGATTGGACACTTATAGACTACATGAAGATGAATAAATTTCTATTCTGAAAATAAAGAGTGCATATAAATATACATACATATATATATATATATATAGATAATAATACAGGATTTATGGCTGTTGAATTGTCCATATTACCAAGAATATATGCACACAATTTCCTCTTCAAGGCAGAGCCCAAGGGCCAACATGTATTCCTTCATCTTCTGCTTCCCTTTCTGTTGCGTGTTTCATCATTTTGAAGAAGCTTCAGGCTAAATTGTCTTCACACACGTAAACACATTCTCTGAAAACATATAAATAAAAATCTGTACCTTAGAATAATTTTTGAAAAATAATCGTGAAATATATGCAGTTATTTTATTGGAGTTACTAATTATATAAACTTTATTTATAAGGTGCAGATAGATAAATTGATGTGTATGTAGGCATACAAATTAGACAACCAGATAATTGTGCACACGTAAATGCTTACTTTGTACTTAATGTTTACGGTGGCTGGTCCACGACATACATATGTGTGAAAGCCTTTTTGTTATACATTCACACAAACATACATATTATTGCAAATATCGCGTGTGTCACACGGTGGAATATTTAAGAATATTTTTCCAACCAGAAAATATCATTTTGTAACTTGAATTTCTATTATTAGCATTGGCATTTTGTTGCATGTTTTTTTTTTTTTCATTATTATTTTTTTATTTTACAGTTGCAATAAATATATGTAACACCCTCGTTGCCATCCACCGCGACTGTAGATATTAAGATTATAAATATCCAAAGACTACGTTGCCGAATGTCCTGGGGACGCTTTAAAGTACTTATTATTGAAGAGAATTTGATAGTTAATAACGGATGACGATGATAATAACTATGATGTGGGCGATTTATTATATAAAAATAGAAAAGTACTTGCAGCAAATGTCACAATCACAATTCTTGCACATATATTATTACTTTAGATAAATATATATATATTTGAGAATTGTAATTAAATTCGTCCGTTTGTTTTAGAGTAAATGTTTGAAAATTTTGTTTTTTTTTTAAGTTTTAGGTTAAGTATATAGAAATGAGACAAAAATATTAACCCATAAGTGTAAATTTAAATGTCCTAGTCGGAGCAGAATGTACAAAGATGTACTTAAAGCTAATACTAGATTTATATTCCAGTTTTGTCATTAGGGTAATGCTGGATATACAAAAGAAAAATTGATTAAATTTCATTTACAGTCATTTGGCTGTATCACATGTATTGTTGATAATTATAATATGAAATAAAGAAATAAAATCTGCACTGGTAATTAATTGTAGTCGCATATTTATCACGATGATTTGTAGTTATAGTTAAATTATGTAATATTACCAATCAATTAATTTTTTTTTTGTTTCATACATAATTTATGAAAATTACAATTCTATTGTTTGGAGGTTATTCGATGAAAAATTTTGTTTGTCATTGTAAAAACTAAATGGAACAAATATTTATTAACGATGCACTTCAATGACACTGAATTAAAAGGAAAAAGTAAATGAATAAAATAAAATGAAGTAGAAATGAAAATAAAGTGAATTAAACTGTAAATGAAGTTCTAATAGATTTTTATCTGTTTTTTTTTGTTTATTTTTTGAACATTATTTAGGTCCCCTTTATTTTTGTCCTTATATTAGCAGGCAGGTATGTAAACATTCAGAATTCATCATCAAATTAGCAAAAGCATCAATCAAAAATTAATAATTGCATGAGTTGTCATGTGCTTTCTTCCTTCAATGAAGAAATATACATATAAATTAATATTTGGAACAATATTATGACATCACGTTGTTTAATTTGGGTATATTAATTATATTGGCAATAAAATGAGAAAAAAAAAACTATTCATTGGCTGCAGCCAGTGCAATCATTGTAAAACCAAGTTCCTCTGGATCTCTTGCCATATATTCACTGCAAATTTTTGCAGCATTCTCAAGCAATTTATCTTTAGTTGTTGGTCCATTATTTATTGGAAATGGTTTTCGTCCATCTGCCAATTTCAACAATACACAATTAACTTTCGATTAACAAGAAAAAAGTCTATATCAATATTAATAATATTATAATGACACATACCAAGTTCATAAAGCATTCCATCTTTCTCAATAAATGCTACAAAGTGATAATAAACCGGTGCATTTTCCTGTGGTGCTGGAGTTTGTCCTTCTTGTGCTAATTGTTCATGAGCATCAATTATATCACTGGCAGTATCAACTAATAATTTTCCTCTCTCTTCAAAAGTAAGATCTTTGGCTTTATCTAAAAATTCTTTCAAACTGCCATCTTCCAATTTAATTCTAAAAAAAAATAAAAATAAAAATAATAAACAAAATATATTTATAATAATTTTTAATATTTTTAATTGAATAATAAAATCATTACTTACTGATCAAGATTATTGGCAATTGCATGAATTAAAGCAATAGTACCACACGCATTTGATACAGTTTGTTCCATGTGAAATACATTGGGTGATATTTTTTGACCATCTTTTTTAATTTTTTCCACCAACTCACTAGTGTATCCTTGTGCCTTATGCATTAATAAAATTCAATTTTCATCTTATCATTCTAATAAACGTTTACTATACATAATATATACAAACTTTGAATCATTTTCATTCACCTTTTTGGAGTGTGGATAAAGCAAAATGAGAGCAAGAGTTGGCTTAGGAACAATAGCCAACACGTCTTGATCTAACCCATAAACATCAACAAGAGTCCATTTTGATGGTACTCCTAATTGATGTATGAACTATAAATGATGTGAATTATAGAATGAAAATAAAAGATATCAATTATTAAAGTAATAAAATAGAAAAATGTATTAATTATATACCCATACAAATATATAAATTATAATTAATTATATTTCATCATGACATATTGAAATATGGTTAGAAATTTTACCTTTGTCATTACCTGAAATGGAAATATATATTTTAATGTTAGCCAAAATGCAAATATTCTTAAATATTTATTGTTTACATGTCAATAGTGAATGAATACTCACATCGGGATTGGATTCCAGGGGTACTAATGCCATTTTTGAGCATAAAACAGTTTGCTGAATGAATAATGTGATTTATTTTTTAAATATGGCGAAATTCCAGATGTCTGTTGATAAATCACACCCTTATTGAATAATGTAATATATTAACAGTTGTTTAAGACAAAAGATAAACCGGCCGGCACAATCGTAGAACAAAACTCTATGCGTCAGCGTTTATATGTGATGACCAATGATGATTGTCATTTTATTTTCTTTTTAGGTCATGTGATCGCGAAATTTGTGCGCGTGCGCGTAGTGATGGTTATTTTATTATTTTGCGTTGGTAACTTTCTTGATTTTTTTTTTGCAAACAACACGAATTTTCTACTTGAATAAAATTGATATTTTTATTTTTAATTTTATGTAGTATTTTGTGAAAGATTTTTCGGGGGAAAAAAATACTTGGCAGTGATTCTTAATTTTTTTCCGTAAATTTAGAATCACGAATTTATTTCTGTATAATGTAAAATATTTTTTTTTACAGAATTTTCGGAGGATTAAAAATACAATTTTTTATTTTTGATCAAGAATTCAAGAAAAAAAATATAAATAAAAATAAAATTAAAATTGTAAACAAATTAATTAGAGCGTACATAAATAAATATTGTTCATTTTTGACCTTTGATAGATTATAATTTAAAATGATTTGAATAATAATTTAGTTATGAAATAAATAATTGCATTGTTTGTACACAATTGTAAGCAATTAATATTATTAATAAACAAAATGGCAATTTGTATTTGTTCAATACAATCAATTACAAAATAATATTTTACACATGACTCAATATCTTAACAGTACAATAAAATCAATCAAAAAATTATTCGACATCGAAATAATATTTAGCGAAGCAAATGGAATAAAATAATATAAAAATTGAAAATAAAACCACTTTCTCAAAACTTAGATTTCAATAATTAAAAGGTGATTCTTAAAATCATGAATTGAATTGAACAAGTTACAAATGTGTACACAAAAATAATGAATGCATGTTTTATTAGAAAAAGATTGAATAATTTTATTGAAATGATATTAACTAAATATTATTCATTTACGTCTCTCGTAATTGTATTGCCACATGTTTCAATCGAAAGACCAGAAAATAAAAATAAAACCAAAAAGCAAAACACATAATTGATGAATATATATGTTCTGTCGTAGACTTTCATTGAGATAATACTTTTAGTACACGACAGACGAATGTTTGTTTTGTTTTTTTAAATTTTAATTACATCTTTTTTATTTATCGACATTTATATAGTCGGAACTATCACTAAATTCATTATGTTTAATTTTTAAAATCATCTTTATCGCTTCTTCCTTATTCAATACTGTCATAAACACGTCTATTGTACATTTACTAATCAAGAGAGAACCTAATTTTTGCTTTATTTTTTTTTTTTCATAGCGATTTTCTATAAGTGACGCTATTTTTATATTGAACAATTTCCATAGGCGTTTTCATTTTATTTTACAATATATATCATTAAATTCCAAGTCTATTTATTCTTATTATAATAATAATTGTTAAAAAAAATATAACTTATTGTGAGAATGATTCAGGACGAATTATTTCTTTTCGTTCCATTAAAATAAAAAAAAAAACAAACAAAAAACTGTAGAGTATTCTTTAATTAATTATTATTTTGTTTTTTCTTTTCTCTTTGAAATCGCATTTTATTTCAAATCTAATTCGAGTTCTGAACTTTCAATAGAAAATGGCTTGAGATTCTCAACAATCGGAGTTTCATCCGGATCAATTTTAATGCGTATTTTATTAGTTTCAAGAGAACGAGGAAGTGTACGATATAAATCCTCTTCATAAGAGGACGGAGATAATGGCGAATAAGGTACATAAATTCGTACAATGTCTGGACTTGGTTGATGTGGAGTTGCACGTGGTGTTGGTAATCCCCCACTACCAGAACTGCCGACAGAAATGTTGCTGTGTGTATCAAGACTATTGTCCAATGCTTGTGATCGAGTTGCTGAACTGAACACCGACAGATCTGCAGTTGATGTTACTGATGTATCAGCTAATGAACGTCGTGATCCATTTGGTGATCCACCATCATCAAGACTCGGATCGAATGAGAATTTACTCCCTGCAATTACACCGAGGCTTCATTGGAATGACGATAAAAATAAAAACAATTAAACATCATAGACGTGTCGAGAGATTTTCCAAAATACCGCCAAGTTCACTGCCGCTAGGTGGATCGCCTGGTAATGGACTACTTCTTGTCTCCTCAACTGTTGCCATCTCCCTTCGTTGTGCCACAGATTCACGTAAAACATGTTGAGCATCACTAAATTCCTCAGCGCGTCTGCCGACCTGAATAATCAATTTTTAATATATTAATGTTATTCATTATTATTTCACCAATATATTTTGCATATTTTATTAACCTTGCTTGTAAATGAGGGCTCTTTAAATGTACCAAATGGAAAGCGTGGTAATTCATGGGGTAATGGAGCACCAGGATAATCTAATTTGCCACGTTTTAATTCTTCCATGTTTCGTTCAACGGCATTTATAACCGTGTCGTCATCAAAACGAAAATCTTTTTCTAATTTAATTTGTAAATAGTTACAAAACTCATCAAGATTTTCCAATGGCATTAAATAACGCTTATGCATTTTCATTGTTGTATATGCCATTGCTGACAATACACGATCCCCGTCCAGCAGGAATATATCCCATATACGAAGACCAAGGCTCACAGGTGTCTATTAAAATAATATTATATAATTATTTGAAACTCTATTATTAATTGACAATTAAATAATTATTCCATAACTTACTCTCTCTTGGAATACTACAAAAAACCATTTTAGGGCGTAAAGAATAGAATCACAGCCACACTTATCCAATTTTCGTTTTAATTTTGGAAGAAATTTATTCATTATTTTATCATGATGTTCAATAAACCGATTTAATTTTGGAAAACCATCGATATAAAATCCTGAAAATAAACAAATGAATAACTTTAAATAACAATTTTCATTATAAATAAATTCACCGGCAATCGAGTGTGTTCACAAGTGCGATTATTCAAAAATATTAATAAACAGAAAGAAAAAAAAATTAGAAAGGAATTAAAATTAATCATACAAATTCTCACGTATTATTATTAGAAAAAAAAAAAATTATTCTCTTTTCCTTCTATCACGTTAATTTAAATGAACATTCAACAATAAATAAAAAAAAAATCGTTCAAACCATGCATGCTGTACTTCTTATCTGCAAGTAAAACAGACAGCCCCCAAAATGCATCTTCCTCATCCATGTACAACAATAGTAGTCCAGCTAATACTGACATTCCTTGACAATAACCAACTTCCATATTGTACATACTATAAGCCGCCAATACATAAAACATTGATCTTTGTTTGATGCTATATCGTTCCCTGTAAATAAACAATTCATTCACAAATATTATCCTGCATTTCTAAGAAAACAAAGAGATAAACTAAATAATAATATATTTCTTACCTATAATCAATATGATCTCTATATTGTCTAGCAACATCAGCATCAATTTGTCTAATTTCCGTTGACCATTGTCTGGCAAGTTTGAGCATTTCCTCATACTTTCCACTTTGTTCACGTTTTAATGTCTGTATACCAAGTAACAATGACCAGACTTGTCCTCTAAAACGATCAGGTATACCTTTATATATTCGTCTTCTCAATTTTTCTTTGGTTATCGGGCTATCCCAATCCTTTGTCATTTTCTGCCACTTTTTAACTCGCTCCATTTCAATATGGTGCATTTTAATTTCATTCGTCTCCAATTTACGAGGTAAACGTTTGTCGCTGTTGCAATTAAATAACATCAAAAAAATTTATTTGTTTATTTTATTCATAATACTTCATTCAATAAACATAAACATTATCAATTTGATGCATAAAATAAATGTTTAATGATATAACTTACTGTATAAATCCATATCTGTCTGTTGTGTGATAAACTTCATATCCAGGATCTTCCCATGAATCTATTTGTGCACCATGTTCTCTGCCACGATCGTAACAATTAAAAATTTTGTCCCGCTCGGCAGCGGACCGTTCCAATAACTCTTCCTCATTCATCCCACAAGAATTTCAAACGGTATGTTGATAATAAGCATACCGATTAATCTTTATATCAAGTAATTCTTTGAGATTTCACGTGATTTATTCCTTCTATTTATTTTTTATATATCTTCTATTATTATTTTAAATATCTGTAAATAACAATTGTTTTATTATTATCACACTGGTTAAACATTGCCACGACAGTAGGTTATATCAATATTATTGGTGTGTATTGATGAAATTTATGATTTCAATAACTAACCGTTATAAATAACATTTTCTGAATATTTTAATGATAAATGTGCGTTGATTTTCAATGGATGAATCTTTGAATGATGAAAATAACACTTTGAAAATTATGAAATTGATTTATTTATTTCTGTGTGTACATGTAAGGCTTGGAAAATTACTGATCTAAATAGTTATTCTTTGATAAATTCAATATTGCTGCAAGAAGTAGATTGGTTTTTGCCAACAGTGGGATCTGGGGACTCTGGGGTGTCACCTGTCTGCCTGGTCTGCATACATGTATCATTGGTTATATATACATAAGCCTATGTACGTATATATACATATGTGTGTAACTATAAGTTCAACAAGAAGCATATATGTATTGTTGTGTTGATGTCAAAAACGAAACAGCGCCACACAAATTTTGGGAGTATTTAATTTTGTAGGTTAACATTTTGTCTAGGTGGCGTTGAAGATTCTTGAAGATTTTTTCATGTCATTGATATGGTTTATGTTTGTTTCAAAAGAGGTAAAAAATGAACGATATATAGTTATTTTTTTATAACCTAATAAGAAGATATAAAATTGTGAATGATTTTGTAGGTTATGGCAAGCACAGTAGTTGACTATATTATTATTCATTATGAAAAATAGAAAATGTTGTTTAATCTGACTTGGATAATTATAAATAAATTTATGATTTACGTAGTATATTCTCGATTGATAGTGAGAAAAGTAATTACTTTAATAGTCACTAGGTGTCATGTATGGGATTTTCTTTATCTGAATGAATTACTGAAATGTATTTCCAAAATTTTCAAATATATATTGAATTATGTACTTATCCAAACCAATGAATCTTCTCTTTTTATGATTTCATTAGATTCCTTCAGTTTCTTACTACATAATTAATAAAATATTTCAAATGGAAATTTTTATTTAGAGGTTCTTTTTTCATATTGATATTCATCGTGAAAAAGTACCATAATCCAACACTTATTTATAGCGCCGCCATAACCTCTTTTCATTCATCAGATACGTTTTGCATAAAATGGCAAATAGAATTGACTCGACTATTACTGATTTGTATTAAATTTCATACAAAATAACGTCCATTATTTTCATTTGAGCCTTTATGCACATTTAAATTGTATCAAGTAACGTATCAATTCCCCGGTGTGAATCATATTATTATTATTATTAAATAAAATTAAATTTCGTTCATATTTCTTTTTCATCACATATATATATATGTATATATATAATTATTATATATATATTTTCTGCATATGAGCAAACTGTACATACGCAATTACACACCGCACATAAATATAAAAATAAAAATGTAAGTTGTTTCTGCTTGCTCAAAATTCCATGAAAGCACATAAAATGATGATTTTTTAAATAATACATAACCTAACATTACTGTCATTAATTAATTGAATTAAAATCACAGATAATGAATCAAAGTGGGCCAAATTATTATGACGGTAGACAAACGCAAACTAATTCAACTCAACTGGATCTTGCAGCAAATGGAATGGTATTTATTATTAATATATTAATATTTGTAATATAATTGAATGATTAATTTCTCTTTTTTGTTTGTTCAGAATTTGCAATTAACCCAAGATGAGTTGAGAATATTAAAAGAATGTCAATACAACTCAGTGGTACTTCGAGGTTTGCCTCTTGGAGGTGTCACAGCAACTACATTTTATTATTTGATGAAATCAGGAACAATAAAAAAAAATAGATTCAGCCTTGTTATTAGTGGAGTTACAGGATTTCTCTTAGGTACAATGTCTTATAGACAAATATGTGTTGAAAAATTATTGGCCTTACCAAACAGTTCATTGAAAGAAAGAATTATGACTGCTCAAGGAAAACAACCTCATGTTAGGTAAAAGAATTCAGCTTTTGATATTAAACATTAATAATATTGAACTAATCATCAGTATTAATTGAATGTTATATAATTATAGGGTAGATGTACAATCTCAGGATGCTCAATCACAATCTTGGTTTGATAATTCTTCATCTACAGAACAAACGCCAATGACATCGTCTCTTGATATTGAACCTTACAATCAAACACATCGTTTTGATGATCTTCCTAATTTGCCTTTAGATGCTGGTAATGCTTTTTCGTTTATTTTATATTCATATATTCACATGATATAATATATATAAAATCATGTAGACAATTATTTACAAGTATATCATTTATATTATTCAATTTATTCAATTAACTGTTGAAATATTTATCTGTATATTTATCACGAAGAAAAAAAATTTCTTCTTCTTGGATAATTAACATTTGGAATATTTTTTAGAAGCTGCATATGCAATTAATCCACCTTTACAACCGTCAGTGGGTGTACCGTATACAACTTATGATGATTTACGACGAAGCAATCGTGAGCAATACGAAAGTGCGAGAAATTACAGGTGAATTTATATACCAAAATATATTTATAGTAAATTACGATAATTTTTATGTTTATATTGTATTTAAATTTAATTATAGAACACAAGAGAGAAATAATAGTATGAATCGGCAGTCAATTGATCCTCGTTCGCCATCATATGGTGGAATATCAAGTGATCCAGCACCGCCATTTTCATCGCCGGAACCACGAAAAAGTGATTTTTTCTGATAAATAAATTTATTACAAAAAGGTAGTTTTTTTTCTTCTCATTCACATATTATCTTGTACGTACATATGTATATTATTAAATGAATATAACATGCCTTGATAATTCTTTTATCATATATTAGAATTGTAAAAAATTTCGCAACGATTTATAAATCAATCACATGAGATCCACTCTTGATATTATTATTATTCCAAGACTGTAATGAGTGGCTCATTGCTAATCAATATAGCCAAATGGAAAATATTATTAGCAGCTAAATAATCACGAGTAAAATTAATTTCAACTTAGGTAAAATATTCATCACTTATGGAATCATTGCATTAACCCAACACACACGAATTCAATATAAAACATTTTTTTTTTCTTCTTACTACAATAGAGTAACATGTGTCTTTACTTAACGCTCCGCGTTATGTGTCTGACGTATCAGAGTCTTGCTTCTTTTTTTTTTTTTTTTTTCAATTGTTATTACAGACTATTATAATTGTATTATTTATCATTTTTTATTTTGTGTATTTCAATAATTCGACAATTTTTTTATTATTTCATCCACCACGCCAGATAACAGTGAATTATTGTCACCTTTACCCTCAATGGTGAGATAAGACGAGTTTTCAGATAATTTCTAAAAAAAAAAAAGAAAAAATATTAATTAAAATATTTAAGCGTTATTAGAAATTAGTATTTTAGATGTAACTTTTTTTAAGGTATATCAAAAAGATATCAATATAATATTTATTAAACATTATTGATTTGTCTTTAAGGTTTAATTTGTTTCAATATACCTTTAAAAAAATAAATAAATCTAAAACACTCATTTTTAATTGAATTATAAAAATATATTCAACCTCTTTGAATGAGAATATTAATACGGAAAATTTGTAATACTCACTTTTTTGATTAAAAGACATACGTGATGGCCTTTCAACGATTGACCATACAATGATGCAGCATCATCAACATGTTCGACAAGAGTTAAATGGCATTGCTGACAAATAATGTCAATTGCATGACCAATTTCATGGGGGAATTCGATTTTATTTTTAATTTTAAATGCTAATTGATCGCTGCTGAGTAATTCTGTAAGAATATCACTGTGCGAAATGCAACCAACCATAAAATCGCAGTGTGAAAGTGATAATGTAAAGTCCAATTTTTCTTGAATTTTACCATTTGGATTTTGCACCATATATGTTAGTGATCCACGAAGTTTTTGGGCAAATGTGTCATCTGATACAATTATCGGTAGATGAATTTCCGTGCTTAATTGTGGCGCTAATTGAACGCGTATTTTGATACCTGATTCTTCGTGAGGATTACGAATTAATTTTAATGTTGATGCATCAGACACATCAAGATCCAATTCATTTATCAATTTGTCGCTACAATTGATCAACATTACTACAGCAATTATTTTACCCATTTCATGGGGTAATTGTTTTAATTCATACATCATTTTAATTTTATCATTCTTCGCTAATTCTTCGTATTTAGAAGCTGTTTCATAGTTAATGTTTGGTTCAATGTCATCGAATTTACTCGTTAAATCTGGTAAAATTTCTTTGGACGGTGTTGAAATTCCAGCAGTTTCCTCATAGCCCGATGGTTTTTCACGATTTTTTTCATCTGTAGATTTTTTTTTTCGCTTTCTCGAACACTCAACGGTATTTTCTTTTTGTTTTTTCTTCGATTTATTTCGCTTTGATTTTGTTCTTTTTTCATCATTTACTTCTTTATTGCCATTATCAGAATTCTCTTTGTCATCGATAATATCATTACCCAACCATAAATCAATTTTATTTTGATTATCCATATCTACATTAACGCGACCATTCTTACTTTTTTTCTTTGAACTTTTTTCTTTTTTCTTTTTATTCAGTGTCTTTACACTTGTATTTTTCTTCGTATCTAAAATATCGCTAACTCGATGTTCAAATATAGGCAATCGTTCATCATCGCGCAATGGAATATCCAAATCAATGTTTAATGCTCGATGAGGATCATTTATATCTGTTAGATTTGTATCATCATTATCACTTAATTCAGCACCCGGTGGCAATTCACCAATTCCAGTATTCACAACATGAAATAGTTGTTTACCATGATGTTCATCATCAGAGCTTGTACGATGTTTATCTTTAATTAATTTTTTTTTCTTACTGCGTGTTTTTCGTCCCTTTTGATTTTCACTATTCACATGACTATTAAGGAATTTAACATTTGAATATGAATTAAGTTTCAATGATACTGGTATATCAAGCTCAGCAATTGGAATATGTTCAAAGTCATCAGTTATATTCTTAGAATTATTATAAGAATTTGTATTTTTAGGACTGACAGTTGTTTTTAAATAATGTGGATTATTTTCTTGTTCCATTTTTCTTGCTGAACGACGTTGCTCCAATTCCTCAACAGTTGGTTCAATTGACACTCTTTTATCACCGAATTCCGATGATTTTTCTGATTTTACAAATATATCGTTCATATCTAAATCATCATCGTCCGAACTCTCTGAAGGTGGATCATTTATCCATGAATCTAAATCCAAACCTTCAGGAATTGGTACTTTTTTTTGTGCTTTAGGCGCAACTGGATTTAATTCACCATCAAATGCCTCTGCAAGTTCACTAATAAGTGATGGATTCTCCTTGAGATAATCAAATAATATTAACACTGCACTTGAACGCTCTTGAACTTCTAAATCGCCGCTACAAATAAATTCTGCCATTTTATCTTTTAATCCAAAAATTTCATCAATCGTCACCTCATCTGATTCTCTATGTGCTTTATTTAAAGTCATTGCTGCAAGTTTGAGAATATTGTGAACATAAACCGCTTGAATGTGACCAGGTAAACTGGAAGCCTGGGATTTTAGCATGGATTTTAATGTGGCTATTGGATCATCTAATTCACTACAAAATTCACCGCAAATCCATGCAGCAGCGTACAATACTTCGCACATTGTTGCTCTCGGTTGGCCACTTAACAAATGAGAATTTTCCAATAATAAGGCACATTGTTGCACTGCGCACTTTCTAATAGCTTGCACACGTATTGCGACATCGAGTAATTGTGTTGCCACTAATTGTCCATGTTTAGTGCCCTCCATTCGTGTAAGATCCACCAATACCGATATATACCATTCAAAATATGTTATAAATTGATAATTATTTTGCGAACATATTTGAATTATTTTTGATAATAATTCATCGCGATAAGTTGTGCCCTCTGCTTTATCCATGTGTACCATTAATTTTCTCACAATCTCCATTAAATTTTTCTTCGATACCATACCGTAAAGTAAATCTAATGCACGTAATCTTATACTTTCATCTTTATCATCCAAACATTGCATTATTAAGTCTTTGTGGGCTTGAACGCTTTTTGGATGAGTTTTTAAGATTTTTGACATTGCCAATAAACCCAAATATTTAAGATTTTGATCAGAATCTTCAATGAGTATTCGTAATTTTTGAACACACAGTTGAATTGAATCAGAATGATTTGGCATACCAGATGATATTGAAATGAGAACAGCAATCACAGTATTTATACACTCATAAAGTAATGACATTGCTGATGTGCTGAAAAATATATTTATTTCGTTATATTTTTATCTACTAAATATTTTCATTTCATTCAAATTCACTAATTAATTATTCAAGTATCTACATTTATAGCGTCATAAACTACTTGACTATATTGTTAAATTAACTAATTTTTATAAAATTAATGCGATAAATTACCTGTGTATTAAATTGGTCAAAGGTTCTATAAGTTTTTTTCCAAGCCTAGGTTCTAAGGGTGTTAAGGCACCAAACTGGAAACATTTTATTAAGAACAAAAAGGTAAATAAATAAATAAAATCTATTTATTAAAATATAGGGGCTCAGTATGATTGAAAAAATGTATGCCTAAATTTCCAGCCAAGCTTACGAGAAAAATTAAAGATCTTGCAATTTTAATCGAAGCAATGAATTATTTGTCGGACACGATAAATAATAAGTATTGATTAACGACGAATATGATAGTGATTATTGCAACCTTGATATGAGATCAATGAGCGGTTGGGTCAACTGCCGGCCCAATTTCGGCTCAATCAGCGTTATTGTTGAGAACTGAATGAGGAAATAATCAAACACGATACAAATGAAAAAGACAAAAATAAATAATTTTCGTATTATTTTTTTTTGTACTTCCTCAATAGAAATAATATATCGATAAAACAAATTGAGCATTTATATTATTAATATTCATAATTACCAATTTGATAATCTTAATTAACATCCAATTGTTGGTTGATGTGGTCATAAGTTTGAAAAATATTGGTGCCAAGCTCAAGTAATTTTTCGGATTTTTTCTTGCTAATTCACAAACAACATTGACAGCAGCTGATTGAACTCCACTATCTGGATCCTCTAATTTCTCTTTCAATCGAGGAAATGCTGGCCGTAATGCTTCAGGAAATCGTAAAAACACTTTGTACATCATTAATACAGCTTTTTTACGTAAATACGGTTTTGTACTTGTCAATAATGTCATTATATCATTGACTAAATCTCTCGCTAAATCTGGACTTATGAAACATGATAATCCACTGAGAGCCAAGCCTGCGTCATATTGATTTTGACTATTCAGATCTTTACGAATCATATTAGTAGTGAGCATCAAGAGCTAACCAAAAAAAAATATAAATAAATAAATAAGTAATTGAAATGGATTAAATTATTTTTTTATCATTCATAATCATGATATAGAATATTTAATTTTACTTCAGTGTCCATGTGGAAACTCTGACTCGCTGCCAGATATCCAATACGTTTATATGTGAATTTGCCAGATGACATAACCTCAATGACATTGAAACCAGCCCAGCTAATGTCATAACCCAACATTTGGAGCTATTCATAATAAAGTAAAAAAATATAAAGTTATATTCATGATAAAAATGATGATTAATAATTGTCTCAAATTAAAAATACACAAACATATGTTAATTTAGCAACGGCATTGGATTTCACCGCTACATTGTCCTGTCTCAATTCTTGTTTAATTTCTTCAATACACTGAGCTATATATTTAGCCTGAAAAAGAAACACACACAAAAATAAATAAATCAATAATATCAAGATCAATTTAATAAACATGAACCTAATTATTTAAATGTATTTAATCAATTAAATAATAATTTACCTCATTGTTTTTGTTATTTCTAATTCCACGGACTAAATCAGTAAGATTTTTATCGAACATTCGTTCAAAATTTCCCTTAACTTTACGAAGCGCCATAATAGAAATATTCTTTATTTTCTCCTTTGAATTTCTTTCATCAGTCAATACATTAAATTTATGTATTATAATTTTGTGATAAAGCTGACCAGGACTTTAAAGGTCTCTCTTGTCATGAGATGTATTGTATTGTATCAATAATCATACATACAAATACTGTTAACCTACATGCTCTTCACAATGCGATAAGCCACAGGCAGGCAATATTGACATTTATAAAATTTATAAGAAATATCTACTTATTTTTTACTACTACCACCAACAATGTAATTACATATTAAACTTCCCACTGTTCTGTAAAAAAAATCTCATTTCACGCCTACTTTTAATTTGCGTGCACTAATCAACCCCCCCTTGATGTCTGTGCTGATGATTATTATCATATGACATACACTATAGCTTTTTTTTCCACACAGCTGTTTTTTGGATTTTTTTATTTATTTCGGCTATGTATTGTTATATATACATAAATATGCATATATATAATATATATAATTGAAGTAGTGACTAAATAGAAATGAAAATGTGAAATAAAAATTCAAATTGAATTTGTATGAATTTGAGGTTAAATCAATATTACAATTACAATTTAAAAAGAATATATCAAGATTGTATTTATTATATACATTTATTAGATACATGTATAGTATACTATGTAAATATATAGTACAGTTTGATAGTATGTATGTATATAAATATATATGTACTACAGAATTGTTATCATGTCTGCCATACTTTTAATAAAAAATGCCAAATGTTATTTTGACACGTCTTCAAGGATGAGATCAACTAGAGATAAACATAATTACTTTTGTCATGTTGGTTGTACTGTAATAGTATATATGTAATAACGTATGTATGTATATAGGCCATTGCACTGATGGTTATATACACAATACACTTGTAAAAGTCTGAAATATTATTATATATATATTATAAAATCAAGCGTGGATGATATTTTGACATTTGACTGAGTGAACAGAGTTTATATTTCATAGCTTGATAAACATTTTTATTGTAAATTAATTTGATAAGTATTGAAGTATAATTTATTAAGTAATTATTATAAATAATGGGATCCCATGAAGAAGATGATTTGGATCATTTACAATCAAGTATTTATACATTTCCAGAAAGCGTTCAACATGTTATTGAACAGGTTAAATAATTTTCTCTATGATATTTAATTGATTTAATTATTTAAATTTCAAATTAAATATATTAATAATTTATTGCGTTATTATTTAGGTTCTACCGAGTAATGATCCATTGGATCAACCCAATTTTAATGTTGTGGATTATATAAATACATTATTTCCAACGGAGCAATCATTGTCGAATATTGATGATGTGGTGAATGAAATGGAGTATAAAATATGTTCGATTGATAAAGAGATACGTTCAGTGGTGCGAGGTCAAACAAATGTAGCTCAAGATGGTAAAGCAGCACTTGATGATGCCCAAAAAGTGATTAGACAATTATTTATACATATTAAAGAAATTAAAAATAAAGCAGAACAATCGGAAGAAACTGTTAAAGAGATAACACGTGATATAAAGCAATTGGATTTTGCTAAGAGAAATCTTACTGCATCAATAACAGCATTGAATAAATTGCATGTGCTGGTTGGTGAAGTTGATAGTTTAAGGACGTTGACGCAAAAAAAACATTATGGTGAAATAGTACCAAAACTTCAAGTAATAATGGAAGTTATGCAATATTTCAGTAGCTATATGGATATACCGCAAATAAAACAATTATCGGATGAGGTGAATCAAATTGAAATTGAATTGGCACAACAAATAACTAGTGATTTTAAAGAAGCATTTTCAGGACAAAATCATAAGAATTTTACTCAATTAACTGAAGGATGTTTGGTGCTATCAGTATTGGATCCCAAAGTTAAACGTGATTTACTTACGTGGTTTGTTAATATTCAATTGCAAGAATATGGTCTTTTATTTGATGAAAATCAGGATATTGCTTGGCTTGATAAAATTGACAAACGATACACGTGGATAAAAAAACATTTAATGGATTTTGAACAACAATTCGGTGTAATATTTCCACCTGATTGGGAAGTATCTGAACGTATTGCTGTTCAATTTTGTAATGTTACTCGGGAAAATTTATCTCAATTAATGCAAAAACGACGTGGGGAAATTGATGTAAAGTTACTTCTTTATACCATACAGAGAACGATGAATTTTGAGAATTTATTGGCCAAACGTTTTACGGGTATTACATTAGATTCTACTGATGTTGGAGGAAGAAATAAAATGTCAGTGCCAGCAGTAATTGAACAAGTTTCAACGAATCCATTTGAAGAGGGAAATAATGAAATAATTGATAATGAAAAGTCAACGGTTTCACCATTTTCTAATTTAATTGGTCGATGTTTTGAGTCGTATTTAAACATTTATATTGAAAGTATAGATCGAAATTTGGCTGAGTTAATGGACAAATTTGTGGCAGATTGTAAAACACAACCACCTGGTTCAAAAGATTTTGATGGTGTTGAAGGTCCAAGTAGCGTTTTATCATCCTGTGCTGATCTCTTTGTTTTTTATAAAAAATGTATGTTACAATGCACACAACTTAGCACTGGTCCAATTATGCTGAATCTCGCTGAAGTATTTCAAAAGTATCTTCGTGAATATGCATTGAAATTATTGCAAAATAATTTACCAAAAATTGGAAGTGGGATAAACAGTCTTGGTACCAGTATGAGCAGCATAACACGAGACTTTCGTGATCTTTCTACAGCTGGATTAATTCAAAATTTTCAAAGTTTTTTGAAGGAAGGTGACAGTACAAGATTTAGTAAAGAGGAACAGTCACGTATTTGTTGTATTTTAACAACTGCTGAATATTGCTTAGAGACTACACAACAATTGGAGGAAAAATTAAGGGAAAAAACAGATAAATGTTACAATGATAAAATAAATCTTTCACAAGAACAAGATATATTTCACAATGTTATATCAAATTGTATTCAATTATTAGTTCAAGATCTTGAGGCAGCATGTGACCCTGCATTAACTGCAATGACTCGAGTACAATGGAGCGCAATTGAAAGTGTTGGCGATCAGAGTTCTTATGTTAGCACAATTGTCGCTCATTTACGCCAGACAATTCCAGCAATCAGAGATCGATTATCGTCTTGCAGAAAATATTTTACTCAATTATGCGTTAAATTTGTCAGTACATTCATACCAAAATTGGTACAGCAATTGTATAAATGTAAACCATTGAGTGCAGTTGGTGCTGAACAACTTTTGCTTGATGTTCATATGTTAAAAACGGCATTGTTAGATTTACCATCAACTGGATGTCAGGTAACGCGTAAAGCACCAGCCACTTATACAAAAGTTGTTGTAAAGGGTATGGCAAAGGCTGAAATGATATTAAAAGTTGTCATGACAACAACTGAATGTTCAAAAGCATTTGCTGATCAGTGTAAACGATTATTGCCAGAATTACAAATTCCGGAATTCCAAAAAATATTAGATATGAAAGGAATGCGAAAACAAGAACAGTTACAATTGATTGATCAATTTAAAATTACTTCAAGTATGAATATTCCAGTTGATAGCCAGAGTTACAATAAACGAGAAAGCCCGGAACATGAAGCTGGCAAAATAAAGAAACTTGAAAAGCTTATTAAAAAACGAATGTAAATTGTTATTTAAATGTAAATTAAAATGTAAGAAATTATATAACATTTTATAAATTATTTCCATTTTTTTATTGATTTTTATTTTCATCATGTATACATCCACAACCAAATTAAGGTTAACCCTGCTTTTGTGCAAGTTCCTTAGCTTTGGCTTTTTCCAATTTTGCGATTCTAGCAGCGGATTTGCTTCCAAGAAGACCACCACCCCAGTGACGTCTGATCTCATCATGGCGATCATTGAAGTTTGTCTTGATTGCCTCAACGACCTTGGAAAAGTTTGCTCTGTCTGCAGAATCGACCTAAAATCCCAAATAATCATAATTTAAATACAAGAAAACATAATTTCAAGTGTATAAAATGAATGAATAAAAAAAAAGATCAGTTGAAAATAGTATCATATCATGATCACTCATTGGATTGGCTCTATTATCTATCATCATAAAAATTAACAAGTACTTCAGATTGGAAATAATATTTGAAAAACAAAATAATTTCTACCTGTGTTAGAGCTACGGCTGTGCAAGTTTTTCGCCTAACAAGACGACCTAATCGGGCTTTTCCTTTGATGATGCAATAAGGAACTCCCATTTTACGGCACAAAGCTGGAAGGAAAAGGACAACCTGGAAAATAAATAAAAAAACAACTCTTATTGTATTTATATAAAAATTGAAATATTTACCAATAGAAATTGATAAATATCACTCAGAGTCAATTAACATCTTATGAACAGAAACAATTATATAAATTTTATTTATATATATATTATTTCTGCCTCAGGTGAAGAAATTCATAACATCATGTTAAAAAAATAAATAAACAAATAAAATTGAATAAAAATATTTGAATAAATTACCTCAATTGGATCAACGTCATGGGCAATGACAACTAATTGAGCTTTTTTCTGTTCAACAAGAGTAGTGACACTATTGCTGCCACTTTTCAATACATTTGGTCTTTTAGTTGGTGTATCCTCTTTTTTGGCCACTTTTTCTTCAGCTCTTGCCTTCAAACGTCTTTTCTTAGCGTCAGCTGACTCTGGCCTGTACTTTTCCAAAATCTTGAACAATTGTGTTGCTATAAAAATTTATTCACCATTCATTACAAGTTATTGTGTATTTTAACGAATGTAAAAATTGATATTATACCGGTTTGTTTATCAAGAGTTTGTGTAAACTGATTGATTGGTGGTGGAACTTTCAATCGTTTCTGAAGTACTGCCCTTTGTCGTTGGATTCGGATGTACTTTGGCCATTTGACAAATCGGCTGAGGTCCCGATCAGGCTGGATATCTTGACCAATTCCAAAATTTCGAGTACGTTTCTCGAATAATGGATTCGTTACCTTTTTAGGTTCGACTTTTTTCACGGCTAAAGGAGCTGCTGCTACCTTTTTTCCCACCTTCTTCTTGGGCTGGAATAAAATATAAATAATATTATTTCACATCAACACATGTGTGATGACAAACTAACCTATATCTTAAATGCTTTAATTCATGCTTAACCTCTATTATTATTATTACAAATCAAAGAAAAGAAAAATTATTTAGAAGTAATTAAATTTATTATATTAAATTGAATATTTGTTTCATAAAAATCAATACTTAATAGTTATTTTAAAGTAATGTTATTTATTTGAAGTTGGTGAATTTTATTTTCAATGGCGTGAAAATAATTAATATGAAAAAGTTTAATTATTAATTAAATATATATATTTTATTATAGAGCATTTTATTTACCTTCTTCTGAACCATCTTTTATAGTAAACACCCGTGGGATGCCTCGACAATTAATAGAATACAAATGACAAATTTTTGCGCACAAGAACGCAATGGCGTCTGAACGCGTAAAGGAAGGAAAATTACGATCAGTCGTCGTAATCAGAGGTTAAGAAATTTTATAGATTGGATTCTTCTTGCTAGACGGTTACTATTCGACCTGCCATCTTATGGTGAACTATCGTTTCACGTGAAATGATGAAGAGAAAGAGTGTATAATGCAGAGTTCTACATTCTCTCAACATGGTGTGTCAGCGCGCGCATCATATAAAATACCAGCTCGAAATTCAACTGAAAATATATTTTGAAATAAATTTGAGAGTAAAAATTACATATATATACTACATTACATTATAATAAAATGAATTAATTTATTTTCTATAGTTTATAAATAATAAAATTGTCTTTATATTTGTCAGTTGCATAAGAAATATATTCACAAATTAATTAAATTTATTTGATTGACTGTGAAATATAATTTGAACATGGTAATTCAGTTGAATTAAAATGATTAATATTAAATAATACATGAGATATTGGATTGATGTTAGGGCTTGTATGTTTAATAAACAATACGAGTTATACGCAGTGATATAATTTAATCCATTCAATCTATTGACTTGAAGTTGCTTTTGTTGATGTTAAACAACATATCATGGCATTTTGTGCACAAAGAGAATGATTTATCTCACTGAATGCAATCATTTGCATTCCTCCATGATTTGCAATCAATTATATGAATATTTTATAATATTTCCCATAGGAAATGAATATAAAGTTAAATTTTTTCACATTTTTGTTACGTTCCTTGTGGGATTAAATAAATATATGTGTAATATTTTCATCATAGTTAACATTTACGAGTTCTTAAGTATTTTTTTTCCACTTCAATGTCTCTCTTAACTCCTTAAGGAGTACCAAATTTCCATTTAGCAGTGTTATCATATTATTTTCTTCCTTCTTTTATTTTATATATACACTTTTTTTCTCTTTCATATTTCATTTGTTTGTGGAAATAATGCCTGGAGGTTGTAATAAACTTCTAGGTGGTAGAGTTGAGGAAGTGGAGATGAAAAAGAAGGAAAAAAAAATAAACATAAATACGTGTGACCCTTGGGATTTGTATGAAGTATACTATGACTGCTTTGGTGACTCGTCAAGGTGAGATCGTTAGCACTGAGGGCGAGACACTATGGGCCATTGTGCGTTCAAGAGTGTGATGTGAGTGTTGGTTTATTGTTATCCGTTAGCTGGTGGGCAAGTTATAAATATTTTAAACTTGCCTATTAGTCGAAAATGTTTGTTCGACTTCTTAACATTCAGGTGAGAAACTAACCTAAAAAATAATGTATTGAATATGCAAATAATTTTATGAAATTTCTTTAAAATAAATTGAGACATTACCTTAAAAATTATCACAAATATTTAACTCACTTTGTGCAATTAAAAGTTTATTATTGTTGATGGAATTTGAAATAATAAATAAAAAAAAACAACGAATATAATATATAGCAATTTAATAATGGACGATACGTTAAAAAATATCGATATATATTCAAATAAAATATACCTAAATACATTTATGTATGTATTCCATTCATATGAGAGAATAAACAAATTTGAATCAAAATATTTAATTTGAAATTTTAAATGTGTATCGACATTTTTAATTATGATATGAATCGATTCGAGACGTCGATATTTTCTATTGTGTCGCCCATCTTTATTAATGAGTATATATCATGCTCAGATATTAATTTACTGGTCGAAAATTTTCAAATCTTTCATTCTAGTTATTTGGGTGGTTTATATTGGACAATAATCCGTAATAAATACATTTAGGTATATGAATTCTCGGAACGCGTCATCAAGATTCGTTAGAAATAATTTTTGTTTTACTACACAATGAAAAGTGATATATATTAATCAATAACGCCAATACTTCTTTTATTATTTAATTCTTCATGAATTCATAAGCATGATAAAATATCCAGAGATATGCTGTAAGATGTATATATTGTAAAATTGAAGAAAAATGGCGTCGGAGGGAGAAAAAAAAAATTACATACATTAACTGCCATTGCACAGTCATCTCGTTTTATATTTCTCTCTTCTATTCTCATTCTTTTGAGACTTATAACGACTCCCAAGAGAATTCTTGTGTGTTGTATAAAGTCGATTATTCGATATAAAATGTGAGAAAAAATACTTGAGTGGTAAGAACAATATGTTGGGCACAATATTTATTTGTATAATTTTTTTTTCTTTTTTTCAGGCATTAAGTTGTGAGTTAAAAATATCATGATTCAGATGGAGTGAAAGCTGTAATAAGTACGCAATTGTTTTATTATGGATGAATAAATAATGTCTCGATTGGACCTAATCATTTGAATTTAATGTCTCGTCTTTATATTATCAGCAGAAGTTGAGTTTCCCTGCGGCTGTTAGTTCAGTACGAAAGGAATATTCAAGTAAGTACTTGCATGAATTTCCATTGTTGGAAGTTGAGAAGAAGTAGAAAATATTTTTGAATTATAACTTCAGGTTTATCATGGTGATGTATAATAATTCTTTAGGAATTAATGATTGTTAATATTTTTTCTTTTTTAAGGAGATTCACATTAACTTGGCACGTTTTTATACACAAATTTTAGCAATTTTTTGGAGGAAAAAAATTATTTTGCCCCTCAAATGGTTTTTATCCATATAGTTTTAAAACAAAGACATCTTATGCTTTAAAATTTGGAATATTTTATAATAATAGAATCATTACTAGTATTATAAAAGTTGAAAATATAAAATGGATTAAATTTAATTTATATATAATTATTTGATTATTAAAAAGCATTGCTTTTGTCTTCATTTATCTGATTAATTGAGGAATGTAATTTACTTTTTCTTGGCATTTTTTAATATTTCATAATTATTTTATTAATTTTCAACATTTTTAATCATTTCATTTCAATTTCTTTTTCATACCTTTTCATGGAATGAAATTAGAAATATTTTTTTCAAGGAATTAAATCAACAAATGTATTTACAAATTAATTCTTGTCATTGCATTTACATTTACTTTTTTAGAAGTTTAATAACATAAATACTTAACTGAAGTTTAAAAGTAAACGAATTTCTCTACATAAATCTAGAAATAAAACCCAAACTACTTTAGGGACATGAAATTTAGATAAAATACTCTATATGCATTATTAATGCAATGAATAATATTATGAAAATTTGCTGTTACTTTTATAAGAGAAGCTATTCATTGTTTGTAATTAAAGGAACGTCGTGAACATAGACTCCTTTGGGATCAAAAGTCGGAATGATTCGACAGTGCGATAGAATATCGTATAACTCTGTGGGGATATGATATGGGAAAGGTACTGTAAGTGTAGTTATCGTAAATTCTTAATTCGAATCGCGCGCGTAAAAGTAAAAGTTGCTCTGTAGCTCTGTCAAGGGAAACATCGGCAATAATGGTGCCAAGTTTTCTTACGTTAACGATCCTCTTTTACGTTATATTCGAAAGGGGTTAGTTTTAGATTGTGGTAGAAGTTCTGACATTGCAAATATAAATTCACAGCAATGTAAAAGCATTAAATAAAAACTTCAACTTGAATTATAGTTCATTTATTCGAATGTAATTCAACTGAATAGAAAATATTTAACCGTCAAATTGTCTTCAATAATTCATAAAATAAATTCAAATGTTTATTTATTTTTAAATAAATTTATTCCAAATTTACTTTTAAACTTTAGTTATAAGTATTTATGTTATTAAACTTCTAGTAAATTAGATGTAAATGCAATGACAATAATTAATTTGTAAATGTATTTGTTGGATTATTTCCTTGAAAAAAATTTTCCTAATTTCATTCCTGTATTTTTCATTTATGAAGAGGTAAGAATAAGAAGAAGTTGAAATGAAATGATTAAAAATGTTGGTAACTAATAAAATAATTATGAAATATTAAAAAAATGCTATGAAAAAGTAAATTACATTCCTCAATTAATCAGATAAACGAAGACAAAAGCAATGCTTTTTAATAATCAAATAGTTATACATAAATTAAATTTAATCCATTTCATAATTTCAACTTTTATAATACTAGTAATGATTCTATTATTATAAAATATTCCAAATTTTAAAGCACAAGTTGATTTTGTTATAAAACTATATGAGTAAAAATTATTTGGAAGGCAAAATAATTTTTTTTTTTAAATGGTTTAGAATTGTTTATATTCTTTGTTCTTTCTCGAATAATATTGAAATCGTTTTTCTAATATAGGTTCACGTCGATTTACCCTGATTATTCTTCGTTGGCGAAGGTATAATATATTCGCGTGAATATTTGAATGGGAAAATTATACTTGCGGCGAATTAGTCAAACTAACAAAGGGGTTAACTCTACGGAAGTCACCCTTGGGAGAGGAGAAGAGACAGGATATAGAATCTACTTCTCTTTCATTCGTTGCTCGACCACTGGCACTCGCGTTCTCGAACGCGATCTGCAATTCCGCAAATGGGGCTGTTCGAGGTTTGGAACAAAAGATGTAATAATTTTGCGACCCCTCTTAAGTCAGGAGTTTTGGGGGTGGAATCCTCTTTTCTCTTTTACATTCTATCTCTCTATTCCACTTCCACTATCAACATTGTTCCATCTTCCTTCTCTTCTCATCTCATCCACAGTTCCACACCAAACTCCCGCTGCCATTCTATCTCATGCTCTCTTCCTTTTGCTTTCCTCTTTACCTATACCTTTTGTTGTCAAGACAAACAAGAATGGTTTTGCTCTCTACGCAACTATACTCACTACAACGTGCCATACCGAGCGATCCAAGCCACGGTCGACTGGGTGGAATTTTAATTACGTGAATATTAAGGTGCCAGTCTCTTGCTCATCATGTCGATTTTTAAAGTTATTCAATTTTTTTTTCTTCCCTTCTCCCTTTCCTTTTAAATAAACGGAAGTGGCAACAACAAAAATAAAATAAAGAATAATATTGGAATTTTATAAGATAATGAAAAAATTAATATTTTCAATATATATTAGACTGATTCAAATAAATCGGCAATTTTTTTATTTTCAATATGCCTACTGAAATACCTTCAGGGAGGTATAAAAAGATACCTGTTAAAATCAGAGCTCTTAATATTAATATTAAGAGGTCGCTCATCGTGAATTTTTATTTCTTATTTAAATAACATGGAAAATTTTTTGTTTTTATCGTTAGAATTTCGTAGCTTACGAACCAATGGACGGATTCAAATGATCAATACATATTTTTATATGAAATTGAACGCTCTACAAAAAAGGTATTTTACAATTTTTTCATAATTTTTACTGTTTAGAAGATATCGGAGGTTTAAGATTTTAAGTTTGAAGAATTAAACAAAAATTCTTTGTTACTTTTAAATTTTATAACTCGTAGACAAATAAATATTATAAAATGCGCAACATATATTTTTGTAGGAAATTGAACGCTCTACAAAAAAGGTATCTTGTGGTTAATCGATTACTCTAACTATTAAGAAGATATTCGCATTCATGACTCAAGTGGATAAATTAAAAATATTTATTAAAAAACTATTAAAATCAGTTCACATCTTTTTACATCTCACTGAAGATATTTCACTGGGCATATTGAAAATAAAAAAAAATAGTCGATTTATTTGAATCAGTCTAATATATATTTATTTAAATATGTATACATATATTAAATATGGCGGCGTTTCCTGCTGTATTTATAATTGAGGTGTATCCACGTATACCAACCCTCTACATATATGTATATATACTCGTGGCACGTACGAGGGTTGTTGCTACATGTGATATTCTATACAATTTATGAAATCTTCCCGCTTCGGGCGAAATAATATTTTATATTTACGATTAGTAAATTCATATTTATGTATATCATACATTATTTCAGTTTTATATAAATGAAAAAGAGAGCAAAGCATTATTAAACTGTGGAATCTGCATGTTTTTTAATGTTAAGTTTAAAAATTTATATAATTGTAAAAGATGAGGGAAAATTAAAAATAATAAAAAGCGAATGTGGTGCATGAAGATTTAATATATAATAATCTTGTGTGTATGTGTGTGGTATCATAATTTAAAAAATGATGGCGTTTTCTTTGACAATCGGTACATAACATCGCGTTGGTGTGCTCAACAATGCCCGACGAATTCAATAAAATTCCGACAAAGACAATAGATATACTGATGAGAGAAATGCAAGGGGGATCCAAGAGAAATAAAAAAAGAAAGAATAAGGGCGAGAGATGAGGCTTGGGCGTTTGTTGTCGTTCATTGCCGTTGGGTTGAAAATGCAGGATGCGTGACGCTTGTGCCTCGGTAATTTGAATGAAGAGATGGAAGACAATGCGTTCGGCAGAAAGGACAGAAGAATGCCAGTGGTACCGTGACAAGCGCTATAAATGTTAGGTATATAAATTTATATATGTATATGTAGTGAATGTGAATCAGGCGGGGGCGGAAAGTGGGTGAAAACAACCGCGGAATCAAATTAGGAATGGGACGGCCGGAGTTTGTAATTATATTTACAAGTGGCAATTCTCGGAAAACAAAAGCTTGCGCCGTGTAAAACCATTCTCTCACTCCTTTTCAGAGTTCTCATTCTCCCTCAGTGTTTTCCCTCCTCCACTATTTTCTCATCCCTCTCAGTTTACCGATATTACCTCTTACAAATTCTATGGGTATATGTATACATATTCCATGGAGAGCTTTTTAAATGAAACTGCTCTTTATATATTTTTTCGTACACATTTTTGAATGGCCAAAAGCATTTCTTTGCCAAATTATTTATTTCTTTCGTTAATTGTTTTTATCCATTTAGTCGGGAGAATTCAATGAAATGAAAATAAAAAAAGAAAATAAACATATTGGGGTGGAGATATTGCAAGTGGAAACAAAATACATTACTTTTAACGACTTCTTATAACATTCGGGATATATATATTTTTTTTTTCTTCGTCATTTATGTATTTTTTTTTTTTTTTCAAAGGTTTCAAATGTATAGTTGGAAGCCGTTTCAGTGTCGCGATTTTTTTCTACCCCCTTTCATAACACGACCCCGGAAGAAACGTCAATAATGACATTTATGAAAACACGTGGAATGTGTGAGAAAAAAAATTAAATTGAAAGTTCATTTTTTTGTTTTGTCAATGAAGAAAAGAAAAACGAATATTTTTTTATGTCTGCAATTTTTTGTTATTTATTACATCACTGTCGAGGGATTTCTAATTTTACTTTTGTTATTATTTAACTACGAGAATTTATTTTCCAAATTTTTTTTTTTTCATGACGATCATAATTTTATGTTATAAAAAATTATTTTTTATAAACAACTTCACGCGTTAAATATTTGATTTAACGCTATTGAATATTTTTGCATGAAAATTGAACCAGACATAGTTCAAAATGTATTAAATTAAAAATAGTTAAACAATACATAAAAAAAAAAAAAAAAGAAAAAATGAGTTTTTCCACTTAAAAATTAATAAATTTTGTGATTTTGAATATTTCAAGCTAAAAATTCACAGAAATAATCTAAACATAGTGCACTATAAGGAAAAAATGATAAAAATATGGGTGCTTTCAAAAAAGGTATTTATTTTGCAAAATAAAAATGTGGATTTGGGATAAAATAAAACCGAACATTATTGCATATACATCAATAAATTTTTTTTCATTGAAAATCATACAAATAATTAAAAAACTGAATACAATTAATTAATTAAATATAATATAAACAAAAAAAAATTTTTTTAAAACTTAAATTTTTATTCAACGAGTTTATTGCAATTTTTTCCAGTTCATTTACCTTAATATATTCAAGTTTAAAAATTTTTCCGAAATTTTTAAAATGTCTCGCTTTATTCTCTATGCACATATGTATATGTTTATGTGTTGGGAGATGAAGAAAAAGAAAATCGTGGGATCACTCAAGGCGACAGCACCACGTCTACCTTGTATATTACTGAAGGGGATTGTGCACGAGGGTTGGGACAGAAAAATACGCAGGGCGAAGGCCATATAGTCGGACAAAGCGAAATGAAAAGATAGTTGGCATGCTTCGACATTTTTCTTTATATATGCATATCTATATACAAGGGTCATGCAGTCTGGTATGTTCTATTACCTTTCGGCCACCTGTCTTGTTCTCATCCACCTTTCTATCCCCTTTACTCTTCCTCATGTGCTTTGATAAAATAAAAAAAAATATGCTCATATTGCAGCACAAGATATTGACGTGTGTGTCCACTTGCGTTATTGCAAAGAAGACGAAGTCTGTATGCTTCAGAAGATACAAAAAAAAATATACATAGAATATAAAAGAATTGAGAAATATATTGTAATGTTTTTTGCTGTATTGTTATATTGAAATTTATATTAATTTTTACAATTAATTTAAATAGAATAGAAGAAGCTGTTTATGTTAGAAATGAAGTTTGATTTCTTGGGGGAAAAATTTGATTTTCTTTAAGGAATTTTTATATAAAATAAATTTATGAATATTGTATTCATGATTAATTTATAAAATTACAAAAAATTATATTGATAAAATTGTCATCATGAATATTATTGAACGGGCAATTATATAATTTATATTTGTTTACTGCAATATTTTATTTTTAAAGATTATTGGTAAATGTTCTGTTGCATTTAGGAATTGGATTAGTTTATTTTAATTAAACTGCCTTGTGGTTTTTTATTTTATAGTTGGTGATGAGTTAAATTGCAGTGTGGACAAAGTGAGGAATATTTAGGGTTATTAGATTAGATTGAAAAGTATGAAAATTTAAATTGATTAAAATAATTTTATCGATTTAAATTCAAAACAAGATTTTAGATAAATAATTCCGACTTTTAAATGATAGTTAAATGCTGCTTAAGATTCAGATATTAAATAAAAAAATTATTGCTCGTAATATTCGAGAACTAAAATTAAAATCTAAATATATTTCGTATTTTAATTAAGTATAAGAAGTTTATTTTCTATGTAATAATTTAATTAAATTTTTTTTTTTGGCTATCACGTAAGAAGAATAAGAATAGATAAATAAAATTGTTGCAGAAGATATTTACATATGTATATTATATATTTGTAGATGAAAAGTTGAAAAATTTAATACAGCAATTAAATAATTGCTATACTTAAATGAAGTGGTTGTGTACATGTAGATGTCGTTTATAATGCGCCAGTTTCCTTTAACTTCACTTGAAGAAAATTTTGTAAAACGGCTCTTTTAATTGACCTATTCTGAAACCGGGAACTCGACAATGATAATGGCAGTCTGGCAAAGTTTAAAAAAATAATACAAGAACAAAAAATCTGATTTCACATTTTCTCTGTTTATTTTTATTTTTTACACAATCTCACTTTGCTTTTTTTTTTTTCTTTTTAATTTTTTCACATTTGTGTAGACTTTCTTACACATCATACATATAAAAATCGACACCATGAATGAAAATAGTGTTTAATACCAATGAATAAAAATATTGAAGAGATTTTTTGATGAAAATAAAATAAAGAAATTTATTTAAAGCAGAACTTTTTGCATTGAAAGTTGAGGAGTATATCTTGAAAATTTTTTTGTATACGTATCTAACAATAAGTTTGGTAAAGAGGCAGAGTGTCCAACTTGGTAGAAAAAAAAATAATAAGAAATATTATATTGCAACGTTTTAATAAAGTGAGTTAGGCAATCAAGGCAGGATGTTAAAAAGCTTTGCTGTTTTAACGACCATTTTACGCGTGCTTAAATCATACTTCGCTCTGCCCTACTCTTCAGAATCCCCTTGAGAATCCCTAGCATACACAATGGTTCAAATATATAAGTATATATGTACATATACATGTACAATAACAGGATAGAAATATTTTTTATAAGAGTTATGGATATAAAAAAAATGTGAAAACTTTCTTTGCGACCCCTCTGCGTCAGCTTTTAACTCTCTGGGCTTTCTATTCACTCGCTCACATTCTCCCTTTTTCTCTCTACAATTTTTTTTTTTTGTCGCACGAACGATGGTAGTTTTTACCTTTTATATTTTTCGGAATGAGAAGAGAGGTAGTGGACACGCATCAGCCCTTACGGATATTATTTGAGTCCTCGCATATTTCCGTAAATGAATTTTATGAAAACCATTCTTACTTTTTTAATTAATTGCTTTTTTTTTTTTTTTTATGTCTGTGTATGCTTTAATAAACGTGTTATTGGTACATAAAAGCTTTATATAGATGCGCATCGTTATAGTGGTTATTGAAAAAAATAATTGTATTGGATATTTTTAGCTGGAAAATTGTGCAAACTTTATTTAATTTGACTACAACAATTATGGTATGTAATTCAGGAAAATGACACATGTAATTATAAATAAATAGATAGTAGATATTGTTATCAATATATGGCACAGTGTAAAATGAATAAATATAATAAAATAAGTAGATAGATGAATAAATATTTATATAATAAATTATAAGAAAAATATTTGAGAAATTATAGCTATTAAAATTAATAAATATTTGATGAATATTTTTTGAAGCTGCCTATAATAAATATTGTTTTTAACAGCTAATAAATACTTTTCTTAGTGTAAATATTAGACACAAAGGCTGCTAATTGTTGGATAATTATAGAGGGTCCCCATGGTTATTGGGATTCGATGGTCGAGAGTCTCAACTCGAGACAACCTTTTTGTAAAGGGAATGAGGGTGGAACACCTTGGCAGTTAGGCGCGCCCGCGGGTAATATCGCTCTATAAATAACATTTATCGGGTAGGGGTGCGCCGTATTAATTGCCGATGATTACTACGAGAGAAAGAGAAAAGGAAGGAAATGGAAAGAGATTAATAAGAAAAATTGGTAACTTGTGTCGGATATTCACAATCAGTCCAGTTATATTCGTTTAAGTTTTTTTTTTCTCTTTTTCAAACGTTTCTATTTTGTTATTAAAAATGTGGCAGTGACGGATTGTATATATATATATATATTATACATACATCCATGGTAAAATATTTGATAAAATATATACCGATATGGTATATATTTATTTCTTTATGTCGATCTCAAGTTTTTTAGTCTTGGAGAAAAATGTAATTTAATTTAATTGAAAAATTGACATTCAGTGCTTTTATTATATTGTAATTGTTAATTCATGTGGAATATAAATAAAAATGATTCACAGTTTTAGCCGTGATGTGAATATAGTTGTTTATTATTTTTTATAAAATATAAAAAAGAATATAATTAAAGATGAATTTTGTGAATGTTCTCATTTCGGATGCTCGTACTCGTCATAAATTCACAATATTCAGCAGAATTCTCAAGTCAATTCGTGCGAGTGAAGATTGCTGGGGCCTCAGTTCTGTGTTATGCTTTTTGTGCCTCTATCCAATAGAGTTGGGAGAAATTCCACAGCTTCTTCTGAATACACAATGCGATTTATCCGTTTTGCCCGCGGTGTAAAATACAAAAAGGGGCATCGGGCGAACGCGCGTGTATGATTGGTAAATTATTGACAGCAAATGTATACTTACATATAAGTATATATACATGTATATGTATTTTTTGTTTGGCCAATCACGTAGGAAACTTAAATATTTGAGAGGAAATGAAAGCGTGTGAATAGGAAGGTTTGCAAAATCGAAATATCTACAGATATGTGCGAAAAAAAAATGCGTGATAGGGATAAATTGTCTGTGAAACAAAAATATCATAAATACGAATGAATATTTTTATATATACGTGGAACATAATAAATTATATCATTATAATATACATAAGAATTTTTAAATTTGTTAAATATGATGAAATTAATATTCAATCACTTTTTCTACTTTTATTCAAAATTTTTTTTCTCATACAATAATAAACTATAATACAAAACACATTTTTTTTTATTTTTGGGAAATATATGTATATATATTTATAGATTTATATATGTACATATGTATTTCCCTATAAGTTAACAAATGTCAAAATTAAATAACAAAAACATTTTGAACGTATTTATTTAGTTATTTATAAGTTTGATCATTTCCAATTTCATTTAATAAAATCTTCATTATAATTCTTATTAATTTATGAGCGGAATTTTTAATGGATATTTTTCTATTCGATACTATCATTAGAATACTATAACTGCTGTAAATATAAAGCTACAATAAAGAATATATTATCGATGAAATAAAAAATGGGAAGATTTATATAATAATTAAATAAAATATGCTCACAATGAACAAAATTTCTATATGTGTATATATACAATGACGTTTGATTTTCTACCTATTTATATATAATAAGTTAGATAAATATTAATTGTATAGGAACGTAATCGATATTACATACACCAGTGGAAAAAATTAAAGGGTCAAAAAAATTTCCGAAATTTTTCCGTGTCATTTGACAGGCTGTATTTCGATGAAAAATGGTCGTATCGAGGTTTTCAAAAAAAGAAAACGAAGCTGAATAATGCAGCTATCCAATCCAAATATTGGCTTAGCTAAAAAAAATTTTCCCAAGTTCGTGGATTCAAAAAAAAAAAAAAAAAAAAAAAAATTTTCGAATTTTTTTTTTTTTCGTGTTATTTCTTCGGATTACGTAATAACCGTAGCTCCAAAAAATTTTTAACTACAAGATCTAAAAACTAGAATCTCAGAGCTTCAAAATGCTTTTTTTAAAAATTTAATACGACCATTTTTCACCAAAATACATCCTGTCAAAAAACGCGAAAAAATTTCCAAAATTTTTTTAACCCTTTAATTTTTTCTTCTAGTATATATATATACAAATGTTTTGTTTATAACATTGTGTTGGAAGCATTTAGTCGCAAATACGGTGCTTTTGACCGTCAATCGTGCATACGATAATCATTTTTATATTTTTTTTTTTTCTGTTTCACGCACGGCCCGAAAATAAAACATTCAACTTTCACTTTCATTCCATTTTTTCTTTCTTCTCCTTCCATCTCAATCGCGCGAAACTTTGGGCATAACTCAGTCTCGTTATCTGACTCGCAAATAAGGCAATGTAAAAGTTGGCCGCATCAATCTGGCCTCTACGGAGATTCAAAGTTGAAACGACGCTAAGTCACCCTTAACGTATTACACCCCCGGGGGTGGTGCCTATGTGCACGACCGTATAGTCGTCCGATCCCGATCTATCTCCACGAATTTGCCTCCTCTGTATCTTCCCTCAGTACACTTTTACTTATACTTATATATTCAACAAACTCCTATGGGCGAAAAGCAACGTACTTTTTTATTCATACTAAACGATTCTTTCAATTGTCAATATGCTCATAGTGAAATTTGTGTATATATATTATTTAAATATAACTTATAATAAATTTTTTTTATAAAGCACCAAAATTTATTGAGATACTGTCCCAGGAAAATTATATTTTTTAGATTATACGCGAATTTAATTTTTTTAAATATAAATATACATCAAAGTTACTCTTTTTTAGTGAAAGTTTCTTTTAAATCCAACGTTAGCAATAAATTGAACAATTAAATTAAATACTTAGTGATTAATTATATTTTTTTTATTGTTATTTAATTATCGTGGTGAATAATTTATGATTTATCTACGAATTTTTATTTAAAAAAGTGTGCTAAAAAATTGTCAAACTAAAAATCCTAAGACACTAATTGCACACTTTTTATTTTTTATTTTTTGGCAGCTTCTATAAAACTTTGTGGCATTATATTTTATCTTTTCATTTTTGTATTTTTTCATGGTTTCGTTTATGTACTATAGTCAATCCGATATAAACCCAATATTCCACCTTACTTCGGTTGTCATTTGGCATCGTACGTAGCTTGTGCGTTGATGCCGTTTAAATTATTCATGGGATTTAGAGCGTTATGGGCACCGGAGGTGGCTGGTGTTGGATACCCATTGTGGTTATGGCTAGTGTCGCCATTTGACTGTCTCGTAGTGCTGTTTGGTGGTACCGCCTGTGAGAAGACAAAAGAATAATATCACCATTAGAAACTGAAAGAACATTGGGAGCTTTGTATTGTCAATAACGATAAAATTCTTTTTTGAATATCGAACCAGGTAAAATGGTATTTGGTTTAAATATGTAAAACTTTTAATATTAAAATTCAATTCATTAAAAATCAGCAGAAATTTGAGTTAAGGAGCATTTCTATTTCTTTTTCTTTTTTTTTATTGAACTAATGGAACAATCGATGAATTTAAAAAAAGTTATTTATGTTGGCAAATGTGCTAAAAAAGTTTGCACATGTTTATTGTACATCTTTTATTGTCTTGACACAATGTATGAATTTGATCGTAAATTTTATAATGGCACTATAATATAAATTCTTATAGATATTAAAACAACTTTCTCATATAATTCTTTACCCATATGTTCTTTCAAATTGTGTAAATTGTTTCATGAACAAACAAAAAAATTGATATCAAAAACGAATCGACATTATTGATTTCCACTTTTGAATTATTGTTAGAATTCATTTTTGTTTTGTTTAAATAATTTCTTATTTTGATTTTATACGAAATAAATGAAAGGAAATATTGAAAGATTATTATTTAACAGTATTGATTTTGGTAGTTAAATAAATTTATGAATTTTCAAGAACGATAGTTACTAAACTATAAAATATAAAAAATAGAAATTGTCATTTTTAAATAAATGAAAGAATATGTTTCTTAATATATTTAATTAATTTTTTTTCTAATTAATAAACAAATAAATGAATAATAAATAATAAATGATAAATGAATAAATTATAAATAATAAATAGTAATTAATAAAACAATTAATTAATTAAAATAATTTATGCAATAAGAATATGTTTCTTAATATATTTAATTAATTTTTTTTCTATTTAATAAACAAATAAATGAATAATATATAATAAACGGTAAATGAATAAATTATAAATAATAAATAGTAATTAATAAAACAATTAATTAATTAAAATAATTTATGCAATAAGAATATGTTTCTTAATATATTTAATTAATTTTTTTTCTATTTAATAAACAAATAAATGAATAATATATAATAAACGGTAAATGAATAAATTATAAATAATAAATAGTAATTAATAAAACAATTAATTAATTAAAATAATTTATGCAATAAGAATATGTTTCTTAATATATTTAATTAATTTTTTTTCTATTTAATAAACAAATAAATGAATAATATATAATAAACGGTAAATGAATAAATTATAAATAATAAATAGTAATTAATAATACAATTAATTAATTAAAATAATTTATGCAATAAGAATATGTTTCTTAATATATTTAATTAATTTTTTTTCTAATTAATAAACAAATAAATGAATAATAAATAATAAATGATAAATGAATAAATTATAAGTAATGAATAGTAATTAATAAAACAATTAATTAATTAAAATAATTTATGCAATAAGAATATGTTTCTTAATATATTTAATTAATTTTTTTTCTATTTAATAAACAAATAAATGAATAATATATAATAAACGGTAAATGAATAAATTATAAATAATAAATAGTAATTAATAATACAATTAATTAATTAAAATAATTTATGCAATAAGAATATGTTTCTTAATATATTTAATTAATTTTTTTTCTAATTAATAAACAAATAAATGAATAATAAATAATAAATGATAAATGAATAAATTATAAGTAATGAATAGTAATTAATAAAACAATTAATTAATTAAAATAATTTATGCAATAAGAATATGTTTCTTAATATATTTAATTAATTTTTTTTCCAATTAATAAACAAATAAATGAATAATGAATAATAAACGGTAAATGAATAAATTATAAATAATAAATAGTGATTAATAAAAAAATTAATTTGAACATGAACATTCATACAGTATTTATTTTCGAATATAATAACTTATAATTTATTTCTAAATTTAATAAAAGTCTTTTAAAACCCGAAGTGATATACGTTTCTTTCTTTTTTTTTTTGTGCTTTCCAAAAACAATAAAAATTCTACTAATTTCTAAAGTAATAGTGTGCATTGAATTATTACAACTTTGAAGAATAAAAATTGGCAACTAATTCACGACTATTCATTTCTAATGGCGCGGTGAAGCTTCACTTGCGAAACAAAAGGTCGAGAAGGAACTTGTATCTCAACTCAGGCGAGTAACTTGGCTCGTCCGGGGGAATGGTATATACGCAGTCCTCTCGAAGCCATATTTATGTGGAGTAAATGCTGCCAAGCGACGTAAAGCATGAGAGAGCACAGAGGAGAATGAGGGTGGTTGGTATGGGAAGGTGGAAAAACAGAGAGAAAGAAATGGAAGGGAGAATGTTGGAGATGCTCTAGGTGAGTCGTTGAAAACTTGAAACTTTCAACTCCACCAGCTTCCAAACCATCCTCCGTTCGTTTCTCCGTTCCACCATTCAATCCTTCCGCAGTTCTCTCTACTGTATGTCTACCCGCACTCACTATCTCTGTGCCATTGGAGCTTACACGGCCAAGGTGTTAAATTAAACAAGCTTAAAATTTGCAATCATCCTTCTCGCTCATTTCTACTCACCAAGTTTCCCATTTTGAGACTTTAAATATTCACGTTTTCTCAACTATATATAAACTAACTTGAGAATATTATCATGAAAAGTTGTGTTGAAAAAAAAAAAATATTTACAAATAAATTTGTGTTAAATTCTTCCAACAATAACATTGTGATAACTATGTTATTTTCATTTGCGTTGAATAATAATAAATTTGATACTCATATAACGGGTTTTCTGGCAATTTTAGATAAAAGTTGAATAAGTAATAGAGTTAATTTTACCCTTCTTAGCATACAAAGTCCGTGGCTCCACAGTCTTTCTGTGGAGATTTCTTAATTACGCACAATGCGAGAAAGATAGAGAGAATAACAAGAGAAAGGAGGGTAAAAGGGGTTGTAAAAGATCGGGTAGAAAAAAGAACTGAAGATTTAGGGGATTCCCAAGGTGCACACTGCAAACATTTCCTCTACTGTTGGAGTGATAAAGGTATAAATTCCCTTCTACTCTTTTGTCATTTTTATCACAATTATTTACGATCTAATTACTCTGGACTTGTAAAAAGAAAAATCACCAAATTCACCGCTTTCGTTAGATTCTGTTAAATTTTAAGGAGTTGAATAAAAAAAAAAATGAATGTTTTCTTATCAAATTCAAACAGAAAAAAAGAAACATTTAAAAAAAAAACAAATGAATTAATATATATTACCGTCACTTTTATTTTCTATAAGATAAACGAGGGTAAAATTCGCCAACGAATCGTTAGTGAACACGTATACATGATCAAGTTTCTTTAGGGATGTAGTTTTCACCCTCCTCATCCCCTCTTAGCTTTTCTTTTCTTCTTTTATACAGTAAAATGAAACCGAAAGCGCGCGTACAAGTAAGACATTAATCGGTGGGTGGCAGTCGAAGGTAGTTTGTAACCAGCTATACTTTCTCACCCGGTGTTTCACCACATTCGTGTGTGATATTCTACCAAACGCGCGAGAAACGAGCGGTTATATATAGAGAATCGCGTGTCATTTGTCCGTTGATCTCCTGGGAGGGCTGGGAATTGTACCAGGTGCACACACGCTTTCTCGGCATTTTCTTCAGCGCAAAAAGTAACGCACTCCTTGTAGAATGGTCGAAAGAAAATGAGGGGATGGGTAAATGTGGGATTGAGACCAAGAGAAAATAAAGAAAATTAGGGGTGTGGTCATTTGTAGAAAAATGAGTGTGAGTCTGTAAGAAACCCTACAAGATTAACTTGGAAGTCTTTGAGATGGGGCGCTTTGGGTGCTAACGAGACCTTAGGGGTGCTGATTCGGTTCATTCTTACAGTCACGAAATAAGATATATGACGTGAGAATTGTTCGATGATTAACGAATTTATATGATGGGCAATTAAGCTTCATATAATCGCCTGTCGCGTCACCAAATATCGAATTGCAAACTCATAAGATTGAGTGGTGATGCAATGATGAAGAGTGTGTGTGGAATAATGGCTGGTTTTGAAAAGACGCGAGGGCGCACAATAATCATTATAAAAGTGAGGGCCGGGAACTTGGAGTTTCACAACAAAACTCATAATCTCACGTAAGCTCACAAGCTGGGCTTTCCCATGCAAGACTTAGTCCTCATTTCTCTCTCATTCTATATTCGCCCAACCGCTTGCTTGCCTTGTTCAAACGTCAGTTCTCTTCATGCGTTTATATGCGCTTGGGCTTCAAGCTTATACAGTGAAATTTAGCTGTGTACAGTAGCTTTTGCCTAATAATAAGCTCGTTAAGTTTGATAAAGCCACGCGAACTATAATGATACCTCTTTTTGTGGATGGCAAAGTCATAATAGCTAAAGAATAATTATTATTTATGATTATTTGGATTAATATCGAGTTTGGTCGTATTTAAATTTATTGAAATTTTTTATTGGAATTGAAAACAAAAGTAATAACAGTTCCTGTTATTATTTTTATTTATGATGTCATTTTTGTATCTAGCGTAAATCATCATTTTTATAGAGTTCACACTTGATGTGCGAAAGGACATAGTTTATTGAGAGCTAAATCGAAATAGTTTTAGTTCAGAAATAATATGTAGAATTTTAAAAATAGCAGAATTGGTAATTGGAAATCAATTGTTTATCCTTCAAGTATATATTTACTTTGTGGGAAATAGTGTAAAGTGGATATATGAATAAAATAATTAGACGAAATTCCAAAATTTGCTTTAGCACATAATTCAGAATTGTGATTTAGTTGGTATAAAATACTCATAGTATAACACAAGCCTTTGTATTTCAGATATCAATTTGAAGTATCGTATTTCTGTAATGAATACATTCCATAACGTAAAAGCAACCAAACTGATTAATTAACAATTTAATCAAAATTACTGTACATTAATTTTCGTGCAATTTACTGTAATTACTATTAAATTTTCAATGAAAATTTATCCGATAAATTAACAAAGTTGCGGGGTTTATTTTCTTTTTTTACAATAATCTTCACTTTTCCAATTGTACTGAATAATTTAATTCAATTAATATAAAATCAAACATGTCTAATTATGGCTTTAATCTAAACAAAATTAATGATGAAAATTACGAACAAAAAACAAAAATAAACAAATGTAATTTTTAATAATTGTAGTATATCTCAATTGATGTGCAGTTGAAAATAACATAAGGGTGAGTTTGGTAACTACCCTTGGAGACTAATCATAGGACTCTGCTACTTGTTCTCGGCAAGTAATGCCAAGTCGCTTCGCGCGCATTGATCCTCTTAAATTCTCATGTAGCTCCTTCTCAGGCATTAGCATATTATCTCGTCCCGTCACCAACCCTTAGCACATCTCCTCCTCCCGTTTCTGCGATTTCCCGCGCAGTACTTTCATTCCCTACTGGTATATCCCTACCCATTACAGGATTCGGTGAAGGACTTTGCAGACACTTGAGAGTTTGTTTTAAAACTGAGATAATCGTTATATATTTTTTCTCTTTTCGATTCATAGAAGTACTTGCCTTTGTTTATACAGACGAATTATAATATTTTATGAAAAGAAAATTCTTGTCTAATTAATACAATAATTATTATAATCAGTAACAATTTATTTATCTGTATCAATTTTTTTCTATAACTATTTTATATCAAGTTTTTTTTCCTTTTGCTTTCTTTTTTTTTTATAGAATTATTTATATCTCTCTTGGCGTAACTACCCTTAATACTAACTCAGTCGCGGTGGCGAAAGATTGAGACAGCTGTCTGTTCTCAGGCAATCAGAAAAAGTACCTCTCTCTCTCAACGCGTTTCACCATCCCCAAGAACTACTTCTCTCATTCACTTCTTTTTCTTCTCTTTCTTGCTTTAGGCTTATACATATATACATACATTCTTTCTTATCGCACAAAGTATGCGTCCGGCTTAAAAAGAAGTATCAATGTGGCCGATGATGCCAATGGGATGAGGAGTTTTATCCTTCATCGCTTTAATTCACATCGTTGAACGAGAACTTCAGTCAATTAGTGGTTTTTATGAAACTTAATATTTTTCTTGGATTTCATTACGTAGATATATTTTTGAATATATGTATATATGTTGCTTTGTGGCGTTACACATTTTTTTGAGGAGCTTTATATTTAATTTTCAAATCCGCTTATGATCTTTTAAATATTTTTTTTTTTGCGTATTTTTGTCGATAACTATTCGGAATGTCTCATTACATTTAAATAAATATCCTAATTACGAATTTTAATAACATGTTTAATAATATACACATACTATACATATTATCATATCTATAAATTATATCAGTTGATAGGAAAATTTCGAAACGTAAATAAAATCGTCGCGATTGAAAAAATAACAAAGTAAAATAGCAATGAATCATTTCTCAGTGTTTCATTTTATCAATATTTTTATTAATAAATAATTTTATTCCTCGATAAATCTTTTATTCTGACAACTATAATGTGCGTACGTCGAACAGGTATATTCTGATATAATTGATCGAGCTGATGCTTAATAAATAAAATGGTGACTGAATGCAGAATGAGATGGCATAGACGCGCACAGTCAAACCCCTTTGAATGCCACTTGAGCTTCGCTCGCAGTCGACACGTATTCAAGTACAAACCTGTCCCACTCTTCAATATACTATAGATATATATACAGACATACATATACATATTATTCGTATCGCAAAAACGAGAGACGTCGAGTGGGATCCATCAGGGGCTTAAGGGTAATAGATGTTCCAACGACATTAGCATGCCCATCTCCTATCCGCCTATGATTATATTAGTATTAAGCATTGACACCTTCTCCCCACTGAATGACACTTCCTCCTGCCTATATATCTTTCCAAGAGTCATGCGGCTTATTATCCATATCGTTATACATACGAGTCCTTTATAATATTCCCCTTTCTTCACTCATTTTAGACCCATTCTATTCCAAATTCCCATCCAATTATTTATTGTAATAAGTAATAAATATTATTATGTGAATATTCAACTGCACATTAATAAGATTGTATAAAGCATTGAACATATATAGAAAAGAAACAATTAATGAATTAATTAATTACATAGATATTTAGGAAAATATTATTTATATTATTTTGTGAAGAGTTGAGAGTTGATAATTTTCAAAGCTACACAACAGTTTATATAATGTCAGGACAAAGATATGTATATGGAGTGAGAGGGATCAAGTGGGAAAGTAACATTTGCATATTATAAGTAGTACATGTTACTGTGAGCGATATCATCAAGCTCGTTATTCTATGCGTGTTATATATATTGTTCGTGTGGGAAAGCTTCCCCCAAACCCTTCACGACTTGCGTTTACCATCCCCTCCGGCGAATACCAAATCCACTGAGAGCTATTGCCACCGTTATTATTAGGTCTACGGCCAAATAACACGCATCAATAATATGATTTCTACTATTTTCATGATGTTTGAAATTTTATCTATCAATAAAGTACTTCGAGTGTTATAATTATTCCGTTTGAGGCTTATAACATGATATTAATATCAAATTTCTAGGTAGAGAATAGTAGTATACACTACTCGCAAAAATTGAAGGATATTAATCAACGTGCGAAATTTTTGGGTGATTTTCAACAGACTGTAACTCGAAAGAAAATTATCGCATAGCAAAATTGAAAAATAAAATTGTAGCTCCAAGTTTCTGGGTTTCAGATCATTTGTTTAAATTTTTTCATCATGAACCACTTATAGTGTCTTGTAGAGAAGGGTTTGTAGTTTCCAGAACCCTCCTTTGATTTCTTGTACGATTATTATTGACTGAGTTATTGATTACCAAAGTCAAAAAAGACTTTTTTGCTTTGATTAACGATAACTTCGCAGCAAATCATCGTAACGGGTTCTTCAAGGGGTCAAATTAAAGGGCATTAAATTTCCTAAAAGAGCTTTATGGTAGAATTGAAAAAAAAAATTTTTTTCAAGCTCTTAGACCTTTTGTAAGAAATGCAAAAATTTGAAAATTTTTTTTTGCTGCTTTTTTCTAAGATTACCCTGGAACTATACAACATAAAAAAATTTTCTTTGTCAGGTCTAAAAACTAGACACTTGGAGCTACAATTTACTTTCCTTCAATTTTGCTGTACGATCATTTTCTTCCGAGTTACAGTCTGTTGAAAATCACCCAAAAATTTCGCATGTCGATTGATATCTTTTAATTTTTGCGAGTAGTGTAGATAACGTATTGGTCAGACGGATGAAGTTTGGGATAAAACTTATTTTGAATGGGCACATCAGACTATACCAACATTTCCCTGAAGCTTAAATTATCGTTTCCTTGAGTTTCTTTGGCACCTCCAACTAATCACTGCGACTGCTCCCTGATTGGTTTATCCTTTCGATTCTCCCTTCCGTGCCAACACCTATCAACCCTACAAGATGGAGATTAAATAGAAGAATCTTCAAGTTGATGCTTTGAAACGATGGAGTATGCCTGTAAGGGTATATGGAAGACGATGTTGTGGCATGCAAGATGGTTCACTTGCTTTAATTAATAAGGACACGCGATATCTTATACGAGAAAAGACGAAGAGAGTGGTTAGACTTTGGTGGTATGACTGGCCTAAAGCATACAACGCTGTTCTTGCTGAGGGTGCAAGTCCTTTGTTGTTGAACGAGGGTCAGTTCACTGTAACCCTTAGCCTCGAGGGTTCTCAAGACAACTCTGTAGCCCACCATTACATTTAGAATTATTGTCGTAAACATTCCGGCAACGTAAACACTCCCTTCTTCTGTCACTGCTGTCTTTTCCCAAATTACCGATTAAGATAGGAAGATATTGGTTGGGGGATATAAGTATAGTTGATACTTTATAACGGATTCATTTGGCTATGGCTAATTTTACAGTATTGCTCACCTGATGTGGTTGTAGATGCGTCACTTGACGTTTAATATGTGCCAAAGTTGCTGTTGGTGGTGGATGCAAAGCCATGTTTGCAAATACTAGTCTTTCTTCATAATCGTATTCGCAAAGAATTTTATTTTCACACAAATAAAATCTGTCACCAACGCAGAATCTAAAATTATGAAAAGAGAGAGGAAAATAAATGTCAGGTCTATTTATGAATTATCAGGTTTATTTATTAACTGTTTTAAAATGTTTATTTGTTCTTTTCTTCAAGTTTAATCGTTTGAGAATTGAGTTTCTCAGTGTTTCTTGGATGGGGCGCACGGGATATAATTTTCTTCTACCCCTCAAGATGGGCGGAGCGCCACAGCGTGCTAATTCCGTTTAAGGCCGCTTTCCGTTCTGCTACGTCGAGGAAATTGCGGGAAAATAAAGCTAAGGAGGGAAAAAAAAAAACAAAAAAGAAAAAGGAATTGCACAACTAACATTATAGCCAGAGTAAATTCTGTTTCGCCGATGTTCTCTGACAAGTCGGGCGGTTTAAATGCAAATTTTCACTTAAATACACGTAGCATTTTACTATGTCAACGGTATTGAGCAATTGTACAGAATTTTTAACTTCAACAATTGCAAACCAAGTTTCAATCATTTTAATGTTATCAAGGACACAGTATTTCAATACTTGTTCATGATAGAAATAACTAACGAATTATATACAGTCCTCTTTGCAGAAAATAAGTATAATCAAAGTAATTATAACGATGGCACTTAAATTAAAATAATTCAATTCAGTATTCTTTTATTTTTAATCAACTGATTGATTATTTCAATTTTTTTATTCTTCCATTTTTACAGCATTTTTTTTACCGCAGCCGAATTTACAGCTTTATCGTATTTACAATGGAATGTCATCCTTAATTTTTTCATGAAATCCAATTTGTCTTATGATATATCACATCAAGTTTTGAATCTACAAAAAAAGTATTGTGGATTCATTGGATTTTACATAAAAAATATGTGTTTAGTTTGCATTATCATGTCACCGAAAATATACATATGTATAAAAGTATGTATACTTGGGTGAGTATGTATATGTAGGTATACATACATATAAAGTACAACCATATAATATTTGAAAAGAAGGGACGGGGTTGTACTTATTGCGCCAACTGTCACCGGGGCTTTAAAATAAAAATGCTTGTGCTTTCACGTTTTCGTTTTATTGCCGGTTTTAAAAGCCAATTTTTTTTTTTTGTTCACCGCGTCGACGGGGCTAACACTTCAAATATCGTTTTCAACGTTATTTGAAATTCGTGTCGAGTCTCAAGAATATCAGTCTCACTCAACTCTCAGCTGGATCTTCACTCTGTCATTGCATTTTATAGTACACACATATATTAGGTTACATATCTATACATGAGTATATGAGGCCAATCCTTCAAACTAAATGAGCATTCAGGATCATCATACTGAAGAGCTCGTATACACTCCATTTTTATGTAAATCGTAGATAAACGAATATCCTATATTGTGATTTGTTCACGTGAGGAGATTGTAAAAAAATAAAATAAAATAAAATAAAATAAAAAGGATGGATAAACTGGAAGTGCATGCAGGAAAATATTATTTATATTATTCTTTGGTTGCCTATTGTGTATTCTAGACTGCGCGCTCGCCCTGGCGTGTCTCGTACGGATTTTATACGTCAGGATTCCTGTCGAGTGGTTTATACCCGCGCTTATGTAAATGTCGACGTGATTTTTTTTTTATTTCATCCCACTGCACTGGGTATTTTTTTAGAATACTAAAAGAAAAAATTTAGTGACGATAAACTCAGAATTATGCTCTCAATAATTTTTCCCTCATATATTCTCATGTACAAAGAGTGTAACAGAATTCTGTTAAACATAAATTTTTTATTTTCAAAATTTTGATTAATGTATATATATTTATTAATGATTATCATATTTATTTCTTTATATCGAGCTTCCGTACATCTTTATTCTCATAATATTTAGAGTCAATAATTTCTTTTTTTTTTTTTTCTTGCCATGCACACATTTTTTTTCGTTTATTTTAATTTCACCAACAAAAACCATCAAAATAAAGAGAGGAATCAGATAAAACGAGAGATAGAGAGATAGACTGGGGATGAAAGTGCGAGGAAGACACACAAAATTCGAGAGAGAGAAAGCAGTTACCCATCGGGCGTAGGCCATAAAAACCAATGCGCCATATCGTTACGTGCTACGATAAGTACCATCATGGTGCGCCATCGAAATCGATGCTGGCGTCAAATCGCGCGTCATAAAAAAAAACGCCGAATGCTTCGCTCTACCGTAGCGCGGTATGCCTGAGGGCGTATATTGTGCCCATAGATTTTACTGATATATAATGTTCCTAGTGACTGCCATATAGCGGTGGTACACATTCATACGAAAACATTATTTTCATGATAAGATTGACAAAAAAATCGGCGAATAAATCATTCACTAAACGCTTAGAACATTAGTCTGCAGTATTTAAATTGAAAATTTCGCAGTAAGATAACAAAATTTTCAAATGCATGAGTGATATAATATTGACAGGATAAATTGAATATTTATTGAGAACTTGAGAAAGCACAAGAGATTTCTTACTATACAAAGACGAAACCCCTAAATGACATTCAAAATTATATATTCCTATACATAATAATACGTATAAACTTGCATGTATAGATACAGTATATGTAAGTGCGAATACAGGAGATAATTCAACGAATAAACTTCGACCTGATCAGGAATTCCCAAAGGAGATCTTCAATGTAAGTTGACGTTGCTCGTACTCAATTTGCATCAAGCCGCGCAACAAGAGACAAGAGAGCAGTCTCACACTTCTATCAGATCAACCCTCTCTCATCCTATCCAATCCTTCGCTATTCCATCGGCTTTTACTGTTACATTTTCCCCGCCCCTCACTTTTCTTGTGCATTTTCAACGTAAAGTCTCTTGCAGCAGCCGACTCTAATGCATTTAGCAAAGACTCGAAGATGCTATAATAAGATCGGTATAACTAAAGGCACTGTAGATATAAAGGGAAGCAGCCAAGGTGACATTAAGTGTGAAGTTTATATAGCCAAGCGTATCTATCTTGCATCAGACACTTTGGCTGTATACATATTTAAAAAATTGTATGCATATATGTACCTATGTATATCGATTAACGTATATCAGAATTGGAATTTATGTCTTTCAGCAAATATTAGAAAATGTTATAAATATGTTTTCTAGTAGTCGATTAAACATTCTATGGCACTCATTGGCCTATTAATTCTATTTTGAATCTGGGGAGCCTCTAAAAATCTAAGATTGAACCTAGTTTGATGCTTTTTACACTCAACACAACATTGTAATATTTTATTTCATAATAAACTTAGACGCAAGTTCCTCCTTTGCGCCTTAGAATGGAAAGTTTGGCAATATGTGACTACTTCGAGGTATATTTTCTATTAAAATATCTATAAACAACCTTCTTTGCTCCTAAACAACCTCACTAAATGCCAATAATGAGGTTTAAAGTAGCATAAAAATCTCGACTTGGGAATGAAATATATTATCGTAGTTTTATAATTAACTCAGATTTTATGGTTTGGTTTGACTTGAATGTCATAGAATAATTTCATTCTGTGTAATATTCACAATGTCTCGATAATAGGTGGTCTTCATTCTGTTAACTAATTCAGAATGTCGCAGGCGGGTATCGTCGGCAACAGTACGTCACGTTAATTTGATCAGGAGTGAACTCTTTGAGGAGGTAGTTTAGGGTGAAATGATGGTAGAGAGTGTGGCCCCTTCAAGTGTATCTTCACGCAGTTGGTTGGGCGCATTACCCGACGGCGCGTTCATGACGACAGATTTACCCCGCAGACGCTTGATGTCGCTATCTAAATGTCAGGTCGCATCCAAACGTCACAGTCGACATGCTATGCGCCGTCGTTACACCTCCCTCGCCCTTCATTTTACTCTCAATTGTCATTCTGACATCGAGTCGAGACACTTGAATTGTGTCTACTGCATATAGACACATACGTATGTATAAGTAATATCCTTGATAATTAATGTCGATTAATATGTAACCTTTATTGAGAATTATAATAGCTCAGACATAGCGTGTTAGTCTGCGACCTTTAATTAAATCTTCGTAATTGCACTATTTTATTATGGATGACGTATATTTTAAGTGGTGTCATTTAGATGGTTCAATAGAAAAATATATGCTGCAGACTGATTTATTATTATTCATAATTTCAATTAATTTTGATTCATATGAAAATTATTCTTCAACAGAATTTAATTAATGAAAATTATAATCTGAAACTCTTTCAATAGATTTTCAACATTTATTTATTGTTTCTCTCTGAGAAAGCAGATTATTGAATAATCGAATAGTTGAGAAAGCAGTAACAAATTTTCTAATTTTACTTTTTGTTATTGTGATATAAAATAACTGAATCTGTCATGAAAATTATGACCCGATTGATGAATCAATTTGTTCAATATATTGTGATAAATCATTCGGTAATTCTTTTTATTATTTACTGAGTGTAATAAAGATTCATAAGATTACGAAACATAAAACAAATTTCCCCAAACTTCCATTCAACTTGGGGACCTCTCAACGACATGTGTTACATACAAAGCTTTCGAAAAGATTTGAACAATATATTGACCTCATTTTTGAGTTGAATCGAAAAAATTTCTTGCTCTTGGATGGAGAATAGGGTTGGTTTGTCATGTCAAAAATGCACATGAATACAAAATTTTCCAAAAATAATTTACGTAACAATTTCATCTTTATTAATACCCGTAAGATAATCTATTCAGTATATTTCATTTTCCCGAACCTACACGTGTATAATTTCTCAAGATGATCATCAAAAACTTTAAGACAATCTGATTCCTAAATATTCCTTTTATCCTCAGGCTTTGCTATTGCATATTTCAAAGTATTTAAAGTCTTCAAAATTCACCACCATTAATAATGCTGAAAATTTCTTGTCGGTTAGTAAGCAATATTAATGACCAAGATCTGTTGAGAATTATAAGCGCGGTCTTCACGCGCTCGCCTGGCCGAGAGATAGTTCCACTACCACCACCCACCTTTTCTCAGTATAGTGTTAGCGAAAGGGGTGGTGATGACGCTTATAGAACCCAAGGGGATGAAACTGCGATATTTCCGCGTCGAGACATTTTGCTACCCTCCAACCGTTATAATCGTATTGAGCATCTCACTTCCTTTTGCTTTGTCTCTTTTGAATATAAAACTCTAAAATAGTCTCAATAAAGCTCCACTCATTTCTCTCACTATTTATCAGCGTACAGAATTCTATATGTGTTACTGTAAGTGATAAATTGTTTTTTTTTTCTCCTAAAATTTCGAGTCTATAACTTCGGACAAGAATATTACCACCTTGGGAACTGCTGTTCTGGCTACTTTCCCATGAGGTGGGCGTAGAGGGATTAAGTATGACTTAGTACTCAAGTTTCCATCATTAGCCGGTCTTCTATACTAACTTGCATTGCGCACCCTCTTGTTCTTACTCTCTTACACAAGCTTATGCCTAAAATTCGAATCCCTTCTTCCTCATGTCGCTTTAGAGCGAGATACATCGACCAAGTTCGTCTGCCTTCACCCGTTGGGCATTGTCATGGCTTCCTTGGGGAAGTTTCCCTGGCTTCTCGTGCCCGATTAGCACCGAAGAGTTACTTCGACCAAGGATTATACAAACTCTATAGCAGCATCTATTAACTTAAAAATAAATAAAAAATCAAAGCCGAATTATCCTTGACGATGCTTGGTATTGAATTTTGAATACGGAATCTGTATAGGTTGGATTTATCTTAGGCTTCAGGATGTATTAACAACACTTTCGAGACGGATCAACAGACACTTGGTGGTTTTGAATTAATAGATCCTGCTGCTTAATTTATCTTGGTGTATGTAACAAAGTTGTTGGACTTTAAGTAACCGTTATCTGGCTCCAGGCAGCTTGTTTGACTTCCGGCGCTGTCTCCTCTGACCGGACGCATTTGATAACCAAATATACCCCATCGCACTATGTGAATGCGGCGAACCAGTTCAAGCAGTCTCTTCTCACTCTGTAGCAGGTCTCTTGACTTTATTAACAAGTATAAACTTTAGTCGTAAACGTGTAGCCCGTGCCAGGAAAATTTTCTGACATCTTAATTCTTGACTACATTACTTAATTTCCAAATATCTTAATATTACCTACTCTATTCTTTCAATAGATTCATGAGACTATTTTCTAAAGTTCACTATATTTACACAACACACAAATAAAATAAAAAATTGACTAATTGATATTTCAGAATTTTTTCTTTTTTAGTATTTTCAAAAAAATACGTGCGATTTTTCTTTTGTCTTCGAGAGTTATAGATCTAAAACAAAAAGTTTTTCCAATAATAGGTCATGATGAATTGCTGATGATGAGCCAATAAGGTCCTCTTATATCTAAGTAATAAGGTCCAAAGTATCTTTAGGGTGGGTTTTCAAGGGGGTTAATCTTTGCCCGCTAGCAAAAACAAGATTGCCATATTTCTCAATAAACGATAAATCACAGCACAGCACACGTGTGTTATCCCATTGCATCAATAGCGTGTGTTGCTCATTCCAGCTCTCTTTCACCGACATTCATACACATACCTATATACAATCACACGCGTATATATGTGGATGTATATAGATTTTCCCTCTTTTATTCGTATGGGCCCATTAATCTATGGTTATCTACGGTGCACGGTGGATAAGTGCGCGGGAATGAGCCATTTCGCCCTTGGGAGTTGGAAAGGATCGACATCATCATCCTTCGCATGCGCCCGTTGACTAGAGTAAGGGTCAACCCCACCTTATTTTCCTCAGGCCATCATGAGACTCGAACGCAAGTGAAGAAACATAGATATTTATTGTACTTTCAATAGTATAACATGTCTGATAGGATGTTTCATTTTTAGACGATATTTTTTTTTTCATGCTCAGTGAAAATCTAATAATTTATATATAAATAAAAATATTCCTGTTTGAAAAAAAATTCAGAGTTAATTAGAGGCTTAGAGAATTCAAAAATTCGATTTTCCATATAAATAACACGAGAAATTTTTTTTTTCGACTTCAACTCGATTTTTCGATGATCAAAAATTTTTTTTTGGAAAAAATGAATATACAGCTTTGGTAGGGCATTAAATTTGCTACAAAAAAGTTGTTTACTGCAAACGCTCTCCAACCAGCAGTTTTCGAGTTGTACTTTATGTAATAGCATAAAAAAAAATTTTTGATTACCGAAAAATCGATTTGAAGTCGAAAAAAAAATTTTCTCGTGTTATTTATATGGGAAATCGAATTTTTTAATTCGCTAAGCCTCTAATTAACTCTGATTTTTTTTTCAAACAGGGATATTTTTTTTTTTTTCAATATAAATTATCAGATTTTCACTGACTATGGAAAAAATAAATATCGCCTCAAAATGAAACACCTTAATGTCTGATCATCTCCATAGAAAAAATAAAGTTTAAAATTCCACTTAATATCATTACAATGTTTTTCAAAATAAATTCCTAATTTTCATATGAAAAATCATAACAATAAAATCAATGTAAAATAATATTTCCTACGTTGCGTATAAAACTTTAACTTTTAATTCTAAATTTATTTCCAAATTTTCTGCATTATATTTACCACAATGATTAAAAAATATAATTCCGTTACACAATTATACCAGTCAAAATATTTATTATTAATTTGTTCAATAGTTTATTAGATATACACAACACACTCCAATTGACTCCCGATATAAATCACTCCAGCATCATATTAAAAGTTTGTTTAGATTAATCAAAAATTCAGTTACAAGAAATATTGAATATTCCACATGAATAATTGTTTATATTCAAAATAAATGCGTTTAGTATATTATATCGTGTGCCTGCGTATGTATAACTGTACAGGAATGGACATGCTCTTTTCCACTATTAATATACAGATAAAATCCGCCCTATATACCATAATCGATAGCAAATACAGCAAAAGTAGTCGATGAAAAATCGAGAAATATCAAATGCCTAAAAAAATATGTACATCCCCTAAATTTCCTTCGAGTATAAGGAAAGAAATTGGATGAAATACACTGTTGGTGAAAGTATAGCAGCAATGTGATATCTTCGATTCATCTTAGTATATCTCTATAAGGTAACCAACCAACCTACTGGTGAATAATGCGAGTGAGTTTATCGTATAACCTCTACACTCATAATTCTTGAAGAATCCTCATGGCTGTCGCACGTCTGTATTTATATCTATATAAATACATATATAGATATATATGTATAAGTATATATAAGTATGTATATAAAATCTAAGAAAAAGCTAACGAAGAAAAGGGAAGAACAAGTTTGCACGCGTCTTGAATTTCCATTCTCTCTTTTCCTCTTACCATGTCATTCTCTCGAACTCAAGTCTTATCGTTGGAAAGTTAAGTGGAAGAAAATGGGTAGTGGGTAAAGTAGTCATGAAACAAGTGAGTGAGGCTGAAATAAAAATAAAGATAGAGCAAGAACAAAAGACAGAGGAATGAGAATAAAAGTTGAAATTGATGCAGTGGACGCGACGTACTGGTGTGGCTCAGATAGTTTTATAAAACTTTTGTTTTTGTAACGTACGAGGGTGGTTATGAGCAGAATAATAAATTCAATATGAAATTATACATTATATACAGATGATAAGTAACTTGAGCCATAATATTACTTCACAAAAAGTTAAACAAATAAAATATTAAATGATTAAATATATCAGTCGGTTGTATTATATGTCAACAGAGGTGTGTGACAACTTGAGTGAATGAAAGGAGGTTTATATACCATTTGATGTCAATGGTGGTAGAAGATATTGTATCTATGTCTGTGGTCTTGCACTTGAGTTTAACATTGTGCCTTTACGACAATATATACAGGTATATAAATACATATGTATTGATAATGTACATATGCATTTAATAGGCAATGGCTGTCGTTAGATCTTACGTTACATGACAATGTCACATCAACTGTTTCGTGTCGTTGCCACCCACTGCTTTATTCAATCTTGCAATGTAAACCGATGCATTGGTTGAATAGAGGGCGGAAACTGTATATATACATGTATACATATATGTATATATGTATTTAATATACATATATGTGTATGAAGTGTGAGCATGAATGGTCCGCTTATTTTTTCCAATAAACAATTGTGCTCGGCAGTTCATACTCCCCATATGCGGTTCTCCAATGGACAGACGTGCACATCCCTGTGCAATGTGTGCTTCGCACATCTACCCTGTTTTATGAAATATGTATGTGTGTATTCCACTCAATGCCCGTAAATATTATCGAATAAATTTCGACTGGTTATTAGCGATAATAAAATGGCAATTTATCGTATAAACTCGGTGGTAAAGAGATTTATAATCCGTAAACCAATTTATATACTGTCACGTACTGCATATTTTTATGTTTATATAATTTCTAGTTTTTATTGTTATTTTTAGAAATTTTTAAGTTTTATATTGGGAATATAGTGATTTATTTGAGATATATTATTATAGATGGAGAAAATAATAATGAAGAGATATAATTTTGTTTACGATTATTTTTGCAATTTAATTTATATAATTTTATATTTATATTAATTATTAAATTTTATGTAGAATAGATGATTTTTTTTTTTTTTTTTTTTTTCGTTTGAATGTTTCTATTTCGTGAACAAGAATTATCATCTTTTAAAAATACTTTCTATTTTTTATTGCTCTTTGAAATGGAAAAATATATTGAAAAAATGGATTTTATATTTATTTATATTAATTTTTAAATTTTATATGCAATGGATGATGCTTTTTTTTTTTCGTATTAACTGTTTTTATTTTGTGAACAAGAATTATCATTTTTAAAAATGCGTTCTATTTTTTATTGCTCTTTAAATAGGAAAATTATATTAAAAAATTGAATTTTTTATAAAATTAAATTTTATATTTAATAGAAAATATTCCTTGCAGGATTTTAATATTGACAAAAGAAATAAAAACAAAGAAATATATTTTTGTGAATGATTATTTATGCACTGTAATTTATAAAATTATATTTCAATATTAATTATTAAATTTTACATAAAATAGATAATACTTTTTTTTTTTTTTCGTATTTAGTATTTCTATCTCGTGAACAAGAATTATCATTTTAAAAAAATGCTTTCTATTTTTTATTGCTCTTCAAATTGAAAAACTATATTAAAAAATTAAATTTTATATTCCATAAAAAATATTCCCTACAGGATTTTAATATTGACAAAGGAAATAAAAACAAAGAAATATAATTATGCGAACAATTATTTTTGCACTATAAGTCATAAAATTATATATTCATATTAATTATTAAATTTTATATAAAATAGATAATATACTCAAGACACTATAACATATTCATTCAAAATATTGTAATTAAATGAAAGATAATATTAAATAACAGACACAATTGTGACGAAAATAATAAAAAATTTGAAATATGTAATTGCAATATAGTAAAATTATTTCATACATTGTTCTATGAGAATAATCGTTTCAAAATTTAATACTACTTGATTTTTTCATATCCATTTTCATGTCATAATGTGAATGATTAAAATCCTCAATGATCAAACAATGCATGAATGCATTGATTTATTTATTTCTAAAAGTCCCATGAATATAATTTATAGATAATGATATCAAATGATGAATATAATACTATTTCAATGGCTGTGAAATTCGGGGCTTCTTTCAATGATATCAAATTACAATGCTATAATACAATTGTTATTGACAAATACTCGATGCATATATTCGCAATAACCGAATCGTTGATACATATCAGATATCAAATAAATATTTTTATTCCTACATGATGTTAATATGAAGAGCAAAAGAATGAAAATAAAGTTTAAATATACAACAGTTTACATGTAGCTTTATATTATTCAATCAACGAAATTAAATTGTGCAAATTTCATTGAGTACAATTATGTATAAATACAAAAGTGTCAGTTTGATAATTGTATTTATATATAGTTTCTAATGATATTTGTTTCATTTCGTTATTTTACTAACATTTTATCATTCATCGTTCATGCACACCAATAAATATTATACATGTGTATTTGTTTACACAATATAAATATAAATTGGTATAATTGTCTGGGATGTGCATCGCTCAGCTAATTTCGTATTTACCCGATTAAATCCAAGCGTTTAACGGAATTTGATGTTTCGCTAATTATTCTGTTGCGTTTCATACATTAACAACGAGTGATATATGTACCTATTTTATTTATTTTATATTTTTTATCCGAGTATAAATTTATTTTTGATGTTTTTTCTAAACTGATTATTCTTTTAGTAATTTTGTTGTACGTCATGTTCAAGTGATTTTAATCCTGAGACGTAGATTAAATTGTTACTCTGTATGACAGACATTTAGCTCAAGCTTCAGCATCATCAACCCTTCAGAACAGAAAATCCCTCTTTGTTAAATATATTTTTTGTTTGTAGTGTGTATCAAATAATTTAATTTCTTTTTAAATATTTATTATGATAATTTAAAAATGAAGCGACTAATCTCGATGAATTCAAGTGCGTTTTTTATTTCGTATTTAATATTTCTATCTCGTGAACAAGAATTATTATTTAGAAAAAATGCTTTATATTTTTTATTGCTCTTCAAATTGGAAAAATATATTAATGAATTTAATTTTATATAAAATTTAATTTTATATTTAATTGAAAATATTCCTTGTAGGATTTTGATATTGACAAAGAGAATAAAAATGAAGAAATATAATTTTGTGAACGATTATTTTTGTACCGTAATTTATAAAATTATATATTAATATTAATTATTGAATTTTATATAAATTTTTTTTTTTTCGTATTCAGTATTTCTATCTCATGAATAAGAATTATCATTTAAAAAAAAAAGCTTTCTATTTTTTCTTGCTCTCCAAATTGGAAAAATATATTAAAATATCTGATTTTATATTTAATAAAAAATATTCCTTACAAGATTTCAATTTTAACAAATAAAATATTCGCCACATTACATCCAAACCCCACAGAATAGTTTTATAAAAAATGGCATTCAAAAATGTATGTTTAATTAATTCCAATAATTGATATATAAAATAAAAATTACAAACTCTTCGAATTTCAAACACATAGCTATAAATAATAAAGGATAATTCGGCATACAATTAAAAATCCCAACAATACATTCTGAAGTGTTAACTTAAATCTTCATACAGAAATTGAGCGTTCTCGCGGCAATTCGATGCTCGTTTATTTATAATCGGTGAAACGCTTATTACGTGGCATTGTGAGGCATCGGATGAAATACAGATAACAGAAGAGGAATAGAAATTGGGGAAGGGATTGCATCCAGTGAATTGGGGGAAAAGGGAGCAGACGATGTTGGTTGCAACCAGAGCTGGCAATGCCGAGTCTAGGTTATCCGATGACAAAGCGGCTTCAGTTTGCTCTCACTCTCTCTCACTCTATTACTCTCTCTCCCTCTCTCTCTCTCTCTCTCTCTCTTTCGTACTATTGGATTATCACTATTGAAAATGCAACCAAAGCTCTAGTGTTTGGATGCAGCCGCGCTTGAATATGATACCGTCATATTAAACCGGCAGTTCAGTCTCTGTGATTCACACAATTGGCATCGTTATTGTTTTCATTAAAATAAGAAAATGAAATTTCATTTCAATTCTACACATTTGCGTAGTTACATATAGATATCTTGTAAACTAATATGTGGGTATGCAATGATTAATGTAAATTTTGCATTGTACTGTGGGTTAATTGAACAACTGAGATAATTATTTCAATATAAATAATAATTGATAGAAATATTCGGTCGATTGAATAGTAGTGTCGTTTCTCCGCATGTTTTTATTCATTTTACTCAAAAATCAATAATTTATTTCAATCTGGCATTGAAAATTCTCACAGTAGATTCGCTAATTTTCATCTTTGAATAAAACTATTTTAATAAAAATTCGTAAAATCTTTCGTTGAATTATATAAAAAATATTTTAATCATATGAAACCAATAAAATTTTCAATATTTATTTATTAGAAAATCTGATAATTTATAAAAAAAAAAAACAGTATTCCTGTTTGAAAAAAAATTCGGAGTTAATTAGAGGCTTAGAGAATTCAAAAATTCGATTTTCCATATAAATAACACGAGAAAATTTTTTTTTCGACTTCAACTTGATTTTTCGATGATCAAAAATTTTTTTTGGAAAAAATGAATATACAGCTTTGGTAGGGCATTAAATTTGCTACAAAAAAGTTGTTCACCGCAAACGCTCTCCGACCAGCAGTTTCCGAGGTGTAGAGCTGGAAAGGTGAAAGTTGATTATAATTGACAAAAAATTTTCTTTAAACTGGAATTTATTGATTTGACATCAATTATTATCTTACAATAACCGCTATAATGCTGAATCAACAATGTAATAGCATCAAAAAAAAAATTTTGATTACCAAAATATCGAGTTGAAGTAGAAAAAAAAAATGTTCTCGTGTTATTCATATGGGAAATCGAATTTTTGAATTAACTCTGAATATTTTTTCAAATGATAATATTTTTTTTTATAAATTATCAGATTTTCACTGATCACAAAAAAAAAAGAAATAAAAATATCGCATAGAAATGAAACACCGTAATGATAATTTATTTATTTATATGCATATAATTGGTGAGGACGTCATACTGGAGACAAAGTGTGAGAGAAATAGAAGGGCGAAAATGAGGAGGAAGGGAATGGTTTAAAACTTGTGCCTCGAGCGTCCCCACGAGAGAGAGTCAACCTCCCCTCTTTGTTCCATCTCACACGCTAAATTGGTGGCGGTATATTACCGCTCAGAGTCCGCATTTAATTTGAATATAATCGCGAAAGGAGATCTGCGGAGAGACTTGACTTGGTTGGCAAATACATTTACTCACCATGAGTATAAGCGCATACATGACTCTTCCCCACACATTGTGACACATATATACATAAACGTTCATATATGTATGCACGTTTAATGTATAACCTCTTGAAACTGCGTGACGTTGACCGGAAATCACCCCCAGGACACCGGAAGCAAAATGGCCGACGGATACCCTTGGCGCCGTATGCGAGTTTGGTTTCCTTGCAAGTGCGAAATTTACTTACATTGTCCATGCACTACTGAACAATTGTCGGGACTTTTGTTACTTTTATTTTTTGTATTTTACATTTTTTTTTTCAATCTATTATTATTACTATTATTATTTTGTTGATTGTTTACTCTTTGTCGATGTTATTTTTATTTGTTTGATACGCGTTTCATTTATAAGTTTTCTTCAAGCAATGAAGTCTGTGAATGAAAGGTGGGTTGAAAGATGTGAAAGCAATAAAAGAAAAAGGAAATAAAAATAAAATATGACAACGTTTATGAGGGCGAGAGGACGATTGTGTACTGTGATACTTATGGAACTCTCTTATACAGTTTTAACTTTGTGATTAAACAACTCAAATACTTTGTGCCTTAGCGCTTGCTTCAAGTGATCGCGTGACCCAACGTCAGCTATATCCGTTTCCTGGTTAAGTCCACCCTCAACGATCAACCATCTCCAGACTATTATAACCCTTTTGCCCACACAACTACAAACACACACACACACACACACATACTCTCTCCTTCTATTATTTTTTCAACGATCTCCAATTTTTCTTTCTTTATTTTTTCACCTTTCATTTTACCCTTTAGTTCTAGGATAACCAACGGCTTGTGTCTGACTTGGTGCATGAAATGACGATAAGCAATCTCGTTGCAAAAGAAAAAGTTGCGGGACATCGACATTTTACTTTTATATTGCAAGAATATATTTATACATACATTGTGTGTGACCTTTCAAAGTACATTTCGTATAACAAATGTGTTAGTTATTTTTTTTTTTGTCTTCTCAAGCAATTAAAATCAAACTTTGTCATAATATTTTATGTCACAATGTTTTGTAAGAATTCAAATTACTTGAGTGAATATATATAAATGCCAGAGAAAGGTTATTAAAATGTGAATAAAATTTATTAATAATCAAAATGTTATTACTAATATGAATAAATTTATGCATTGAATTATGATTTATTATTATCATTCTACGAATGAAGTTGAATGAAGATTCGATTTGATTCGTTCGTTCAATATAAATCAATTCACAATTTGATTCATTAAATAACAACAAAGCAAAATATTCTTTTATCACAAACTATAAAAGAAAAAAAAATATAATTTTGTATTGATATTAAAAGATTTTTTTAAATTTATAATTTTCATTTCTAAAATTAAAATTAAACTTTAATTTTTGATAACAACATTTATTCCTGATTAATTCATCTTCTAAAACAAATTTTTTAATTCAAACTAAAATATAATGTAGAGCGTTTATTCTTGAACAGTTTCTGCAAATCACTTTGAGAATGTTTTCCACAAAATTAGCCCAGATGATTTGCATCTGACGTGCTCACTCATCTACCGACAGTTTCAACCTCCCACTATAATCATCAACCCCTTGTTATATATATACGCACGTCGCTGGCATAGTTGGAAAGGGATAAACTTCCACTGACTTTCGTTAGCAAGCACTTCCAACACGCCGTCCGTCAATTATACTTGCCAGCTGTATATAGCAAAGGAGAAGGGAAATCTCGAGTGCTTTGGATCACAATCCACAACGCTTCACCGCATCCGTACACATATATATCTACAACTGAACTTGCTAACTTCAACAACTAAAATCTATATTCGCGCCTTTCGTTCTTAACTCAAGCAGAAACAAACATTCATTAAACATGAGCGTCGCTCATGGTGAAAGAGAATTAATTTCTCTTATTGTATTATATCAACGTATATGTACTAACAAAATACTTATTGAATTTAGTTTATTTTTATAATTCATCATGTCTCCATGTGTTTGAGATTTATTTTTATCGATTTTATTGATTGCAAAAATTTTAGATTGAATTCATTTTACCTGTGATTGCATTGTTGACAAGCGAAGCATTCTAAATGATAAACGTTCGTTCTTGCTCTCATAACCATTTCGAATGCTGGAATAACTTTGGAGCAAGCTGCGCAATATCCAGTGTTCCCAAATAGTCTGCAATGCAAATTTAAAAAAAATATATATAACTAGCTGACCCGGCGAACGTTGTTTTGCCATATAAATTATTTCTAGTGAATATTTTGGTAGTTAAATTATTATAAAAAAAATATAATAATATTTGGTAGTTGAAAAAAATAAAAAAAAAGAAATTATTACAGTGCTAATATCGTTATTTGGAAATGGAGGTTGGTGGTAGAAGGGTGAAAATTAAGAATTATATTTATTTTTAATGCCAAATCATGAAAAAATAAAAATAAAAAATTTTATCCAAAAAATAGAAAAAAATTTTTTTTGGGTGGGCCACCCTTATCACTTACATTAGGGGTATGAAAAATAGTTTATAACCTATTCTCAGACCTACCGAATATACACAAAAAATTTCATAAAATTGGTCCAGCCGTTTCGAAGGAGTTTGGTTATAGATAAAGTTTTATAGATTATATTATTTTTCATTTTATTACGGATTGAAAAATTTTCTCGTCTCAGTGAAGTTTGTGTTTTAATAATTGCAATTGAATATTTAATTTATATACCCATATAATTATCTTCTCCGAACCCGAGTCGAAATTTTTATGCTACTTTAAACCTCATTATTGGTATTTAGTGAAGTTCATCAGGAGCAAAAAAGGTTATTTAGAAATATTTTAATAGAAAATACAACTCCTCCTCAACACCTTTCATTCTAAGGCACAAAGGAGAAACTTGCGTTTAAGTTTATTATGAAATAAAATATTACAATGTTATGTTGAGTGTAAAAAACATCAAACTATGTTCAATCCTAGATTCAAAGTGGAATTGATAGGCCAACGAGTGTCATAGGATGTTTAATAGACTACTAGAAGACTTAGAAAAGCACAAAAATTTCGACTCAGAAATATTTCATAAATTCGAAATATATTTGAACATAAATAATTTAAATCAATTTGATATTAGCAACCAATGAAATGAGTTTATTTGATTTTATAAAAATTTTCCTTCATGTATTAAATATTTTATTCATTTCAGTTGAACTTGAAGTAATGAAAATCAATAAATTATTATATGCTCAAACAACAAAAGTATATGATAAAAGCGATACGTAGACACTGATGCCCTCTTCAAATATTAGGCCATTAATAAAGACCACAATTTCAATAGCTTGGTGCTCTCACAATAGCACCTGTGTGTTTCCCTCGGGACTTGGTAATCTCAACACGCTTTATTTATTTTTCTGCCTCTGCATTCGTGAACGATGCCTGTGTCTCACTTCCGTACTAAACACCATTGCAAGCTCTCATATATATATATATAAATATATTTATACATATACACACATACACAGATATATATACCAATCATCTCCCCTTTTTTTTCATCGCCCACGAAATATACACCGGGTTTTACCCTCCAGTCGAACTTTGTTCCTCGAGCGTGTATTCAATAAACGGAATTCATCTGTAAAATTCGATTTAGGATATCACATCTCGTTGTTGACTCTATATTTGACTTTGATTTAAAATGTAGAATGAAATGAATTTCGTTTTGTTATTTATTGATTTTTCCAATTGCTTACCTGAGGTAATCACGCTTGCATAAAATCAAATTGGCTTTAGTGTAGAGGGTTGAACCAACTTCGCCCAATCTACAATCGCAACAGCCACATTTTAAGCAGTCCTCATGCCAAAACATATCCAATGCCTTCAGAAGATATCTAGTAATGATGAAAAATAATTCATATAATTTTATCTATCATATAAAAATAAATATAATGAAAATATAATCGATTTAGAATTTTTCTTTTGTTACCTTTCAGTGATTGGTTTTCCACATCCTGCACATTCTTGAGATGCGGCGCCGTTTTTATTAGCTTCAGTTTTGCTCACGTCCATCGTCATCTCGTAAAATGTTATAGCTGCAAAAAATTTATTGGTGTAAAGTAAGTATTACAAATTGAATTCAAATTAAAAAATTCAATGTCATTTGGCCGTTGTCGACTTGAATATTTTAATATTAAATTATATTTAATATCTATCTATCTATCTATTAATAATTTGCTATGCTATATTTCTCTAAATGAAGTTGCACTGTTTTACACATACATATGTATGTATATGTATACATCATTTCATCAAGTTTCACCGGCAGCTGCTGGGATCTGGGTTCACGGCTTGTCTATGAGTAATTAGAGTTACGCGGGCTTGAGAATTTAACCGTGGTTAGTGCCATCTGTGTCCGAGCGGGGGTGTCCTGACTGCAGTGTGGTCAGAGTTTAGAATCGAATTAGTTTGACCCAACCCACGTCCACCCCCCATCCTATACGTTTATGTCCCACCCTCAAAATAAACGTGTTATCCATCCGAGATTTAAACATATCCCCTATTTTAGGTTTTAGACAACTGTAGTTTATCAAACGAGAACGTAGTTACTTCAAAACTATTTTTTTTTTATTGGTAAACTTTGATTTCACCGAAATAAAATTAAGCAAAAAACCAATCTGAATTTAAACTTCCTGGATTTGGAAAATAAAGTGTATAGGAATCAATAAATTTGGTTTTTACAATTGTTGGATTAACTGCGTATGGGGTAAACCGCTTACCGTATACAGAAGTATCATTTAGTTCAACCGAGACTGTATATGAATAAAGTTTCATGCGGTTTCAATAGGTCTCTGGCCATGGACAATATTACCAAGCACGTTAATATCTTCCTTGCGGTGTAAAACTTTCATGCAAACAGTGCTATATAACCCTCTCGACATTTTCACAATCCCTTTGATCCGTAAATGACACGACGACAATAGAGTTTTACAATATTGCATTTATATTAAATTTATTTATTTTTCTTTTTTTTTTTTTTTTTTAAATATAAACTTACTTTTATATAAACGTTGTTTATATACTAAGTCTAGTTATTTTTATGTTCCAAGAAATTTAACCGTCGGAATTTTACCACATAAATTCCTGTGGTAACTGCTGCACATATACGAACTTTACCTCTAAAACTACCTTTGTTATAGACATAGTGAGGTATGTATGGCATCCCAAGAGTCGATTTTTCTTTTTATTCGACTTGGTAGAAATGAATAAGTGCGTGTTTTGCATGACCACAGTCCAACATTGAGTATTGTCATAGTCCGAAATTTTGCGTTGTGAAAATGATGAGAATATTCCAGAAATTAGGTAAAAACTAGGAAACGTTTCGCTAGCTTTCCCGCTAGTTCCTCCGCAGGTCTCCCCCGCGGGATTCATTTCTGGGTTTCGTGCTGGTTCCCGAGCGGGGAACTCAAGGATTTAATTATTATCAATTGTATTAAAAATGTTGTTGTGATATATCCATTAGTTTATTTCTACGGTAAATAAAAGAACTGGGAAATATAGATTCTCTCTATAACAAGAGACGCACGAGTGAACGGAGAGCAAAGTAGAGATGAGAATGACATGTCTGGCCACTATACACGGAAGTGGTTCGCATCGCTGGCAATTCGTCCATCAGCCGCATGTGATCGCATCATCCACGGGCGCTGATCTTCAAAGCAACGATAATTCGATTAGCTACTCTGCGCGTTCATCAACCGCTAACCACTGTATCCCAGTTAACCGATATATGAACGTGCACAAGCCCTTCGGTTCGATTCAATTCCCCTTCATTGTATGCCTTCGTTTAAGTAAGTTAATATTCCAACGTAATAAATAGCTTTTGTGGAAGACTTAATCATATAAAAATGCGTTTTTTTTTATTCATAGGAAGTAAATTATTGATGACATGATTTTAAGATATTTTATAGGTATATAAATTTGTTGAGGGTCGGTTTGTAATAAACTAGTAAACAATATGTAGAAAATTTTTTTTTATATTCATCTTGGAAATATATTATTTCAACATTTTATTATCGAAGAAATTTTTCTTGAACAAAATTATGGATAAATTATTAATGCAAATCGGAAAAAAAAAAATTTAACATTAAAAAATGTTAGATATTCCATATCGGAAACAAGTTGATGAATTTGAACGTTATTATATAATAATTATTGATTTAATTAATAATGAATCGGTATATATATAAACGTGAAGTTGAACGGTATTATTACTACTGCACAGGAAATTTGGCACGAATAATCAAAAATGAAAATGAATAACTAACAATGAACTCTCCACATTTGACAGGAACATTTTTTTTTTTTTTTCAGTGAGTTAAGTAGATTTAGTAAAATAGATACCAGTCATAATATTAAATATTCATCTGTTATACATCGATTTTTCTTCAAACATGACTTCTCATTTTATACATTCATGATCGTACTATTTTTATGGATAATATACAATGAAGTCGGTGTTGAATATTTAAAATATAAATTCGTCAACGTAAAAACGATAATTCATTTAGCATTTTCAAATGGACCATATATATTCTATTCATTTATTTTCGACTTACCAATGAGACTTGAAGCGTATTTCATTTATGAAATTGCAACAGTGAATTGAACTCTCAGAAATTTATAAATATATTTTCAAAACATTATTATGGATTGTCTGGAATATTCGTTGCAGCGCCGGCTCTCTGCAGTTTTATAAAGCTCCGCCCCTTGGACCATTTAAGCGCCACCCCCCGTAAGATTTTATCATTTTCCAAATATAATTCTATGCAGTTGTAATAAAAAAATCCAAGAAACATAGTTTGCATTCGATATGTATAAATTCTTGAACAAATGTTTGTTAGATAACAGATATTTATTTAATTTATTTCTTCCATTTTTTAATATTGAATTTTATCAAACATGTAATTTTTAAGGCTTATCTAGAGTATTTCAATGTTTTTTTTATTCTTTGTTCCTTTGCGCAACAAGGACTCTGAGCATCCGGTGAGTCGGGTCCATTAATTAGCTTGGAGCACATTAAGCTCGGCATTAATAAACTCTGGTGGGGTCCAATGTTTTGTTTTATCACGCAGGAAGGAAGAACGCGCGAGTGTTTCAGCGACGATGGTTTTTCGGGTGAAACCAAGAGAGGAAAGGGCGAAGAAAAGGGACAAAATACGAGAGAAAGAGTCGAAGAGAAACGCGACTCTAGCGTACTTTTAATCCATGTCCTTATCCTGAGTATGGCAATAGGGGAACGCAAAAGAGATGTTTAAATTTTGCAAATTGCACGTTTCTTCAAGCTTTGGCTAGCCACTCTCTAGAAATTAAGGAGATAAGACCGATAACGAGCTTACTTCCATGCCTTTTACCGTACTCACTTTAACAGTTCCGTTGCCTATTTAGGAATGCTATGAGTCGCCTCTTTCTCTCATTCACTCGCCTTTTTTTTGTTTTCATTTTTACACTGTAATTTTCATATCATATTCCAATCTTTTCATGTTATAATTCTGTGAACACTCTCTAGATTTATTGTGAGAAAATAATAAAGGGATAAACCCTTTATTTTGTCGCATTGATTATAGGATGAAAGTTTCATAATATAAAATATTTTATTATTTCAATTCAACCTCATTTTTTTCTCGTATGTCAATTTTGAAAATATTCACGACATAGAAAAAAATAATCCCTATTTCGTTATGATTCTCTCAAATTTATTGCAGGTCTTCTTTATACAGATTCGTAAAATAAAAGTAAAATTTCGTATTAATTTAATATAAAATTTTACAATAAAATTTTCTTCCTGTTCTAATAGAAAATAGATTATCAATAACTAAGCGTAAAATTAGATTGATATCTTGATGTATTATATTGAAGTGTATAATTAGCTATATTAACCACAAAAAAATCATTTGCTAATGCTAGAATTGATTAATTATTTACTTAAAGGTAACGTAACTACATTTATTTATTTATTCAAGTTCAGCACATTTACTCATACATCGCGCGCTATGTGCAGTAACATTATGTTGGTATGTCGCGACATAAAAGGTGAGAGAATAATATTTCGTATGAAATAAATCTCACGAGACGGCCGTTAGTGCGGCAGTTGCCTGGAAATAAATACTGGTAAAGGGACGGGGGCAGCACATAACTGGTGCGGCCAGTGAAATCCTCGTTTATTCCTGTATTCGGGTCTGCGCTAATGGAGGGTAATTTAAGGGATGTTTTAAGCTCCCGAGGCCACACGTGAGCCGCACAAAAACTTGCCGCATTTTACCTTTACCCACCCCATTCGCTGCACACAATCATGGCCATTAGCATTCCAAATGTGTGGTGAAATCGTTTGCAATTATGTATCATTTTTTTCAGAATTTTATTATAACATTTTGCGCATTCAATGTGTCAAGTATGAATAACTAACGTCTTCTTGAAGTAGAGACATCTCAAAAAGTCGTGTTATTAAACTTATCAATTAATTCGATGAATTTATCAAACAATAATCGAGAAACTGATTAAATATTATTAATTTTAATGCTTTTATGTTTAATATTGCGTCATTAACATTAATTCGAAACCTTCTAAGTAAAAATTTCTTTATTTAAGAAAGAAATGAGGTACATTGCCATGACTGAAATTTTTTATAATTAATTCTTAAATTGATATTTATGTTAGTACAAAAAAAAAGCTTTAATTATTCGTTAAAGATAGAAAATTATCAATTGAAATTATCTATTTACATGCATCATTGTGTTTTAAGAGGCTTTTTGTAACTCTAGAGCAAATAAAAAATAGTGAAATACAGTGGACATTCGTTCAGGTGACAATTCTTTCCGTCGGGGCTGCAGTTTAGAGGGTAGTTTCAGTCCCCCATTAAGCTATAGGGGGTTTTGATCTAAAATAGGGCGGTGTGCACTCAGATTACGTTAAGCTATGTTCGTACGTGCTCGCGTGGAAGTTCCACCACCACCACCACCACCACCACCACTACCAGCTTTACCTCTTTCATTCCCCTTGAATCTCTTCGACTATTCCCTTCCTTCCCCTCATCTTCCACCATGACCCCTCGTGTACGGACGCGAAATATATTTATTGTTGTTTGCCCAGCGCGTGTGTGCTCACACTCGGTATATGTTGGAGTAAAAAATCGTACGAGCATTGCACTGCTATGTAAGGCATAAATTCAACCACCCTTTTTCTCCCCAACCGTATTCACCTCGTCTCACTCTCTGTGTTTCTACCATGTGGAATATTTTTAACCTCCTTTTTTTTTTTTTTTTTCCTAACTGAACATAAAGTTAGTCTCTTAAATCAATTTTTTTCTCCAGAGGGGACCGAGTATGAAGTTGTAATACATCGGTTCAAGAGTTAAATTGTTTTAAAACATTTTTCGATACCTAATACATGTATTAACAGGGCGTTTTAGCTCGTATGTTCAATGATTCAGTCATGCATTAACCTTTACATGTATCAATGTTTGAATCAGGACATTATTAATCGGAATACGAAGCGATTGTTATTGATACGCCAGACGCAGAGTCCATGAGACGATTCATACCAGTCGTCCGCAGTGATACGGGCAAAGTCCGACGACAAAAGGACTGTGACTACTGGGGAAACTTTTATCTCGTCGGATTAATGGATGGATTAAAGTATTTGCGGGTGGAACGTTGCTTTGATTGGGATAAAGAGAGTGTTGGAATGGGGGAATAACGTAAGGGTGAATAGGGGGTGAACTGATGGTAGGTAGTGGTGGTGAGATAGGGGTGTGGTAGCATTGTGCAAGGGATTAGAACTTGATTGGCTAATTTGTAAGTGTCCTCGTCAGCTCGGAACAAACTTAACAATCCGATTGAGAAACTTGATCGCAAAATCTATAATGAAACTTGGATATTTTATTTTATTTTTTTTTTTTACAAGAAAAGTGACAAGATTATATAAAAAGATTGTATAATTAATGTATGTTAGTGAGATATTGATGAATAAATAGTGTTTATTATGGTGTAGAAGTACAGAGTAGGATAGGGTAAGTTACTAGATGGTGGTGGAGGTCGGGTTAGTTAATGTGCGGTGAGCACAAGCGGCTGACCACTCGTCTGATTTACATTGCGCCCCTACATCGGTGCGACCCAACGGCGTTAGATGAGGTACAAAAGGAGTAGGAAGGACAGGGGGTGGTCGTGGTCAAGTGAAGGATGCAGTAGTGAGTGTGATCGACACGCCGGTTCTCATTATAAACACGCAAGCGGAGAGAAATAAATGAACTTGAAAATTGAACGTTGTAAGTGAAAGATTTTTTTATCATATAATTAATTGTAAAGAAAATGAATAGATTGATGATATAAACTTGTTCTACTTTCAATAGATTGGTATTTTTGATCGAGTTCAAAATTTAATTCAAATAGTTTGTTATTAAGTTGATTCTTATATAATAATAGAGGAAAAGATGCTAATTTGGAATATTACATTATGCAAGTATATAGGAAAACGCCATCCATTAACGAATACCAGTATTACGTAGTATGAGTATCAACAAACAAATTGAGCATCGTTTAGAAGCAGCCATATTGATAGTGCCGTGATAAACTGCATCGAAGTAAAAGTGCTATCTAGAAAATTTTCAAAGTAAGTAATAAATCTGTTTGTATCTTGAGTGTAACTCATATTTATATGTTTATATTTGTACAAATCTATAGTTAAGTGTCTCAGTTGTAGAAATCAGCACTTATTTGAGAAATTATTCGTAACACAAAATGATAAAAATATTTTAGGTTACAAATGGTTATGTTGCTAATTTGGAATATGGCTCAGGTTCCTACGTTTGTGATTACTGCAAAGACTACAAAAAAATATAATTGATTTAGATATAAGCTTGAAGTTGAATTTTTTAAATTTTATAGTTGAGATTTAAGTTTAAAGATATTTATATAGTTAATTAAAGTTGATTATTTAGGTGATTGTAATTTGGAATACCCTATTCCAAATTATATTCACATTGGTTATCCCACGCCAATCTGCAATTTTATAATTAAACCAAAATTTATCCTATTTATAATAATCCGAGGCTGTTCATTTTTTTTATTTAAATAAAATATGAGTTTCTCTAACATTTAATGCAGTTCTTACTTTTTTATCTCATAACCCATGATTGATAGAATTTTTTTAAAAAGTGCTATTTCAAATTTGCATCCTTTTCTTTATTAAAGATAATTTTGGAAAAATTTTCACGTTATCTACGAAATAATGGAACAGTTTTAATGAACTTGTTCATTGTATAATAGGAATGTGATGATAAAAGTTAAAAAAATTATACAAAGTTGATGACTTGCTGGAAACCTGTAAGCAAATCACCAAAATATGCGTTTGAAATTCATTTAGTTTCAAGAGGGTGATCAAGATATTATGCTGGGAGGATGATGGTGATGACGTGCTGACGTGCAGGGATAGGAGACACACGAAATATTTTTCGTTGTGTTCAATTTCATCATTGTAACGATAAAATACGGTGGAATAGCAACAGAGTGAATGAGAGAAAGACCACGAGCGATGGGAAAAAAAGAGTAGCATCGTTGTTGCATGCTTGTCCAGACGCTGTGGCGTTTCCGGTTTCCTGTCTCCTTACAATTTGCAGACAGTCATGGCCAGACAGCAGAGAACAAAACCCTGCAGTGACGGACCAGTACCAAGATAAGAACCATTCAAACACAAAGACAAAACGCAAACGGTGTGTTGCAACCCAAACCGCCCAGTTTCCCACTCTCTTTTTCTCTCCTTCTCAACAGTAGAACCCACTCAGTTGTTTGCGCAAGCTGCCCAATGACTGTTTGCACATTTACGCCAAAACTTTTATAATTCATGTCAAATGTAGCTGAATACATTCAATGGCTTATTGAAAATCATTCACATTTTATTTTATTCTGGAGAAAAAATCAACTTTTTCAACAATTATCTGATCTATTTCCGATGTAGTAGTATATATAAGTATAAAAAAAAATATTTATGCTGTAATATAATAATTTTGCTTAAATATAATAATATTCAAGAAAAAAAATGACTGATAACCATTAAAATATATTTTGTTTTTTCATTTTATTTTCCTTAATCGTTCGTTATTGCATTTTGTGTAAATATTTACAATTTATATTGGAATAGTTAACGATCCAGTACGTCAGGTGTTTTCGCCAGTAATTTTAATAATGATTTAATTAGCATTCCTGAAAGGAAACTTCAATCGCAAGCTCGAATAGGGAGAGAGTGAATTTAAATTTTACCATCCCTCAAGAATGATTATTATTCATTTACGTTGAGTTGCATATTTTCTTTCATTCCAATTTTTTCTTAACATCCCCGCCCAAAAAAAATCTTCGACTTCCATTATTCATTTTAGCATTGATTAAATTTAGATAATTATTTAGAAAGTTTTCCAACTATCTACACGATATGTCAAGTGGTCATAATAATTTTGTAATACTCAGTTATAATTCACTACGGGGTATCTTGAAATTACTCCAAGATGTTGGTTGCCACTGAGAGATGTATACCTGGTGAAAGTGTATATATCCAGTTGTGGGAAGCAACAGCAGTGAATTTAGAGCTTTGAACGTGTTGCCTATGGTGGATAGGTGAATTCGAGTGTAGCTAGGAAGGTGAAAGTGGACTTGCCTTTACCGAAGGGTGCGGTTTACCTATATCGCTGAAGCTTATATATATTTGCTAAATTGCGCAGATAGCGAGCTTGTGACCGTCTACCATATCGTCTTTACGAATGATTGATGAGGGTGAAATTTCACCCTTGAGAATAGTTAATGAATCCAGATGAATTCATGGATATACGATTTCAAAGCATAATTATCGTACATCAGAACGTGATCAATACAATGAAAAACTAGGCTTGATCAACGTCGTCTTATCATAATGCAACGTAGAAATTCGACAAACCAAAATATTGCTCAAAAACAAAAAAAACATGAGTTGAAATTTTTATGCTATTTTAAATCTCATTATTGGCATTTAGTGAGGTTCTTCAGGAGCAAGGAAGGTTGTTTAGAAATATTTTAATAGAAAATACAACTCCTCCTCAACACCTTTCATTCTAAGGCGCAAAGGAGAAACTTGCGTTTAAGTTTATAATGAAATAAAATATTACAATGTTGTGTTGAGTGTAAAAAACATCAAACTAGGTTCAATCCTAGATTCAAAGTAGAATTAATAGGCCAACAAGTGCCATAGGATGTTTAATCGACTACTAGAAGACTTAGAAAAGCACAAAAATTTCAACTCGTAAAAGTAGGAGCGAAAACTTCAAACAAATTATTATTTCCAATAGTTTTCAACTCAAAATTGAATTTGTTTATTACACCACACATTTAAAAAATTCAATCACAATCATCGAATCATTTTTAAAATAAAGAAAATATCAAAATTGATGAGAAAAAAAAAATTATGAAGATGAATAAATATTATAAAGGTTCAAAGCTGTCTCTGCTGATGCGATGCCATTAACGAGAGACCTATGCAAAGGCTGACCATGCAAGTTAGTGTCCTGTTACTACTGCTCGTGTATATAATTACCCTGTATGAGAAGGACAGTATGCAGAATTAGAGGAGAGAGAATGCTCTACCATGTCAGCAATGCTCATTCGCTGCTATCGCGGACAGCAGCAGTTGCGAAGCAGAGAGACCTAACCCATATCCATTCAGTCACATTGTTACCCCTTTAACCCGGCTGCATTCAAATTCAACGATATATTTATGTAAACATACATATTTTAGTAGCGCCTTGTTGTGATTCACCAGATATTACAGTTATTTAATCTTATATATAACGAAAAGAAAAGAAAAATAGTATTCACATATGAAGAATAAAATTGTTATATATGCAGACATATTATAGTATATACAGGTACATATATTTTGTGGCATTTGATGAGCTAGAGAGCGTGAGGGTGAAAGTAAAATGGAAAACATTGAGGCAAAGCACTAGGGGTAAATATATACAGCCACAATGTTAGAGGATTCCCAAAAGAGCGGTCGTTCCTCGACAAAAGCGTCATAGGTATAATAAAACCATTAGAGTGATCCTCATATGTGCATTCAAACCGTATAAATATCCGGAGCATTGAGATCCCACACGCAATTTCCAACTTTTGCGTAACGTGTTCAACTCACAATAAATCCTAGCTGAAATCCATAATGGTGGTTTCAGACTTGAGCGATGTTTCACGACCGAGCACGTTTTTTTCTTTTGCTCTTTGATTATACTTTACTGTTTGAATTTTGATGTGTACTGTATAAATCCATTTATATATTGCTTAAGTATATACGGTCGAAAGTGTTTTTTTTTTTTTTTTTATTATTTTATTCAGTTAGGGATAGTGACGATGCCCACGATGAATTATTGAAAACATCACGTGGCTCACAGTTATTTTGAAGACTGAACCGATTTATGATTATAACTGTGCCAGATATAAATGCGGTTATAAGATAAAATAAATGATGGAATGAAAACTCTTTAGCAAATTTGCGAATGCGGAGAGGGGTTGAGTATCCTCAACGCGTTAAATGTAGAAATAGGGGCTTTTGGATTGGTTAGAGGGGTTAGAAAATGCTGCGGGCTCGTGTGTCGGTCTTTTTAGTTTGTGCAAAAACTACAGGTTATGTTACTACAGTGGCAGCTTATCGGAGCCTCGCGGTACATTAAACACGCCCGTGCCGTTTCTACCCCCTTCCTTCTTCTGATGTATTACCCCACTATAGACTGAGGGAGATGTGCAGAATATGATGAGACGAGAGCGAGGGAGAAAAATATATAGGAGCAGTTGCTGTCGGAGAGAATGAGGTGAGGCGCAAAAGGGAGAGTAGGATGTCTCTCGCAAAAAGATTATCTTGTCGTATTCAATATTCCTATTGAACGTTCGGGATGATAAATCGTTTTGGTCTGATAGCAAAAGACACGTCGTTTCCGGTAGTGTGTCGAGACTACTGTCTCTATATTTTTTTCTCTCTTTCGATTTATCTTTCAAATAGTTTGGTTGTATCTAAAAGACTGATATGTGTATATTTACTTGTTATTTTCATAAAAATGTAATGAAATGAGAATTTTGTACATGGGAGAGCAGCATTTTTTTGTCGGAACTGCGATGAAATTCGTAATCATTCTGAGACATTGATACTTTTAATTCAGGGAAGTTGTTGCATTTGTCAAATAAAAAATTTTATTCCGACATTTTTTCAATTAATAAATGCTTCTGATTATCTCTGGATTTTTGACCATTTTTTACAGATATATAAGTGAATAAATGGATAAATGAATGAATGAATAAATGAATGAATAAAAAAATAAAGAAATAAATAAATTAATTAATAGAGAAAAAAGTTTTGATATTTTTCTTTGTTAAATTATATTTGCAATTGTATAACAATTATTTATTTTCATTATCACTGCATTTTTGACTATTCTTTACAGACATATGAATAAACAAATAAATGAATAAATAAATAAACAAAGAAATAAATGAATAAATAAATAAACAAAGAAATAAATAAATAAATGAATAGAGCAAAAAGTTTTGATATTTCTTTTTGTTAAATTGTATTTGCAATTGTATAATAATTATTTATTTTTATTATCTCTGCATTTTTGACAATTTTCCACAAACATATAAATAAATAAATAAATGAATTAATGAATAAAAAAAAATATTTCGATATTTCTCTTTGTTAAATTGCATTTGCAAGTGTATAAAAATTATTCATTTTTATTTATTTAATATAAATTATTGATAATAAAGATGAGTTAATGTGGTAAATATTATTTAGATTGAAAAATATATTTTGATTGACATCACTGATGGTGAGAATAAATTATTCCCACACACACTTTTAATGATTTAGCAAAATAATATTTAAATGATATTTTACCAATGAAAACCACTTACTTTTTTTTTTTTTTTACTGAATATTTGTTGAGTTATTCAATTTTTATAATTTATTATTTCAAATATTGATCCCTTAATGACACATCACAATATCCAGAGATCATTAAAAATCTTCCGGCATTAACAGTAAAATATTTCGAAATTTGAATATTTAAAAAATTTTCAACACGAGATATTTGCTGAAATATATAAATAAAATTCCACTGAATAACTTCAAGGGATAAATTTACGTCTTAATTCATCCCCTAAGTGTAAAGTAAGCGAGTATTTTCTCGTTAATCGTTTTATCCCCACTTTTATCGTTGAAGACTTTATGTCATTGTCAGCACTGGGAAAATCGGCAGCCTCCTTTCGTGAGCTTTCTCGCGGGATTATAAGGGATGCGGATGGATGCTGAAAATTAATTAGGAACGACAGCAACCACTCATGCATAAAGAGCGGAAGTGACGGTAGAGGTCGGGAATATATAGATGATGCTGCTGCTGGTTCTAGTGTTGTAGATAAAAGGGGTAAAAGGGAAGATAGAAGCACGGTGTCCACTTCCGATTCAATGTAATCAACAGTTTCATGCTGAATACATCAGGAAATTAGTTAAATATACATACAAGAGTGTCTCAATTTCTATTAATAAATAACGGGAGGGTTATCCGGAACGTTTTTCACAGTTTATGAAAGAGCTGCGAAAGTCGTAAAATATATTCACACATCAGGAAAATATCACAGAACAAAATTAATTAGGTATAAATAAATAGCATTGATGCAAAGGAAATAATTCCGATTTCTGATACAGGATTTTATTGATTTTTAATTTAATTTTTATGAAAATGCGTACGAATAAATATTTAAATGTTTAGTTAAAGTATGAAAAATTGTGAGAAATTTTTGAAGAGGTCAATTTCGCTTACTTTTGAGAATTGATACTATTCTATTCGCATTATATTATATTCTGTATAGAAAGCCCAACACTGATGATGGCAGAGAATGGCAGAAGCCGAGGTTAGGGAGGATGATGTTAGTTTCCGCAGCATTGACGCTTAACAATACAGCCCTGATATCGAGCACAACACTGATCCCATTTGCAAACACACATACACACACACTGACACACGCACACACATATATGTTTCCTTTTTTTTTTATCAAACTCAGCTTTAGATTCACAACTTTGCGCGACGCCTCGACATTGTTGAAAGATCTCTATTCACTTTCTTCCCGGATGTTTTTTGCTGTATCTAAAATTTAGGAGCGAGCGTAAAGCTTAAAAGTTCATGGTTTTATTCGAGTGAAATCATTTATTATATACACATATGCATATATATTTTTTTGAGTGCTTTTTCTCAAAGTCCTCGATGTAGGAAATGAGGAATAATGGTTTGAAAATGAACAAACATTCAAGTTCTGTTGATATTTTATTGCTAATATTTCGAAGCAATTCGTTATATTTTTAAAATATTTGAAATAACTCATTAATGTCCTCAAACTATGCGCTATGAAACTCATCTATTTATATACACTAGTGGAAAAAATTAAAGGGTCAAAAAATTTTCTGAAATTTTTCCGTGTTTTTTGACAGGATGTATTTCAGTGAAAAATGGTCGCATCGAGTTTCAAAAAAAAGCATTTTGAAGCTCTGAGACTCTAGTTTTCAGATCTTGTGGTCAAAAAAATTTTAGGAGCCACGGTTATTACGTAATCTTAAGAAATAGCACAAAAAAAAAAATTCGCAAATTTTACTTTTTTTTTTTTTTTTTTTTTTGAGTTCACGAACTTAGGAAAATTTTTTTTAGCTAAGCCATCATTGGCATTGGATAGCTTGTTTATTCAGCTTCAATTCCTTTTTTTAAAAACCTCGATACGACCATTTTTCACTGAAATACAGCCTGTCAAAAAACACGGGAAAATTTCGGAAAATTTTTTGACCAAAAAATTGTCTTCTTTAAAAATTACTCGGGATTTCACTTGAACAATTTTTTATTTATCAGAAAATAAATATTATTACCGACAATGAAATTTAAATAATTTTTCAATTTTCATATTTGAAGATAAATAATTCAACAATCGTGAATAATCAGAAAAAAATAAAGCCATCAAAAATTTATAAAAAAAAAAAAAAGTTAAGCGATGTTTTTACTAAACAATGAATATTTTTTTGCTCCAAGCCATTTATATGTTAACAAAATTTATAAAAGTCATACGCACCACATCAATATATACATATGAATGGATTTTGTTTGGGGAATTCACATATACACCCCTACATACAATCATTTACCTCTCATCACTCTCATCATATCCCTCTGCCATTCATCCAACGTTCAGAAACCTTCCATGATACTGTAAGCGTCGATCAGTTGGCGTCACTATCAGTCGTTTCCGGTTCACCGGTCGTGACCAACCGGCATGGGTGGGAGAGACAGCATCACACGCAAGATGGCGCCGGTTTGCCGATGCACTGCAATCACCCTTGTTTGTGCATATGCGCCCGCGTTTGATTTACGGCCCTCGGTCAGAAAAAAATACACACCATAGCAAGCTCTGCTCGCCCCTAACCCCTTTATATCCTTCCGCCACCATCATTGCCATCATGGTACTATATTCAATCAGTTTTTAACTATTTTAAACAACATTTGTGCTAGAAAAAACGAGGAAAAAAAAAATAAAAAAAATAATTACAAAAATAAATAAACACACTGAAACATTTAACAATTTATTTTTTGTATTAGTTTAATTATTTATTTATTATTCATTGTTATTTAAATAATTGATAAATCATTTCAAACATAACTTTATTATCCTAAGAAATTTATGAATGAAATATTCGTGAAAAATATATATTTGAAGTAAAAATAAAAATAAATGCAATGTTTGAACGAAGTTTTTATGTACATATTTTTGAAATAATAGTCGACTGAATCAGTGGCCGTTTAGCCGAGTAAACAGACAGAAAATGGAGCGCAACCGCATATAAAGAGTCGATGATAACGGAATGATATACGACTAAACGTGAATAACAGAGGCAGAAATGAAATTGAGAGCGAATGAGAGGAAAAGAGATGGTGAGAGAAGGGTCGAGGATGCAGTAAAATTGCGGGGGTGACGTGAGCGTGGAACACTCACGGGGAATAGAGAGTGAGAGGGAGAGTCAGTGGGTATAGAGGATGGTTGGATAGGGGGGAAAGGTTTGGCGGTGATTGATCGGGCACGAGATAACGTGCGATATTCGCTCGGTGGGATTAAGTGAATGTGGGAACACTTCATAATTCCGGCGGTCAGTTCGACGGAAACTCTGTGGGTATATATCGTTCCGATTTAGTTGCATAAAACATTACAGTTAATTTGTTACATAAACATTTATAGTTATGGCTTGAAAAAAAAAAAATTAAGATAAAAATCGATAATTCTGTATTTTATTTATGAGAAAAAAGTGTAAAAAATTTATCATAAGATGATAAAAATAATTTTTTAAATTTAATGTACCATTATATTAAATTATTTTTGCCCGTTAAAAATGTCTGGATAATTTTTGTCTTCCAAACTATCTGGTTTATTATTCCATTATCAATTATCGATTCAATTTCGTTGAAAGTATCATAAAAATCGTCCATCTGTTGCCTTTTTTATCCATAAGAAAATTATCTATTCGTATAATGTAATCTGTGAAAGACGATAAAGTAATATTTAGTTGATGTAAATTAGCAAATGCCATTGGTTTTAATGACAATTAAATAATTTGTATGATATTTTAAATGAAAATAATTCAAAGAACCGCAAAGCAGAATGCAATTATTTTGAGATACATGCGGGATTAGAATAATCTTCTTTAGACCACCGTGATGAAGTTGATATCTGCAGTCTAGACATCCGATATAATTCCATGTACGTAATAGCCGGACATGAGGCTTTGAAATCCTTAAATTATTCAAGTCCCCGGGTTGTTAGGATGAGATTGGAGCAAGATCTACGTTCTGTGCTCGCATGGAATTTGCTTCTCTTGTTAATTTGCTCTCTACTATTCTATCCTACATGATATACGTGCATATTATTGGTATTTGTTATTTGTTCATTTTAGGATTTACTATTCGATATGCCCCAATTCCCAATCGATTAATATTACCATTTACTTTTGAACAGCTCAGAAATTCTACGCTATTAACGCAGTTTATCGATGCGTAACACTTGAAAGACGAAGAATATATGTATTTTAATTAGATTTAATTAATGTCGCGTTAATAATTTACAAGAAAGGTAAAGACGAGAGACTTTAATGCTTCATGCGCACAATGAAAGTTGGAATTTATCACGATTTTATTATTTACACGCGAGTGAAAGTTTATTTATTTATTTTAAAGTTAACCCTTAATGTGTAACGTCTTTTTCAGTACCTTAAATGTATAACGCCGGGTATCTTGTGTTCCATGCTTAAAAAAAGTACATTAAAGTGTTCTAAAAAATCTGAAAAAATTCATGTTACCTTATTAACTATCCTACTTTAAGGATCAATTGATATATTGCCAATATTTTTATTTGTTTGAACTATATATTTATATATAAACAAATAAAAACCTTCGAGCTTCAGGGGACAGTCACTTTCGCTAAGGCACGAGTGACTCGAGCTTACACGCAGTAAGATTTAAAATAAGGAAAAGTATAAAAAAGTATTTACGTCCAACATAGAAAAATATTATTTTATGGTTAAAGCTCATGGATATTAAGTTGTTATTTATTAATTATTACTAGCAATGAGTATTTCCAATCATAAGGAGCAATTAAAAGTTGGTATAGTTATTTAAAATTATCAGAAATAGCCTCAGGATAGGTTGTGTAAACTGACCGGGTTAGTAATAAGTTTTCGGACCGTGGCTCAAGGGTTAAAACTGAATTTCCCGCTTCAATTAGGCACATCCGTTCGGGTTGCCAATCCATTACAGCATTAGGATCATGTGATGTGTGAGATTGAATTCAATTTGTTTAGGCCGGATGTATAAACTCTGTTTAATTTATAAGAGAAAACAAAAATTTCTTGGTTATTTTTTCAAAGTTAAGTAAACAAAATGATCCATTGCACGTTCTCTATGTTGTATGAAATGTGGGTATAGACGTTAGTGGAGAAAATAGAGTTAGTGACGGGGGGAATATGGAAGGTGATTCTTGTGACTCGCGTAGCCATAAAGTTTGATGTACGTTTCTTTAGTTAAGGCAGATAGTATCACGTTGGCGCGAGAATTCGCATTAGAAACGTAAAGCTCCCTGGTAAAATGAGGAGTTACGGATGGGTATTTCACCTTTTATGCCTGTTATAGTCATCCGCTTGTCTTGGGTATCATGACGAATGTCTCTCTACGTCCGTTTATATCGCTATATAACTGTCCCATTTTTCTTAGGACTAAAATTGAGAATTATCACTGACTATATTTACCAATTCACATATCGTACTCACATACCAAAAACATATCACAGTTAATTAATAATTTCGTAATAATTCATTAAAAAAAAATTAACAAAATAATATTTATCATTACCAATGCAAATGGAATTCATTTCTCTGGGTCGTTTACTCCACTCTTGTCTGCTCTAATCGACTCCCACTTATTCTCCCTCGTATAATATTTAATTTTTAATTTAAAGCAGTATTCAAATGTGGCCATTTTTTTTTTTCATTCATTTTTGTAGCTTTTTTCTTTCTTGTTCCTCTTTTTCCCTAATGGGAATACAATTTATATTGTGGACTATCGTGGTTTATTTTACAATTATGCTAAATATTCCACGTGCCTGTTACCCCCCCTCATTTCATCCCTATTTATTTTTTAAACGACAAAAAAGAAAAATTCTGAAATATCTTTTATAATATTATATTTTTCTTTAATTATTCGAGTGTCTCAAGATTGCAGCAGATATTTATTTCATAAAATTATTTTTCCGTCCACTTTAATTCTCAATAGCACACTTGTGCTTAGATATATATTGCACAGCCTAAAACATGGTCATAGAATACTGTATATAGATATACATATAACGAATCTATGTACATCTATACGCTCGGTTAAGACAGACAAATGTGTTCTGGTCAGTCGGGGCCGGTACGCCAGTGGGAGAGAGATTTACAAGTTTAGTTAGCGGCGATCACACCCCCGGGATTCAGTCGGGTGATAGCTCGTTCTGCCATTCTCATACTCTCTCTATTTGTCTTTCTCTCTCTCTTTCTATTTATCTCTTTCTTCCTCTCGTTCCCAATATTTTGAATTTGTCATATCAAATATTCGTATCTTATTATGGAAAATCAAATTTTATTTTCATATGTTTATAAATTTTGAATTTGAAATAAAGTTTAATGTGAAGATGAGCTTTTCAGTGATTTAACTCAATGGGTAGGCACTTGTTAGAATTATTTATACAGATTATTTAAATTGTGATGAATTGAGGACGTTCGTTAGTGAAATTTTTTAGTAGATAAATTTTTTTTTTTTAGATAATTTAAGAAAGTTATTAAAGATCAAAAATTAAATTTTTAGCATAGAGCTTTATGGAGAATTAGTATTTTATGTATTTAAAATCACAAAAAGTATATTGTAAGAGTAGATACAATAATAAATAATGTTTAAAAATATTCTTTGAAATATGTAGTTTATATAACTTCACAAAAAAACAGGTGTTGACGAATGTTTAAATTAATTATTAATTATTTTAATAAAGATAATTAAAACTGTTTTGGTAAATTTTGATAAATGGAGTCAAATCAATTTTTAATGTGGATCAACTGATTTTTTAAAATAAATACCTTAAAAATAATTGGTACATATAAAAAAAATTATAAATCATTGTAAAATTATTAATATATTTTACAAATTTTTTTAAGCCTCATTTTGACTCTAGCGTAACTCACGAACGTCCTTAAGTGAAATTATCTTTGATGTGATGGATTATGATTTGGATTTTTAATGAATTCATTCGGTATAGATGACTGTAATTTAATGTAATGTTGAATATCATATCAGTATCTTTCACGCACGAAATTTGAATCTAGAAACTATTATCATAGCTTTACAAAAGGTCTTGTGTTTGCCAAGGCCACGATGTAATATGTTATGTATATATAACAAAAATTTACTGGGTGTGACGGTGAAATTTTACGATGGACATTATTTTTATTCTTGATATATTATTCCATAAAAAAAAAAAAACATTTAGTTTGATTTGTATCTACGATATATTTAAACATTTTTGACAGAACAATTTTTTTTTCTTATAAATATATCAAAGATTAGGTAGTTGATTTTTCGATAATAAATTGTTGTAATCACATTTGATCAGAGTCCAACAAATGATCAAGTGAATACTGATGATTCACAGCAACTAAAAGCCATTGAATAAATGCGAAATGTTTTAGAAAAAATAAAATTAATCATCCTATTCCCTTATAAAAATCACCACAATAATTAAAAAATTTTGAATGCAATAATTTATTTATAAAATTACTCATATTCCACACCATCAGTTTATACAAATAGAATTAATTCGAAAGTAAAAAAAATGAATTCGAGAACTGTAACAGCCACAGAATGAACGACACGAACAAATCTCCGGGCGTCGCCTAACCGTTATAGATAACCCACACCATTACGTATCATTTTTTTCTGTCTCTATCGCTTATGAATGGTCCACCATACGTGGATAAGCCGTGGAGGAAATCGTTTTGTAGAGGGAGGTAAATATATTGTCCTGAGGACCGTCCAAGCTCCCTCGAGCATTCGTTTAAATTATTATATATATCCCCACCAATTTTTTATTATCATGGAAAATCCGTTATACATCTACAGAGCTTGTAACATAAAAGCAGTTATATTTAGAAATCAGTGAATCGTGCTAGTAGTGATAGTACGTGAGAGTTTACCAGTAGAAATGGCCTGTCTCGAGTCGGTCCGTTAGCGTCGGCCTAAAACCCAACATGTCCCATAATGGGAAAATTTGCGTAAACGGTAGGATCATTAAACCTGCCAGCTCTCTCACCCATGGACCTTGTCATGGTGCATGAGTGTGTGGCAACGAGACACTGTGGAGGATGAATGAGGGACAGTGACAGTTAATAGGAGAACAGTGAGACAAATAGAGAGAAGAAGAAGCGAGTGAATGTGAGATATAATTTGTTGTAATATCAATTAAATTGTATACTCATGATTATAACCTAACTAATCACTTTAAATGACTCAATTATGATGGTAAATTATTGCTCGATGATATTATATTATTTATAAACTTGTATTTAATTTATTAATTATTTTTATTATGGCGTTATTGAATTTTAATTTTAACGATTGAATATTAAAAATGAAAATGTTTTGTTTCTTTTATTTAATTGTAAAGATTTTTGGATAGAATTATTATTTTAATTTGTTGCTATTGCGTGTTTAAGGTAGGAGATGATTGCTAAGGTACATCAGGTTTTTGAAAATGTTTATATAGAAATAGAAACATGTGGCATGTGTTAACATTAATACAATCCAGAGGTTGTGAGCAGCAGTGTAAACCGGAAGTTCAGACGACATTGCTGGTTAGAGAAAGCACAAGTTTGGTAATTATTTAACTAAATTGCGAGGCGGCATGTGTTTAGTGATGGTGGCACTGGTACTAAAGAAAAGTCTCCGAATTAATGTCATGCTATTAATTATCTTTATTACCTTGCTGTCGAGAGCAATTATTTTAGCAACATATTTGGCTCAAACAATCGCGATGCGGAAATAGAGTATTGTCTTTTGTTTCTTTTTTATTTATTTTTTTTTTAAAGATATCAATTGTGGTAGAAGGTTAATTATTTTTATCAATTACATGGTAACAATGTGAAGTTGAATACTTTATATAAAGTTAAATAATCGATAAACGCTTGTTAAAAGAGGGCGATGAAAGAGATCATGAACAACATGAGAACTTTTATTATTTCTTTTTTGCTCTTTTGCGATCAACCTTTTCTGTGTTTTTCTTTTTTTTTTTTTTTACAAACGTGCGGCGAAAAATGAATGTTTATTTTGTCGATTTCCAGCCTGAGGTGGTTAAAGTGAGAGGGAAATCATTCGTGGCTCAGATGTTTAATTAATTTTACTTTACCTTGTGAATGTAACGCAAAAATATAATAAGTTCTGACATGAAAAATGAGTGAAGGGATGTAGGTTTAAAAATGTCTCGACCATCGTTGGGATGCATTAGTAATTTTTTTGTTTGTGCTTTGTCCATTCTCCACTTTCACTACACCCCATTGTGTACACACACGCGGTTTTTTTTTTTCATATCCCTCTTTTAATTTCGTTTCCCTTCAACGATTGTTTTTTTCTTCTCCATTTTTTTTTCTGCCATCATCCGTTTTGATTTAACTGTTTTCTGTTAATTATTTCGCGCTTGAAAATTCAATTCAGTGGAAAAAAAGAAATAAAAAATCCAACCAAAAAAAAAAAAAACGCCAGAGCAATCACACCAAATAAAATAAATAAATAAATAAATCTAAATTATAAATTTATATTTTTCTTTACTATATAATTTTTTTTCTTCACTTTCAATATATTCCAAAGAATAATATCCATTGACCAATGGCGTTATCGTTGTTCGTCCATTATTTAAACCATCCCAATATTTTTTCCCCCCTCATACGCATTATTCATATTCCGTTTTGTTTATTTATACCTGTCACTCTTTTAGGTGAATCATTAGTGTACAGTTTACATTTTTAATTCGGACGAGAGATTGTGAGTGCACCCCAAGAGTGGAGAGGAAGCACCCTCAGAGCAATTCGTTTCCGTTTTTTCTTCCGTCGCAGACCTTCTACTGATTCTACTCGACGAATATTATTTTTTTTTTCTTTTTTATTACCTCCCCTGTCTCTCTGATTTCATATTTTTCTTTTTATCTTCATTATTTTTTCCAAGCCCCAATGCCACTAAGACTGAAATCCGTTCGCGCGCTCGCGGCTTCCGGGATTTTTCTCGAACAACCGGAAATTAATCGCCCGAGCGATAAACACGGAGATAGAGTGTGCATTTTGGATTTACCCTCTTTCCATATTCCCTCTCTACTCACCCCTTTTCTCTTCTCACTCTCGTTGTATACAGAAATTTCTCTCATTCACTATATACTTTATATATGTACATATATAACGATACAACAATCGGATTATTTTGAAAGCTATTTCAATAGTTACCGGATACAAGAAATAGATAATCGATGCCTTTTATTGCATTGATATATAATAAATTGTATAATATAAATCAACATTAACATGCCACGATTCTATTTCCAACGTCAACATCGTTTTCCATCCAAACTCCTCATTTTCCTATCCCGTCTACCTATGACCATCACTGTGCACTCTTGAAATCGTTCGCATACAATTCCCCTTCACTACACACCGCGATACCTACAACTGCTTTATTAGTTTGTTCATCCGATAAATCAGAGCGTAGATCAATTTAGCTTTTCCGTCGGTTACCTATTTGGCTCGAATCCGATTATAAATTCGTGATTCGCTAGCAATTTAGTCAATATATACAAATGAATGGTGTTCTATCTAAACTTGTGTCATTCATCTCGTTATATCCATCGCGAATAATTATCTCTTGTGGTATAATTATTTTATAATTCATAAATGCAATTCCAATATCAATATTAATAGTAAAAAAAAAAAAAAAAAAATAATAAAGAGATTTATTATTTGAATAGTTGAATCAATTTAATTCTTATTAATTTTATTTAATTAAATATTTATCTTCATCTTGATTCATATTAAAAATAATAGAATGAATATATCCAAGTGAATAAAATTTTAATTCAAACGAATTTCTACATTTCTAAATATAATATTTAATTGAGTGAATTTAGTAGCTCCTACTGGCTTACTATTTTCCAAAGTGGAAACGTATTAAAGAACTATTTACTCGATAAAACGGCAGTTATTATGGAATAATTATAAAATTTGTATTACCTAAAGAGCCACATAATTATTTAGCTCTGTATATAATCCTCGATCACACAATTTATACGTGTATTTGACGTGCAATCTTTCGTATTAATGCTGTATTTATATGAGTGTTCTATATAATATATACATATATACATAATTTCTGTCAGATTATTGCAAATATGTAGATATATGTATGCATATCCACACATTTATTCGAATATGTATAAAGGGGAGAAGATGAATCACATGCATGCGAGTGAGATGAAGGGATGCATTTGGATTTGAAGGGTAGAACAGGGTTGGTCGAGCAATTAGCGAGCCGTCAGTGGCACAGTGGCTCACAGTTTAGTGGGTACCACTGTAGACACAGGCATCATTGGCTAACATACAAGCTAGGTTCTCTTGCTCAACTGACCAAAGGACTCAACCTCCGTTGAGTAATAGGAGAAGGATTGAAGGCATGGCTAATTAGAATAATCATCTAATATTCGTAAGGTTCACAGTGGTATTGGCTGTGACGTTCTATCAATTTGTTCATTGTTATGTAATGTGTGTATAGTAGGGAAACTCAATGGACGGTGGAAAGTGAAGCATGTTTAGAGTGGTGGGTGTTTGTAATTTTCCATTTTCTATTTAATTTTTTTTCTTTGGATTTCTGTAGCTCGGTAATTGATAATTATAAAAATATGCTCATAGCATATTCTTGTAGGGAATCGAACGCTCTACAAAAAAGGGCTCTTACACTTTTTTGATAGAGGCAGCCATTTTGGAAATATTCAAATCCAAAGGAACAAATGTATGAAATTTCGACTTTTTTGTTATTAAATCGATACATTTGGAACTTTGAGTTTAAATATCTTTGGAATGGCTGTTTCTATAAAAAAAGTGTAAGAGCCCTTTTTTGTAGAGCGTTCGATTCCCTACAAGAATATGCTATGAGCATATTTTTATAATTATCAAGTGCCGAGCTACAAAAATATAAAAAAAAAAAAATTTTTTTTCACATATCATTTAAATAAAAAATAGAAAATTACATAGAGCAACCCCTAGATATCAAAGTTAAGGGCGGATTTAATATTTAAGCTACTGATGAGTTGATGGAGACAATTGATTTGTGAAGATTGAATATTTTTTTCTATGATTTAAAATTATTTATATAGTTTCAATAATGGGTCTTTGGCTCCTGGATAATTATTGCCACATCGAATAGTAATTTTTAGCAAGTTGAATAATTTTCACTGATCAGTTCTGCATAAAATAGCTCATGAAAATTAATTTTGTTCGTCTAATGTGATAATTTTTTTTAACATTCAAAAATTTTATTAAACTAAAAAGTGATTCACATCATACAAAGTTTCTTATGCTTATTATACCTTTTAAATTACCAGAAACAAATAAAATATTATTCTATTAATTTGTAGTAATTATTATAAATATTTATTCACTTTTCAATCAAGACAAATAAATTAATTTAAATGTTATTTGAAGATTGCAAAATATATAATAATTTTTTTCTAAACATACAAATAACAAATATTCTCTTTTATAATTTTATCACGTATACATTTATAAAAAATTAGTAAATATTTTCATAAACAATTTTGAATAAACCTCAACAATAATAAATGAACGTCTCACTGTCAATTTAATTTCGATATTTCGTTAATTTTGTTCTCATCAATAAAATAATAATAAAGAAAAATATTTTTTCATAGAAAAAACAAATATATTTTTTAATAGTAAACAAATAATTTGAGAATACCGTTCACAGGCATTAACTATTGAGGATATCGTTTGACGTGTGGGCACAGCATATGCAATTATAATTTTAATTTCGAAGGTATTTAATAAAGGGGGATTCATCGTTCCCTGATGGTCTATATACAAATGCGCTTTCAATGTATACACACATGAATATTCTCTTGTATATATACAACCATCATTTGCGCGCGTGTACCCCCGCACCATCACTTCAACCCTCTCTCTATGCGGACTAATTAGTAATTACGGCTTGACAGCCGACCATTTCAACTCGCTCCGGCTCGCGGATGCACCGGCCCTTGGCAACGCGTTGCACTCGGTTGCATCCCCCAAACCACCCTTGTGAATGCAGCGAGAAAGGGCGGAAAAGTGAGGGGGGATAAATAGAATTTTTACCTTCACCCAATTTTTTTTTTTTTTTTTTTTTTTTTTTTTTTTTTTTTTTTAAATTATTTTCACGTCTAAAAAAAGAAACATAAGAAATATATTTCAAAATATTTGTTTATTCTCACATATGTTGAGAAATTGAGTCAAAATAAATTATGATGAATTTTTCTAGCTAAAAAAATGTTTTGATAATTTTGTGAAGAAAAATTAATGGAAATAATTTTTTTATTGATTAATAATTTTCGATTAATATATACACGGTGATAAAAAGATGGAAACGAGAGTTGTATAATGACCGATAACAGAGAAAAAAATGTAGTGAGGAATATCGATAGTAGTTTAACAAGCGAGAATAATTAAATTAAAAACAAAAAAAAAATGTTTTTTTTTTTCACTTTTTCTCCTTGATATTGCATCGCTCTTTTTTTGTCACATTTATTTTTGTTTTATTTCATTAGTTCACTCAATGAGTTCACCAATTTTATTCAATTAACACTGTCCACGTCATGGACATTGCGAATTCAATAGCAGTGGAATTAAATTCCAATTATTGAATTATAAAAATAAAAATAGCATCGAATAATATACACTTGGATTGCTGGTGCCGTAAAATAACTACCACATCTGCACATTAAACCACTCAACAATACTTAATCTCTTTGATATCAAAGTAAAAAAAAAAAAAAAAAAAAACAGTTGAATAAATGAAAAAAAAAAAAAAATTTGAATTCAATTTTTATAAATAGAGAGTTTATTGGACTGTAGTTAAACTTTTGCCCACATCAAAGAAACAATATTACTCTACAGCTCTTTCTCTCTGTCAATCTCTATACTCAGTGTTTACTGTGAGCCTCCCTTATCGCTAAAAGCAAAGTAACTAACAGACAAATGGAAAATGGGAGCGACCCATATGCAACATCCCTTTATTCTCTAATTGATATCACGGACCGCAGTTAACAAAAATCATAGCCACAGTACTGATACAAACGCCAATAAGTGGGGATAGAATATCACATGGGATATAAAGCAAAGCGGGTGAAGAGATGAAGAAGGGGTTGGTGGTGGCAATTTTAAACAGTCCGTGGTGACTCTAGCTAGTGAGCCGGAGCGTGCAATGATTGATGCTGGCCCACGTGGTGCTTGTGAACGCCGGGGGAAGTTGAGAGTATTTTCATTGGGATGAGGAAGTTATAGGGTGGGAAAATTTAATTAACGTAAATGCCGCCGCCACGGTCGGCTCTACACACCGTGTGCGGCGATCGCTCATATGCGACCCTCTACACTCTCTGCCCCTCAAAACCGTCATCCCTCTCTGTTGACCACCGGTTTGGGTTATTAAACACTGGGGCCACGCTATGAACGACGACGGTTAAGCATTTACAAGTCCAAATTTTCTCTCGATATCATCAATTGATCCGAGCTTTTATACCTCGCTGCAAAGTTTTTTTTTTTATTAATTTTCTTAATCATAAGAAAAATGTTTTTGATTATTTATTAATTATCATATTTAATTTCAGTTGTGAAGTTGTGATACATTTGTTGAGATAAATATAAAAAAATACTGGATGGTAATTGATAGGAATTTCGGATATTTATTGTTTAGTGATAATCTAAATATTTTATATCGGAAGAGAAGTTATGAAGAATTTATTATTTATTGTGGGAGGAATTTCGTCGTGTTTTGAATGTCAATATTTAATTTGGCAAGTATTTATCTATAATATAAATTTTTAAAATATGTACTGCACTGAAAATTTGTAATAATTAATTATTTTTTCATACTTTTGCTATTCCTTACTTAGGAAAAACCCACGAGCTTTCAAATAATGAGTTCGTACCAGAGTATTTCTTTCGTAAAATTAATAAAACTTTTAAAAATATTATTTGGCTTACAATTCGTGTTAAAAAAAATCTCATTGACAATTTATTAATTGTTTATTATTATTCAAAATGTTAAAAAAATCTTAGTCGTAGTAGATAATTAAATTTTTTAATTACTAGTATTTAATTATTTAATTAATTCAATTGACATAAATGGAAATTAAATAATTCGATAATTCATTCGTTGAAATTTTATTTTTAATAGATAAATTATACATCTATAAATTTTTTTTTCCCCATGCATGATGATCTAGAGCGCGTTTCACTGTGAAATCACCCACCATAAGTCATTACATCCCCTTACACTATATATTTTTTTTTTTCATTGGTTTTCTTCCATATTTTGCCTCTTTCTACTTTTTCCAATTATTTCCCTTATTTCTGCCTTTCTTATTCCGACGCTGGGCTTTACTCTGCTCATTGCCCATCGCAATCTCGTAATCGACTTTGCGAAACAATTCTATAATCCCTTAAACTTAATTATGGGTCGAAATGAGGAGGGAAGTAGGGTTGGGATGAATGCAGAGGGAATAAGGCGGAACTCGAGTTAACTCAAGCTACAAACAAGAACAATATCTTATCCTCATGGCCAAGAGAACTTTGTTAGAGTCGTTTTCTGTCCCACCTTCTCTCGTTTTCTCTCTCACCCTTTTGCTCTTCAATGCTCACTTTGCCTTGAGGCCGAGTGCTGAAGTGAAGAAAAGAGAACTCGAGAAAGACTGGGAAACGGGAGAGGGTCGTAGCAACGATAGAAAAAAAAAAACAAAAAATAGGTTTAGAAGTGGATAGACAGGACGTCAGACGACGACCGGCCTCTGGCCAATGTAATCGCTTGTAAAAATGTAATAAAGGATCAAAGTTGTGCACACACAGCGGATATTATACATCTATACTATCAAGACATTCCATTGGTTTTCTTTTCCCCACTCAGCGCGATCATATTGCCAATTATTTTCATAAATATTTATTTTATGATTGCTAAAATAATAGGAGAAAAATTATGGGTGTATAAACTAATCACTGAGTATAATTGGAAAAATATTTAGGAATAATAAATATTAGTGAGAATTAAATTGATTTATAAATACATGTGGAATATTTATGATTAAATGAATTAAGAAATTAATTTTTTGAGTTAGTTAATGATATTGTTAAATGTTAATGAAAGACTTGAAAATGTTTTGATAGTATTGAAGTAAAATTTTAGAGATATTCAAAACATTTTCTGCTTAATGAAGAGAGCTTAATATATTATTCAATATTGTTATATTTTTTTTTTTCAGTTTGGGCCGATGGCAAAGTGGAAACAACGAAAGAAGTCAGACGAATATTTTTCTACTTATTCATATCAAAGATATACTTGATATACATGCTGTGCATTCTAAATGTAATATCTTGATGTCTATATGTATATTGAATCAGCGAAGGACAGCATATCAATAAGTCGTCCCCTCAGGCGTTCACCTTGTCTCTTCACTTTTTCAATAGTGGATGAAGAAATACTCTTTTACATTGTAAGAGGAAAAAAAAATATACATATAATTTTTGTTGTGGAATGTTCATATGATCACTAGGGAATTTTGAATCGTTCTTGTAATTTAATTCAATTTGCGTAAAAATTATTTGAAAATAAATCTGACAATCCACTTGTCAATTACGAATTTTCTCGAATAATTTTCGCTAGTTGAACATTTAATATTTAGGATGATTCTTTGAGATCTGTTGTAAAATTAATTTTATCTATTTCCAACATGGTTTTGTTCTTAATTTTACATTATTATTAATTCGATTATCAACTGTCATGAATTTTTAAATGTGTCGCAAATTATTGAATGAAAATTATTGATCAAAACATTCTTCGAGCTTGCGATATATTTATAATAAAATTATTCCACATCATTCATCGTCTAAAATAGTTAATAATATCATAATGCTCACTGATTATTAATTAGCAATATCACTATTTAAATTTCTAAATTTAAAAATAAAAATCAGTAAAAAAAAAAAAACTTGAATCAAGTCTCAAATCGACTTGTGTTAAAGCTATTGATATTCTTACAAATAATCAAAATTTTGGACTTGATACAAGGGAAAAAGGCAAATTGATGGAGGAATAAACACCTCAAAGCTACAAATGTCTTGATCCAAGTCTAAGAAATGTCTTGATCCAAGTGTAAACATGATTTAATTCAAGTCTGAAAATTTCTAAGTTTAAATTTGGAATTTTCTCGTTGTAAAATTAATCATTCGAACAATATCTCAAATCAATATTAATATTAAATTGAATTTCACTCTTATTGTTTAATTGATGAATTAATTAAATGAATAAAAATTTGCTCAAAAATTACACACCCTTAACGTACAGTCGATACAAAAAGTATAAAATTATTGTTCAACGTCGCTTTTATTTTGTTATTCAATTCATGTAATAAATAAATAAACATCACATAAAACAACTTATACACATTTTTTAAATTATCTATTTTCTATTTCTCATTTCCATTTATAGAAAATCATTAGTAAATATAATTTCAACAAATCCCCATTGAAAATTAAACAAAATTTAAATCAAGCTTAAAAAAATCTTCGATCAAGATTTTAGAAGTTTTGAATCAAGACTAAAAACAACTTGAATCAAGTTTATTTTCGACTTACCCCTTTTTACAACTGATTTAACTCAAGACAATGTCTTGAGTCAAGCATATTTCAGACTTGTATCAAGATTATTTGAGTCAAGTCTGAATCGCGAACTTGATTCAAAACTTTTTTTTTTTTGAGTGCATAAAACTCCACATAAAAAAAAATTTATTCAACTAACAAAGAGATATTTTTCTTCATCATAAATATATTAGAAAAATACAAAATACGGTTAGGAAAAAGTTTCATTTAAAATTTCGGAATTTAATGAAATTATTTTTTATAACAACGATAAAAATCTTAATTTTCTTCACGGATGTATCGCTCAATCGATTGTAACTTTATCTCAGCAACATAAAACGCCGCATAAGAGAAAATCTATGGTAAACACTCATTGATGATACGTCGTGATGGGATAAGAAATCATTGAACTCACTCCCTCATGTCCATTTTCATCCTCCTGTTCTCTAAGTGTTTAAGCTTATCTCATTTATTACCCTGTCTTGGTTGTTCTTCTTTCGTATATAAAAGTAGTAATACAGCATAGCACGTTCATCGATTATTTCACAACTTGTAGATACCAAAGGCGAACAATGTCTTTGTTTTCACCACAGCAGTATAAGTGATGACAAAGGGGAACGAACACAAGTGGCTTTCGAAATAACTCGACTTTTTAACATCACTCGAGAGAAATGTAAAAAAAAAAAAAGAGTCAACGAATCATACAATAGTTATTTTTTCATTTCTTTTAGTAATTTTATCTTTACAGCATTTCATACATTAAAGGGACCATATTATTTTTCTTGCTGAATAGACAATGAAAAACATGGATATAATTGAATAAGAAAGCAAGCTGTAAAGTAGAAAATGGAGTTGGCAAATTTAGTGATAAGAACGACTTTGCTCGACGTATTGAAAGTGTGAGTGTGTATATGCTTACCTGAGCATCACGTTGGCCAAGCATGAAGCAGTCTGTTTAGAGGGTTTTGTGAGATAAGGCGAGGGGTATAAACGTCTATGAGATAAGGGCAGTTTACACCCTCATTGTGGACAGTTTGTCTCAAATGAACTGACTGAGGTAAACTACAAAAGTTTAGTTGTGTATTTTGTATATTATAAAAGAATTTTTTTCTTTTATTATTTTCTAATACGCCAATGCGATAATTGACTTTTAAAAATAATCTAATTTATAAGGGAGAGGATAAATTTTTCTTTTTGTGTCAATTTTTCGTGTAAATACCTATTTTAAATGGTGTTCTATATACCAAAAAAATTCTGTCTCGCCATTCTAAATTCTCGTTATCTCGTTCTTTTCGACAGTAATGTGCCAGAGTATTATATAGGGAGCAAGCGAGCTTGCACACGCATCTCTTGTTCTCTTTATATGTATATTGCGTGTGGCAAGTCAACGGTGGCAAGTCGGTGTGCCGTTTAGCGTCAGATAGCGGAAACGTATGAGAGACGGGGGACATTGCTACTCTTATCTTAAGGGTAGCCACTCAATAGCGAAATGTTCGTTGCGATTTACGTATGTGTATATACTAAGGTATTTTCATTCTATTCGTGCTGACTTTGTTTCGGAAACAACATTCTATTTTCTTATATTACAGTGGGAAAAGTTGGGCTAACATAGAACCCTAATAAATTCAGATAATTTTACATTTTCAAACACTTTAAATAATTTTCAATAAGATTTAAAGCTTGAAAATATTTTTTTTTTCTTTGGCCGCCTCAATGCTCCACACTTTTAGCTCTTTTTAAAATAATATTACAGTAAATATATTCAAATAAATATTGACATTTAATAAGGGTTGATAATGATATAAAAAATTTGTGAAGTTAATATTTTTAATTAATTAATCAATTAAATTAATTAATTATTTAGCTCATCAAACGTAAATAGATGAGAATAATAGTAAAGAATAAATGTAAAAAAATAACTATCAAAATTTATATAAAAAAAAAAAAAAAATTTATAGTGAAGTTTAATTTTTTTCAAAATCTATTTTATTCAAAATTAAGTTGTATATTTTATTATTTAGTCTTTATGTAAACAAATGATTTGAAATATTATCTTAAATTAGTTGAATTATATATTTTTTTTATTTACAAATACATTTTTGAAATATCCAACTCAAGAAAAGACAAGTCTCGGGAGCTTCCTGGCATGCTTTTTCGCCAAAGCATAAATTAATAGATAATGCATAGTTGGCGGATATAACAGGCTGCTTTAAGGTTAGTTGTAGTTGACTGGTGCTCGAAAGAGAAGGTAGATAAAGAGAGGAAGTGCGGGCGTGATTCGGTCTACGCGAAAAGCCTTCGGGGTAGGTGCTTGCGGTAAATCTAATAATGTTGTAATGCTGTTACTGCGTCCCTCAAAGTTGCCCTCATAAGTTAACCTCACCCCGTCGCACATTTTCCTCATCCTGAGTTCCCGTCAGTACATAATCAACAGTAGTGTATATGTTAGAGCAACGGCGCGTTTGCCATACCGAGAATTTCTAACGCGTGCCACGCTTGTTTTACTCGTATGCAGCTAAAGTCATTGAATTAAAAATAAATGCATACCATAGAGAAACGAGGGCGAAACTCTGTCACGGTATGAGAAAATATATAAAATGAAATGAGAATAAAAAAAATAAAATAATTCAACAATTTTCAATACGATTGTATGTCAAAGGAAATGTCAAACAATCAACAGATTATTTGCATTACTATGTTAACTGGCTATGTACATTTATATATATATATGTGTATAAATGTATTATAGATAAAATAAATTCCTTTACATACTTTCAACTTATGCAGGAAAATCATGTGGAATTCAAAGACCGCAAATTATTTTATCTATAACTTTTTTTATAGATATTTCTTTTTTTTTTTTTTTGGATGCATTCTATAGAGCAAAATGTTTTTATAAAGTATACATTTTTGCGTTAGATAATATTATTAATGTAGTTGTGATATCAAGTAAATGTTTGGTCATTTCGAAATACTGTGAAATTAAAAAAAAAGAAATATTTTTTTATATTATCAAAAAATTTTACTTAAAAAAATTTTTTTATTCTATAAAAAACCTATGAGACTTTAAAGTTTTGTGCTTTTTTTTAAAAGCCCCCCAATATCATTAAAAAGCTTGACGAAATAAATTTACACATCATAAAATATTTTTAATTATCAAATAAATTTAAAGATACAATAAAAAGATAAAAATACAAATAAAAAAAAAAAAAAAAATAATAATCAACAAATATTATTGCAGAGAATTGTGTAAAATTGTTTCTGTATAATAACAGACATGTCATGAGCCACAAGGAAGCCCATCATACATGTATATTCACCTAGGGGTTGTCCTGTAAACTATGTGATGTGCAAAAGTTCAGCACAACTTCATAACATCGGCGGTTGGAGAATGGGATAAAGGTAGAAAGGGCGATATAAGATGGGTCTTGAAAGTAGCTCGGTCGTGGAAAGCATGAGACGACAATATAAAGACAAAGAGAGATAGAAATAACCCAATGAACAGCAGTATAGGTGGTGGATGAGGGTAAATTTGTTCTAGCGTGAGCTTACATGAGTTGCGTTAAGTACAAAGGTGCCCGAGAATAGCAAACTATATAAATATACATATATGTATTATGTATATACGAATATAAATATATATGTATCTAAATGTCTATGTACATGAATAGTTACAATATATGGATATATATTAGTGTAGAACAACTATCGTTATGCTGATAACAAGTTTCATCCAAACTTTCGAATGCCACAATTGTCATACGAATTATCTCACTCTACGAAAATTTTGTAAGTTTTATTGATAAAATATGAATACATTTATTTTATTAGTGTAATAAATTTTATTTTCTTCTCTAGTCGTATGGATAAAATGTTGATATAATTTTTTACTTGACTTAATTTTATTATTTGTTATAGAAAATATTTAATTATTTTTCCATTGGAATGTTTTAAGTATATTTTATTTTTCAATTCTCGTCGTCTTATGATTATCTTTTTGTATGATATTTAATGTGATTTATTTGGGTTTAATGTAATTTTGTTTTATTTTATTTAATAGTTTTGTGAAATTAAAAATTGGTTTATATTAATATTTTATTTTGAGGACGTAAAAGTTCATCGTTGGATGAAATGTTTTATAGACACTCAAAAATACATAACATCAGGGAATTTTTGAGCTTTTGAATACATATATTATTTTGTTGTTTAGATGTTTAAAAAAAAATAGAGCAATTAATTTAATTTGCTAAATGTGGATTTAATCCTGTACTTTTTCATCACATTAATAAATATAATTAAACGTAAGTTTCGAAATTAATTTTGATATTGATTGATATGTAATTGAAAAGGTAAACTAAATACTTGAGACTAAAAAATTTGAAAATGAACCAATTTAAATTTATAAATTAATCAAAAGAAATAAATATACAGATGCAATTTTTCTTTAATGTTTATTCAACCGTCGGGTCTCAATGTGATATGAGAGAATTGTCTCTTAGATATTTATCATATTTTTATATATAAAGCTTCTTTTAAATAAGTTGACACACAAAAAAAAAAGAAAACGATGTTGAATGTAGACTGACAGAAAAATAAACAGCACTATTATATTTCTTATTCTCTATCACGAACTAATGAAAACATATTCTTTCATTATTAACAACAACGTATCAACCAATTTCAATATTGTAATTTTTTCCTACTATTATTTATAAATTTCTTTGGATAAAAAACAAAAGAATATACTTCAGAGTGCACTTTAAAAATCCAAACAATCTTAATATTTTTTTCATCACTCCTAACAAAAAAATAAAAATTATATAAAATATCCAATGTAAAAAACAGATTATCATTCAAACTTTTACAAATAGAAAAAAATCATTCAAACATCTCCTATAAAAAAATCAATACAATGAAATAAAAATAAAAAAATTCACATTGATAATAAAAATTCATAAATATTTCTTTCAGTATAATATTTTTCTACAAATAAACACAATTCATGACAAGATTAATAATTACCAACTGCCCTGCTTATTATAAACTGTATGAGGTATCCAACTGGCCAGTAGGAATCCTCATGCATCCCGTACTGATATCATACAGGGTTAGAGGGTGAATTGTTAGATAAAAATCAGTAATTAGTCGAGACCATTACAGTGATCGTTTGAAAAATTAGCTGGCAAGTACACAGGTGGGATGGCATTAATGTATGTAAAATATAAACAAAGAGGTATAGGAAAATTGTAGAGAGAAAAAAGGAAAATAGAGGGAAAGAGGGAGAGAAAGAGACAGAGACATTGTAACCAGCCCTCTGGGCATTATCCCTGCTTTGTTGCTATAGCTAGTCAAACGTAACATCCAGGCTGTCTCTGATTTATACGGGTTTGCTATTAATTACTCACATCCCCCACTGTCCCATAGCACATTATAACCCGTTACCTATATGCGTGCTTAGCTCACTCACAACTATCCCCTCATTGCACTTGCTCAACAACATATGTATATGTTTGTTAGCTCTTCGCATATTTAGGTGTTTACATTGTGAAATAATTTGGGCTTTAGTTAAATGTACACTTGTCAATAAAGTGAAGTTCAATCGAATTGCTCAATGCATGAATTATCGTGTTTAATTCCTGTCTGTTTAGCTGCACTATCATGTGGGCTTATGTAGGGGAGAGTGGCCGAAAATCAAGTACCATTTTTTTGATTGAGTACTTTTTGCAAACTACAAACTGCTGGGTAAAAGTAAAATATTTTTCTGAAACTTCAGAAATATTGCTTTCATACTGGAACACTTAGAATACCGTTTATTTTAATAGTTTATTGCATTTCTTAAAAATATAATAACTATCGTTTACCATTTTACCCTTACTATTATGGGTAAAATGGTAAACTTGAAAGAAAATACGAAGAAAAAAATTCTGAGTTAATTAGAGGCTTAGTGAATTCAAAAATTCGATTTCCTATATAAATAATACGAGAAAATTTTTTTTTTCGACTTCAACTCGATTTTTTGGCAATCAAAAATTTTTTTGATGCTATTACATTGTTGATTCAGCATTATAGCGTTTATTGTAAGATAATAATTGATGTTAAATCAATAAATTCCAGTTTAAAGAAAATTTTTTGTCAATTATAATCAACTTTCACCTTTCCAGCTCTACAACTCGAAAACTATTGGTCGGAGAGCGTTTGCGGTAAACAACTTTTTTGTAGCAAATTTAATGCCCTACGAAAGCTGTATATTCATTTTTTTCAAAAAAAATTTTTGATTACCGAAAAATCGAGTTGAAGTCGAAAAAAAAATTTTCTTGTGTTAATTATATGGAAAATCGAATTTTTGAATTTGCTAAGCTTCTAATTAACTCAGATTTTTTTCTTAAACGTGAATAATTTTTTTTTTGTATAAATTATCAGATTTTCAGTGTTCACAAGCGAAAAAAAATATCGCCTAAAAATGAAACACCCTAACACCAATAGAATTCACATTTGCCCATAGCTTGCACTGACAGCATCGAATCTACTTATTTTTAAATTCAGATTTTGAAAATGGTATACTATGACAGTCTGAAATGGCAGACATTAAGTTTTAGACCAATGGCATAATTTTACAAAACATAATTAATTTTTGAACTCAACAACAAAATCATAATTTTTCAACTATCAAAACAAATTAAATATAATCTATTTATAAATACTCACTGATAGTTTTGTCAAAAATCTCCATTTTTTACGATCATTTTAACTTTATTTATCTACAAAAAAAAAAAAAAAAATACTTCCTAAAGATATAACTTTAAATAATTGTGCTTATATACAACTGACAGCAGATTCGATATCAAAAATTATGTGGATACTTACGAAGAAATAAAATTGAAACGATATATTTTATATATTAAATTAATTACACAAATCAACGATTGGAAATTTTGTTGGATAATTTTATTTTATTTTTTTCTTTCACATGGTAATACTATTTATTTTTCAACTGTGTGATTGATGGTGACCGACGCGGACGCAATTAAATTAAATGTCACGGATTAATTGTTCGAGAGCTGTTAAATTAGTTTGCATTTGCTTTGCCCGATTTTTCTGGAATCTCGCGTTGGGAGAATGTGTATTCCCTGTATCCAGCAACCCCTTTATTTATTTATTCATTTTTTTTTTTTCAACGTAAGCTATATACCCTCAAACTGAAAATTTCGCAGCGAGTTATAGTACAACATTCGTCCCGCACACTCTCTTCTCTCACTCATGACTTGTATCAACCCCTTCTATGAAAACATTGGAACATATGTGAAGTGTTGTTTGTGTAGTTATGCGGTATTCAGTAAGCATTTTCACGGTGAATTTATTTGTGACAACAAATACAACTAAACTTTTAATTTTATTCCATAGTTTGTATAATTTTTTTTCCATTCCAACATTTATTCATTAATTTTATTTTTCATTCATATATAAAATCTCTGCGGTATTAAATTTATTTTCATAAATTATATTTACAACTATATTCTTCAAGCTAATATTATCTTTAATTTATATAAATTTTTAATCAGATATATAGTTTTTACATCTAATTTAATTATAATATGAAGAAAAATTCTCCAATTAGATAAATACACACAACTTTATCATTATCAAAATTATCTTACAGTATTATCCAAATAATAATGAATTTTTCATAAATAAATGAACTACAATTATTCTATCAATCTTTAGTATTTATAATTCATCTCAATATTCAAATATAACAATGATATTCAAATATTTAATATTTATTCGCGTCACTATAACAATATAAAAAATAAAAGTAAAATTACAAAATAAATTCCAATTGATTTTTAATACAAATGTACATTTTTTTTTTCTCAAATGATCAATGAGAGAATTTTATTCATTAAATTAAAATTCTACAGTTGATGAAATGAACCCTTCAACGTCATATTCAATCATCCGTGTAGTAAACTCTTGAGTATCGCATTGCTTGAATTCTGACAGGCTGCAGTCTGACGCAAGTAGTAGGAGTTGAGCATGCGTCAGACATAGGTTACGTCGTGGCATGCAGCCGCAATCTCTCAACCTCATTGCAACCATGCCCATCTCGCCCAACTTGGGCTTTCGAGGCCTATTTGTGTCTCGACTCTGCCATCCCCTCACCTCACTTCACATCAACATGGAGGGATGGAGGAGGAACGGATGGGTGAAGCTCGAGTGAGAGCAATCCCCCGTGCCGATCGCGTCGAGACATTCAAGACATACTATATACAGAGATATGCATCATTAGCTTAGGCTATGTATTGTCCAACTGCCAATCGTGCGCGGCTTGTATATCTCTAACTGTATGCATCCACGTGACGGTATGCAAAAGGGTCCTCCACGCGTGATTTTACGCATTCCATTTAGTCTCGAATTCGACAATCATCAGCAAAATCAATTTCAGTATCTCTTGAAATGTCTGGCATTGAAAAAAGAGTTTGTTTTCAATTATGAAATTTATATTTATTTTAAATATAAATTTTATACAACGAAATAAAATATTTATTGATGGTAAACATTTTATTTGTTGATATACATCAAAGCTCTATTGACATAAGCATCAGATATATAATTGACGTAAATGAAAATTATTCAAACGCAAGAGTTATTTTTCGTTTCAAATATTAAACAAATGTTTATATTAAATAGTTTATTTTTGCTGTGTAATTTTAATGGATAATCAGTGATTAATATACGATTTTAGAAGGCTTTTAAATACCTTAATATGATACGTGATTAAAATTTAAAAAGTAATATAATAAACAAAATATATATCGTTACATATTTTTTTTATATTTCATAATTTAATTTAATATTTAAATAATTTATTTTTATGATATGGATTATTATTTTTGTTTATTTCCTGTTTATTTTTATTTTGAAAGAACAAACAAAAATGAATAGGGTAATTCGTCTATTCCGGACGACGGATGGAATTCCAAAGTATAATCGTTGAAAAAAGCCCATAGGCGCGATATTTCTTTTCCTCATTCCTCATCTCCCTACCTTTTTCATATTTCCCCTTGCCTCATCCATCCCCTACTGCTATCTATTACTTACACTCGGCCGATTCACAACATAAATATGTTACACCTACTGCATTGAAACTAAAACTGTGGTTAGAAAAATCCTTTGTTTAATATTCTGTTGATTAAAGAGATCACAAAGCTTTTTCAAGTTTTCACTTTAATTTTTTTCATTATATAAATATTTAAAAAATATTCATAACTATTTTAATCAAACGTTCTTTTTTTTTTTTCACCAAGATCTTCAAATTTATCTGAAATCTTCTGTATTTTATCTTTTTTATTTATTGATATTGACATTATTGGTATTTTGTATTTATAATAATAAGTTGTGAAAATATTTTGTGGACGATTTGGACGATATTATTGTTAAATAGATTATAATATCCGACAGCTACTTGTAATAAAGAAACATGAATGAACGAAGGGCGCTGAGAGCTTGCAAGCACAATAGAAGACGGAATGAAAACAAAAAAAAAAAATAAAAGAAGAGAGGGTGAGTAATAGAGAGAGGAATAGAGAAGGACTAACAACAACGTGGCTTGGAGGGGTGCCTTCGAGGAAAGCCACAAGGGGTAGAAAGCACGCGCGAAAGCGACGGCAAGGGTGGCCTGAAAGCTTTGCAGGATAAAAGAAAGACCAACTGTTGAATATCGGCCCGTGATAAGTGGCGCGGGGGTGACAGGAGAGCTTTATCGATTGAATGTATAGTTAAAAGCATTATGAAAATCATGAAATGATAATTTGAATTTCAAAAAAAATATTCTCAATTAAAATATAAAAGAATTTTATCATAATTTATTTCATAAAGATTTATCAACTCACCAATATGAATTTGACAGTAGAGCTTTTATTCAGGTTTGGTTGAATAATGGAGCTTTAATTGAAACTAAAATTTAATTGCTTGAATTATAATATTTTTATGTAACACCAAAACTTTTATTATATATTATTAAATTTGTTTTGATAATTAATCTGACACTGAATTTATTTATATAATATATTTTTTTGTTTAATTTTCAAATTGAAGCGTAATAGTTTTGTTTGCTGAGTAAAAAGCTCAGTGTCCGTGACGCACGTGCGATCCGGTCGCGTTGCACGTGGTGTTTGTTCGGTGGAGCACGCACCAAAAAGCTCCGCGCGCTTCGGTTGAGCTTGCGATTCTGCGCGTATGCGGATTGGTTAGTGGGCGTTATGTGCGCAGACGAGGGGGCGGATTCGCAAATTACAGGGCGTATTCGAGACCAAGGTGGCAATAGGTGGCGTGGGGCCCATTGGGTTGGTATATCTTTGAGCTTTGGTCAAACCTCCTGTCTCAAGCTTATACAATTGTGACGCCTTATCAACTCGTTTTAACCCGCTCCTCCCACTTGAAGTTTTCTTCATGCTTTTGTTGTATTGTTGACACCTTAGCGCTTGGGGAAAATAAATTGCTGATGGTCTTTTTTATCACAGCATTGAGATGAAACACATTTTTATGAAGGATATTTGTTGATAAAAATAAAATATTATTGTTTTATTATCAGAAATTAAATTTACAATTGGTAGAACTGATAGTATATATTTTTTTTTTCAATTTTAATAATTTTTTTAACAAATATTAATTGTACGAAATAATTATTTAAATCGATTTAATAAATCTCATTCGTTTTATTTTTATTTTTTAGGTTGTTTTATTTAGTTTATTCCATAGTTTACATATTATTCATTATTTTTTTTGGTTAATTAATCGAAATTCATTGAGGTATAATTAAAAATGTTGATACCAGATGTGGTGAATATACATTAATTATTATTCAATAATTTTTTTTTCAGTATATTTTATTTCATGATTCAATTTTTCTATTTATTTATATATACAAAACAGTTGAAATTTTATATCAACAATTGTATTAATTCATTATAATAATTGTCCAGCAATACTGTTATAAATATCCAAAATCATTCAATTTATTTATGGCAAAAAAAAAAATATCATTTTAACAATAAAAAAAGATTTGAATGAAAAAGATGAAAATTTCAAATAAAAAAATTAATTCACATTATTTTTTATCAAAATATATCATGATTAAGCCTTCCAACATATTTCAAACGAACGTTTAAAAATAACGATCGAATATTATCATTAACAATTACACCTCTCGTTCTATAAAATATTTATACATATATTCATACACATACATGATATATATTTGAGTAATTTAAACGTTAATCCATTCATAAATATACTTGAATTATCTTTTCTATCGTTCAAACACCACCATCCCCACTTGCCACCCCCCTCAACGATTTATTTTAGCTCGAAAGGGATGACGCCATTTAGCCGTTAATCGCCCAATTAAATTGGATCGCCTGAATCAGCCTCTAATCCACGCACCGGCCGTCCGGGGGCCCTTTCTCTTTCTCTCTCTCTACTCGTATTTCGACGGATTCACCCCCTTTGCCTTTCCACCCACCTCAAACCCCACACCATCCCCTGTATCACTCCAATTTTACTCGTAAGCTCATGCATTCGTGAACAAAAAAAACAAAATAAAAAAATTCAAAATATAAAACAAATTTAATCGCAAACGAACAAAACGTGTCTCAATAAAAAAAATTCACCAGCAATTGTAAATCAATTATTCATTTAACAACAAATTGTGATAAAACTATATTTTATTATTATTTACTTATTTGTAATTTACGAATAAATATTATACAGATATAATTTTATATTGCAATAACAATAGAACGATTTTAATAAATATTTTACGATAGTTTTTACTATTACTTTTTAAAATATTTTACAATGGAATTAATGAAGAGCAATCGGTGTTACTTACATAACACTAAAGTGATCGTGAAACTCCACCGCATAATTTTAATTCTGGATATAGCGTATATAAAAGCTCATGGCATCCAATACGTGCCGATAGTGTCCGGTTACCAACGATGGTGGAAAGTACACAGGACTGTGGCAACGAGGGGGCAATCCGATCTCCAGCCAGATGTCGCCACGGGCGTGACGTCACTGGTTAACTACCCTCAATGGCATCTCGCCATCCTTCTATCGCATTTCATAGTCCCGCACTCCTGTTTCCGTACTCGACACCACCAACACGATACGGCAGAGATGATTCTGATTAATTACCGATAGTCACACAAGCTGGCGCCAAACCATTGGCCGCGAACCCTTTCCAATTTGTTATATATTCAGTATAGAAAAATAGAAAAGTGATGATATGACAAATGATAAATAATTTCCATAAGGAAAATAATTATTTACGATATTTTTTTATTGAAAAAAATTTTACTGTTTCATTAATGTCGAGTGCAATGAAGAAGAAAATATTTATATTAATTCGGATTCAATTGCATTGAGGGGGGATGAAATATCCCGTGTGAATGTAGATATTTTATTTATAATTTGTGCAAAAATTTTGTGTGTGTGTGATTTGTGTAAATAGGGAGAGGATTGTTGTCGATGAGATTGGCAATATTTGGCAATTACGAAATATGAGTTTACATTTAATAATTGTGGTGATTATCAGTATGTGCGCGGTTGTGGTGAGTGGTTATGAGTAGCACAATTTGCTCTCTCACTTTCATTTATTTCTATCTCTATGTATATGAAGCTGCGGGAAAAACGAAGCGCGCCCACATCAACAAATATATATCCCTCGATAAACGCGAGATATTCAGCGTATATAACTGCTTTCATCCAAATCGCAATTTTATTCCACCCCTGATTTGCTTCCCATTCATTTACCGTTGTACTCCCCAATCTCCCCTGTCTCCCATTCACCCCCTTATGCGCTTGTCGCTTCAATGATAATCGATTGGAAAATATGTTTCAATATTTAACAAACTAAATCTGACAAATTTTATTTTGTCATTAGTTTAGTGTGTACAAAAAGTAAAGCCTTATGAAAATTAAACTTGAAGCCTTTAGATATATATATTTTGAATTTATTTATACGTAGAAATATTTTCTGTTATAATTTATTATATTTAAAATTATTTAACGTCATTTAAACTTCTTGATATAAAGCCACGAAATATGTTGCATTATAAATGCAATTACATCATTGGGGATGATATTAATATTATTAAATTCCATTTGCACTTTATGCGATGGTGAAAGTCTTTTAATTATTACTAGTGATTTTGAATAATTTAATCCATGAGAAATTTTAATAGAAGAAAATAACTTTATTATACATATCAAGAAATTCAATAAAATTTATATTAATCTCTATATTTAATTAAATATTCAATTGAATTAAAATTAAATTAATATTAGTTACAAAATAATATTTATTCTCGTATAAAATACGAAGAAATTATATCAAATTTCTCAAATATTAAATACACACAACTAATGCTTCAAACAATTTATATAAATAAAAATATTTAGCATACATATTTACACATTTATCGAGAAGGCGCAAAAGCCATTAATGATAATATGATCGATATTAACCGAATATTTCCCAAGGGATGTTTATTCTGGGTATACATATATGTTCGTCGATACGGCATTCGTTCACCCCGATGTTGCTTATCGTGCTCGGTGACATTTATTCAAATGTAATATCTTGTCTTGCATGAAGATTACCTGAGTGAGGGAAAAAAAAAAAAAAAGGAAAGAGAAAAGAACAGAGAGGGAATGAGTATAGAAAATTTTCATCCCCAAGGATATAATATGTTGCTATTATTTATATTTAAAAACTTTTAAAAAACTTTTTTTCGTTTTTTTTTTCTCTACATATAAATTATATATATTTTTTTTTCTTCTTCTCGTTATTATTATAAAGTGATCCGCCTGTGTTACATGTCAATACATTTTACGGGTCACTCTCTTTATAACAACGTTTATATATATTTTTTTTTATCTTCCATTCTTCTACTGGAAAATCGCTTGTACTCAAAAAGTTCGCAGCCACTCCATACAAGCTGTTTCCCCACGTGCCTTTCCAATTTCTTAAAGAGCCGCGACAATTTATGTGACTCGTGTTCATAAACTACAACCGACCTCTCTTCTACCACCCCAAGCTTTTTTTTTCATCCCTCTTTCCCATTACTAGAAAATAGAGAGTCGTATAGGTACCCAATATGCCGTTGGAGAGTTCTTAAAACTTGCTCATGGATCGTGTTGCTCAATACTTATTAGCTTTCCTCAGCCTTTTACAAAGGTGAGAGAAAAGCCCCTTTTATATTACTCTCTTTCTATCTCTTGTTTTTTCTCTTATTCTCTTCGTTTAAAGTTTGGTTTGTTTTTTTTTTTCTGCCTTTCTTGGAGAGGGTGACTTCGTTTTTACTGCTAAGGGTTTGAATTAAGAGGGGGGTTGAAAAATACCCCGCGTGAATGAGTGTAAAACTTTAGCAATATCCCACGCGTGCACACACATTAGAGACGCTTGGATCTCTTTACTCACCCCTTTGACTCTTGATTTTTTACTCTCCCTCTTGTTCAGGTGAAGGAGAGTGGGTTAAAAGCAATGAGTATTGCTCTGCACGTTGTGGAAAATACTTCTCGATTGGTAAAATCGGACCGATGAACCGAGAACTAGCGCATACGAGTTGAGCTTTCTCAACTTCAAGTCAAGAAAATTGATTACTGAAATGCAATAGACGGGGTGGTTAAAGGCGCTTGGTAGTTTATCTCAATACCGCAGAGTGGCGACACTAGTGTCTTGAGAACAGTTAAACCAGCAGAATATATCTTTATTCATTTATAATAATTTTTTTATTGAAAAATCTAAAATGTTTTTTTGCTGCGATTATTTTGTAATTAAAATTCAAGAATTCAGAAAAATATATTCAATTTCAATCTACTTTTTTTTTTTTTTTTCATTTATTATTGACTTCTTTGAATTATTATCTTGTATAGAAAATATTTATTTTATTTATTTAGAAAATATAAATCTTTATTAGACTTGTCGAATGATGGAAAAATATTTCATATAATGAAAAAATGAATGGATGGATTTAATTTAATAAATTACAAAAGTGAACTTTTTTCTTTATAGATCTAACTTTTAATTAATAAAATAATTATTATCGAATCATTGCTTATTGAATTTGGAGATAAAAGCTTTTTTGTATTGTAAGAACTATAAATAATTAATTTGATGACAATGTTTGTAATTTTATATCTGTAAATTTGTCACTCATTTAAATTTTTATTAAACACAATTCGTCAATTTGGCTAATAACATTTATAAATATTTTTCTTCGTTTATTCATCATCCCTCAATTCTTCCATACTTTATAATTATTATACAAAGCAATAATTACACATTCATTCTATCAATTTAAAATTAATTAAAAGTGATAAAATTAACAAACGAAATTATTGAATAATTGATGAAATATAAAAAATATTTAAATGCACTGTGTTTTTTTATGATAATATTAATTGCCCTTTGAAAGTATGTCGAATAGCAATTAGTAGAAAATCTCGACCCTCTCTCACTTAATATCCATCCACTTCTCCTTGTTCAAAAGTAGAAACCTCAGTCTTGCGGGATATAACTGGATTCCTATATAGCACCAAGGCTTATTCTCTATTCAGAACGCTTCACGTTAATTAATCTCTATAGATTAACCCAATTAGGTATATAAGGATGGCCCGTTTATTATAGCAACTCTTCGCAAATGGGGGATGAATAAGTGTGAAGATTTAAAAAAAATAAAGAAATATATTCTGAATGAGGAAGAATATATAATTTGATGCATATTTTTGCTAAAGAAAAAAGGAACAAAAAAAAAAAAGAAATGAAGGAGCATAAAAACAAAATAAACAAAAAGAAAAAAAAAAAAAGTGCATTACTAATGGAACGATGCAAATTCATGAAATAATTTCCCTAAGAGAATTCACTACATTATAATTAATTGGACAACTTAAAGGGGTTTTTCATTTGCTCCCCAATTCCCCCTTTACTCTTTTCCTCACTCATTTATGCTTCCTCTTATTCCTTTATTCTCATCTAGAAAATCGTGAATGAGAATTTTCCTTCAAGTGCCAACTTGCCATAACGAATTAAATGAGAATGAAAGATCGAAGGAGAGTGCACATTTATATATACTATAGGGATTCATTTCGACTTGTCGGCACAACGTTTTTGTGGCTGGGGGGGAAGGAGTGGATGAAGAAACTAAAATAAGGCCCGGAAAGCAGAAGCTTACAAAACCAAATGTAGAATAAATATAAAACTGGTTAGGGGAATCGGGGGAGGGTGGTTTGTATTTCTTCTTTTCCAATTAAAATTCAACGCCCGTGGACGGCCCGTGTAATTGGTCGAGATCTCTTTAAGCGGGAAAATTACCCAGAAGGGGTTGTCGAGTCTCGCCAAGGAGATTTTAAGGGGTTGAATCATTGAGTGAGGGATAGTTAAGGGTGGGAGAACCGAATAGAGGAAAAATCCTACCAATAAATAAATTTAAATACATGAATATCAAACTTTTTTGTCTCCTCTCACTTCAACCACCCTTTTACATCCCGTACAATATTTTAATTTTTTAAATTATATTTTTTTTTTTAGAATATTCGTAATTTTTTTTTTTTTTTTTTTACTTTAATGTTAAAATATTACTCTCTCATTATAGTTGGTCTTTTTTTTTTTTTTTTTGCGACACAACGTCGCCAAGTACACCCTATGGTTTGATATAAAACCATGTAATTAGCAATACAACCCTCGTATATGTATTCCGTCAATGATATAGCAATGCACTTGAAAAGTAGAATAGAAACATGAGAAGAAAGAGTAATAAATGAGTATAGGATGGGGAACTCTTCAAGTACTTGCTAATTAATACTCCTAATTGCATCGACCCCAGTCCTATTTCGAGCGTTCACTCTTGTTTCATCCACACGACTTTATAAAAATAGCTGGCTCATACCGCGAATTAACTTCATCATGCATTCACTCAATCTTTTATTTAAAATAATTCAACATTAACCTTCTAGATGACTTTATTGTCTCGTATTGTCTCCTCATTGTACTCTAATATTGTTCTTGAATGCCACTGAAAATAAATGAATGCAAATAACAACAAATAAATAAAGATTTATTTAAGTTTGATGAACCGTTTATTTTTCTCTTTGTAATTAATACGATTATACTTTTGATAATTAGGTTATTTATAGATATGATGAATTTATACAAAGTTCATTTCAATGCGGGGATATTCAAACACAAATGTGTATAAAAAAGTTTTTTTTTGTTTATGATTTATTTATTTATAGCGTGTAACACAGGATTGAAGTGTTTGGATATGAATTTAGATAGTTTTTCAATTTAATTTACTAGTTGGAAACTTTGAATGTTGTATTTGATTTTTTTATTTATTGAATTATAAATTAAATTATCAAATTGTAAATCAATTTATTGAATAAAAAACTAATTTATTAAATTATAAATTAATTTATTAAATTATAAATTAATTCATTAAATTATAAATTAATTTATTAAATTATGAATTATTTTATTAAATTATAAATTCATTTATTAATAATTCAATTAGTTTATTAAATTATAAATTAATTTATTAAATTATAAATTTATTTATTAAATTATAAATTAATTTATTAAATCAGAAATTTATTTATTAAATTATAAATTTATTTATTAAATTATAAATTTATTCATCAAATTATAAATTAATTTATTAATAATTCAATGAGTTTATTAAATTATAAATTAATTCATTAAATTATAAATTAATTTATTAAATTATAAATTATTTTATTAAATTATAAATTCATTTATTAATAATTCAATTAGTTTATTAAATTATAAATTAATTTATTAAATTATAAATTTATTTATTAAATTATAAATTTATTTATTAAATTATAAATTAATTTATTAAATCAGAAATTTATTTATTAAATTATAAATTAATTTATTAAATCAGAAATTTATTTATTAAATTATAAATTAATTTATTAAATTATAAATTTATTTATCAAATTATAAATTAATTTATCAAATTATAAATTAATTTATTAAATTATAAATTTATTTATTAAATAAATAAATTCATTCATTAAATTATAAATTCATTTGTTTATTAATAATTCAATTAGTTTATTAAATTATAAATTAATTTATTAACAATTCAATTAATTTATTAAACTACAAATTAATCTATTTATGATTTAATTAATTGATAATTGATAAAAAATTAATAAAAAAAAATTATTAAAATAATAAATTTTATTATTTAATCTAAATGTAAACAATGAACAAAAATTCTAAACCTACTCTAATATTTTTCTTAGCTGTGCATTAAATATATATCATTAAGCAATAAATAATTTATTTTTATCAGTCACTGATTAATAATGCGATAAAAAATTCTTTGGCTTAAATTAAAGGATAATTTTATTCGTCACAATTTTTTAAATATAAAATTATTTCGATAAACTTCATCATCTTTTAACGAAGCATTTACATTCGCCTTCCTCGTACGACTTTACACTTTTAAGACCATAAATACTGTAACTTACTGCCACCCATCTGAGCAAGATGGCGCATGTCACAGTATGTATACGACAAACTTTCTATAGCAGTCTTTTTTCTTATATACTCACATGTGTAAAGAATAAAAGGGGAAACAGAATGGGGTATGGTAAAGCATTAGGATTAGTACCATGTTTTGTCCCACATCACCCTTGTATACATACAGACATATATACACTTACTAGTATTTGATATCACATTCACGTTGTCATCGCTCTCGAATGCTAGTGTTGATAGTCGCATTTTTATTTCCTTTAAAAATTATTGCATCAACCAAATGCAAAATCTCAAACATTGAATTGTCTTTAAAGCTCTCACATTTATAAGAATTCGTATACATTCATGTATAATTTATATGTAAACATTTTTAGGCAACTTTTTTTTTTTTTTCATCAAAAAAACAAGCTGAAAACTTACTGAACGGTGGAAAACGCAGCCAGTTTAAAGCAGAATCGAGCTCTTAATTTAAATATTTAGAAGTAACTTATCGTAATTTTTCGTTTTTCTATTTAAATAACATGGGAAAAAAATTTTTTTTTATTTGGATTTTTGTAGCTTGGCATTAGTGCATCATAAAAATAAGCCCAAAGCATATTTTTGTAGGGAATCGAACGCTCTACAAAAAAGGTCTCTTATACTTTTTTCATAGAGACAGCCATTTTGAAAATATTCAAACCCAAAGTACCAAATGTACGAAATTTTGACTTTTTTGTTATTAATTCGATACTAATCACTTTATTATTATAATAAAAAAACACTTTGATAATTGTAGTTACATTGCTCATTTTCATTTAGACAGCATAATTTATATTGCTTTGATATAATAATAAAATTCATTAAACATAAGTTATAAATAATTTTTTTAAACTAAATAAAATAAAGAAAAAAAAAATATTTGACACATAAGTTTTTTTTTTTAGCTTTACGGAAATATTAGCACACTAAAACCAGTTTTTTGATTATGAAAAATAATTTTTAAGACAATAATAAAGTGATTAGTATGGATTTAATAACGAAAAAGTCAAAATTTCATACATTTCGAATTTTGGGTTTGAATATCTTCAGAATGGCTGTCTCTATGAAAAAAGTGTAAAAAACCTTTTTTGTAGAGCGTTCGATTCCCTACAATAAATGCTATAAGCATATTTTCATGATGATCAAATGCCGAGCTACAAAAACCAAAAAAAAAAAAAAATTTTTTTCACACATTAAAATTTAAAAACAACTAACTACGAAAAGCGACCTCTAAATATTAAAATTAAAAGCTCCGCTTTGAACAGGCTTCTTTCCTCACCGTCCAGTAATTTTTCAGCCTACTATTTTGATGAAAAAAAAAAAAAGTTGCCTAAAAATAACACACCCTAATAAACATACAAATATTTATACAACATCAAAACTTTCAGCATCAATAATTCATAACTAATTATCACAAACAGAAGAAAAAAATTTTGTACTTTCAATTAATTTCATATTTGAACAGTCGCAATTGAATATTTAATTAATAAACCCAAATATGCATTTAATTTTTGCTCACAAATAAAATAATTAAACATGAATTATAATATTCAAATACAGATTAATTGAATCAATTTACAGAAAATTCAATTAAACAATTTAAATTTATTAAATAATAATTTTTTTTTAGTGCTATAGTTATCATCATCATCATCATCATCATCATCGTCATTATTTCTTGTCACTTATCATTCTCCTCTATCTTCTCTCACATTTGCAATGTAACATGTCAAAATATCTGTGTTGCGAGCTAAAGGAAATGGAAATGGTAGTAACGGAGCGTGGGTAAAGGTGGTTACAAGGGGTGGAAATTTGGACGTGGCAATCGAGGCAGAGGGTTTAACGTGTTGCGGCACAGTTAACGAGTGCGGTAGACCAACCCGCCGGAAAATCATGGTGTCGTCCTCTAATATATGTGAACGCGATATACAAGTACAGAATTGTGAGTGGAAGGAGCGCGGACAATGCTGTGGGGGTTGACTGTAGATTTCACCCCTGATGGCGCGGACCGAACTAGATGCACGAACAATCCTGTCTGAGCATATGTTGCCTTAACTACTTCACATATGTATAGAGTATGTGTAGTAGACATGTGGATATGTATATAATTAAAAATGGATGAAAATTAAAAATTTAAATGATTAATTTTATGTGTGGAATAATTGAAGACACTGAGGGAATTTATTTTGGAAGAATATATATTTATTTTAATTGTTCTTTGAATAATTTAATTGGTGATTGTTTGGATTTTTTAAGTTTGAAAAAATTTAATGGGAGAAAAAGATTTTTCTTTGAATGAAAAAGAAATAAATAAATAAAACCAATCGAGTTTTGAAGCGAATCCAATTGCACAGAAGCCATTTAATCTAATGTTCAGGAACTTTATTTGTTCGTTCGTATCAAAGCTCAAAGTGAACATACACCAACTTCTTACAATTTAATTTTGGAATAAAGAGATGTACAAATAGCACTTATATAAACTGCAATGGTTTTTGATGAATTTTATTTGAATTCCTGTCGTGCTTTTTTTATCGATTGCACTTTATAATTATAGTTGAAGAATTTTAAACTCAACTTAAGTTAATTAATATCACGAACCAACATTTTTTTTTTATAGAGATTTTTTATTACTTGATGAAATAAGTCAAATAAAATTTAAATTAAATAAGTGAAAAGTGCTGTAATTACTTTGTCTAAATTCAAAAAAATCTTAGCAAAGTCCAAGATAAAATTAATGAATTGAAATATTATAATAAAGAAAACTCAATAATTTATTAACAAATAACAATAGCAATTATTTATAAGAAACTCACTAGATTTAAAAAAACCAAAGTGATCATTTAATTAATCAAGTGTTTGTATTAATTTCCTCATCGATTTTTAGTTCAGTAATTTAAAAAATTTGAGAACTGATAATAAACATGGATAGTTAAGAAACCTAAAACAGACTCTATAACTACAAATACATCGTCAATGACGACGGCGACGTAACGTCGTGGCGTATATTATTAACGTATAATTGAATGCCTGTAAGCTTGCACAGGGAATATTCTATTGTGTAAAGTCGCGTGCGCGCCGCAAGTTAATTAAGAGCCTCTAATGAACCCCGGACCGAGGCACACAAACGACGGGCGCCGTTTCTCTAAGAACACACTGGCGTCTCAATCGATTAATTTTAAATCTCAATGTTGCCAGTATTTCCACTGCACTCTATTATCATAAATATAATACTCCAACATTTTCTATACAAATAAAAATATTATCATTTAAATATTCCCAAGAAATTCATATAAAAAATCCAACACAATTATCTAATTAAATTCATATTATTTAATGTATAACAATAAGAATTTAATAGAAGAAAAAAAAAATTGTTGTTGGAAATGTGGTTTAACATGACTACGCCAATGAAGAATTGCAAATTTATACTCAGGTTTAACCACGCTTTTCATCAGATAAGAAACCCCCTCAAATCCCTTCACCCTCTCTCCTTGCCATTTCTCTAACCTTTTTTTTTTACATTAGGTATTCCGCCCATTCCAACTTCTTCTCGGGAATAAGCTAAAGAGAAGTGAGAGTGAAACGAATAGAGACAAAGATTGAGGGAGAAAACTTGAAAGAATTTTACTCGATGTAATTTTTATTTAATAATCACCCTATCGAGATGTGAACGAGAATGGTGGAGGATGGGTTCTATACAAACTGTAAAGATTAACTTTTATTGGAGTAATTAATTTCCAACCGAATGAACAGGAAAAAAAAAAAAAGAAAGAAAGAGTTGGTAGAATCAAATGGACGACTGAGAAAGAATGAAATAAAGTATCTTCATTCTACTCGCGGTCCATCGTTAGAAATTGTTCTTAGTTGCCGATATTGTATTGTAAGGAAAAAAGAAAAGGGGTAGACTGTGGATTCGTATTTCAAAAACTTCTGTTTTCTCCATTGGCGACTCTCCATCTTCACGCGAAATAACTAACATGTTTATTTACTTTTAGAGATAAGAAAAATTGTAGCTCTTTTGTCTGTCTATTGAAATCCGTTACCACTGCCAATCTTATTTTTTTTTTCTTCTTCTAATTAATTCTAGCAAATAATACTTTATCCGAGATACAATGTAAAACAACAATACATGCTAGATTATTTTGTACAATAAAAAAAAATTTTATTATCACATTGTACAGATTCAGAGTATTGTTAAATTTATAATTTGTGATCAAACTTTTATGCTGGATTTTATTATTTCAATTTTAATATATACGCAATTATATTTCATGTTATTTAAATAAAAGAAAAAAAAAGGAAGCCAAATCTATTTTAATATTCATATAATGTAAACTGTTTTTCTGATAAAGAACCCGGAAGCGACGACGCAGCTCGCGAAAAGAAGAGAATTGTCAGAATACCAAGTTCGCTAATTAGTTATGTAGAGAACACAGTGGGGAGGTGAGGGCGAAAGACCCACCCCAAAAAGCTTATACTGTTAATTAACATACTGAAGGTGGCGTCGTACTCGTGCCCAGGATTGTTATCTAAGACAAGGTATATAAACTCTTGGAATAACAGAAGAGAAACTTTGTTAACCCTAAATTTTCTATTTCTTTAATTTCACTTTTTTTTTTTTTTTTTTTTTCGTTTTCAGTTTCTACTTCTTATCAACTCAAATCCGGCAATCAGACAAGTACTGGTCCAAGTTTAAAGCCCAAGTGATTTATCGTCTCAGGTAAAGTGATCCTTTTGTTGGAGAAAATACGTCATAGTAGCAGTAGTTTATTCGGATGAAAACAAATCATTTATCATGAATTGTTTTTAATTGTTCCAACATTAATTAAATTTAATTTTTTATAAATGATATTGATTATTATCTTGATGTCTAAGAATAAATGTTTATCTTATGTAGGCCAAGTTGAGGCTTCCTAAATAAAAACTCTGTAACCTTATTCGTCTTTAGTCCTCGTTAAATAAATCATGTCATTCATAATTAACTTAATAATATTTTATATTGTTTTAAATTATTTGAAATTGATCATTGTATTTCTGTCGTTTGCCCTTTTACAATCGTGTCCGTTATAATTATTTCAATATTTTGCTGCTGCTCTAGAATCATGCAGAGCATTGTCTTCGAACTAATTTTAAATTATTCAATAAAGTTATTTTCGTCATTTCAACTGGTACAGTCATGTCAATTATGTTTAACTCAATATTATTTCGTTACTGGCCAGTAACTGTCAACTTATATTCTATAATTATTCTACTAATCTTAACTTATATTAAAGATCTACCTTAATTTACTAATATTTCTCTTCAGAACTGTTGATTGTTTACGTCTGATGTTTCGTTCAATTTTTGGATTCAAAAGCACTCCAGATGTAATACCTGAAGGTCCAAAATGAAAAGTTGCCGGTTGTGCTGTGGCAACTCTTGAAGAAGTTCTTTTGAACTTCTTCACATTTTCTGTGGGGATATTGGGACTTTGGGTCTTTTTTGGGTTACTTTTGGACGGCGTCACATCATAAAGACACTCTTTTTCTCGTTGAAGATAGCTTTTAGCTGTTTGCCTTAAATGAGAATCACCTCGGCAAACATTTCGCCATCTTCGTGAGACTTTAGCGACGTTTAATAATGAACGCTCGTCCAAGTGTCGAAAGACTATTTGAGATATTTCTACTGGTAGAATATTCAAAAAGTCTACAGATGTTGGGTTCATTGTAGCACCAATGATGCTCATCAAATTTCCGAATGCTTCCATGTTGCTTTTTGCAAGAGAGATTGCGGAATGTGCTCTTGTCACGAAAAACAGGACCTTATATACCCGGTGATCATCGTTCCGGTTGACTTCATCAGCCAATCAGGGTTCACTTGAAAATCATTGAACCTTACACTCCCCTCCTCTCCCTTTCCACTTAAATTTAATAGATACATTTTTTTTTGTAACCCAAAGGACTCAATAACCAGAAAGATAATGCATCCACAACAACAGTAGTATTGTTGATATTAAAAACAATAATGAATAATTTACTAATATGAAATACGAACTTGTTTTATGAGAATAATGAAAAATTTTGGAATATATTCACTTACTTGATAAAAAATTCATCTTCTTTTGGAGATTAATTCAAAACAATTATTTATAACCCAAGTGTTATCTTCAAAAATATAATTTAACCTTCAAAGTTTGGTAAACAAATGTCAAAGATTTTTATGTTTCGAATAACGCAGGCTATTTTTTTGGCACTTTTACATAGCAATATTTAAAATAATTTACTTCATATGTAACAACACGATTTTGAGTCACGTAAATTTTCACACTAACGATTTTTTTCTTTCACTTTTCATTTACATTTCGATAAGAAAAATATTAAAATATTATTACAATGAAATGTTGTATAGAAAACGTTTTTATGTATAAATATACAGTAAGTCAATATCTAATCATGAGTGACACCTCAAGGCTATGCGCATTACCTTTAAAAAAAAATTATCGTAGATAATTTCAAAACAAAAATAGCTTCACTTGAATATTAATTTTGAAAAGCAAACAAATGACTAAATTAAAGAGAATAAATAATTTCTGAATAAAATTTATAAAAATCTTCATGATAAATCTGCGACATCGAAACTTCTAGATAAATATTACCCAATTCATTTAAATAATTATTACACATTTTTTTTATTTTTAAATAACTCGTCGAAAAATTTTTGAGCTTAATTAAAAATTTATTTCTCATCTCTTTCAATAAATTTATACACATTGGCATATTTTACATGTAAAAATGTATAATAAATGGCCAGGATTTATATTGAAATAAGAAATCAAAATATTATTCAATTCTTAAAATATAATATAATAACTTTTAATAAAACAATTTTTTACTATTAATAATTTTATTTATATGTTATGGTACAAAATAAAATAAAAAACTTGTAAAAGATAAGAATATAATTTTATATTAAAATGTGTCTTATCGGAAAATAATGTTGGAGACATTTATAAGTCATAAAAATGCTTACAGCATTGATGAGAATGAGTATCTGAAATGTCTTTGTCATTGTTTTGACTCATCTTGTTCAGTGCGAACGCGAAGGGTGGTTAAGACAACAAGAGAATAAAATACCCAAACACATGAAACAAGGGTGTGACACTTATAAAATGTTTTGGAACTTAGGGGACATAGAAATTTGAAGAAGACGACTATAGAATAGTGAGTTGAAATGATCTTTCGTTATATTGCCAGTGGCAAGTTGTATTCTGTACACATATTCAGATGAGATATTCTTACCAGGACGATAAAGCAATTCGCGGTGGAGCAATGCTTGCTCCAACAGACTTTACACATTTGTTTGTCACGATTAAGTTCGCTTGACGTTGACTTCGATGGTATATACAATGAAACTAAGGATTAAAGGAGAAAAAAAAAAGGATAGGGAGTGGAGTTTATAGCTACTATAAACGAGTCTCTTGCTTGGCAGAAAAGAGAATTTTATAACACAGATTTTATTGTCACATGACGGCATTTATAGTATGCTTATCTCCATTAACCATTCGTTCAACAATTTCATCGTACTGAGATCGTGAGATAAAAGAATACACACATATATAAATAATATAAAAAATGAATGAAAAATATAAATAAATATATTTCATAAAATCAGTTGAAAAAAAAAAATATAAAACAACAAAATTTACGTAATAAATATTTCTCAGGTGTCGTTTACAATAATCCATTGAATTGTAGAAAATTTTTTCAGGTACTTCGTCATCGGTAAAGCCGATTATATAAACACGTTTTTTATTCTTTCATTTTCATTTTATTTTTCTCTCTTCTTTTCACTATCATTCTATTCCTCTTCGTTCACCTTTTCTATACTATCTTTTTACATACGTTCAACAATAAATTATTCTCAACAGTTTTTCTGTATTTACCAGAAAGATTTTTTTTCATCCCCAGCTATGATTCAAGTTGGACTAGAATTATTTAATCTCTCATTTTATTATTATTATTATTATTATTATTCCTAATGTTATTGCTATTACTGCTGTTACTACTATTACTACTATTACAACCATTGCTACTATTATTACTATCACTATTACTATTAAAACTATTGCCACTATTATTACTATTACTATTACCATTACTATTACCATTACAACTATTGCTACTATTATAACTATTACTACTACTATTACAACCATTGCTACTACTATTACTATCACTATTACTATTACAACTATTGCAACTATTATTACTATTACTATTATCATTACAACTATTGCTACTATTATTACTATCACTATTACCATTATAACTATTGCTACTATTATTACTATTTCTATTACCATTACAACTATTGCTACTATTATTACTATTACTATTACCATTACAACTATTGCTACTATTATTACCATCACTATTACCATTATAACTATTGCTACTATTATAACTATTACTACTACTATTAGAACTATTGCTACTATTATTACTATTATTATTATAACAATTGCTACAATTATTACTATTACTATTAGAATTATTGTTACTATTATTATTATTACTATTACTATTTTTACTATTACTATTATTATTACTATTATTATATCTTGGGGAATATTATTGTCGTCACAAGATATTGTTTAGGGTAGAGAGAAAAAATAAAAAGGGAAGAGAAGAAAAGATATCTTAACTTGAGGTAGCTCCATAAATGCCAGGCACAGACGCCAGGCACTTCTATCTCTTTGGGGTCGTTGGTAACAATGACACACAAACCAAGCGATGAGGTTGCTTGTCTGTAACGGTATAGGATGGAAGGAGAAATGGTGTAATGATGGTGATGAGAATGGTTGGTAGTAAAAGCACAAAGTCAAAGTATAAGGTTGGAGCCCTCTGCAGCTTCTTTTGTGATTTTTTCGTTGATATTTTGCTACATGTTTAGTGTATTTAAAAGCTCACGTGAAAAGAGTGCAATGATTTTAGGAATTATATATAATTGGTTGAAATATTATTAGATAAAATGAAATAGAATTAATTTACGAGATTTTAAAATTATTAGATGTTTTATGTTAATTTTATTGCCAATTTTTTCATCAATTTTCTGAGGTAATTTTATTGAAATTAGGTTTGTTTATCTAGTGTTAGGTTTGTTTATCTAGTTTTTTATTTTTTGTTATACAGTAAACAATATAATGTTTTAAGATGTTGATTAGAAAATTGTTTAGGATTTAAATCATTTGATGAATATAATTATATAAATTTGAGTGAAAATAATTAATTAAGAATTCACTCGTTTTTTTATTTTGAAGAATGTATGAAAATATTGTTGAAATTTATTGTTATTTTTTTTTTTCAGAGCATGGATCGCGAAATTGGCACTCCAAACTTTCGGTAATCCTGAGTTATAGTTAGTACACATTGTCAATTGGGTTTTTGGAGGATCAGGTGCAGTTATCATACAGCAGAGATATGTGATGATATTTACATTCACATATTTATTTATTGTGATGTATATATTTTCTCTGTGCAAGCAGACGAAAAGAGTTACAATTGAATACAAAAGAAAATCATTGCTGCAGTATATTTCACACACATAAAAAAAACATAATAAATATGACATGAAGATATTGTAATATTTAATTAATTTATTGGAAGCAAACTCTTCATTTTTTTTTCTCTTCAATAAAAAAGATGATATTCATTTATATTTTAATTTCTAAAAGTACCAAAATATCTCTTTATAAATCAATTTGAAGATTTAAAAATCTCTATTAAACTTTAAAATAATTTTTATTCACAAACTAGCACAATAAAAAAATTATAAAAAATTGAAGAAATCAAAAAAAAAAAAAAAAACAAAAAATAGAAATAACTATAAGCCATTTTCTATTTTGTTCTGTCGATATTGTTTAGAGTTTATATTCCTTAGACAGTCTCAAAGGGGTTATTGGCTTCATAGAAAAGAGCCATTGGAATGAAAAAAAAAAAAAGACAAAGTGAATAAAAAATAGTGTGAAATGAAAGAAACAAAAATAAAAATGGAGAATCAAAATATGTCTACGTATATTGTGAAAATAAAAATGCGGTAAAATATTGTGAGATTAGTTGACGTTGGTTACACACGTGTAAAATCTCCTTCGCACAATATATACTCACCTTCTCTACTACACCCATACAATTGTCCAGTCGTTTTTCCTCGTAACAATAATTTGTCGTTATAAAATAACGACACCACCAGTGTACAAAAAAGCACGAGCAAGAGAGGGTGAACAAAACGAACATTGTCTACATACATTTATAGACACATACTCGAGATCCTCCGCACCAAAAATCCCCATGGACTAATAAATGTTAGGCATGGGGGGATGAAATAAAATTTTATTGGCAAATAATACTGCGAAGTTTGTTGCTATTGAATTTAAAATCATTCCATTTCGAATAATCCATAAGAAATATATATTTTTACCCTTTTATATTTTATTACAACAGTCATTAAAATCAACGTAACAAGAAATAAAAATAAATAAAGAAAATAATACAGAAAAATATACTAAAACAAATGAATGAAAATATCTATACATTTTTTTTTTCTTTCAATTTAAATTGATTTTAATTCAAATATCTTGTGGGAAAGCTACGATTAATTCACCCTCCATCCACCCTTTCTCTCTTTGCCACCATGCCTCTCACGACCAAGTTGTTCTTCTCCCTCTTCCATTGCCAATGTTCCCAAGCGCACAATTGAGCGTTGCGAAACGACACGAAACCAACAGGGAAAGAGATACAGTGAATATAACAGGGGGTGGATCCTAAGTCTACCACAGAGAGAATAATGTTAATGAAATACAGATAGCATCTCTATACAAGAAGCTGTGAGAATGTTAGCTGCAAATCTGTTGTCCCTTTTTCAAATACTCAACAGTAATAAGTATCAACTTGATCCTATGACATTATTTTATTTTGTAATAAATTGCGCTGTGATTATTGAGAGTGAAAAAAAAATAAATAAAAACAAAGATGTAACATGGAAAATATAATTGTATTTATTTTAAGATTTATATATACATATATAAGTTTAATTAATTGATTAATTAATTAAATTAATCTTACAAATTTGTTGGTGGAATAATTATTGTCCTGTTGTCTTTATGCATGAACTGCTAAATAGCGTTACTCTCGATAAGGGTAAATATATTTACTTATTTATGTATAGTTTGTGCACACCCTTTGGGAAATAGTCTCAAACTGTTTAATCTATATAAATTTATTTATTTACCCATATTTATATGTACATTATTATATGTTTATATTTAATGTAACAGAATATTTTATTATTTTTAAATTTTATTGATTCCTTTTTTATTTTTTGTTATACAGTAAATAATCTCATGTGAAAGTCTAGTTGGAATTATTCTTACACGATTTATTTATACATTTATTGATTGAACACAAAATATTATTAATTTTGAATATAATAATTTTTTTATTTCAATACAAATTTTTGATTGTTTAAATAACTGTTTAATCTATGTATTTATTTTTACACTCATATTTATATGTACATTATTATATGTTTATATTTAATGTAACATTTTATTATTTTTAATTTATATTGATTGGTTTTTATTTTTTGTTATACAGTAAACAATTTCATGGTTTTATGTCTCTGGCAATACACATACTCTACAAAGCAGTGGTCCATGTAACGTTATGGTCCGAACATCCTTCGTCACACACACACATGTGTGTATATGTATGCATACATGCAGATAAATAGAAGCTTTTCTTGCTTTTCTCTCATTCGCACACTCCAATCGTATTTCAAATTTTATCACTTGAGAATGTTAAAGCCTGACCTAAATGTTCTGGAGTCTTAGACACAGAATTCTTCGTTGAAACTAAATATCACAATTTACCAATGAATTTTAATCAAATTACTAAAATAAATTTACATTTTATTCGTGGAAGATTTTGAATATTTATTAATTATAAATTTAATATTAAGAAAAGCAATATGAATGAGTATTGGTAGAATGAATTATTTTAAAATTAATACCAAATGAAAAAGTAATATAGAAAAACTTTAAAAATAAATTAAAATAAAAACAAATTGAAACAATACTTCATTTTGAATAATCCAATTTGTAAATTATACAAATTCTCACATTGTTATATAAAATTCCAACAGTTTAAAAAACTGAGAGATAAAAAAATAATCCATGATCATTTGTTTGTATATTTTTCAACATTATATTTAATCTCATTACACATAAAGAAATCTTGAATTTAATTATTTACAAATTTTTTTTAATCAATAATTCCAAAGTTCTTATCACTTTTTTTTACGCTTGTGTTGATGTTAAATGGTTGATATCTAGAAAAATTATTTACATTATTTACAATAATGTAAATATTTATATATATATATTTGCATAATAATAATAAATTATTTGATATGAATATATTCAATTATATATTATATAAGCATTAATTATAATTGATTTATTTATATTTAAATTGATATTTTATGTACATTAATTAAATGTATGTGTTGAAAAATATAATAATGTAAATATTTTAATATTTATTAATATTATAATAATAATATAAATGAATATAACATAGAGGAAAAGATGCTAATTTGGAATACTGCTGGTAATTTGAAATATTACATTATAAAAGTATATGAAAACGCCATCTATTAACGAATATCAGTATTACGTAGTGTGAGTATTAACAAACAAACTGAGCATCGCTTAGAAGCAGCCATATTGATAGTGCCGTGATAAACTGCATCGAAGTGAAAGTGCTATCTAGAAAATTTTCAAAGTAAGTAATAAATCTGTTTGTATCTTGAGTGTAACTTATATTTATATGTTTATATTTGTACAAATCTATAGTTAAGTGTCTCAGTTGTAAAAATCAGCGCTTATTTGAGAAATTATTCGTAACACAAAATGATAAAAATATTTTAGGTTACAAATGGTTATGTTGCTAATTTGGAATATGGCTCAGATTGCTACGTTTGTGATTACTGCAAAGACTACAAAAAAATATAATTGATTTAGATATAAGCTTGAAGTTGAAGTTTTTAAATTTTATAGTTGAGATTTAAGTTTAAAGATATTTATATAGTTAATTAAAGTTGATTATTTAGGTGATTGTAATTTGGAATACACTATTCCAAATTATATTCACATTGTTTAAACCACGCCAATCTGCAATTTTATAATTAAACCAAAATTTATCCTATTTATAATAATCCGAGGCTGTTCATTAATTTTATTTAAATAAAATATAAGTTTCTCTAACATTTAATGCGGTTTTTACTTTTTTTCTCTCTTAACCCATGAGTAATACGATTTTTTCAAAAAGTGGTATTCCAAATTTGCATCCTTTCCTCTACAATTCATCAATTAATAAATAAAATAATTCAAATCTATTTCTTCACGCTTCTTCTTATTTATAATATTTTCCTTGTGCTTTCGGGAACTATCCAGTCTAGTTGGCCGTATAATATGACACAACGCAAAGTCTGAAGCTTTTTCTCAACTAAAAATGATCCTCCCTTCCTTATATACACTATCGCACCATCACCATTCACCACTCCCTGGACCTGGCGGCTGGATCATTTCAGTTTGTGTATGAGGGGCTACACGGGACTAGATTTTTCCGCGCCTTAATATGATTAATATTTTCGCGGGCGGTAAATAGGAGGGCCATGGATACAAGAGGGAGAAATGGGATTGTGGTGGTTCATGGTATATGTGTATACAGCAAATCCCCATCAACCGCATTCAATTACGATGTTATCGCGAATACAGATGACGGTTATTTCCTTCGGTACACCCTATATATAACCCAGGGCCCATTTCTCGTTTGAATCAAGTTCTTGCTTGCAGTGTTGTATCTTTGTCGACCGTCCAATTGTTTTGAGGTTCAATCAGTCGTTTGAATTTATGTTTATGTATCCAACATCTCTACTTTAACGTGAGCCACAATGAAATATCACGAAATAAATATTAAATTGTGAAAGATAAAAAAATAATTCATTATCATTTCTTTATATATTTCTCAACATTATACTCAATTTCATTTGTTTATACATAAAGAAATCTGGAATCTAATAATTACTTTACAAATTTTTTTTTTTATTAATAATTCTAAAGTTCTTATCATTTGTTTATATTTTTTTTTATGCTTCTGTTGATCATGTTAAATTTTTGATACCTATATTTTTTTCTTTGAATTAAAATTTTTTATATATCAATTAAATATATTTAATGAAAAATATAATAATGTGAATATTTTAATATTTATTTATATTATAATAATATTTGTTTTTTTAATTTGAATTTTTTATCTTGAAATTTTTATTTTTTTTAAAATTATTAAAATGTAAATATTTCAATATTTATTCATACATTCATAATAAATTGTTTAATATGAATATAGCTTTCAATTTGTATTACATAAGTATTTATTATAATTAATTTATATATTTTTTAAATCAAAATTTTTCATACATTAATTAAATATATTTGTTAAAAATTAAAATAATGTGAATATTTTAATATTCATTTATATTATAATAATAATTCATTTAATATAAATATGATTTTCAATTATACATTATATAAGCATTTATTATAAATAATTTATTTTTTTTTCTGTGAATTTATTTTATTTATACGTTAATTAAATGTATTTGTTAAAAATTATAATAGTGTAAATATTTCAATATGTATTTATATAGTAATAAATTATTTAATATAATTATAATATTCAATTATATATTATATAAACATTTATTATAAATAATTATTTTTTTTTCTTTGAATTTTAATTTTAAAATATTAATTTTTCAAAAATTCTAATAATGTAAATATATCTCATTGATAATACATATACTAATAATAAATTATTTATAACAAATATAATATATAATTAAATATTATATAAGCATTTATTATAAATAATTCATTTTTTTATTGAATAAAAAAAATTTTTTTTTTTTCATAAATTAAATATATTTGTTAAAAATTATAATATTAATTAATTAAAAATGTTTATTTTTGTTTGCATAAAAATATTCTGATGAATATAAATATAAAAACTGGTAATTTTACGATTAAAAATTAAATACTGCGAAACAAAACGTTATAAAAGGTTGAAAAAATGAGCGAATTAAATAAAAAAAAAAAAAATTACAAGCACACTATATCTCCAACGCGTGAATTATAATCTCTGTATTTGCTCGGACGGAAAAGCGACAGTGCTGTCAAAAGCAGCAAATTTTTCCGCGCTACGCGTCCTGACTATAACGTAATTTCTGCGCTGCGTCATTGCCAAACTTGCTCGTTTTCTCTTTCAATTTACCCCCAAACTCGCCCCCAACATTCCCACACTCTGTTTCGTCCATTCGGTGGATAACATCCCCCTAAAAATTTCTCGTTCGATCAGTTACATTTTACATCGTTTCATGGATGCAAAAGAATGAAGAATGTTATTACACCTATTTTATCTTGATAATAGGTCACGCAATCTGATGCCTCGCGTTTGTAAAAATTATCAAAATGCCACTTGCATTCTGTGCTTTTAGTATTAAAAAAAAAAACATATATAAATATAAATGCTAAATGTAAATCAATTAAAAGAAATTAAAATAATAAAACAAGGAGAAGAGACAAAAAAAAATCAATTCACAATTTAATATTAAAAATAATTTGAATATATAATTGTTTTAATTACTCACAAATTTAATTATTCCAACAAGTCGATTATACTCAATTATTATTCATAATATTCTTCTTTATTCCAACTGAATGAGACGATTAAATAAATATTTATAAAGAATTAGTTTAGTTTAATTTAATAAAGCAGAAAAAAAATATGAAACAACATTGAAACAAAAATTGTAAAATAAAAAATGAAATAAGAGATTGTACTATCATATATTAAATATCTACCTATATTATAAATACTATATATGTATATGTTTATAGTCAGACTATAGAAAATGTTATATTGCTGAAAAAGTTAAAGAAATAGAGAGCACGTAAAGTACGTTAAAATTAACGACGCAGTAACAAAGTATTGTAAGAGTGAGGGTTAAATAAAAAAAAATAAAATAACGGAGGGGTAAAAGGAACTGCAACTTCCTTAGCGAAGTGTGGGTGTAAGGCAGTTTTTTAACCTTAGACGATGGTAGTTATTGCTGAAATTGTCGGCTTGCAGAGCTGTAATCAAATACTTAAAACCGATGGCAGTGTGTGCTCATGTCTGTACGTTTCTCTGAGCTATGGGGTTGTAAAAACGTTTGTCTTTCCGTCACTTTCTCCACCACCACCACCACTACGACTACCATCATCATCATCATTTCACCACGATATTCCCTTGAGGCTCGTTAGTACACTCAAACTTATTTGCACGTTAGTATTATATATAGTTTTTCTTATTTTCATTTTTATCTCCAACTTGTTTTCGTAGTTCGATGAGAAAAAATTAAATAAATATATTGTTTCGTTTGTACTTTCAAGTCAATTATATCTTTTATTTATTTCTAATCTTAATTACAAATGCATATAAAAGTTTAGATGAATAAATAAATAGGGGCGAATTATTAACGATTAAAAATAAATAAAATTAATCAGGTTTATAGAAAATAAATTCTAGCACTGATATTTAATTTATTGAATATTATTATTTGGAATTTATTAATTATTAGTGTTAATAGTATTAATTAATAACAATTTGTTGATGTTTTATTAATAGATTTTAGTAATATTAAATTGCAAGTAAATTAAATGTAGAAATATAATTTTTGAAGTTAAAACTTTGTTGACTAATTGAGAAATTATAAATGACATATTAATAAATATTTTTTGATGAGGGAAAATATTAAGTCTTTAATAAGCTTCCTGATTTGGAAAATAATATTGTGCTTCTCGTGATCTCGTGGGAATAATAAACGTAATATGTATTATAGTTGCTATAAAATCTTTATCGAGAATAAACTTCTTCAGATCGATTTATTAACTAGTTATATACAAAGCTCGAATAGAAATTTATCGGTGAGTTGAATGAATAAAATAATTTCTTGACCTGTGAGATGGAACTTCATTTAATTTCATTATTCATGGATGATAATTAGGTCACTGTGAATAAATAATTCACAATTATGAATAATTTAATTCAATTGATTTATGCAGTTGAATCCATTACGTTAATTAATTATTCAGAAGATAAAATAAAATTTTTGGGTTGATAATAATTATTTAATAACTTCATTCTTCATTTTCATACAAATTCTTCATTTATATAAATAAATTTAATTGTTTTATTATTTAAATGTCGAGTTTTTTTATATTTTAGTGTCAATATTTTTTCTTTTTTCACAGCAAGATTTTTTCTATTGATAATTATTAATTTTTTTTCCTGTATTAATATTAATAACTATAACAACCAGTGTTTATATTCTTTGTATATATTGACATTAATTTTTATCAAGCTTTTATAAACCCAATAAATATATTTTTCATAGTCTATTTATTAACATGACGATGAAAAGTAAAAATAAAAAATATAATGTAATATATTCTCTTCATTTGTAAGAATTAAACTGAATTTACTGTGATCTTGCTGTTATTTTCTCTCAAGAAATTTACAGACAATCGATTTTCCATCGTCTCCAAAAGAAAATACTCCTAATGATACTACTTCGTATAGTAATTCATTAGAATTTACTTCTTTAAAATTATTCTTGTGTGCAATATTGTCCATGTTTAAATTATCTCCACTTGCACAATCCAAGCTTTAATAAAAAAAATTTACATTGAAGATAAAACGAAAAACGTTTGCAATAAGAAAAAGTGTATAATATAAACGAAACATTATATAAAGTCTAGTCTGGAATATAAAGTTCATGATAATGTATTCCTGGATGTTTATCCCAAAAAAAAAAAAAAAAAATACAAATTAAGACACCTTAGCACGGATTTAACCCTTATTTATACCCCACTAAGTGTCGGCATTATGGGGCATTATCAGGTTCATGACAGCCTATTAAACTTTTTTTTCTGTACCTTTCTCAAATTTATTTTCCCAGCCAATTTTCAATCATAAAAATGTCCTCATTTCTTCATACAAATAAAAAAAGTTTAAAAACATTATCTTAATTTTTTTTTCTCCCCTCCCCATTAATATCAGCCATTTTCTTGTTCAAGAATTATTCCAATGATTTTGTGTGATGTGGAAACGACCAAGAGAAATAAAAAAGTACTCACACCTCTAACTTTTATCTACCTTAATCCAATTCTAATCCCATCGTCGTACAAATTAACGTTACGATCCCCTTCGACCGTCAATGGGCCATCTCGGTCTCGACTGGCACAATTTCAACCTTCCCAAAACTACCCCTTAGAGACCAACCTACTAAACTCGCCCTCTCTCATTCCTTCTCTCAACCTAAACGCATATGTCTTTCCTCTTTTCTCTTTTGTATCTTCATGCATGGATGTACAAGGCCACGAAGAAGCCGAAGACGAGGGTTATAGTTACCGCAGTTGGAAACCAAGGAGCGTTCATCGTACAGTCCAAGTTGCCATTAGTGTGTGTGGTAGATATATATTTATATACATACATATAAAGAGAAGAGGAAGCATGAGAGAGAATGCTGGAAGCGTTAGGGGTCGAATGGGTGACTGTTAACGATCGTCGCCAAGCTCAAGACACTGTTAACTACGTTCTGTACATAGGTATATGTATACTGTTACTATCAGTAGAGAATGGACGTGGCAATAGTGAGGAAATATAGAGAGTTTGATAAAGAGAAAGAGCCAAGTGAAGGTGAATGTATACGAGGGATAAGGAGAAGTTTCACTAACCAGGACCATGAGGAGAATAACTAAACTATGGGGAACAATGTCTTGTTAGGTGGCTTGTTGCTGTGGTAATCGGTTCAACAGTGCCCATTACTATATTCTAATATGTAATGCACTATTGACTCGACCAGTTTTATCATGTTATTTATAATAGTTATTGCGAAAAATTGGAAACTATTTATTTGTGGTGTATGTATTTATTTTTATTGATTTATTGTTGATGATTCTATTGTTTATGGTTTTGATATACATGTATAGCAAGAAGATCAGTGTGAAGATGGAGACAATGTTTTTGATGAAAAGTTTAGAATGAGTTTTATGTAGGTAGTTAAATAATTTATAATTTTTATTTGTGTGAACTTGAAGTATTTTATGGAGACTTGCAGTTTATGAGTTATATGAATATAAGGGTGTGCTGTTTTTAGGCAAGGTTTTTTTTTTTTTTTAGTAAACACACAGAGTGAAAGTTTACTGAATGGTGAGAGAAGAAGCCTGATTAAAGGGGAGCTCTTAATTTTAATATTAATTTTCGTTTTTCTACTTGAATGACATGGGGAATATTTTTTTTTTTTCTTTGGATTTTTTTAGCTCGGCATTTGCGCATCATAGATGAAAGCCTATAGCATATTTTTATAGGGAATTGAACGCTCTACAAAAAAGATCTCTTACACTTTTTTCATAGAGACAGATATTCTAAAGATATTCAAACACAAAGTTTTAAATGTATGAAATTTTGACTTTTTTGTTATTAAATCGATACTAATCACTTTATTATTTGTTTTAAAAATTATTTTCAATCGGAAAACCGGTATTAGTGTGCTAATATTTTCATAAAGCCAAAAATAAATACTCAAAAGTTAGATATTTTTTTTTTCTTGATTTTATTTACTGTAAAAAAAATTATTTATAACTTATGTTGGATTAATTTTATTATTATTCCAAAGTTATAGTAATTATGCTGTCTAAACAAAATCAAGCAATGTAACTACAATCATTAAAGTGTTTTTTTATTACAATTAATAAAGTGATTAGTATCGATTTAATAACAAAAAAGTCAAAATTTCATACATTTGGAACTTTGGATTTGAATATCTTTAGAATGGCTGTGTCTATAAAAAAAATGTAAGAGACCTTTTTTGTAGAGCGTTCGATTCCTTACAAGAATATGCTATGAGCTTATTTTTATAATCTAAAAATAACGAGCTACAAGAATCGAAAGAAAAAAAAAATTTTTCTCCCATGTTATTCAAATGGAAAAACGAAAATTAAAGTTTTCAGCCTGTTTTTTTTTGTTTAAAAAAAAAGTTGCCTAAAAATGGCACACCCTAATAAATATATAATATTATTTTTCAATATTTATATGAACTATCTAATTAATTATGGGCATTATTGTAACGTGTCAGTAGAGGTAATGAATACAATAAATATTCTGAAGGAAATCAAGTGATGATAATGTTAAAAAAATTATTATATATGAGACTATGTCGATATTTCTATATAAACATAATAAACTATCAGTATCATATCAACATTACTAATTAATGTAACGTGAAGGCTATTATTAAACCTCACATCTCTACACTGCTAACTAGAAAAAAAAAATAAAAAAAATCTCTTTTCTACACAACAAAATAAAAATGAAAATTTAACACAAAATAAAACATTGATATTTTAATATCAACGTCAAACAGTATAAAAATACAGCATTTTTAATGTTAACTAACATACAAAGAACCTCAATAAATTTCCAACATTAACATTAATATAATAAAAAATAGAAAATAATTATCAGCAATAACATAAATAAAATTTTAATAAAAATATCAGAGAATAAAATAATTTCACTGGATTTTATTTCACGAAAATATAGAGATTGTGTTATAAGAAGGGTGTTGGGGGAGGGTGGCTTTGAAGATCGATATAGGCCTCGTGGGGAGCTAGTAGCCATCAGAAGGAAAAGCGATCAAAGCGGATAACTGCGTGGCCGGCTGCCATGTCAGGTCCATGGAGTGAAGTTAAACGAACGGGATGACGAGGGGGCAAAGGGTTATGACCAGCCATCGCCCGTGGCTTATGGGACGATTGCTAACTGATAGAATCAGCGTAGTTGCACGAGTATGAGTTCGCGTTGTCGTTGACGATGTAGCGCGCACGCGTTTTCGCTCATAATCACTTTCGGATTAATTAAATTTTACACCTACGTCAATAAACGTTAAATTTAATGGCTGCAACATGCGACTCACCAACTGGTCATTTTGGTAGTCGAAGGACATTGGCTATGCAAACAAATAGCAAGTGATATTACAATGATATTATGGGATATATATATTTATAGTTAAATTTATGTTGAAAGGTAGCAGAAAAAATAAAATAATGGTAAAAGATTAATACGATTTTTCTTTCTCTTTTTTATTTTTTTCCTTTCATATTTATTTATTTTTCTTTATCTAAAGTTGATGCATAGTAAATGAACACTTTACATGAGGACAACGACGTTTGAGGAAGATGGTGAAGACAAAATAGGGGATGGTGGTGGTGAGATGACAACAGTCTTATCGTTGGATCTTTAATTCCAAACCGCAGGAGGGTGATTGTAGTGGCAAGCCACATCGTCATTTGTCCGTTGCATCAAGGTTAGATCAGAATGAAGGCGATGGAACGAAGAGAGGGTAGTTCGCGCAAGAGACTCATGCGTAAGGGTATGTATTGTAGCAGCATGGTATAGTGGTAATAGTTATTGAAGAGATGAAGAGTGAGGAGAAAGCACAGAGGGTTGGAAAATTGCCTTGGCTCATTCCATTTTGGGACCAGATTATTTTAAGGGTGGTCTCTCTTTTTCTCTGGATGATTAATGTCATTTTTGAGGGGATGCAACTCATCCTCCATATCTCCATTGAACCCTCTCTTTACTCTCCCTTCGTCTCGCTCCTTCATTCACAAGGGTTTACCGAGAATCCAATTAAATTTTTCCTATTCGCTTACGTGAGTCAACATTTTTTATTTTGTTTGTAGATTATAAACCAATTATTTTATTTCTATTTATCTATTCTCTGTTTTGTTAAAATGTATCCATAAAAAAGTCAAAAATAAAATGGATAAAAGTACAGATATAATTTAATTATGATGTTATAATTAAAAAATAAGGAAAAGTAATATAAAATTAATTTTAATTATATTAATTTTAATTAATGATATTGTTCATCAGTATAAATTTTATTTATTTATATTGATGAATGTATAAAGTAGTGGTGAAATGTTTAAACTTTATAGAAAATATTCAATCAAATACTTGACATGCAAATCACGTTTTTTTTATTCAACTTCACAATAATATATTTTTTTTTTATTTGACGATATTTGAGTGTCTATAAATTTTGGTAAAGCAATATGGCCGTGCGCGAAAGAACATATGCTCGTGTCAGTGCGTGAGTTTTAAGCAGTTCCAAACTTGCCATTATAAAGTCTTCAGCGAATATAATAACATTGTGCTGCGAGTTCGTAGGGCTGGAAGACATTAGGGAAATGATGGGCGCGATGTGAAAAGGGGCTCGCGCGCCGCATACAACCACCTTTATATACTTCAATATATACATATACATATATATATATCCTTGGAGTGAAGTAGGTATAAAAGAGGAGCAGGAGGACGACGACAGAGCTGAAAGTGCCTCATGACTGTGTAGCAAATCGGTTGAAACTTGAAACTGGTAAAATGGCACTACATTGAACGATTTCAAATACCATTTACGACCCCGCGGTTCAATATTACTCAACAATATATTATTACTTGTACAATATCCATGGAGAGAAAAAAAAAAACTCACCGTATTATGATGGCAGATTAGGAAATATGAAAATTACAATTTTATTTCATTCAAATTCATTAAATATAAAAAGGTGGAATAAATTTGTTTACACATCGGTATTGTATTAATAAGAATGTATTTTTTTTTGTTCTTTGCATATTTTTTCTCTTGTAGTAATGGAACTCTATCGATTGCAATTATAGATAATTATTTAGGTCAATAAAGATGACGTTATATACAATGATGAATAACAAAGAGTACTTAACGCATTGCTAAAAGGACAACAATATTTTTTTTTTTTCTTCATCTCCTTTTCATGTTTCTCATTCACACATTTTTTTACTCATTCATCCACTTGCATACAATCATAAACGCATGTACATTTAGCTTTGTAATTATTTATACAGGGTATAATATTTTGTACTCAATTATATAGAAAATTTATTTCCTTTCATTGATTAAGTAAATTATTGTATGAATTAGTTTATTAATCGGTTTATTTTTTTGTTTCTTTTTGGTACTGACTTTTTTTTTTATTTGGTTTTGAGTAATTTGAAACGTAAATCTATTGACTAAAGGTTCTTTAACCTCTTTAGAAACTCGCTGTTTTATTGAAACGGAAATGGCATTGTATTTTATTTATTCATCAATATTTTCTCGTTCATTCAATTAATTTTTCGCTGATCTGACAAAGAAGTTTAATTGCCAATCGCATGATAATAGACGTTTGATTTTCTTAAATTGTAAAACTCTTTGGTATCAGCTGTATGAAACTATTCGGCCTGGAATTATCTGTCGTATACTTATTTCGCTCAAATTTTATTCTTCTGCTTTTTTTTTTTATTTTTCATTTCAATTTTACTTCCATTTCCATTGCGATCAGTTATACATTTATTTTAATACGCAAATATTTACAGGGCATCTTCACTCATTCTTTCATACCCACACATTCATATACAATTTTACTCTGCTCTTTTTGTCGATCATTTGAAAAATATCTTACATAAGCCTTCACTCTGACTAAAAAAACAAAATTTTTTTTTTTATACAATTTTTGTTTGTTTTTTTTCTTTCTTATTTATTTGGTTAAATTTTATCACTATCACTGAATGTCCGATACGCACGATCACAGTGATACACACGAAATAATATTCGTGAATAGAGAAAAAAAGTTATTTTTTTTTTCTTAACTCAAAATTGTCGTTCAACATATTGGACGTATACTTTCGTATATTTAACGCTTGATAGGTTATTCAAATTTTTAGTTGTTGTTATTTTCATATCCATTCTTTGTTCTTTTAGTAACCATCAAGACACCGAAGTTTCTTCATTGGTGGTGGGGCCTCGTCTCAGCTGGTTGGCGCTGACATTGACATTGGTGGAGGCTTAACTGCACCTAAACCAGGACCAGAGAGACCATTGTTGTTCATATCACCAGGTCCACGTGGTCCCGCTACCATGCTGCCATTTAACGTTGGTGTGCCACTTGATATTTGACCCTATTAAAAAAAAAAATAAAAGAATTGAACAATAAATTAAATTTCGATTTTATAAATTTTTATTAAAAGTATCAATATTATTTTATATTTAATTTTGGATCATGATAATACAACATACTTCAAAGCAAAACGGAATATATAATAAAATGTAACAGTTAATTATAAAAAAATATTAATTTTTATATACAATTTGTAAATCAATAATAAAAATCTGTTCTCTACTGAAATTGTCAATATATTTTTGAACTTATTTGATTGAATGTTTAACAAATTGATTAAAATAATTTGCATTTAGAATTGATATTTAATTTTTATATACTTGATTAATTATTTAATTATCTTGTGGCATATTTATACATCAAATGGATTTTAAGCGAGTTTATTATTCTATAAAGAAAAAATTAATTGTTTTTTGATGCTTTGAATAAATTGAAATAATTATGGATGTAAATCGGTTAACTCTCTTGATAACGATATTCATTTTAATCTAAGCAGATTGACGTGGTTGAATAAATAGAAGCTTACATTGGCATGATTGTGTTGAATTGATTGTCCAAGTGCTTGCGGCGGATGTCCCTGATGTTGAATTTGATTGTGACCAGGATGGAGATTCTGCGTAGCACCCGGAGGCGTCGGTGTGGGTGGCAATTGCCTCTTTATATGCGCCAATGATGCTGGCGGATGTAACGCCATATTGGCAAACACTAATCGCTCTTCATAATCATATTCGCATAAAATTTTATTTTCACAAAGATAAAATCTGTCACCTACACAAAATCTGTAACATTCAAAATAAAACAAAAACATCATTCACATTATTATAATTTATTATATACATACTCAATAATATATGTTGTATTATTTATAAATTATTATCTCAGGCCATTAGTTAAATATAAATATTTTGAATTAATAAGAGGCTTAGCGAATTCAAAAATTCAATTTCCCATATAAATAAAAAACTTTTCTTTAAACTGGAATTTATTGATTTGACATTAATTATTATCTTACAATAAACGCTATAATGCTGAATCAACAATGTAATAGCATCAAAAAAAAATTTTGATTACCGAAAAATCAAGTTGAAGTCGAAAAAAAAAAATTTTCTCGTGTTATTTAAATAGAAAATCGAATTTTCAAATTCGCTAAGCCTCTAATTAACTCAGAATATATTTTTCTTGTATAAATTATCAGATTTTCAGTATTCACAAACAAAAAAAAAACAACATTGCCTAAAAATAAAACACCCTAATAAATATAAAAGTATTAAATTGAACCGAAACAAAAAAAAAAAATATATAAAACCAAATAAATCTAAATGAAAAATGTTGGCGAGTGAATATCCGCTATGTGATAACGAAGCAAAAGTGAGTATAGAACGTGGTATTGCAAGAGGATTGATAATTATACGTGCAACAAGAGTGTGAGGCAGTTAAACAAAGAGGGTCAAGTGCATTTCAACTTGCGCGTGGGACATCGATGAAAATTGTCACAACGTAATTTGAATTGGAAATGAATTAGGCACTACCTATACATTTAAATGTTGGAATTCCAATACAGTACAACTCTACACAGCTAAAGTAATAATTATGGAGAGTATATACCATACATATATACATATATACTCCATATATATATATATACATATATTATATATACAGAGAGATAACTCTAATTAGCCTGTGCGTATATTTTCTTGCTGTAGAGGGCGAGGCACAATCAACTATTCGCGGGCCAACTGTCGAGGACAATTAGCCATGATGGCATATATCTATTGAGGTTTAAAGCAATGAAAGAGAGCGAGAATGAAAAGGGAGAAAGAGAATGGGGTTGGTGCGAGCTACATCGGCGTGTCAGTGAAATATAATTATTATCGCAATTCTGTCTGTTTGCAGGCACACGACAAAGAGTGAGGGAGTACAGTGTCTCTAAATGCAGCATATAAGCTTTGATCCAGGGAGAAAATGTGACAATGAGCAAATAGTTGGTACTCTCTACTGGCATTTGGAAGTGTGCTGGCGTCAAGCAGATATTCATAATCGCCATGGCAAACAGAATTATTGTACTGCATGTATGCGTCCATTCTCATTTGAATTTTGTCCACTTGTCTATATTATATCATCAACATTTTGCAGTCTCTCTGGATAATTCTTTTTAATTATTTTATTACTATCATATTGTATTTTTGTTTATTTATTTTATTATAATATCGTTGGGGATTCCTGAAAATTTGTGATATGAAACAGTATTTAAATTATGTTTTGCATTAAGTATTTTAATATTTTATGAATAATTGCAGGCAGCTTACAATTTATTTTAATTCATTTAATTATTTATTTATGAATGAGTATACTTAATGAAGAAAATTAGTTTATAATAATTATATTAAGAGTTTATTTTCTGTATAATTTATTCATTGATTGAGATACGAGAGAACGACGTGTCATCCAATGAAATATTAAATAAATAATTTCGAGAAGGCTTTCATCTCGTTTTGCTACATGTGGAGGACACTTTGTCTTGCTTTCTTTTTTCATTTATGTTTCTTTCTCACTTGATTATATACTGGTTTGTGTGGATGGAAAATTTCAATCCAGCCACGCTCAGATAACTCGATTGAATCTTTAATGCGAGTCCTCCCCTGCTTTCTCAGAGTGTTTGTATTATATCACGTTGGAGGAAGGAAGAAGGCAAGTGAATTTTCGCGGTGAATCAAACGAGGTGTTGGTGGACAGAGACAATAGAATGGCCAATGAAGAGAAAGATGGTGAGAGATATAAATGAATAAATAATGAAAATTGTCGAGTTGCAATTTGTACGGTCTGGCCATTACTGACGTTTTACTACTTTGTGGTCTAGAAACTAATCAAAACCTGGAATAATTCTATATCAATTGTTGGCATTTAAACAAATACAACGTATATCACATGGTCTATCGATTAAATTAATTTATAATTTCCAGTAAAGTTTAATGAACAATTTTTTTTTCCGTCTGTTGTATTATTTAAATAATTTATAAAACAAGAAATTTTACACTTTCAAAGAGAAAATAAAATTTTATATACTTACTAGCTGACCCGGCAAACATTGTTTTGCCATATAATTTATTTCTAGTGAATATTTTAGTAGTTAAATTATTATAAAAAAAATATAAAAATATTTGTTAATTGAAAAAAAAAAAAAAAGAAATTATTACAGTGCTAATATCGCTATTTAAAAATGGGGGTTGGTGGTAGAAGGGTTAAAATTAAGTGTTATATGTATTTTTAATGCCAAATCATAAAAAAATAAAAATAAAAAATTTTGTCCAAAAAATAAAATTTATTTTTAATTATTATCAAACACAATAATAATTGTGTCTTTTTCAAGATGAAAAATTTTTCCTATTCAGTATTGAAACAAGCTGAAAATTAATTATCAGTGAAAAAAAAAAAAAAAAAAAACTTGGGATTGATGAGAAGTGGAAAAAGAAATGTGATAGGTGAGCGTCAGATAGTAAATTGGCAGCGATTTAACGAGTGGTATATGTACAATTATAGCCAAAGGATCGCGCACAGGAGGTTTACTCTTTAATTGGAGTGCCCGTTAAATTAGACCGGACGTCTTTTTAGAAGAGAGTCCCCGCGAGAGAGCTAATTGGATCGGTAAATCATCCGGTAACCATTCTGCCACGGGGATTCCACCAGCATACAGCAGCAGAAGAGACTCGCCAGAATGAGAAAGAGGAGACACGCAAGAGAGGATTGGAGGGAAAAGGGATTGAAAGGGTATAGTGGTGGAGAGACTTGGCAGCGTGGAGGCAACCCTTTATTCCGTGTTATTACAATCTAAAGTTACCCCCTGTAATTGTTGCTGTTTAATTGCAAGTTTCAAGTCACTGGCATTTCTCCCTATCTCCCTCTGTCTCTTCGTTTGTTTCAACTCCCGTAGCTTTTATTCTTGCTGCCGCAAAATCCTGGTGTAATTGCGGCTTCACGTTATCCCCCATTGCTTTTACCAAAAATGATATTGTAAGAATAAAAAAAATGGTAGTGTGTAAAAAAAAAAAAAACATTCTAATTTATGTATTTATAAAATTTTTAAGTTTCAGAATCAATTAATTATTTTTTGAATGATAACATTATTTTTGGAGATATGTTTCAATGCATCTAGTCATTCTGTCATCATGATACTTCATCTAGAAGTAGATGTCACTCTAGAGAAGAGAAAAAAATATATTAACGATGTTAAAAAATAAAAAATCGACAGTTCCTTATCGCCTTTGCGTGCTTCTTTATATCGATTCACCTTCCCATTCAACATAAACGACAAATTGATCTTATCGATTTATCTACATGGTGTCTAGTCGTGAGACGTGAGTAATTGCCAAGGGACTAAGCCCATAGACAATAAATAAAAACAAAAAAACAAAAAAAAAAGAACAAAAATGCCAACAAAAAAATAAACATTATCCTCAAAGATTCTGAAATAAAATTACAATAAAAAAATATAATATAGAATATTTTTGTAATTTTTAATATCTGTTGTTATATATAACGGTTTGCTAATTATATTTTAATTTAGTCAATGCTTAATTATATATGAAAAAAATTAACAATTTGCCATGCAAAAGAAAAATCATTAATAATATCAATAAATTACTTTCTATGAATTTTAATTCTATAAATATTTTTAATATAACAATTTGTGTGTTAAAACATCATTAAATAGTATTAAATTAAGCATTGAATTAAATTTATAATCTATTTATTTATCAATTTCACTCAAAGTATTCCAAACAAATAAAAGCGAACGATAAATTTATGCATAAATAAAAAAACTCATCAATTAACCATTCGAAATTTTTAAATACCTACATTGAAATAATATTTTAATTGCTGTCACGAATTTTCCCTAGTTATAAAAACAAAAAAAGAAACATTGTATGTATACAAACACACACACCCATACAAACATCCATGGATATTCATATATCAAAAGAGGTATTGTGAAAAATAAACAATAACACAACGATAAAAACGTAAAATTGACGCGCTTTTGTTTTCATTGTTCAAGAATTTGTTGCCCACCTATTGTAATTAATTATCATTACAACTGATTGAAAATAAAAATAAAAAATTATTCTTTCACTTGTATTTCATTTCAAGTCATCATCATCGTCATCCTCCCCCAACCACATTATCAATTAACATTTCTGTTAATTCAAATACTGACGTACATACTTATATATTGCTAATTGTATTTCAAAATTTAATCCACTAATTTACTTTTGTATTCTAATTACTTTCATCCTCTAATAAACGCATGAAATAATGCAAGGGAGACATAGGATATGACAACAAAGCTTCTCATTGTGTCACCGGGTAAATAACAAAAAAAAAAAAAAAAAAAAGTTCACATTTCACTGAATAAATGCCTCAGGGAAATCACATTGTGCGCAAAAGTATTCATGGATACATATACAAAACATTAAAAAAAAAAAAAAAAAAGACAGAGGTGAGAGGTAAACTTGAGGATATAAAAAAATAATAATAATAAAAAAAAAAAACAATAATAACTAACAATGAAACAGCGAGAAAGTGAGGGGAGAGATTTAACAATAATTTAAAAGAGAGGAAGGTAATCTCGTGTGGAAACAATTCGATACAAAAATGTCAGCAGTATCTCGGATAATTACATAAGTGACTATGGACAATGGGGGAGGAGAAGGAAGGTGAAGGAAGAAACTGATGAGAAGTCTCTAGATAAAGATGGGCGAAGGAACGGAGGGTGATTTCCCAACTGGCCTGTAAAACAACCCCCGCAGTGGACTCTGTATGTCTTGGCTACTGCTCATCCCTCTCTTATTCTCATTCTATCTCTTCTTATTTTTTAGTGTAGATATATATTACTCGACCTACTATGCGACCACATTGCAGTACAAGAAAAAGAAGAATACAATTTGAGTATAAAAATAAAAATAATAAAGAAAAATATTCTACAGATTTTCAAGTTGAATAAAATTAGTATTAATTTATTATGTTTATTTTAATGGAACAAAATAAAAGAAATAAATAGGTATATAAATTTAATTCACTTGGAGATATTAATATAAAATAATTAATATCAAACTCACGTTCAATTGCCATTACTATTAATGATTTATTTTTATTACTGTGTAGTTAATAAATAATTTTATTTGACTGGTGGCAACGAATCAATTTAATTTAAGACACTCTTGTGTCTGTGAATTATTTTATTATTTTATTATCAGCAATTTGTATGTATGTCTGTTAGTAACAGATAATAAATGAGGGGTGAATACTGACCGATGATTGCATTGCTGACAGGCAAAACACTCCAAATGGTAAACGTTAGCTCGTGCCCTCATCACCATTTCAAAAGCAGGTATTACTTTGGAGCATGCAGCACAATAGCCAGTGTTACCGAAGAGCCTTAAGTAATCTCTTTTGCAGAGAATCAAGTTGGCTTTTGTATATAACGTTGAACCAACTTCGCCTAATCTGCAGTCGCAGCAACCACACTTGAGGCAATCCTCATGCCAGAACAAGTCCAAAGCTTTGAGAAGATACCTGGTCATCATCATCATCATCATCAAAAAAAGAAAAAAAAATTAATTAAAAAGCAATTCAAGTTTTTAATTATCACTAAACTTCAATGTTTATTATTTATTAGTATTGTATTTATAAAAAAGCACAAATTGAATAATATAAATAATTATTTTTAATCTAATTAATTTATTTAATTCAAGTTTTATCGATTTTATTTAGATTTTTTTCTAATTTATTTTTTTTAGTTTTATTTAGAAAATAAACAAATAAATAAATGAATAAATAAGTTGAATTCTTTTTGATATTACTTTAAAATTTATTTTATATATAAACAAGCAAATTTTAAATATTTTGTACAGAATAATGTTATTTATTCTTTGATATTAAATATTAAATTACTGTAATATGATGCATTTTGTTATTTATTTTTATTTTTAAATAATATGTACCTTTCTGTTATGCTTTTGCCGCATCCGGCGCACAACTCCTGCTGCGCCGAGCCATTTTTATTCGTCTCCGATTTGCTCACGTCCATCGTCATGGTGATTGGAATTACTCCGCCGTCTGTAAGACAAATGAAACAAAAAAAAAATAAAATCGAGGATTAATATAAATGAAAATTGAATGATTGTAATGGATTGATATTGAGTAAGAGAATGTAAAGAATGAAAATAGAGGGTAAAAATAAAATAAATATAACGAATCAATAGTTGTTTTGGAGTTGGCAAGAAGAAACCAACTACTACAACCCATCACTTTTATATATTATATATACTGGCGCCCATTCGTCGTGGACTCTTTCGACCCTTCTAACCTCTGTCTCACTTTTCCTCTTTCCTCCAACAAAATCCTTGCTCGACCGATGGAAACGGAAGTGACGCACTTACTTCTGCCCCGTGGAACTTTTACGATTTGTAAAGGCCTTTGTACGCCCTTGAAATATGTACACTTCTTTCCTCTCACTCTTTATAAATATATATTTTTTTTTTCCCCTCTTACATTCCCTCTCATTCTAAAGTGAGAGAAATAAATTACAAACACCCCAGACCGTGGCGCTCGATTAAACTCTCAATGAATTTCATTGAATTTCCATGGAAAATATCCACAAAAAGTTTCATAAATAAATCAATATATTCAATAACAATAAAATAAAATATATAATTTTTTTATAATTTAATTATATTACCAAGTATTTCAAATCAAATAATTAATTTTAAATTTCAATAATTTATATCACATAAATCGGAATATATAAATGTTTGATATTTAAATGTTTCAATTACGTAACTGTATTTTGTTTGAGGGTTTACATGAATTTAATTGATTGCCTGATGATATAAAAAATTATACTGAGCTCATTACTTTCAAAAGATTACTTGGAAATTATATATTGTCCTAATTATATATATTGTCTCAATGTTAAATTGGAATTTGTTGTTTATATATTTATTATTTTGTTCTCTTTCCTTTACAAATTTTTGTAAACCATGTAGCACTTTAAATAAATGAATAAATAAATAAATGAACGAATAAATATATAAATAAATAAACAAACAAATGGATAAACAAATGAATAAATAAATGAATAAATAAACAAATAAACAAATGGATGAATGAATAAATGAATGAATGAATAAATAAATAAATGAATAAACAATTGAATGAATGAATAAACAAATGAATAAATAAATAAATAAATAAATGAATAAATAAAAAAATGAATGAGTAAATAAATAAATAAACAAACAAACAAATAAATAAATAAAAAAATTAATAAATGAATGAATGAATAAATAAATAAATAAGTAACGAATGAATGAAAATATAAATAAGTAAATAAACAAATGAATAAATAAGTAAATAAATAAATAAATAAATAAATGAATAAATAAATAAACAAATGAATAAATAAATAAATAAATGAATGAATGAATAAATAAATGAATAAACAAATAAATGAATGAATAAATAAATGAATAAATGAACAAATAAATAAATAAACAAACAAATAAATAAATAAACAAATAAATAAATGAATGAATAAATAAATAAATAAATAAGTAAATAAACGAATGAATAAAGATATAAATAAATAAATAAACAAATGAATGAATAAATAAATAAATAAATAAGTAAATAAACAAATGAATAAAGATATAAATAAGTAAATAAACAAATGAATGAATAAATAAATAAATAAATAAGTAAATAAACGAATGAATAAAGATATAAATAAGTAAATAAACAAATGAATGAATAAATAAATAAATAAATAAATAAGTAAATAAACAAATGAATAAAGATATAAATAAGTAAATAAACAAATGAATAAATAAGTGAATAAATAAATAAATAAATGAATAAATAAGTAAATGAACGAATGGATAAAGATATAAATAAGTTAATAAACAAATGAATAAATAAGTAAATATATGAATGAATGAATAAACAAATAAATTATTATTATTATTATTATTATTAGTATTATTATTATTATTATTATTATTATTATTATTATTATTATTATTTACAAAATAATTATAATAATTCTTGAGCCGAAACATTAAATAATGAAATCTAGAAGCTCTTTATTTAAATCTTGTTAAAAAATAAATATAAAATAAGACATAGTGAGTGAAATATTTTTATCCTTAACAATTTGTAACTTGCATTGCAGATAAGTTGCATATGTAAATTCTACCAATGAATTATACCTATAGATATATACATCTAAATATTGTCGACGCGTTTAAATACCGAGGGGATATGATGGAGAAACGGAAAACGAGTAGGTTGGTTGCTTTGGGGATTTTCAGTAGAATGGAAAATCGAGTGGGAATGGGTAAAGAGAAAGAGAGAGAGAGAAAGAGAGAGAGGGGGCTTAATTAATTAGCCGGATACTTTGAGTAACAATCCATTATTACATACAAACATCCCCCGTTCCCTTGGAAAGTCCGCGGGGTTGCAGTTGTGCCCGGCTTTATACTGCTAATTGGCCTCCTCCTAGTGGTAAGAGTGCAAAAGAGAAAATAGATATTGAGAGACGATGCTGGAGGGAGAGTGGAATAGAGAGGGAGCGAACACATTGTGTGTTCGCTCGAGTTATAAACGCCATCCGCTCTTTCTCTCTCCCAACTGCCCGTCTATATCCATACCTTTACCACTAGCGCCTCGCATCGTGGCTTATACATATAAACGTGTGGGGTTTGTTCGTTGCTTTCTCTCTATCTCGATTGCTCGTGTATTTACTTGCAACAATTACGTAGCATATGATACTACTATGGTCGGCATTAATAACGTTACCATGCGTTGGCAGACGAGACAAGAAGGTACATAAGCAAAATATACAAAGAGACAATAAAATGAATATAAAAAAAAAAATTAAAGTTTTTTTTTTTTTTTGATAAAGCGCAATTATTAACTATTTATAATTTAATTTTTTTTTTTAATTTCCTAACGACTAAGTAGAGCATATAGAATATAGAAAAAATATTTATAAACAATAATCTAAAGAAAACAAAAAGAACACAATTTTTTTTTTTTTCAGTTTATTTTGTGAAGAGAAAAAGGGAACGAATATTATGAAAATGTCCTATCAGTAATGTATGAAATATGTCCGAGTCTATGTTGATGTATATGTGTGTATATATATAAGAGGGAAACAATCGTTCCAGATGGGACGGTTTTGTTGGAAGAGAGAGAGAAGAGCAGAGAGCGATCAAAATAAAAGAGAAATAGAGGGCAGAGATAAAGAGAAAGGGAAATAAAAAGAGAAAGTTGGTTTAATAAAAATGTCAAATATAAAGTAGCCGGCGGGGATGGACATTTAGGAAATAAATGAATGTTAAGGGAGGACAGTATGATAGTGAAAGCGATGAAGAAGAAGATGGGAGAAGTGAGGGAAAAATACAAATATATAAAAGAGAGACATCAATATAATATTATGATTTAGTGTAGGAAAACTGGAGTAGACGTTTAGAAATTTTTGATGTGGATGACTTTAATATAATCCTCCATTGTTTCTATACATATATACGTATATATATATATGCATATATGTATACATATATTTTCGTGATTTAAATTATTGAGTATTTAATTAATGAAAAAAAAATAAAATAGAAAAATGAAATAAAAATATGTGACTGTAATTTAATATTATATATAAATTCCAATGTTTTTATATATTATATAATTAAATAAATAAAACAAATTATTTTGAGTTTATTATTTACTAGAAAAATAAAATTTAATTAATACACAAAATTAATTAAATGAATTTAATATTAATTAAAATTAATTCATCATATTCAGAATTAAATTAATAAATTAAAAATTTCCAAATTATTTTTTTTTTTTTCATTCTATTAAAACACATTTTTATAATAAATTTAATAATTATTAAACAGAACAAATCAATCATGCGTGAAATATATATAAAAAATAAAAAAAAATCTTCATAAATTTTGTATTAATTATTTATCAATAGATATTAAAAATTAATTAACCTGATTGCAATAAAAAAAATTCCATTAAACAAATACTTAAATAAAGCTAAATAAATTACACTAATTACGTTATAAATAATAAAACATCACGTGTCACAAACTTGTTCTACAAACAATTCACTGAAACAAATGAAAAAATAATATTCAATCGAAAAAAAAAAATTAAATAAATAAATAAATAAATAAATAAAACATGCTTCAATAAAAATTTCGCAAAGTTTATCCAGTAGTATATATACACACTATTATATTTCACGAGATATCAAGAGTGGCTGCTAATTAATCATTAGCAGAGAGAAAAAAAAAAAAACACCTTGTCAAGAACGTGAACTGATTATTACCAGGCTGTGTATGCCGCACGCCAGCGGCACTTGGAAAACTACAGATATATCAAATATTCATACACACACATATGCATTATATATACACACATATGTACATATAGGAAAGCAGCGCAGAGAAATATACATACATGTATTTAGTTACAGCAATGGACGGTCTAAAGCCGCATTATATAACTAACGTGAAATGGTTTGCGCGAGGACGTTGTTGACTTGTATAAACAGGGTGTGTGTAGCTTCTAATTGGACTCCAGTCGACATAAGTTCGACTAATTGAGACCAGTAGTGCGACAACATATGCGACGTTGTACGCAGCTTTTGGCCCTGAGAATTTCCGGCGTTGCATATCAAAGAGAAATCATCATAAATCCTATTTCACTTTCTTCTATTTTCTTTATTCAACATCTTTGTTTATATATGGATGCAGGAGTTAACAAATTAAAATTAATTCTTTTATTTTTATATCTCAGACAATCGTTTTATTATTTTTTTTATATATAAATACAAAATAATAAATCTATTGAATATTAAATAAATTGACAAATTAATATTCTTGATGTGTAAAAACGTGAAAATATTTTAAATGAATGTAAATAAATCTTGAATTTATGAACAATTTATAACAAATATTGAAAAATTCTTTTTTATTATTATATTTTGAAATAATTTCAATATTATCACGCACAAACAAATATAAATAATAAACAAATAATATATAATACTGCATTGTTAAAAAAACATTTCTATAAATATTTTTTTTTCAATAATTTATTTAATTATTTTAATTAATTTTTTTATTTGATTTTAAATTTAATATAATATTATTAAATTTATTAATTTCAATTTAATTTTATGTTTTGTTATTAATTTATTTATTAAATTTATTTTATCAATTTTCTATTTTTTATTAAATTTATAAATTAATTTTATTAAATAATATTGATAAAAATAAATTCAAATTGGAATGACAAAATAAACAAATGAACAAATAATATCTGATACTGCATTGTTAAAAAACATTCCTATAAATAATTTTTTTTTAATAATTTATTTAATTATTTTAATTAATTTTTTTATTTGAATTAAAATTCAATATAATATTATTAAATTTATTAATTTTAATTTAATTTTATGTTTTGTTATTAATTTATTTATTAAATTTATTTTATTAATTTTCTATTTTTCATCAAATTTATAAATTTATTTTATTAAATAATATTGATAAAAATAATATCAAATATAAAAATAAATTCAAATTGAAATGAAAAAAAAAAAAAAATTAAATAAAAAATCAACAAATAATAATTAAGAATTTAATAACACATTAAATAACCAATCTAATATTATTTTGTTATATCTAATTGCCGATTAAATAAATTTATTTAACTGACGCCATATGTATATACATTACTTATATACACATACACATATACAGTATGTATACATAATACTCTGAGCATTGATAAAACTCGTATGAACACGAATTTTATTTAAAAATTGTCGTGTATGTAAAGGCATTTTTTAAACTGGTTAAAAAGCTTGTTAGTGACATAACGAATGCGCTTACTATCTTCTAATTGGCGATATAATGATCCTGAAGGATGAAATTTCGTGGTCCTGAAGAGCTTTAGATGATGAAGAAGAGAAAGGGGATGAAAGACGAAAATTGTAGAGTCGTAAGAAATTGGGAACAAATGTTGTGGGGGTGTATATACATATATAAAAGCTCTTCGTCTTCCACTGCAGTTATATACTCACCCTTGTTAAGGTTGAAATTAAAATTTGGCTCTTCTCTACACCCTCCACATTATTATTATTATTATTATTATTATTATTATTATTATTATTATTATTATTATTATTATATATGTATTCGTATTTTTTTTTTTTCGACGAATCTCTTGTCATGCAAGTATCCTTCTTATATAAGACCATTCCAATTTATCCACCCTTAAGGTCCATTCACATGAGACCTCCCAGCACAATTAAAGGGGGCTGTAATACTCGTTGAACAAGAAATGATGTTTTTACTTTATTTAATTTCATATTTTTTATTTATTTATTTAATTCTTTTTTTTTTTTTTTTTTTTTCGAGGTATTATTAAATTATAAATATAAAAATTTAATTTTATTGTGAAGTGAACTTTTAAACCTACCCCACTGATTTATTACAGTGTAATATAGATGAAGGTATTGTTTAGTTAAAGTGAAGAAATTTATTTAATTGAGATAAATTAATTTTTGAAAATGTAAATATTGTACTGAGTTTCATTGAAATTTCTATAAAATAAATGACACGGATATAAATTTAATTTGTGTTAATATTCTAAGGATATTATATGTAGAGAATTGTTGGAGAATAATCATAAGAATTTAATTAAATAAATTATAATGAATTATATTGATGAATAAAATTTTAATTTCACATTTTAATTTATGAATATTAGTTTTATAATTATTTCAATAATTAATCCGTTATTAAAATTTTCTCTCTCGTAGCTGTAAGTACATAATTTTTTTTTTTTTTTATATACAACTTGTTAATATATAGTTATATTTATTTATAAATAAAACTTTTCCATGTACTGCGAATGATTGAAACGTCAAATAAAATGTTACGATATCGCAATTCAAAGTGATTTATATAATGAAAAAAATATATATATAGCAAGGAAACAGGATGGACAACGGAAAAAAAAAACTACCCCTTGAGTAAGGCGAGAAATGGGGGCAAAAGGGGATGGGGCATGACGGAATTCAATTTAAACTTATTTTTGTTCTTACAATATCTGAAATGGTGAATCTAAATACGGGAATAAAATATAAAATTGGTTCTACCGACCCCAACTAGCCAAAAAAGTAAAGCAGAAAGGGAGGGATATGAATGAAAAAGACGCTTGGAAATGTCAACAAGAATTTTTTTGTTTTTGATAAGGGAAAAATAAAAAAAAAACGGCCACAGTCATAAACAATTTTCTCTTCTAGTCAAAAAAAAAAAAATATACATCATACCTATTTCACTTTTTCTTTTTTTTTCATTTCTTGTTCGATAGACAGAGAGGGTAGTGGAGGGTGTAAACTCCTCCCGCCAATTGTCGCGCTCGATAAAATCGAAGCGCCTTCAATACCCACCACCTTTTTCAGAGAAGCAATATTCATAAATCACCCTTATACTCTTAGAATAAAATAAGCGGACACCCTTCTCGATTTTTTCCACCTCCCCGTCGAGGAATCAAATAGTGCGAGAGAAAGATACAGATGGCGACAGTGGAAAAAATAAAGCAATGGTCAAGAAGTTTGCTTGGCAAACAAAGAGTTAAACTAGAAAAAAAAAATACAACGAATGAAAAAAAAAAAAAAATAACTGAATGAGAAAGAACAGAAAGAAATAATAAAAATATCAGGAAGGGAGCAAGAGTGAAGGGGGTGGCCAAGGGGTGAGTCCAAGATTCTATTAAGATCTCAGTAAGACTTGTTACACGAAGAAGCCATGCTGCAAATCTTGCAATAAAACAGCCAGTAGTTGTAACACTGATCTGCAACCCTCCACTTTTTCCCTCATTTTTCCACTTCCAACACGTCTGCCCTCACTTTTCCTTGATAAAGAAAAACCAATCTATATAACATCACGTACTGAAATAATTTAAAATCCAAACAATCAATCAAGTTATTCAACAAAAACAAATTAATTCCAACCATAAAAACTTATCAAAATTAATTTTTCATTCATCAAAACAAAAACAAAAATTCTAAATAAATATCACATATACAATCTCACTCATATTACAATAAATTTCTATCAGATAAATAAAAGAAACTCGTAAAAATATACATTTACCTAAAAAAGGAAATAATTAAAGCAAAATTGAACCAAATAAAAGAAGAAAAAAAAAAAATATGAAAACACTAATACAGATAACTAGGTATTTTCTCTAAGACAGTATAAAAAAAAAGAGTCCAAAGCAATAAGAAGAAAATGCTAGATAGTTTTTATACTATCTTAAAAATAGCAATGGTGAATAGAGTTCTATTTTCATAGCTCAAATCAAGCGCGACGAAAAGATGAAGAGAATGAGTGAGAAAAGTTGTGAGAACAAGAAGAAGATGGTAAAATCAATCAAAACATTAATTGAAAGAGCGAAAGAAGACAATGGTATATATAAATATATATATATACATATATATTCTATACATATATACATATATCTACCCCTTGGAGCCGTTGGCAACCCCCATAGCGATTCAAGCTGCTGTGGATAGTCTTGATAATCGAAAGATACTCGGCCAATACAGTTCGTAAGGTAGTAAACTAGTTTCCTAAATATATATGTATATGTATATATATGTATATACACATTGTACATATACATATATATGTATATAGATGTTATATATATATATATATACTCCCCAACTGCGAATAAAAGACAATGAGAATAAAAGTTTAAAACTTTTACAATGGAATTGAGTCTAATAATTTATTAATGTCATAATCTTTTTGATATAACTGAATTTATATATATATATATATATATATATATATATGTGTAGGTATATAAATATGTTTATGTGTATGCTTATATATGTATGTGTTATAAGACATGGTTAATTAAGGTTTGGTTATATTTTAAATTGAAAGAATTTATAATTGGATGGAGATAAAAATAAATCAATAATAAAAGTTCTTTTTAATCAGACAGATATTTTTCAAATTTTTATTTGTATTATTGATTATAATTTATAGAATGATTTTAGATTTTTAATTGTGATATGTGGAAATGTTTATTATTAGAATGTGTAGAAATATAAGAAGATTGTAGAATGTAGAACGATCTATGAATGAAGACAAAATAAACGACGAAGAATATACCAAAATTTGAAATAATAATTTCATTTATATTTAATAGTAATTATTTATACCTCGAATTTTTATTTCAATAAATTATTAATATAGTATTTTATTAATATACAAAACTCTAAAATTGGACTGTGTATTCCTCGAATAACCATTAATATAATAAAAAATACTGGAGCTATATTTATGATCAAAATTAAAAATCAAATTTTATTCAATTAAAAAATTATCAAAAAAAATTCTCAATTAAATCAACAAATAAAACCATCAAAGTGATTTTTATCCCAACAAAAATTTATATATTCCTCAAATAACTATTAATATAAAAAAAAATACTGAAGCTATTTATAATAAAAATTAAAAATCAAATTTTATCCTATTAGAAAATTATTAAAAAAAATTCTCATAATTAAATCAACAAATAAAACCATAAAAATAATTTTTATCCCAACAAAAATTACACATATCTCAATATAAAATTGCACTATATATTTATAAATCTATAGATTCATTTGTAAAAAGCCCATCTGTCAAAGTTCAATTCACGAAGGAAAAGTAATAAGCCAAGGTTTCCAAGTTGCCTTTGGCATTTTCATGTTCAATATGTATATATATATTTCAAAGCCACCCTTATGATGCGTATAAGACATCGTGCCGCCACCTGGCGGTTTGCCCAAGAAGTTTGCCGAATTTCAATTGCCGTAAAAGCAACGGTTCGAAAGGTCAATCGAACGAGAGAGAGAGTTAAACTCTCTGTATCGCAATGGTCAGTTTGTAAGATATCACCGCACAGAATATATAGAACAAGTATAGACATAGTACATCCAACTGTGCAAGTGAGTAAGAGGAAGATAGTCAGATAGACAGATAAATAGATAGGGAGAAAATGATAGGATGAGGGGTGACAAGGGAGTTATGAGGGGTGGTCGGTCGACCGGTCGCGCGCCGACTTAAGAGGATTATATTTGATATTTCGATCGGGGAAAGTGGCTTTTTATTGGCCGTACCGCACTCTGAAATTATCGTTGGCATTACCGGAATTGTTTTTTTTTTCTATTATATATCCAACATGCATATATACATATTAATATAAATATATATATAAATACACGCAGATCGATATAATTGGATATATATTGAGTGTCTCGGGAAGAAATTCCTCGAATGCATCATTCTAATTAATTCAATTAAATTATTTCAATCGATAAAATGACATAAAAATATTATTTAACTTTAGACGGCCGGGATTTTAGAGTTGAAATCGCTTTTAAAAAGTGTCTGATAATCTCATTTGTTTAGAAAAACGAGTTACAGAATCATAAATAATTTTCTATTCATATCCCGAGTCGGAATTTTGTTCCTATTTTACATTTTAGACCTGCATATAGCTCGTTTTGTAGGAATTAAAGGTATTATGAAGGACGAGCTCTTTAATTTTAATGCTTTTTAAGAACGTTCATTCGCTACGCTATAGTCCTGAATGAATACTAATTTTTTATAAAATTTATTCGAGGCTTGAAAAAATTTGTAAAATATATCAATAATTTTACAATGATTTATAATTTTTTTTTTTATATTTATCAATTATTTTTTAGGTATTTATTTTTAAAAAATCAGTTGATCTATATTAAAAATTGATTTGACTCCATTTAGAAAAATTTACCAAAACAATTTTAATTATCTTTATTAAAATAATTAATATTTAATTTAAACATTCGTCAATACCAGTTTTTTTGTGGAGTTATATAAACTACATATTTCAAAGAATATTTTTAAACATTATTTATTATTGTATCTACTCTTACAATATACTTTTTGTAATTTTAAATACATAAAAATGCTAATTCTCTATAAGACTCTATGTTAAAAATTTGATTTTTGATCTTTAATAACTTTCTAAAATAATCAATAAAGCGTTTTGAGTTTTCAAGAGTAAATAGCTTTGATTTAACTTATCGAAACTAAAAAAAAAATTTTATCTACTAACAAATATAAAAAAGGAACAAGTTAGGAAAACTAATGAATAATTATTAATGTTCAAATGAATATAAAGGATATAGAAGGTATTGAGAAGTCACTAATTAAGACTCACGAGGTACAATTGAGATACACTAAGGAAATAAAGGTCAAATGTAAGAACAAAATTTCGACTCGAGAGTCTTCTAGTAATCGATTAAACATTCTATGGCATTCGTTGGCCTATCAATTCTACTTTGAATCTGAGGAACCTCTAAAAATCTAGGATTGAACCTAGTTTGATGCTTTTCACACCCAACACAACATTGTAATATTTTATTTCATAATAAACTCAGACGCAAGTTCCTCCTTTACGCCTTAGAATGAAATATTCAGCATCATGTGATTACTTCGAGGTGTTGTATTTTCTATTAAAATATTTCTAAACAACTTTCCTTGCTCCTGAAGAATTTCACTAAATACCAATAATGAAGTTTAAAGTAGAATAAAAATTTCGGCTTTGGAATTTCCAATAAATATCATGTGCTTTAATTGACTTGATAATTGATAGCTAATTAATCGGAGCAGTATTTCAGTAGATAAATCAACATTTACTCAACGTTCTTGATTTAATAGTGCACATATTTGGCCTCTTTCTACCATACATTTTCATCCAATATTATACCATCGCCCTTAACATAGATATAAATATATCCAATATAATAAACGTATACACATACGAATATAAACCGGGTGAGCATACTTCAGTATACATTGACCAATGAATTATATTGGAAAACGAAAGGTAAACCCCTGATAGTGGCTGTATATACATATACCTTTACCCCTTCTCGAACTTCAAACGAAATAATTCAGGCATTCTCCTGAACCAACGAGAGGAGGCGGTAAACTCTAACGAGGCCCCCGCGCGTCACTGAAACTAGTGCCAATTATCGGAATTCAAACGGACGGATACGCCAGCGGCCAGAGCGGCGCTCATGCTGCTCCTCTTCTCTTCTATGTACACTCTTCGACTAAACCTCTCGTGGGAGTGTAGTAGGAAGGGAGCGAACACGCCGAGAGAAGGAGAGGCTTCATTATATCAAGGGGTTGGAATTCGACGTCGATCACTCCACGGTACTTTACTAATTTCCAACTTGAATATTGCACTCCGAGAAATCACTAATTAAACTCTGATGCATAGAACTCTATATATATGTATGTGTATACACATATACATTTATGCAATTAAATTTAAGGATTTATTAATTTTTTATTTACGATAATAAAATATGATTATGTAAAGCTTTTGTTTTATAATTGGATTTATATTTTGTTTGTTATTGATTTAATGTTGGTAAATTATTTGTAGTTTTATTGTCATTTTAATGGGAATGGAAAATTTCTATTAGGATTAAACAAATAGGTATATATAATAGTTTGATGGTGCAGGCCGCGTGCTTCAATATAATTTACTTTGGAAATATATATATTGTTATGAAAGTCGCGCGCATCTATTATGACGTTGCATGTGCGACATGTCGCGACATGCACCGAGATCATAAGGCGCGACTTATTCCAGGAATTTGTATTAAAAACAACACGCGACAATCACGATGGATTATATTTGTTCTTAATATCGCAATTAATTCTTATACATAAATAAAGCTTTGAATATTTATCTATGTCGATATGAGTTTGAGTTGTTTTGAAGAATATAGAGCGCGGAAATAAAAGTAATGTTAATCGATAATATTAAATATTTGTATGTACGATAAATGTATACATGTATATATTTCTGTGAGGCTTTCCAGTCTCAACTCGTTTGCTCTTCTTGTCGTTCTCCCGTTCTATTCGCATCCCTTCTTGACTAGAAGTGAATCCCTTAATTAAATCTGACGCTTCGAAATCCGATCGAAACTCGAGTCAACTCCAATCAACGTTATCCGCTGAGTGAGTTGCTAATAAACGACAATATACATGTGTATATGTATCTATACATATATTAAAGTGAATGTAAGTGTATATGAATTTTTATTGATGGGAAAAATAATTAAAATCGTTAATGTGAATGAAGGAAAAAAAAAAAAGAAAAATTTTATTAAATACGGAAATAATATTTTACGCGATAAACAAATATAATATAGTTTAAATAAATGATATTTTAGGTAATTTTAGTTTGGAGTTTCGACAGTCGTTTGAATAAATTCAATTGCTTAATTTGAAAATTTAATTTTTTTTTTTTTTTTCAGTATTATTCATCTATTTTGTTATATGAGAAAAAAATATATCGTGGATGCATTTTGAATATTATTTGATTTGAAATAAATATTCAGAATCACATGAATTTATATAATTATAGATAAAAAATTGTTTGAAAATTTTATTTTATAATTTAAATAATTTTTTCGTCTTTTAATTTAGGAAAATGATGAGAAAAAAAATTATTAGATAATTAATTTACCTGGCAAACTTGAGCCATGTGCGGATTTTCTAGCGTTGGGAGCAATTTTGAATGGATTATTTTTTTCCCGCCGATTTTCAAAGATTTAAATGCGCCACTTTACACAAAAAACAACAAATTAATAAATAGAAAATCCGATAAAACACAAAATAATTTCATTATAAATTTAACAATTCAAAAATAATAACACAAATTTATTTGTATATCATAACAAAAACGAAGTAAATATTTAAACTGAGAAAAATTGCTATATAAAATATAAATATAATGCCGGTAATTGATATTATCACAAGCGTTATTATTAAATACAGAAGAACCGTACGCTTCAGCGGACGGCTGTAAACTGTCGCGTGCAACGTTAAATCGCCCGCACACTGACGCTGATGAATCCCCACTACTTTTATCCCACTTCCCCTACCATAACTTCTCCGTCAATCGCCCCTGATTTTGCCCTACCACTAGCCAAACTGTTCCCACTACATTACACGCGTCCCCACTACTTCACTATAGTTATCCCCCATCATCATATTCGTCCCCTCCACAATCAACGATGCGTTATAAACATCCACACGCATTCCACAATATAGTTCCAAAGATATTTCCATTCAATTAATTGAATAAAACCATTGCGAATAATCCAATAAATAAATTCATTATCAATTTCATGATTAATTTGAATTCCACAATGAAATAATTGAAATGTCATATTACTAAAAATAAATTAATATAATAAATTATGCACAAATACTTCCAAATTAAAAATAACAAATCTTTAACAAACGATAAAATCTTTATAATAATTAAATTATAAATTTACAACTAATCTAATTTTCAAATAAATAAATTTTCATTTTAAATTACCGTTTTTTTTAAGATAAAAAAAAAATAGTACAATCGCTATTTATAAACAACAGATAACATTATTTGGATTTACAATATTTCATATTATAAAAAAATCCTTTACAAATACATAAATAAATCTTGTAAAACATCAATTATATATTTTTATATTCTCCACGTATATAACTAACCCCGGAGAGATAATAAACGGTATTGGAAATAACATAGTATGACAAAAAGACAGAGATAAAAAAAGAGAGAGTGACATTCATCCAACGATACATTATCCACCACTTCCATCCCTCTATTACCCCTCTATACAAACCCAAACATATATAGATATAAGCTCTTCTATAAAATCCCACTCTTGTCCTCGTCCCCCACCTTTAAATCCCCACTATATTAAATTTTACCCCACTATTATGTCGCCATCCCTACATTGGTACAATGGCCACACCTCCCATTACAGAAATTACACCGGCTGTTGATTTACTGTTGCACAGCAACTATATCTACCACGCGGGAGAAGGATGAAGAAGGAGTAGGAGAATGGCAACGCGTTAGATGGCAAGAGCGGGGATGAATACAGAGGGTAGAAACTAAGTAATGAAAGGGTTGCTAGTAAGAGAATCACGGAATCATTCGCCAGATTAAATCAGAAAGGCTACGACCTTTCTTTCAGTCTTCCTCTCACCCTTCTATCTTCACCACCCTTATTTTCATTTTCTTTATTAACGACATCCCTTTATTTATTTTTTTTTTTCCTCCCATTTAACTATCAAATATATACACGCACACACAGGTAGACAAATTTATCAATAGAATTCATGGAAATGGATTAGTGTATATCTTCCATTGACCCCTTTTTAATTACTTTATCATGTAAATACGTTTGATTAATTAACAAAACGAAATAATATTATATAGAAAATATACAAAGGCGCGGCAAATCTCGATAATTCGTTAATCGAATTAATTGAATGTATTGCGAAGTAAGTAAGGTGTATAAAGAATGAAAATAAGAGAGAGAAATTAATTTTGGTATTGGATTAAAGTAGAATAGAAAACAGAGAAGTACAATAAGTTTAACGAATTTTCGTATAATTGAGTGCTCGGTATTGCCACGCGATAAATTTATATAGTGAAAGAGAAAACTTAAGAGGGGATATGATGAAAAGGCTGAAGGGGAAGGCGAAAATTTTAAGGGTGGGAAAGGAGTGGTTGGGCAAAAAAGGTGGGAAGGAGTACTAATCACTTCTAGGGACTTTAATGGAGGTTTTCTGTACGCCGTCTACTTTGTCCTCGACTTATACCGACTACTTCGAAGCGCTTCTATTTTCAACCATTCCTCTTCTACGCTACTAACACCGCTCTGGACGAGAGTGTAAAGAGGGAACAGAGGGAAAGAGATGTGTGGTGCAGAAAGTAGAGTGTCTCGATGTAGAATCTGTAGACCAAGAGTATCATTATGTGCATTAAACTAAATGCTCATCAGTTATATACTTATGTTTCTTTTTTTTTTATAAATAAAAAGTATTATTCTGCACTTAAATATTTTTAAGAGCTATGAATTCATTTATTATGTATATGTATTACCTTATTTTTTGCGTGATCAAAAACCAACAGGGGATTAATATCATAAAATATCATGGGACTTGACTCTATTTAAAATGCGGATATATTTATAGTTTGTATTATATATTATAATACTGACTCTCAATCCAGTGAGAACTCATTGGGTATCGCGTGATTGAATGAAATAATAAACTATGATCCAAGTACTTGAAGATAAATAAATAAATAAAAATTCGAAGGGATAAAATAAAAAAGAAAAAGAACGTGGGTGTGGTAGAGGAAAAAAAAATAATACTACTACTACGACCCAACAGGTTGTCGATTCTCTCACGTCTCTTCATTGCTATTAAGGTCGAGAGGAAAATAAAAAAAAAAAAATCATCCAATTTTTCTGAAAATTTTTCCGGTTTTCAACTGTAACTGCTCAATATTATAACAACAACAGCGATAAAAAAAATGAATTGAACGAAAGTATAAAAAAAAAAAAGAAAATAATACATTTATTCATAAAACTAGATAGATGGATATAAAATTGTATATATACATATTAGGGGAAGCCGATGGGATAATTTAATTCGCTTGGACAATTCCGGATATTGGTATCCAACAAGATTCTCCATCACCGGACGTTACTACTGCCAAACGAGCATATAAGGGAGATCGCGAGGGGGGGCTGAGGTATAAAAATGAGAAAGAAAGAAAAGAAAGAAAAAAAGTGAGGAGCTGGCGAATAAAAACGTGACTCGTTCGTTTTTGTGGACTTCGGACATGAAACCTAAGTGGAATAGTATTCGTCGTACACGCATAAAGCAGTGAGTTGGCAAAGGATGGAAAAAAAAAAGAGGCAGCTAGGACTCCCTCTACCCGTCCAACAACGAGAGTCGCTTCCACTGAGAGAAGCGCCTGTAGACCCATCCTACGAGGGATTTATTATGCATGGGGCTGATGTATCGGACATCAGATGTGGGCTTGCAAGGGCAGAGGTGGTGTAAAGGGAATGGTGAAGGAGAATAAAGCAATGGGATGAAACGTAGGGCGAGCCAGGGGGGAAGAGGATACACTTCAGAGTGGACCGAGAAAGGATGACGTCGAGGGATAAAGAGCAAGATGGAATAAAAAAGAGAGAAAAGGAAGTGGAAGTGAGTGCGAGGACCAAGTAGAATACTAGCTCTTCTGCTGCTGTGTATGGCGTTTCGAGCTTGCTCTTTTCCTTCGCTCGTAACCGACAAGACTCTCGTAAATCGCTTCTCCATTCGGTATATCAACCCTCATACATATACATATAATATATATAATTTTCTTTTTTTTTTTTTTATTTCTATAGACATCATAAGACTTATTACTGTTGGCTGTGACGGATAGTCTGACTTGAAGTCATATTTATTTTCTTCTCATTAAATTAAATTGAAAATGATGTATGCAAGCTATATTAGGGATGTTTATTTATGAAATTTATGGGATACTGTATATTTATTTTGTATAATATTTCTTTATATTTCACGAAACTGATTGATTTAAACTTTTTGATAGAGCCTTATGGATAATTAGCATTTTATATGTATTTAAAATCACAAAAAGTATATTGTAAGAGTAGATACAATAATAAATAATGTTTAAAAATATTCTTTGAAATATGTAGTTTACATAACTCTACAAAAAAAATCAGGTGTTGACGAATGTTTAAATTGAATATTAATTATTTTAATAAAGATAATTAAAACTGTTTTGGTAAATTTTGATAAATGAAGTCAGATGAATTTTTAATGTAGATCAACTGTTTTTTTTTTTTATATAAATACCTTAAAAATAATTGGTACATATAAAAAAAATTATAAATATATTTTACAACTTTTTTCAAGCTTTGAATAAATTTTATAAAAAGTTAGTACTCATTTGACTTTAGCGTAGCTCACGAACGTCGTTAAGTAAAATTTTTTGGCTGTTTATTTGAATTAATTATCTGTTAATCATTACGGAGTGTTTAACATATTATTTCGTGAACAAAAAAAATTTATTAATTCAATTAACGATTATACAACAAAAATTATAATTTAATTTTATTATCACAACATATTGATTGATTTTATAAATTAATGAAAGTTCTATAGTAAATTGATCATCAATTGTGTTCATAGTTATCTAAATAAGAAACCAAAAAATGAAATATTTTCAGGATTTCAATATTTCTATTTTTTTCAATTGATAAAACATCAAGTCTGGCAAAAATATCGACGCGACTTTTCTATTGATACTACTCTACCACAAATGTATACATATATATGTACATAATATGTATACATATATAACAACTAAGAGCTTTCTGTGAGGTAGCGCAGAAGCTCCATTAGCCAACTCGGCTGTCTCCTGAGTCCATTACAAGATGAGCCGGCAGCCTCTGTACTATACATCCGCGTTCCCGCACTCCTCGCCACTATCAATCCCTACGTACAAACGGTTATTTCACCTCTCACCCCGTATATATTCCACCCCACTCAGTCCTCCATTTACATCCATATATACCCTCTCACTTTCGTATCTTTTCCTTTCCCTTTGCGTAAAATCTCTCGCAATGCTCTTCGTCCATAAAATAATCTTTGGAATTTGATGGAATATTGTCAAAGACATTATCATCTATCAATTCTTATATTCATGTTTAAAAAATTTCAATTTTCATCATAAACATAATTTGCAACTATTTTTTTAAATATTTTCATTACTCTTAAATGTTTTTTTTAATAATAACTATATTAATTTCAATGTCATCCACTGAAAATAGAATCAACTCAACTAAACAGTCTTAAAACCAAAGCCTTGCGATGCCTACCATCTAAATGGACTCGAAAGTGAATTCAGAGTGCAGTTTAGGGTATAAAATATTTATGTATCTATGTATACATACATGTACATTTGGCGTCGTGTGTGCCAGCAGAAATATACATATATTTTTTTTATTCTTTGTTGTTTTTCCAAATACACTTTGAGGAAATGGCAGGCGAGTATAAGTGGGTGAGGGCTACTTAGACTAAAAGCAAAACGTAGAGCGCACGTTCGTTGATTTATTCACTCGGTGAATTTTTTATCGTCCCTCCCCCTCTCTCCCTCATCCTACTAATCTTTTGCTTCTATCCCTACTGCGATTTTAGCCACTAATAAATTAATTTCATGCAATGGAAAATGAAAATAAAAAAATTATTGAGGGGAGATAGATATGGACCCGTGAATTTTAACTGAATTTGATTATTATTTTTTTTTATTGATTAACGTGTTCAATCTTTTTGAAGTTTGGCATATCGTTTATTTACATCTTGAGCTATTATTAATAATTTTTATTTTTTTTTTTTTTCAATTTTAAATTGGCCGATATACAGCCCAGTCTTTTGGCAAGGTCGCAACAAGAGTTGTTAATTGGCGTGATTTTTAGTTCCTGTTGTATTTGTTTGAAATGAAAAAACCAAAATTCTGAGTGTTTGTTAATGTTGTAGTGTCTAGATGAACCTAAAAAAAAATGTATAAACGAAAAATTCGGGCTCTCAAATATTTTATAAGAAAAATTTTAACCTTCAACCCTACTTTGCGACTGTTTTTCTCTTGAAAAAAATATTTTTTCAATAAATTTTCAAAAACAAGTCAGTTCATTTAGAAGGTGATATCATTAAAAAGATGTATGTAAAATTTCAGCGCGATTGATGAATAACTTTTTGAGTTATCTATCACGCTAATTTGAAAAATATAATTTCGAGAAAAATGCATTTGAAGATTAGACAAGTTTTAACATGAAAAATACTTTGAATTAAATTTTAAAAATTTGGTGAGATATTTTGAAGGTGTTATACAAACATTCAACGGAAAAAAAAAATACTTTTCATGTGTATCTCCCCCCTTAAGATATTTAATATTTTATTATTACTCTCTTTTCTATTTATATTATACAATTGTGATTAATAAAACAAAAGGGATAAGTAATTATTTTAAAAAATATGCAATAACATGGCGTCGAATATGTGGGGGTGCGTGGAAAAAAATAGGGGGATGACGGTGAATGCGAGAGTGAGAGAAAGAGAGATTGAAGGGAGAAATGGCAATAAATAAATTGTTGAGGGTGGCTTTTACACACCGATAGCATTGAAGGTGAACGGGACGAAGGGATGAAATGATGGCAGAGGTAGGCATGCAGGGTGGATGGATATTGCTCAGCTGTAGAGATGAGAAAACTCCTTTCTCCTATATTATTGTCCTCAACCCCTTATTGTCACTTCCAATACGATCCTCGAGTCGTTCAATCTCACCAATAACTCATAAAAAAAAATAAAATAATACTTCAATTCATCGAAAAAATTATAACACACATCATAACATTAAACCACAAACATTTTTAAAATGATCAAAAAATTATAATTATTAATAAAAAAAAAAGATAAATATTTTCTTTTTCAAAAACATTAAAGAATTTATTGTTCAATTTTGAAGATGGTTTATTTCCATTACTGTCTGCGATAGGCGATTTTGCGCACTTGAATGATATGAACGAGATACCAAAGCCCATCTGTCCCGCAATGATTGCCTTATTGGCATTAATAAAATTGAAAAACGTCACGGAATGATAAAAGAATTTTTTATTTTAATATATTAATAAGTATTTATATAAATATAAATATATACAATTAATATAAAAATAAAAAAAAATTTATATTATTTCATTTAGACCTTTCACTCTGCTTCAAATTATAACCCAAAAGTCACTCACACCTCCCTTCTCACTCCACTTATTTCATCTCTTTTACCAGCACTCTGAACGTCGTCACGGAAGCACTAAAGTTAACTCGTTTCCGTCATTACCATTTCTGACCATTTCCACTTTACATTAGCATTATATTCAATATTGCACTCAACAACTACTATAACTCTTTAACATTATTTTATCAAAATACCTATATGCACATGTGTATGTGTATATTTTTCAACACAATGTAAATATTATTTTATAATAAAAACTATAAATATTATTTTATGAAAATTTACTAAGATAGGTGGAATAAGTTTATCAGACATGTTAATTATTCACGTTGAAGGTTGAAAGCTTGTTTGGTCGTATATACTCTATACAAAAGTAAAAAAAAAAATTAAAAAGAAATGTTAGTACATTGTAGGGGGCGGTAATAATAAAGGTCCGAGAGAAAGGGGGATGATGATGATGATGGCGGTGGTTTGAAGCGATATTTCACGGGTTTCGCGTGCCCACGAACTTTAATAATATTCGTTCGTTCCGTCAGGTATGGCCTGGCCTCATATTAAGTCAACGGTGGTGAAAGAAAATGGAGGGGGTGGAAAAGAGGTCGTAGCACACAGAGGGCGAGAACGACGCAGAATGAGACGTGTAATAAAGTGAGTTTTTAATTTCCACGCCGGTCCAAAGAGGGTTCAAGCTCAACTTGCATCACCACCTCCACTTCCACCACCACCAATGCCACCCTCTCGCTATAGTCATCACCCCTGTCGGCCAGTATTACTAGATAAATCACCCGACAGGCAATAACCCCATACTGGGCCATTTTTACGTTTCTCCCACTTTTTCAAATATTTTAAAGCCCATCTGGTTCCAGAGAGTACAAAAAAAAATTCTCCAGGTGGAAGAAATATATAAGTAGCACAGAATCTTTTTTTTGTGCACAATAAAAAATTTTTTGTACAAATCCAATTGAAATTTGTGTTAAGTATTTTTACTACGCAAATTTTTTATCAATTTCCAACACAAAAATTTGAATTAAAGCAGAAAAATCAATTTAATTAAACTATAAATAAATTTTGTGTTTACACATTTTTTAAATTTTTACAAGTCTTTAAAATATACATTGGAGCTAACATTCAAGTAAATATTATGTAAAAAAAATTCTAACACAATTATTTTGTGGACTTTTACAAAAAAATTTTTTACTTTATAAATACATATAATTTAGTATTCTAGAATAAATTTAGTGGACAATTGTGTAAACAGGAAATTGAGGGAACTGTTGATATACACTTTTATCTAGTATGTCTATTCAGGTTTAGATAAATTTTTAGAAATTCCCAACGGTCGTTTACGGTCTCCTGGGAGATATAACATTTGTAATGGAATTTGGTTACACTGGATAAGAAATAAAAAAAAAAAAATACTTCAAAGGAAGTTCTTGAATATATACACACAATATAAGAAAACTAAATTTATCAACTCACATAATAAAAACCCGGTGTAATAATATATCTTTTACTATAGTATAGTTAATAAATTATTACTAAGTCATTAGAATACATTTTACTTAATTTTACAATTGAGAACTTATAACAACACGTGTAGCTTCCTGCGATAAAATGGACTTTTAGATACAACTATATATGTATATCTATGTATACTAGCTATAATATATACATAGAATTAAATGGTATATGTATAATATTTCTGAACATTGGACTTGAAACGTGTATCTACATACTCACATATGAGAGCCCACTTAATTATCTTTTCATATAGTCCATTAGCTTCGGGTGATGTGGGAGCTAATGCGCCATAGTAGGAGGTCCATTGGAGTGAGGACTATACATACGAAGCAAGAGAGAGACAGGCAAAAGAACAAGTATATATATGTAGAAGGAGAGTTTATATAGATATATTTGATACTACATTTGTTCGAACAAATTTAATTCTGATTTTACGTATCAGAATAGATTTCTTGATTGTTATTTTTGGTTTAATTGAAAATGTCATAATGAAGATATCTTCAAACTTTAAGTTCTTGTGTGATAACTCTTAATTTTAATAGTTTTATCGTTAGTTTAGTAATAAATTTTAGTTAATCCGAAAATAGATTGAAGATAAAATTGGAATTGTTTGAAAGTAATTTTTGTATGAATAATATTATAAAATTGTCACGATATTATACAATATTTTAAAAATTAACTAAGTATCTGATGTTCAACATTAATCTAAAAGAACAATGTTTTATTTATTAGCTAAATAAATCGACTTTAAACCATGCGATAACATTTCTCGATTTTATTATTCGAAAAATGTGTTTATTATTTTCATTGTATTGAACGTATAAAATATTTATTTATTCATTTATTTTCTCGGAGATATTTTCCATTAATCGCTTAAACAGAGCAAAAATACTAAAAATCCGATATTATCTTCGCAACTTCTCTTTGCTTCACATGCGCCCTATCAGCCTATTACTTTATAAATAATAATCTAATGTATAATTATCAACCACCTTGCAGAATCATATCCCTCTGACCTATTTAATCAGTACACGAAATTGCAAAGAACGAAGGCTTCTCAACACATTTATCTTCTCTTTACACAAAATTCAATTAATATACTAAGCAAATTTTACTTTTTTAAATCGATAAATAATTTTTTTGAATAATTAATACTTTATTTATAAAAAATCCTTGAATATATTAAACATTTTTCACTTCAATAATAATTGAATATACATTTTTTTATGACCTGATAATTTTTTTTTTAATTAAAATTGCTGACAATCCTTCATTAAGAATTTTTTTTTTTAAACTCGGTTTTCAATGAAATCCTAAATCGTGGGATAGGATAGAAATCGAATATTAACGATGTCTATACATGTATATACCATGAATAATAGTAAAAAATGATGGAGCAGGATCAAATAGCATGAAGAATGCGGGATGATTGCTCGAGGGCTGTATAATTGCACCCTTTGTGGTGCAATCAGCGCCACAACTTGGCCGGCGCCTGGAATACACACCCCCATATGCGATTTGACGCCCCCCAGTGTCATCCGTCATGCAGAAAGCTAAAAAACGCATTGATCGATCAACACATCATGCTATTCAATCGAATTATCTATATAAATTATACAGATAATATTAGTTTTTATTCTTCCATAATTATTTTTACTTTGAAGAAAAAAAAAAGTAATGATTGGCATAAAAATGAGATTTCAAAATTGCTGCAATGCTAAAAATCATCTTCTTAGAGTACCAACATCCTCACCATATTGTTTAAATTATTAGAAAAAAAATAAACTTTTTTTTTTAAAGTAATGAAAAGTACTTGATTAATTTTTTCATGTTTTTTAAAAATTTTTTTTAGATATTATAGTGTATTTTGCTTTCAATTTTATCGCTAAATTAGACTTCTTTATTTAATGTTCAATATTTAAATTTACTATTGAGTATAAAAAATTTTATTGAAGTTTTTAGAATAAAAAAAAATGTATGCTACTACATTATTAAACACATTTAATATACGATCAAATATTCGACTGATTAAGTAATTGAATGTTAATAAATGTATGAAAAATATTAATAAATAAATTCTATAGTTTAAATTCAACCATCGAATGAATATTATAACACCGATTTAATATTACTTATTAAATTACTAAAAATTCTAGCGCTGTCGATCATTAATGAACATATTCAATTAATTTATTACTAAAAAAAATATTCTCAATTAAATCATAATGTAACAAGATTCATCAATTAAAATTATATTCAAATTAAACCCAATTGAATATTTGAATATATTAAAAAAATACTCCAAGAGTTCATGCATAATTTCAAATAAAAATCAATACGTATATAAAAATTGTCTTTGTGTTAGCTCAAAGTAATAAATATACAAAAAACTTTTTAATGAATAAAAAAAAAAAGTTAATAATAATATGAAATAATAATAAGCAATTTTGAGCACCGCTGATGAAACTTGGGATTCTGCGGGAACACGACGATGCCATTACTAAAGCGACCTTCCACCCTCTCATTCCTCCTCATCACTTATTTCACCCCTATATCTATACAGATATATATTTTACATCGCTTTCACTCTCGTGTACATTTTCCTCCTTCATTCACTCTCATCATTATCACTATCATCATCATCATCATCATCATCATCATCATCGTTGCACCTCTCTGTGATGCCCATCTTCACTTTCTCCTACCGTCCACTCATCCCTGCACATTTTACACGCGGTTTGAACTTGAGTTATATATAAAATCAACACCACTTAAAATAATATATTCAAATGGCACGAACTATGTGTCAGAATTAAGAGCAACCATTTTTTATAAATCAGAGTTATGGAAATTCGGATGATGAATATTGTTAAATCACTCAATAATTAATGGGAGTTGAATATAAAACAAAAGAAAAAAAAATGAGAAATAAAATAAACACGTGAATGTAGTGGATTAAAATTTATCTGCTGTTGAAATAAAATTGAATGATGGATAAGTGATTATGAGAAATTAGCGTAACGGCGGGTATTAATTTCTAATTTTTGAGTGTGTGGTTAGTGTCTTGCTTTATTTTTACTGGCTATATCTGTTCTACAAAAGTTATGTTGTAAATTTATGGTACTACTTTTAAATTCTAGCTCGTATAATGACCTATGGAGTGTGATGACGAAATGTCGCTTATTCTAGCCAATTTCTGTTGACGACATGTTTGATTGATCAAGGTCTGATGGTATGGGACCGATATTTTCACTCAGATATATTTTCACAGACTTTATGGGGAGTGCTGTAACCAACATAGAAAATCAACAAACTACAACTGCTTAAAATGCTGCCACCTCTGCTGCAGAACCCTCTCAAGCTCTAGATAAACGAAGAACACATGATTTGCTTTACTACTACTGTGACCATTGTAAAATAAATAAATAAATATTTGTGTTTTTGATTGATAAACAAAATTTTGTACTTTAAGAAAACAATAATTAACATTTTGCGTTTGTATACCTACCACATTTTTTCAAAGTGCCAAAATATCAATCCTATAGGAAATTTGTTTGTGAATTATTTGATTCGCTGAAAATAGGTTGTACATTAATTATTTGGTAACACATTGATTAAGAATAAAAGGCTATAGCCTATTATAATAAATAAATAACGACATTTGTGTAGATTAAGAAAATATTTTGTTGTTTTTTTGTTTCAATAACAATCAATAAAAATACCTTTGACAACATATTCCTTCTTCGATTATTATATAATTTATTAACTAATTAATTCGATGCATTAATTCTCCTTTAATTACCCTGTAACCTCCGTGAATAGTTTGAATTATCACTTTGATAATAAATAAATCAATAATGAAATAAATCAAATGACATGGCATTTCCTAATAAAAATATGACACGTGGAATGATCTGAAAAATACAAAAAAAAAATTATGAATTGATTTGTTAATGGAATCTGCTAATAAATTTAATAAAAGAGAATTCAATTATATAAAACATAATTAGAATATTGAAATAAATTACAAAAATTACGCGATTGTTTAATGAGTAACTCATTATAAACTCTCTCCATCTTTTTTTTTTCTTCTTTCTCATATCAACGACATAAACTGCCAACCCATGTCATACACCGAGTGAGATTAAGTTCGTTATTCAGCTCGTCCATTTACTGTAAGTCTATATATACCTACATATATATACGTATTCACACGTTGTGTTCTACCGCATCTTGTTTGACTAGACGCAGCTCTCTGGGGAACGAAATAAAAGGAAAACAAAAAAAAAAACCCCCCGAAGATCGGCAAGAAGAAGCAAAACACGTCTTACACGAAGGATCATACTGCAGATATATATTGTATGATTAGAAAGGCCGACATGTGTTTCGAAAATGTGCAGAGTATTCAACAAAAAAAAAAAAAAAATAAAATAAAATAAACGAAATGAAAAACTAAGAAAAAAATATTTTATCTTATATAAATACCCGTAAATTTTTAAGAGATTATAAAAGTAAATAAACAGAGAATTTTCAAATACAATGAAAGAAAAACAAGATTAAAACAATTTTTTTTTCTTTCATTATCATTAAATATACTCAAAAAAAAAATATATTTTATGAATTTCTGTTGATTCAGATGTTGATAAAAAAAAATAACTATTATGTTGATTTAACCCAACTTTTACGTAAAAATTGTATAAAAAAAATTCCAACACAAATTTTTAATAGATCACACAAAATTTTCTACCACAGATATCTATACATATACATACATATCGCAAGATCGAAGGGGTAGAATCCATAGACACGAAAGCAAAAGAGAACGCGAGAATAGCAGAGAATGCGGTGATTCAACGCACGGGACAATTGAATCAAATTACAACCGCTGCGTCGTCCAGTGGCTCTCATTGTAACACACCATCCTCACACAAATATTCACAATCTCACATTAAATTCGTATCTCATCACAAACCCAATAATACATTCATCACTCCTATTCAACACTTCACACAATCCCACTCCCAAAACCAAAAAAAAAACATCAACAAATACCTAAAATCAATAATCACAATATTAAAAATCCATTGATAACAATTTGAAATAATTTGAAAAATTAATCAACCAATTGTGACATGATTATTTTAATTATTCATACAATCATCTCCCTACCTTCATCGTGCTTCAACACTATCCCCTCTTTCATCCTCTCACACCATCTTCCTTCTCCCTCCTCCTCCGTTGGTAACGTAATCTCAATGTCTCAGACTGGATGGCGTCGCTCGTGCCACTGCCGCGTCGAGTGAGCAAACGAGCAATATGGATGATGAGAGGAGGAAGAGGGAAGAGAGAGAGCGCCCCTGGCTGTTCATTAGGGACCGCATTGTCCGCTAACTAAGTACAGTCCTCTCTCACTCTCTCTCTCTCTCTCTCTTCTACGTCTCGACAGTTGTTCACTACATATACATATATATCATTTACTCCCTCACACATAGATAGATACATAGATGTATTTATCTGTAGATATATGCATGTGCGTTTACCTATGTGTAGAGGGATAGACACAATTTCTGTGCTGTACGCGTGTTTCCTGCCATGACTTCTACTCTTCGCCGCCATCTTCTGCTTTGCAACACGATCATTCTTTTTTTTTTTTTCATGCCCTGTCATTCACGTGATTCGCGTTTGGGCTAGTCTTATGGTATAATAATATATTGGGTGACGAGCGACATGTTCAATTTTATTAATCATGTATACATACAAGTGACAATAATAAATTTCATTGGATTTTATAATCGAAAGTGTTTGATGAAAATACATCAATTTACATGCGAATATAGAACGCTATTTTTTAAGGCTTTATGCGGGGGAAAGTGGCTTAGAATGGAATATCATTTTTTCGATTGAGTACTACTCGCAAACTACAAAACGCTGGGTAAGATAAAATATTTTTATGAAACTTCAGAAAGTTTAATTTTATACTGGAACACTCAGAATACCGTTCATTTTAACAATTTATTGCATTTTTCCAAAATATACAAACTGTCATTTACCATTTTACCCTTACTATATTGTGGGTAAAATGGTGAACTTGAAAGTAAACACATTAAAATTTATTTAATACAAGTAACAATTCCTAATTTTGAAACTAAACATAGTAAACATATAGAAATTTGAATAAAAATATATTTTTTTTTTTAAATAAAGTAAAATATGTCTTTTCCCTATATACTATCGAGGAAAAAAATATAAATAAAATTTCGGGCATCAAGTGAATAATATTTGGTTGAAATAAATAGTTTGAAATTAATATTTAGTTTGATATATTAAATTTAGTTGCTTGGATTATATTTTCATTTTATTTTTCTAGGCACATGCAGCAACTTGATGCAGCGTTGAGCGTAAAAAAAGTTTATTTTAATTATATTCAGATAATTAAATTATATAATATATATACTCGGTTTCATATATTTTTTTTAAATAAAAGTTTGGAAATTCAATTAAAAATCGAACATGACATGGGCATTTATATCAGAATCTGAATAGAAAGTATAAAAAAAAAAAAACTTTTGATGCTAGAATGAAAATTAAATTCATATTTTAACAATGCAAAAATGATAAATGGTTTATGTAAAAACTTTAAAAGTATAAATATGAGTATTTAGAGCAAAAAGTGAATGTTAATTTGGCCGATAGTGAATGTGATAATAAATGTACATTAGAAATACCGCAGTATGTAAATTTTCAAGGGAGTGAAAATAATAAAAAAGTATACGTGAAATAAATATACAGAAAGGTGATATGGAAAAATAATTGTGGAATAGTGAGGAAAATAACCACGTAGCTCTTTCTCACTTTTCTCTTTTATATACATGCATATAAACATATGACCACTTCAAAAGAGATATATAGAGAACGACAGAGAGTAAGATAATAACGACGTAACCCTTTTTCAACGTAACCCAACAACTTTGGCCTCGTGTTATCCGCTCCGTATATCCAACTATGTAAATAAAGTCTAACGGAAATTGGTCTTTGAGACTCGTCAACTTGCCGCGGACTACTGAGGCCCAGAAGCTTTTAGCACTATGTAAAACACCAATATATACATAGCTGATGTCTATGTTCTACCACGTATCTTAGTCAAGTATAATCACTCTTAACTGAGATAATAATTAACATAATCTTTTTTTCCTTCCTACCTAATTTTATTTTATCTATACGTTGGAGGAATTAATGAAGCTCAATACAGTTGTGAATTGTTAATTGCTGAGGATTATTCAATGAAAATAAATTACTATAGTCAATGCAAATTGATATACATAAAAGGTAAAGAGTTTTTTATATTTCAATTTGTCGAAATTTTATCTGATATTTCTCTTAAAATTTACTAGAAACTTAAATTAAGTTTTTTATGAAGCGTTTATTTATTTATATTTCAGGTATATTTTTTTTTATATGATCACACTATTCAACTTGAAAGTTTGATAGTTGTGCCAAGTGAAAAAAAAATTTATCAAGCAGTATTTTGCTATAATATATTTTATTATTGCTTTATTTTATTGAAATGCTGTCAAATAAATTCTTCTTTAAATCGACTGATAATTATTCAACTTGGTAATAATTAATAATATTATTTTTTTCCTTTTCGTTCTGACATTAAAATTACTTACATAATATATTTACATTTTTAATTAATTTGTAAGCAATCATATGAAATTATAACGCCTCTCTTTTATTTTACATTTATTTGAAAATAATTTTTAATTTTGATATTATTTCTTTCTTTTTTTTTTCTATCTATAAAAGTGTGAGCAAAAGCAGTTAACAATAATTATTTCATTTCACACTAATATCATCATCAATAAATGTTTATATGTTTCATTTATTTAAATCTCCGTCGGTAACTGATGACCGACGAGGTTGTATTGATGATAAAATCACTTCGATGCTAAAACATTATTGTCACATCAATAAAAGAAACAATTCTGCTAAATTTAATATTAATCCAAGATTACAGAATTTTCAATATCATCAAAAAAAGCAAAAAAATGTCTATATTATAAACTCATACATCATATCCAACATTTTAATTTCATTTAATTATTACTCAACTTATAAAATAAAATTTTATCCCTCTACAATTATTAGAAAAGAAAAAAAATGTTTTCAATCTCTTTAATTAATTATCCAAAGTGTTTACCTTATTGGCTCGCAAATCCAATAGTCCTAGAATAATTTAATAAGTCACGTCAAAAATATTCCGTTGCTCATTCATAACTGCACCTGAAATAAAAAAAAAAATATTAATAATTATGATAATCATTTTATTTTCATTATCCAATAAAATAACATTTATAATTCTAAAATAATATTTATCAATGTGTCCATGAAATAAATGTTTATATACATATGGTTAATGAGTGACTTCCTGTCGTATGAAAGAACCCGCATGTATATATTTAGTAACAATGAGTGCGTGATAAAAAAAAAATTGTTGCCTCTTGGTAAATTTGTGTCTACATTTGAAATTAAAATTTTTTCCAAACTAACAAAATAGTCTATCACAAAATATTAAGAAAAAAAAAAAAGAATAAGAATAATTAAAATAATTCATTTGAATCATTGTTAATAAATGTTATAAATAATTTATCAACAGATGACAAAAATAATTTTGATCTATTCAAATTTATATAAAGTAGAATATTTTGTATAATAAATAAGAATTTTAGTTTTAAAATAAACATTAAAATTGAGATGAAATTTTTTTTTATTTATTTTCACGTTGGAATAAAATCATTTGGCAACATTGATAACCAATTAAAATCACAAAAACACGACAACAATAGAGATATCTTCATATGTAATATCTACTTATTGAGATTGGGAGAAAATTGGACTTGGCATTGTGCACGACATTCATTTTACAAAAATGCTATTGCGCCTGAGGTAAAATTAAATTAAATTTTTCCATTAAAAATTGCTTTAGCCACACAATGTAACCAAACAATGTTTTTTAATGCCAAATTTAGAATCAAACGCCAATTTGAAATTAACTGAATCGAATAAAATAATAACAATACACACAATCAATCGATAATAAAAAGAAAAAAATAACAATATAAATTAATAAGATATTTTTAAGTATAATATTATAATATTTTCATATAGTAAACATTAATTAATATTATTAATAATATCAACTATTGTCTGGGATAAGATAAGACAATTTATCTTCATTTCATGTACCACGAATACATTTATAAACAAATAAATTCTGGGAATTGACGTCAGTAATAATGTTAGAAAAATCTAAATTTATTATCAATTATAAAAACAGAATATACTGAGTGTTTAAAATTATACCTTAAACCTTACACAAATAGAGCTAACAATATGAAAAAAGGTCAACAGAAGCATTGACATTATAAATTAAGACAGCAGTGAAAATAAAGTGGCAATTGGACACTAAAAAAAAAAAAAAAAATAAATAAAAAGATTAAATCGATTTATCAAATCGTGCATGAAATTTTTAGCTTGATTTATTTCCATATCTTCCGTCATTCACTTTAATATATATAAATGATCGAATATATATTAAAATGAAACGTATTGAAAAACTGTCTGTACAAATATGTCAAATATATTTTCCACACACACACGCACATATATATATTAAAGTTGAGTGTGAGAAATTAATGAAAGATGAAAAGTAAAATTATTTCACATAATGTCAAAAAATAATGAAATTTTGTTTCTTGTTATATGTATGTCATTGATTCGATAGAAAAAAAAAAAAAATAAGAATAAGAGAGATGAAGAGCAAATGGATAAGGTGCGACAAAGCGAGAAAGAAAGAGAAAAAGATGACTGAGGCATCTCGCAATCTCCTTCGATCCAATATCCGACTTTTTTGACAGCAATTTCGGTCACGTCCGATAATATATCAGGATCATTAATATAAAGCCCTCCCTCTCTTTCACTCTCGTCGTTCAACCTCGCCATTTTCCTCTCCCACTTTCGTGGACCGCTGCTTACACACTCGCCCGCAGAATCCCCTGGCGGGGAAATTGCTTTTCAATCCCCAACTGCCCCGTCGCTGCTGCGATCTGCCACCCTCGACCTTCATCCTCTGATGTGGAGCCTCTTTTTTTTTTTTTTTCGTAACCCTGCAGCGCTCAATTCCCTTATAAAAAAACGCATCCAAACTATACATATACATATTCATTGAAATATTCATGTAAACCTGCCCGCGAAATAAAATATCGCCAGATATATATTACTTTGTATATATTTTTTTTTTCTTCTTTTAAATCTCGGAATAAAAGAATTGCGCAAAAGACAACGAGTGGACTTTTTTTTTTTCGTCCAACGGGGGTGAATATATAGTAGATGTTTCCATCCTCACGTACACACCCTTATGGGAGGGAGTAAAAGAGGAAGAGAATATAACTGAGTATACGGAACATCCCGCTATAAAGAAGATCCCCTCAATCAGATAAAAAATGTATTATAGCCAACATGATTCAGAACTCAATACCTCTACCAGCAGCCACCAGCTTCTCTGAAGAAATGGACGCCGACCTTTGCTTTACGCTTTATATATATATATATATATACTCCACATCTTCTCATCTATGTATACATATATAAATTTAATACATGTGTGCAACTATGTATATTGGGCAAGGTCGATTTTATCGATTTAACTCGAATGCACATCGTTGTGCATACATATCTCAACCCTCTAATACTATATGGCTTGCCAAGACACTCTCGCAAAATTAAATTCAACGATTGCGCACACGCGACAGACGTTGTGGCGCGCAGAAATATATATATATATATACATATCTACATACATACATACATACATACATACATTGTACATTCAAGTTTTATTGTCAATCGAACGTGATGGGAAATTTATAGCAATTTTATATAGCTAGACACGATTTTCTACGTTTTTTTTTTTTTTTTTGTTTACACACAAGGGTGTATTCAATAATAATAAAAGTAGGAGAAAAAAAATAAGAAAAAGAAATTTGTGGAGATATCGTTTTTTACTGCTGGGGTGGAAGATTGTGAAAATTTTTATTCGTCAACGAAAACTTTACATATTTTTTTTTTTTTCTTTCTTTCTTTATTTTTTTCAATGTGTATAAGAGGTGATTTTTTTTATCGGTCGTGTATAAAAGATGGGGTTTATTGGCCCAAGTTATTTAGATGAAAATACGAGGCAATGATGAAGAGAGCGTGGAGAGAATATAATAAGTATATACAAACTGTGATGATAGTGTTTCATGATGTATATACTTTTGAGCGATAATTTTTATCTGTATATTTAAATAATTGAATACTTTGCAGGAATGGTTGAATTTATTTTTTTATGTAAAAAAAAAAGAAAAGAGCTTTGCTGGATAAATTGGCATTGAGCTTTTTAATATTATTTTAATAATATTAACATAAATTGAAGGAAAATTAATATTAATTTTTGCTGAGAATTTTTTTTTTTTTTCTATGAAAAAATTCGTATTATTCAATGTATTTATTTATTTATCATTTATTATTTATTATTTATTAATTGAATTGTTATAACTAAATATAAAGTAGTCAAAATTTAAACAAAAAAAAATTTTATTATCTGAATTTTAATTTTTTTTTTAATGTTCTCAAAAATTTTTAATATCTTCAATTGTTTTATTTTAAATAAATGCAAAATAATTCATTAACTAATTCCAAACTTAACTTTACATCAAAGAGAATGCCGACAACATTTCATTCGCTCAAATATAATGAACAGCATCCGGCAAAGTCGGCGCAGACTCAAAGAAGGATAAAATATTTTAAGCAAAACAAAAAATTTAAGTTGCATAAAATTAGCGACACGTGTTGATGAATTGATGACAGTCCTAAACTTTATTTATCTATCTCACATCGTGGGACATGTTGGAACAAATGTTCATTTCATAATAAAATTCAGTTCTTCTTTGTTTCAAAAATTAAACTAATTTAGCACACGCGCTCCACTCAATTCTGCATTTTAGTTTTCAGTAAATTTTATAATACTGATACTAAAAACCTTAGTATTATATCATCAAAAACATCCTTTTGGATTACTTGATTAGCAATAAAATATTATGAATTAAACCGAAATTATGCTTAAGGATAAATCCTAAATTTTATTGATGAATTTTATTATTGTTTTCATTAAATATCATTCTTCGATTATTTAATTAATAAAATAGTTCATTTGCCATATTGATATTATTAAACAATTTATCCTGCTTTATATTATCCAAGATCAAGCTTCATCAAAACTTCTATTCACTCATCAAGCAAGAAACTCCTTTATGAATTCATCTGTAAATTTAATTATTAAATTGACTACATTCCTTTTGATTACTAATTTTTCTTTATATAATGATAAACAAATTACTTATTACAAGTGTATGATTAAAATTGCACGAGAAAATTAATAATACAATTTGTTGTTCGTTATAACCATGTAAAATTACTTTATTAATATTAGCCAAATCAGAAAAGCAAAATAACAAATAAGTAATTTTTGTTATTAAGAAAATTAAAAAAAAAAAATTAAATTAATGAAGTTTAGTTTTATTTATTATAAATTCCGGGACTGAGAATTTATTAAGCTAATGTCGAACTTTCTTAGCATTTATTACTTTTCATGTTGTATCTCATAAATAAAATTTGTATCAAATTTAATTGAGATTTAATGAGTAAGAAATCATTATTTCATTGCAAGTACAGCTATTTCAGTCAAAGTTAAATGATTATAAACGATGTTGGAGTTGAAATAAAACGAGCGTTAGTTCAAACTCATGTAGAAATTTATTTTACAATCTGACTAGAAATTTAGACAATTTTTTTTAATACATTCCAACCTGTAATTTGTCAAAAATCTAACGCACCAACTGACTGAAAATTAACACTGACCAGTTTCACGCAAGTTTATAACCAGTTTCTAGAAAGGTGTTAACAGTTTAAAGTTAGTGACTACATAGCGAGTCAAGTCAAAGTTGTCCAATTTCTGCCAAGTTTCAAGACAATTTTTGTTTAGTCAACTCTGACTACTGAAACTAACAAAATACCATCCAAAATTCAAATATCACAACCAAATACTAAACAAATTAACTATACTTAAAATCTTAGCATTTCAAAATTATTTTATCTTCATCAAAAAGATAAATTGCATTAAAATATGACATTGCAACAATTCAAATTATCCCTTAACCATTAAAATCTTTATAAATAAAATTTTTATTTACTTATTTTAAATAAAAAAATTCTCAGACACGTATTTCAAATGTCACTTATGAACAATGAAATTTTTCTAAATAAACATTCATGTTACGTATTTAAAATACATATATAAAGGTTTATGTATGTATGTTCATTGTTGCTAACAACAGTAGCGCCAATTTATCGGCATAGATATACAGACATACATATACACCTTTCGTTTTATGCATATATATTTAGTGATGTGCGTCGTCGGCAGCTGTATAACACGATGACAACACGCGCCGCGGTTCTATCTAAACCACAAGCACTAATGGCATCAGTGTAAGTAATGTAATTGAGCAAACTAGCGGCAGCACCACATGCGCGATCCAACACAGCATGAGTCTGCGTCCATCAGTGCAACTATACGTGCGCTACAAGCGTAAATTTTCCAAATTATCGAGACTATAACCGTTGGAATATATACAAACACCCATATACATAGAGAAACATTTGAATATTATTATATATGTCTCTGTTCAGCACTTAAAAAATTAATAAAAAATAATTGCTAGTTTTTAATGTTGATATGTATTATTTATTATTATTCTTTGAAGAATTTATGGTTTTTTTATTTACTAAAGCTATGAAGGAATTAAATATCACAATTTTTCTAGTGAATAAATTAAATTATTTTGAGATTATTCAAAATTGAAAAAAAAATTTTTTTTTTTTATTTTATCTATAATTTTTATTTTTTTATTATACTTATGTGATCTTATTGTAAATATTGTATATTAAATATCACAATTTTTTTAGTAAATGAATTAAATTATTTTGAGATTATTCAAAATTGAAAAAATTTTTTTTTTTTATTTTATCTATAATTTTTATTGTTTTATTATACTTATGTGATCTTATTGTAAATATTGTATATTAAATAACACAATTTTTCTAGTGAATAAATTAAATTGTTTTAAGATTATTCAAAAATGAAAAAAAAAAAAAAAAAATTTTCTTAATTTTATCTATACTTTTTATTATTTTATTATACTTATGTGATACAATTGTACATATTGAAAGCTAAATTTTACATCATAAATATTGATTTTTTACCTTTCAATAAATATCTATTTGAATATTTTAGTTTTATGATATAAAAAATTTTCATATCACAATTTTTTATTGTACTTCAAACATTATATCTTGGCAAAATGATTGTCCTATCCAATAGAATCCACGAATTCCTCTAAATTAAAAACCATTTGAAATAAATAAAAAAATTAATAATTGCTCTCTACAATTTACAATCATTTAAAAATTCCTTAATTCACCTACACAAAAATAACATTTATCCCTTTTGCATAGCAAACTCTTTCATTCAATCTCCATAAACATCCATAGAGAACTATTTCCCATAAACAAATACACATGTACTACCACAACTACTACTCACCATGAACAATAAATACAACTTATTATTACCCACAAGAGCTTTATAACCACCAAAAACCAGGACTTTCTCCATCGGCGTTCAATCTCCCCCTCTCATCTTTTTTTTCTCTTTATCTCTCTCTCTCTCTCTCTCTTCCCACCCACCCTTTCTCTAATGCTTGGGCATATATTCAACCCACCAACCCTCCGCAACGCAATCTCATTACCCCACCGAGATGCACTCACCGTATTAATGCCAAAAGGAATTAACTTTCGACGTTACGGGATATCGAATGTTATTAACTTTATATTGCTGAGTGGATGGAATAGGGAAGGTTCTCGTTGGAATAACGTCATTCCTCTCCCACCATATTACTGTACACCACCCACCCACCATCAACATCATATATATCTGCCCCTTAAAAAGCCACCCCCCCATACCTTTATCATCTATACACATACATATATGTATATACGTACACATCCAATACAATATCACGTACACTTTTCACTGAGCGCGCGCGTCAGCTGTGCCGTCACCGCATCGGTTTAATTTTGTTTTCGGAAACAAGCGCCCGAGCGACGGCTCATTATCCGATGATTAAAAACGATTACTCATCGCCGCGCCGAAGCGCGTTCGCTTTTCTTTCATGGATAAATTTTAATTAATTTACGAGGAGAACAATAAATAATTTCAGACAAAGAACAATAATGTGCCGGAAAAAAAAAATAAATATTCTCTCCCTCTCTATGTTTTTTTACTATAATATGATGTGATAATAGTACAGTAAATTGAAACCGAAAAATAGGCCGATTTTGCATTTCATATAGGATACAATTTTATTTTTTTTCTATTATAAAACACATTACCGTAAACTTATTTTCCTTTTTTATCTTCATCCGTGGATATATTGTGTATGTATACGTTAAGATTTTCATTAATAAATGCTCTATAAAAAAGTTCGGATGTCAATTTTTTATAAAATTAATAAAAAAAAAAAAAAGTTGTAACGCAATAAATCGATACATTCTTTAATTTTGCATTTGAATTTATTCATAACTTTTATAATATAAATTTTGGAGAAAAATGTTATGAGAAATAGTTGTAGATAATATTATTATCTAAAAAAAAAGTTCATTACAAAATTTTGATAGACCTCATAGTTTACGAGAAAAACGTAAAAATCTATTCACTCTTCTTTTCAAGATAGTTTTATAAATGGAAAAAAAAAAAAGAAAAATTGCATCCTATATTAAATGCAAAGTAAAATGCTCTTTTTACTGGACTATAAAAATTTAAACACATTCGAAAATATGGAGATACATATGAGGAATTAAACTGACGTATTTAAGTTTGTTAATTTTAATTACTCATTAGTATATATATTATCATTATGAATTTTGCAAATGAGAAAAAATTTTTTTTTATTCATTTATTTATTTATTTATTTATTTTCTGATTAATCCGATAATGTTAAAAGCTCTTCAACTCATAAAACCCACAGGATTATCAAATGAACCTGAATATTCAAATATAAATACCAAACGCATTATTTTTTGTATATTTAATAAAAAAAAAATTTTTTTTTCATTAATAAAATTAATAAACAAATATAAAAAAAATTTTAATTCCACAGCATATTTTCTATTGATAAGAATATTTTTCAAAACAATAGTAATTCGAAAATGTGAAAAGTATTAAGCGAGGGACAATAAAAAAAAATATAGATATAAGAATAATGAGAGAGGGCAAAATATGAAGCTGAAATGATAAACGAAGAGGGTGAAAATATACGCCATATCTATATATAAATAACTATAGATATAGATAAATATAAATACGAAGCAGGCATTTGTTTGCGGTTACAAAAGGATGGGGAAATAACGAGATCCATTTCACGGAGGGATGAACCATCTCAACCGCAAAAACAAATAAGCATCGATTTCCCTTCGACGTTTTTCGTTTAAATATATAAATAAAAAGTGAGAAATAAAATCAGTGTAATTTAACAAATATAATTTTTCACATAAAAAAAAAAATTATAATTCAAAAGTATCTTAAATCTACTAAAAAAATAATGGAAAAAATATTTTTATTATTATATTTTTTTATCTATCTATTCAGTACAATTTTATTTACCTCAATGTATGCAATTTAAATGTAAAAACGTTGTTGGACGTATTTTCAATATAAAAAGTATGATATAAAAAAACATAATAAAATGATATAATCGATAGCCCGAGTGCTTTTTTCCGTACATCAAATTCAACGTCGGGTACCGCCGGCAGCGAAGAACGACGTTCGTATATATATAGCTCGATTTCAAATAAAGTTAATTGGAAAACATTGTTCGACCGGTGGATGGATAACAAAAATATGGGGAAAGGGATCTATCTGGAAGGGTGGTAGTATGAAAAATATAGAATGAGTGAGAGAGATCCGAGGCGTCAAACACACTAGGAGGGGCCGAGTTAGTGAAATTAATATTTCCTATCAGGCTATCGGATCCCAAACCCGCGCGTACGCCACAATCGACAGGCTCATGGCTAAAGGCCATTACGTTGAATTAAAAAAATGAATTTTTCAACTGATGAAATAAGTACATCTCCAATCCAACACATATACATTTACATGTGGGCATTTAGGGTGTTTCATTTTTAGTCGATATTTTTTTTTGTCTTTGATGAGTGAAAATCTGATAGTTTATGATAAAAAAAATATATATTCTTGTTTTGAAAAAAAAATTCAGAGTTAATTAGAGGCTTAGCTAATTCGAAAATTTGATTTCCCATATAAATAACGTGAGAAAATTTTTTTTTCGACTTCAACTCGATTTTTGGGTCATTAACAATTTTTTTTGAAAAAAATGAATATGACAGCTTTCGTAGAGCATTAAATTTTCTACAAAAAAGTTTATTACCGCAAACGTTCTCTGACTAATAGTTTTCGAGTTGTATAGCTGAAAAGGTGAAAGTTGATTATAATTGACAAAAAATTTTTTTTAAACTGGAATTTATTGATTTGACATTAATTATTATCTTACAATAAATGCTATAATGCTGAATCAACAATGTAATAGCATCAAAAAAAAATTTTTGATTACCGAAAAATCGAGTTGAAGTCGAAAAAAAAATTTTCTCGTGTTCTTTATATGGAAAATCGATTTTTTGAATTCGTTAAGCCTCTAATTACATGAATAAAGACTCAAAAATAAATATTAATATATTATTTATATATTTATACAGATATAAATAATGAGCTATTTATGCCATTGAAGTTAAAATCAAAACCCGAATTAAATTAAAACTACAAAAATGAATTTTTTTTTTCTTATTTAAGACAATGCAAAATCACTCGATACTAAATTCGTTTTTTATTTTTCAATGTCCACAAAATCCAGCATATAAAAATAACTATAAATTGAACAAAGTTTATATTTAATACTATAATACAAATTGAATACTTTCCTCATCACTAAATAATAAAATATAAAAAGAAAATTGAATCGGTATCCTTTTCATCAAAATATCTGTACCTATTTCTTGGTTATATGAGCGTCCATGCAGAGATAAGGGTGGCTTGTGTCCCGAAGCAAAATTCGATATAAATCATCACTCAGTTAGCCCCTGTGACACGTTGGGTAATGCTTGCAATTCTCTCTATAACCCCCCTACGACTCTTCTCGTTCTCTTTTTCTTTTTACAACGCAGAACGAATAAAGGAGTAAAGAGCAGAGGGGGGACACGAAATATAATAGAGGGATGAGCCTGAAAATTGAATAAAGAAGAACGACACCATGTCCGGTCCTGTGTTATCCACAGCACAGACCACCCGATTTTATAACCATGGAAAATTATTTCTGTGAAAGGTCTATATAAAAACAAAATCAAATCCTCCATAACGAAAAAAAAAAAAAAAAAGGTATTCAATTATTTTTCATACGACATTTTATCGTTCATTTCAATATACCCAAATTTACATTCGACTTCAACATTTCACAAACAATTTAATGGAATTGATTTCATCATTTTATTATTTATATTATAAATTAAATTGATAATTAAATATATTTATTAGGGTGAGCCATTTTTATGCAATTTTTTTGTTCATCAAAAAAGAACAGGCTGAAAACTTGGTGAACAGTGAAAAAAGAATCTTGTTTAAAGCGGAGTTCTTAATTTTATTATTTAGAAGTTGCTCTTCGTAATTTTCGTTTTTCCATTTAAATAACATGGGAAAAAAAATTTTTTTTCTTTGGAATTTTGTAGTTCGGCATTTGCGCATCATAGAGATGAGCTCATAGCATATTCTTGTAGGGAATTGAACGCTCTACAAAAAAGATCTCTTGCACTTTTTTCATAGAGACAGTCATTCAAAAGATATTCAAACCCAAAGTGCCAAATGTATGAAATTTTGACTTTTTTGTTATTAAATCGATACTAATTATTTTTTTATTGTCTTAAAAATTATTTTTAATCGGAAAACTGGTTTTTGTGTGCTAACATTTATTTCGCAAAGCTAAAAAAAAATACGTGTCACATATTTTTATTTCTTTATTTTATTTACTATAAAAAAAAAATTATTTATAACTTATGTCAAATGAATTTTATTATCATTTCAAAGCAATAGAAATTATGCTATCTAAACAAAATTTCTTATTAACAATAGCACACCCTAATATTTATATTTATTAATTGTTTTACTAATTACAAGCTGAATTTTATAATTGAAATAAGAATTTCAAATGTTTATAATCATTAGTTTTTTCATAGATGTATTGAGTAAATATTTCGTTTTAAAAATTTATTTTGTTTTAAATAATACGTGAAAAAAAAAATAAAAACAAAATGCAAATTAAGTGTAGTTTGCCATGCGGCGATAATAGTTTTGTAAAATATTTCCAGATAAAAGTTGTAGTGTAAAACAAGCTAAGATGTTCCAAGACATTTCTTTTTAAATCTATACACATAGTAAAATACATACACATATATATATATACGCAAAGAAATATTCTGCGTATATATAACATGTTTACATATATACCCAAAAGGATCACCGCCACTGACAGGTTTCTAATGGAACCCGTAAATAGTCTAGAGCAAACCAGTATCCAATGTTTTTCCAATGGTATCTGTAAATTTTTCATCAATTCCATCTACTTCAACTCATCCCGCTATAAACAAAAAGATCCAACAGAACAATAATCTAAAAAAAAATTGTCAATAGCTTGTACAAAAGAAAAAAAATAGCAAAAAAAAATTTTAATTTCATTTGTATATAAATTGGTAGTAAATCAACGAAAAATATATTTTTCAAGTAGCCACTGCTATTGGACCATTACAGAATTAGTAAAAACAATTTATCGCTTAATCTTGCGTGAGCTCCGTAGCGCAGGCGATGCCACCATCAGGCTCAATGAAAAGTATAAGCCACGATAAAAATTTCATAATTACTTCTTACTTCCGTTCGGGAAAATTTTAATTAAACCGTAGAATTGGTCTTTAACGAGAAGAACAGAGAAAATAAAAGAGAATGAGAACATCAAGTGAAGTATAGCGAAAGAACGTCGCTTTGTTCACGCCGCCACGCTACTGCGCGCACCTCAACGTTGTCCAAGAAAAGTCTATAAGAAAGAACAAGAAATTATGATGGTAAGAAAAACCGTATAAAATATAGCCGGATGATATAATTGAAAAATTCATCATATTCCCCTGAAATTAAATAATGTATGGTTTTTAAAAGAAAAAGATTATTATATTTTGTTTTGTTTTGTTTTTTTTTTCAATTCTTTTTCTTCTACTCGACTGCGGATGGCATAAATATATTAGTTATGTACAATACTTTTTTTTTTCTCATTCATTTTTCTTTCTTCATCCCGCTTCGTGTTTCAACAAAATTATATTTGATTCTAATCTAGCAAATGAGATGGCGGTGGAAATCTATTTATTTACACTCGGCTTGACGCTTTGGACGCCAGAGCATTGCTATTGTCTTCTACCTCATCTCTTCTTCTTCCCCACATCCCCAACCCTACTACAACCCCTACCACCAGCAAAAAAAAAAATCACACTCATATATATTTACAAAAAATAGTTGTAAAAAGACGAAAGAATTTTTTCAACACTAAGCGAAAATTTTCTAATGAAAATAAATAAATAAACAAATGAATGGTTTTGTGAAACCACGATGCAAGTGAAACTTTTTTTCGGATCATAATAGGCCATATATTGACCTTGGCTGCTCTGCCGGCTGTAACGCAACATGCGATAGGCAGACGAAAAAATTTGAGACAATGTAATAAAAATTTCACTTTAAAAAAATTTCAATCGCTTGTAGCACTTATATAAGCTTATTTTTTTTTCTTTTGAATTTTTTCACACAGAATAAGTTGACTTCTTCATCCATATTGAGCACAAAGCAATGGGTAGAAATTAAAGATCAGTACAGGTATAAAAGAAGACAAGAAGATTGAAGAGTGGAAACAAGTGGTCGAGCATTTATAGACACGATGTGGCAAAGCGAAGTGGCTATTTTCCGGCGAGTGCGCACCGATTAAAAATCCAATTCAGTAGCCATGAGGGGACACGCTAGGATAGCGAAAAAAATAAAAAAATAAAAAAAAATATTAGAGGGAGCCAGAACATAAGTATACATAAATATATAAATATATAAATTAAAGAAAATAATATGTAGATTTTTTTTTCTTGTCACATATTTTAGTTTATATTTTTTATATACATGTGTAAGTATATATAGGAGTCTAGAACTAATTTATTCGACTATATGCGCAGTGGTACGTATATATTGTTTCCATTTATATAAACATAGACGAACGCGTAACGTCCACCACTCCCTATACTTCCGCCCAGCTTTCTCGGCATCTTGATACTTTTTCCATTTACTGAAATTGATATTACTTGTGTAAAAGCGAATATATATATATATATATATATATATATATATATATTTCTATGTATATATTTATATATATTAATGTATATATGTATATATACTAAGAATCCATCTAGCCTATAAATTTTTAACGGCGTAAAACTTTCCATTGCCAGTGTGGAAAAATAGTAGTATAGAGAAAGAGAGAAAAAAAAAAATTGGAATATAAGGGGTTGGTTTTCATGGCGAGAGAAGGGAGGAAAGACGCGCGCGTCTGCATTCGTAAAATTGAACTCTTTGTCTTCGTAAAAGATTCTTTATTTCGATAACTAGAGACGAGCGAACGCGGACAAGAATAACAAAAAATAAAAAGTAAAAGAAAAAATGAAACATATTTTAAAGAATTAAATATTTATGTGTTAGTTAATGAAATATTATTTGCGTATGGTATGACAATTAAAATGTTCAATTGATAAAAATCTACTTGGATTATATGAAGTTTATATAAATATACCTTGTAAAAAAAAAAAAGTCGTAAAATTGAGTTGAAAGTTAAAATTATTTTCTTATAAAATATTTGGAAGCCAGAATTTTTCTTTTTTTTCTGTTTTTTTTTAGGTTCATCTATAAACTACAATATTAAAAAACACTCAGAATTTTGGTTTTTTCATTTCAGACCAATACAACAGAAGCTACATGTCACGCCAATCAACAACTCTCATTACGACTTTCCCAAAAGACTGGACTGTATATCACCTATTTTAAATTGAAAAAAATAAATAAATAAATATCATAAACAATAGCTTAAGATGTAAATAAACAATATTCCAAACTTCAAAAAGATTGAACAATTTATTCAAAAAAAAAAAAAAAAGAAAACAAATGATCAAAATCAGTTAAAATTCACTTGTCTATTTCTATCTCCCCCTTAAAAACAATTCACAATAAAATTTTTTTTACAAAACTCCACCACTTTATAATAACAAATTTAAATAATTATCATCAAACCTCAACTCATAGCTTGATAAATAATAAAAAAAAAACCCACACATATATACACGAAAAATGATAAATAAAATTGTTCTACAACAGCGAATAAATATACAAAATAATTCGACTGAAACCAATAATACCCAAATCAAATTTTAATACTTAATACATATGTGTATACATATACATATAGATTCATATATATATATATATATACATATAGTTACATTATGTTTCTAATCGAAATGACATAACCCGGCTTCGATTTCACGGGGAAATGCAACTATACCATCCATCGCTTGTCGATGCAAACTGATTTCCCCTCATTCACTGCGCACCGATGACTCGGATTAAAATTTAATTACTTCGGGCATTAATCGAACTCGCATCGAGGGAAACGAAAGGGAATGAGAGAGAGACAGAAAGATTCAGAAATGATTTTGTTAGTGAATAACTCTATATATATAAATATATATTCATGTATATAAATTCTGAAGCACAGCCGTGTGCTCTCCGTTATATGAAGCCATCCCTTTCTCTTGTACGTCTCTAATGTGATTGCTTTATTGGCCACCAGTAACCATGCGCGCGCAAGAATATATATATATATATAATTGTATATAAATGTAATTTTTATATATATGTATATATTCATTGAGGATAAAAAATTCTTTTCGCTTAAAATAATTATGAAAATAAATTAAATTTCAATTCATTGTTGTTCTACAAATCAACATGGAATTATGAAATTGTTTATATGCAATAATTGAATTAATTTATCGATGAAACCGTGAAATTAAATGGCAAAGAAATTTGTGATGAGATGAGAAATTGGTTTGGAAGAGAATAATAATAAATAATGAAGTGACGTGGGTAAAATTTAACCACTCATTTCTCTCTCCCAATTTTGGATTAGTGTTGTGTAGCTTATAATAACATAACGTCGGAACTAAATGTAAATAGCTGCTAGTAAATTGTGCTATAAGGTTCATTAAGGCAGGATGTAAGTACACATCACTCTGTATCGCCACAAATTCAAATGGCTTGAAGTGAACAACCGACGATATATTTACAAGATATCTTCGAAGCTATAAATGAGAACAGAAAATTTTCGTCTCGCAATTATAATGATGCTTTCCACATTACTTCTACATCGAACAGCCTTTGTATGCGAACTCTTTTCACTTAGCTGGTGTTTACTTTTGTCATTCACTACCAAGTGATATAAGTGATAATACATCGTCATCATCACTACCAATTTTCAAACATAAATTGTTTAATTACTTGCTAGAGAAAGAGCTTAACTATGTCATCATGATCAAATATTTATTCATATATTTCTTTTTGTTCCAGCAATTATTATTTCAATTTTTTTAAATTTCATTTTGTTAATAAACCTAGAATTAAGTTTAAACATTCTGTATATAGTGCTGCATTTTGCGCATTGTATACTTAAATATTATTCACAAAATCTTATCATTTATATACTTTTTCCCCATAGCAGTTAGCTAGGGCATAATAAATAATTTCAATCAATCAATCAATATTATCTTATATTTTTACTTTCTTCATTTTGTTTTTTTTTTTTTTACACTCAAAGATAACCTATATATATATATAGTATCATCAGATGTACGATGTAAACCATGATAGGAATAGAAAAAAAAAATTGTAGAGGGGTTGAAAAGAGAAAAGAACGCGAGGCAGTATAAGAGAGTAGAAAGGCGCGCGCGCACACAGGACGTTTCCAAGGGATTTAGGAGACCCATGAAGTAAATAGAAGCGCTGGTCGTTGTGCCGTAAAATTGTATGTGAAATTGTGCAATGTGTCTTGTGAATTGAATCGCTCGGTAACGACGCATCGATTTTATTGTTTGTTTCAAGCGTATATCCACCCGAAAGCACAGGTATATATTTATCAATAAACCAACCAAATACTCCCTCTATATCTCGGCCAAAAATAAAATATAACTATCCTATTTATATAAATATCCTAAATGAGAAGAAAAAAAAATAAATATTATTAATTAAAATTTCCCCTCCAAAACAACAAACAAATCATCTTTCCATAAAAATAATCTCATCATCGACATAACTTATTCAAACAAAATAAAATAAAAAATAAAATAAAGAAAAAAAATTGGATTCTCATAATTTTCTTTTGAATGATTTAACCCGTGGGCTAATTGCAGAATGCACCGCGGTACGCGCGAGTAACGCGGTAATATCGCTTTGCACGTTATATACGGCACGGGAAGCTATACTTTACTTTGCAATTTAAACTTTACTTCCACTGGAATTGATTAGCTTTTAGTAATTAAGCAAGCAACGCCTTGGCTCCTCTATATATCCCTCTCCCTCTCTTTTATTTCTCCTTCTTCCCCGCCAACCCAACCACCCTCATTCTCATCGTCTATGCGTCCCTTTACTACCCTTTACCACCAACATACACCACCACCACCACCGCCAACCCCTCATCCCGCCAGACGTTCACGCCATCGAGGTGGTTTTAATCAACGCCCCCGCGCGCGCATACATGCCATCCCTTCCACAATATACTTCCCCCCATTACCACACACACATACACACACACATATTATTTAACCTCCTATATACTCATCTGCATATAGATATAATTAAATATATTTATACTCTACACAATAATATTCAACGAATGTTCCAATTTGTGATCGTGTTTCCAATTATATCTTTCATCAAACCACCGAAAATTATCTATTGATTCTTTCAGGAGTATTTTATAAATATAAAATTAATTTATAATTATTTAAATATTAGATATATATTTATAACAAATTTATATTACTTATATATATTAACAAAATGGAAATTTAATCAAAATAATTCGTCATATTCAATTCAATTATTATTTTGTAATAATAATATTAATAATAATGACAAAGCGTTTATAATTGGTAAAATAATTTTATTTAAAGTTTGTGTGCGTGTGTATGTATGCTGTTCATTCACTTTTATACTGAGAATATTTTTTATTCATTTATTTATTTATTTATTTTTTTTTTTTTTTCAATGTAAAAACGTAACCTCAAAAACCTGAAGCACCTTGTATTCCGCGCGGATCGTAGTGCGAAGCAATTTCGGCATGGAATGCGTTTCCCTCGATAGCTCGCACATATACAAGAGGGCTCACAGTATATAGTATTATATACTATACTATATATATACACAAATACGTGACGAGGGGGTTTGTGTGTGTGTGTGTGTGTGTGCTTGCCCAGCTTCGGGACAGGCCCAACCAATTTCAACTTCCATTATACACCCTTACTCCTCCATCAACCCCACCATCCCCCATCTATCCCATCGGATGTGACTAGAGCGCTTCACAGCCATGAGAGAGAAGGAGATGAGGAGACAGAGAAACTTTACCTTTCTCCCCTTGGAATCTCAATTCTACTACACAGTTACTCGATATATATACATATATATTTATATACCACAAAACCCAACACATCTTTCAGTAACTCTATGATGAAAAACAAAAAATAAAAAGCGTAAAAAAAAAAAAATAATCTCCACATCTACAACTATCCAATTTCGATTAGAAAGAATTTATTTTCATCAATGAAATAATTGATAAAAACAATTTTTGTAATTGGAAATTAAAATGTTTATGATATTAATTTTGTTATTAATTATTATTAATTCACGTGTTTATATTTGTGTGTCTGTAATAGTGAATTGTAAATTAAAAAATATACAATTTATGAATAATAATAAAATTGCTGTCAAAATTACTTTATCCATGAATGCAAAATTGTGACTATTTTTTCATTCGTCTTATTTCTTTCGTCTTTACTTTATTTTCCCTACCATTCACCGTACCTCCACCCAATATTCTCCCACCATAGAAATATAATTCACATAACTCGTCGGCTTCTGTGTCATAAAATGTTGCTTTTTAATTTGGTAGACGCGCGCCCGCACGCTTGCACTGAGTTAATATACGGGTTTAATTTCGGGATTTCATTTAGAAGCTTGTTCAGATGTGCTTTTCAACATATACATATACAACCCCCCTCTCATTGCATCATGTCGTTCACTTCCTAAAGGTCTATGTGAACATGGGTAGAGGGTAAAGGGGTGTACAGAGGAGAGGTGAACCACATCCGGCCGCGAAAATTGACTTCCGACCTCTTCCATAACATTCTCCAATGTTGCGAAGCAAAAACGAAATTCGATAGCAATCAAATTGATTCATTTCACCGTCAACTCATTTTAGTTGTGAAGAAAAATACCAAATGAATATGATAAATATTCCTTGATTTAAATTGACAAACAATTTGAAATATTCATTCAGACATTTCGTCATTATCTTCATATCTATACTCACGTGAATGTAAATAAATATTATTCATTTAATTTACAATGTGATATCAATTTGATCCCTTCATTTAAAGCATTAATAAAATTACCATACACATAAAATCAAATTAAATAAATATCTAGACTAACATAAAATATCACAATTAATGTATAATAGTAATATAAATATTATTAAAACTCACCAGAATCGATGTTCATCCTTCATGATATCCCACTTGAATCACTCTTCACTAGTAATATGAATAAAACAACACGTTCACAATCACAAGTTTCAACTATTCATGAATATTTTCGTTATACACCACGAGTTTAAACACGCACAATTATCGAATAATATTTTTCGTATACCTATAAAAACAAACACGAAACGTTATAACCTCGCACAACGACGATCCAACTCGGTATGACCGCGCGCGGCGACACAGCAGCGTGTGACGTAGTGCGATTATATACATCAATACGCATGCGCAACCGGCGCGTGTCTAACGACACAACGCGCACCACATACATACATACAGACAAACAGAATACACTAGCACACAATAGTCGAATTGTAGGACTAATGCGAAATGAACGAATGACGTCGTGAGTAGTCGTGAGTAGAAAAAGGGAGAGTAAATCAAATGTGCCACACAAAGCACAGCCAGATCTACTGAAGAAAAAACATTGTATTAGTTTGTTTCATCCAATAAACGTCATAATATAATTAATTAAATATAAAAAAATCTATCCTATATATACACACATATATAAATATATATTTAATAAATAACTTATTAAATTATGTTAATAAATTTTAGTCAGTTTATATAATTTCTATATTTAAATTATTTATAAATTATTACCAAGTTTCATTATCAGCAATACTTCGTTAGTGACTACTATTAAATTACATACAGTTCGTTTAAACTACTTTTAATTTATTCACTTAATTAATAAAAAATATATAAATATATACGTGTGTATTTATATAAATTTTTTTTTGATTCAATTTAATTTACCTTTCACAAAATTAATTGTCAAAAGTACAATTAGTTTTTTATATTTATTTTTCTTTTGTCTGTTACAATTTTCTTGATGTTTTTTTATCATTTTGCTTCTCTTTCATTTTGTTTTAGACCTGCGTTTACTTTCTCAAGATTGATAGAGAGAAACACTCAAGGGCTGCGACACACTATTGTTGGATAGTCAAGTAATACTCGCATCCATATAATAAATGTATGTATAAAGAAAGAAATCTTGAGATAGCATCTTCTATGGGCACAATTAGCTAAAACCTCAGATGGACGATACAGACCCATCTCCATTTAATTCTGAAACTACCCTCGTAAAACACGGAGAAAATACTGCGAAGCTACATTGAAGGGAGAAGAAGATAAAAAATAAATAGGAGAATTAAGGGGAGAGAGAGAATGAAAGAGAGTAAAAAATAAAAAAAGAAGAGGATTGGTGTAAGATTAAGATTGTTTTACTGACAACGAAAGTATATAATATATATAGAGGTCTATGTAATTAAAAACAACACTTTCATTCTACCAAGTAACGGTATATACATCCTTCTATGTGTATACATTTTTAAATTATTACATATATGCATGGTTATTTAGGAGATTAGAGTAGAGTAAAGGGATGAAAAAATGATGACGTCTCATTATTTATTCTTGAAATAAAAGCTATGTAAGTTAGTAAAAATAAATGAGTTTATGTAACGTTTTATTTGGAATTAATTTCATTGGAAAATGTTTTAATTTTACTTATGGTTCAATCAGTTATTGTTGTTAAATAATTTTTATATTGTAGAATAATTCTTTTTATATTACTTTATTAATTAAAATTTTTAATTCGTAGTTTTTGAATTAATAATAATGAAAAATCAACAATTGAAAATAATAATTATTAATATATTAGTAATGAAAATCTTTAGAAATTATTGAGCATTGTAAACAATTTTTCTAGAATAATATGATTTGAATTGTTATGAGTTAAAATTAATGAAATATTTTTGAAATAAATAATTGTAAGTAGATCAGTATAATTAAATTTTCAAGCACTGAATTTTCTCTTAACCTTTTCTCTACGTCAATTCTATTTTCCATTATTCTATTCATAATTCAAGAAGGATATTGGTTTCAAATGTATCCAAATTTCATAGCCCATTATTTATTAAATCAGTCTTTTCAGAGCTCGACATCAATTAAATTGTGAAATTTGAACGATTAATCGTCTGACAACCCAACTTCATACATAATTTAATGAACTCTATTAAAAGCACAACCTAACTAACGAAAATAATTAATCAATTAAAATGATCTGACAGTTAAAAAAAATATAAATGAAAAAAATTACAATTCAAATAAATTTTTTTCAATTAAAATTCAGCATTATTGACACATCTTCAAATGATTCATCATGATTATTTCTCCTAAAATTTGATTTGAATAATTTATAAAAAAAGCAAATAATCTTATCTGTAAAAAATTCTCAAACTTTTAATTTTTTATCCAGCATCAATTAACACATTATAAACAATATTTAAAAAGCCTGAATAAATGAGAGCAAAAATTCGTTTAAATTAAATTTCTTCACAGAAAATTAAAGCACATTAATTTATATTTATTTCATACAGTAAAAATTAATAATAATCACTAATAAATTCAATCAAAGTTACGATGCATGTCATATCAACGAATAATATAATAAAATAGGAAGATAAAGAAGTGAAACGAACAGAAACGATTGTATGTACACGTAATACAGTGTGGCAATGACGCTCGTAGAGTCTTATATATGATAAAAGACGCGAGTACACCTCCCTCACGGCCCCCAATGTAATTTTCTGAATGACTGCGTAATTAAAACTCTAATTTCCTGCACTTAATTGACCGACGGAGTTCCTTGGCCTCTCTCCCTTCTTCTATTTCGCTTTCTCTTCTTCTTCTTCTTCTTCTTCTCCCCATCTAGCACATTTTTCGTATCTGAGCACCCTTTGGAAACTCCTTTTATATAATTCCTTTTCTCTATCTCCACAGCCTAAAATTGTTCCTTAACCAGGCTGTTCATAACCCAAACTAAGTTTTTTCTCTCTTTATAATCAAAGCTGGATGACAAATAATTCTATAAAAACTCTTACACTCAATTTTTTATTATATTTTTTTCTTTTTCATTAAATAAATCGTATGAAAATATATAAAAAATTAAATTGAACTAATTGAGACGGGAATATTTATTTGAAAAATGAATATCAGAAGGGTAAAACCAGATGAGGAATAAGTTTTATTTTTTTTTTTTTTTTGATAATTACGAGTGTTCAATCGGGAGAATGTTGAAACGAAGGCAGTTATAATTGCTGGCTCCTTTTGCAATTATAAGTTTGGTCGAGACGCGTGAGGGGACGAAAGTGCAAAAGAGAGGGTGGCCGCTGTATTATACGTCGACTACTGCTGCTGTATGTGAAAACGTTAATTGGGGTGACCTGCTCAGAAACTAGTTACCACGGGGGACTATACACGACTGATATTCTCAGCTTTCTGGCACGCAACACACGAGATTGGTTATCGCAATATGATATCGTAGAGAAGTGGAGACGATTTTACGATGTATAAATACTAAAAAATATTGCAAGTTTATATTGAAATTATAAAAATATAATTCGTCAATTTATTTTATATTTTTTCGATCAACAACTTTGACGAAAGTATCACGAAAAATTGTATAATTCACTTCGAGTCAAAATTTTTGTGCTTTTCTAAGTCTTCTAGTAGTCGATTAAACATCCTATGGCACTCGTTGGCCTATTAATTCTACTTTGAATCTAACAACACAACATTGTAATATTTTATTTCATCCTCTGTAGCTCGAAGGCTTTTAATTTGTTTATGTATAAATATATTGTTTAGACAAATGAAAAAATTGGCAATATATCAATTGATCCTTAAAGTAGGATAGTTAATAAGGTAACATGAATTTTTTCAGATTTTTTAGAACATTTTAATGTACTTTTTCAAGCGTCGGAGACAAGATACGACCTTACACAGTATGGGTTAAAGTAACATAAATATTTCGACTCGGAAGGAGCTTAAATATATATTTCTTCGCCAAAATAACTTTTATTGTATAGATATTGATGGAACAAGATGTTAAGAATCAGAATCAAGTCCATAAATTGTTGAAAATAAAATACAATACTCATTTCAAATAGAAAATATCTTTATAAATCAGTTTGGATAATTAAATGTTGATATGTAACATATATGTTAAATATAAAATATCTACGAGAGAAATATTTATACATGAGCCAGACGATATTATTATATTTCGACTATCAATCGATTGCCTTATCTTATACGCATTTTCAAAATACTGATTATAATAATAATCTATGAATAAAAATTAAGTGATACATAACATGGACCATGTTGGAGCATTAATAAATGGAAATAACACGGCATACAATATTTTAAAAATGATTTGCTAAGGTTTTTCAAACTTCATCTAAAATATTGGTCAGAAAAGTATTACAAATTCACACTCGTAAATATTTCAGTCTTGATGGATAAAAATGTTTTGAATTTATAATACTCCATCCTAACTTATCCTTCAAATCATTTAGATCACATTGCAAAAGAAAAAAAAAAAAAAACCAATAGAATATCAGAATAGCAAACGTAAATAAATTCTTTATCCTTTGATTTCAAAATGAAGCAAATTACAAATGACATAAAGATTCTGTGATTAATCAAAGTTGATTTCCAATGAAGACAAAAGTACTCTGTGATCAATAAAGTATCTTGGAAAAATATTTCAATCTAACATTAATGTTAAGTGCTTAGTTTGAAATAATGTAGATGGGGAGAGGGAGAAAGTCTTACTTACAATTGGTAAGAAAGTAGTGTTCGAAAAACAAAAGTAGCTCAGTTAAGAAAAAGAAGTGAGAGCAAATAGTGCAATACAGTAAGACAGACCAGAGAATAAAAGTGGTAAGACGAAGTGAAGAAGGAAATGGATGTTACGTAGACTTCAGAGAACCTCACTTTTCCATCCGTTTCTATTTCTCTCCTTTCTTCTCTATGACATTCACAAGTGAAAGTCACACCATAAGTCACCCTTTCATGTATATATATTCTTTCCACTCTAAGATCTTTTTTTTTCGTATCATACATATATAAATACTTTCATAGATACATAAACATGGATATCCCCTTTTATAAAATTCGTTTTATCCATTCCCCGAGCGTTATTGCCAACCCAGATTTTTCTTTCGCTTTTATTCCTTAGATAAATTCATTATATTTATTATAAAAATAATAATATAATCTTCTTTTATAAATACAAAATTCTCGTGTCACAGTGTTTATAACAAAACTCTTCTGAAACGGCTTGACCGATTTTTATGAAATTTTTTGTGTATATTCGGTAGATCTGAGAATAGGTTGTAACTATTTTTTATACCCCTAATTGATAGGGGTATACAATTCAAAAAAAATTTATTTTTATTTTTTTATGATTTGGAATTAAAAATACATATAACCCTTAATTTTCACCCTTTTATCACCAACTTCCATTTTTTAATAGTGATATTAGCACTGTAACAATTCCTTTTTTTTTTCCAACTACCAAATATTTTTATATTTTTTTTATAATAATTTAACTACCAAAATATTCACTAGAAATAATTTATATGGCAAAACAACGTTTGTCGACTCAGCTAGTAAATATATAATATTTTTTGTTGATCTGTAACTGAAATAATAATAATAAAAATTAATTTCCTTATATCAGAATCGTTTGAATAAATGTAAATTAGTGTAATCCAATGACTATTAAAAATAACGTTGGATTTTTATCACAAAATATTAAAAATAAAATTTAACATAGTGTAACAAAAATACTATTACATCTTCCACCGTCAATCTTTGCCATAATATAATACTAGCATCGGTAACATATAACACACTCGCGTTGGCGCCGATGAAAACGGTGGCTTCGTGGCACGGAGAAGTTAATTATAAGCGATACCAATCTCTGGGGGTTGTCGGTTGGTGTTGGGTTGGTGAAACTGGGAAACCCTGACAGCCAATTACCACCCTGTGCAACCCTCCGCACAAGGCATCATCTTCAATGTGTACATATATATCTTTAAACATGTTATAATATATATACATTCATCATATATAGATACTTGGCAAAGCTTGCCCAACAACTATACACACTCGCGATCGTATTATTCTCCCCTTTTAGTTTCCTCAATATAGGAAATTAAAAGACTTTTAGCAATGATTGCGCTGGCGCATGAATCAACCCTCTTTCTTTCTTGTCTATCCCTTCTTCTTATCCACCTCCCTCTCAACCTGATACCCTGAGAAAGGATTTATTCTCCTTCACATAAAATAATTAAAGAATCCACAGACTAAGCAGAAAAAAAAAATTTATTAAAATTATATTTATTTCTTTATCAATAAATCAATTAAACGATAAATAACTGATTGAATTAAAATTCATTTTTTGTTAGGGATGAACATAAAATATAACTTTTTTATCACAGCAATAAATCTTGAAAAATATGAGTAAACTATTAGATATCTATCATTAATATAATCGCTCAGAAATCACTATCTATTTTGCCGCAATATGTTATGTATATATGTTTATGTATATGTATATCTACAACAAATGATGTGAAAATCCCTTGACTCAATGCAGTGCACACGTGTGCAGGACAGTCAACCCCTGATCATACTGCGTCGTCATTGCATGGTAATGGCATCACTATAGTAGAGGTGTTTGGTTAACGCATATGCACGCGGATCGAAGCCAATCCATTATAGGATTATGTTGGACAACAATGGGGATTAATCTGCCAGGTGTAAGAGAGACGTACGCTGAGAAAGTTGAGCTACATATACGTATACGCGTATATATGTATAGATTAATAGCAAATGGCTATAACTCAATGCGACATTTATCTGCGTTGATATTTCATATCTTTTTTTTATCTTGCAAATGAAAGGCTTTAGAGGGTTGATATTATAATCCCTCAATACTTATTTATTTTTCATTGAAAAAATTTTAAAATACTTTTTTCATTATTAACTGTATATTCCATTTATGTTATTATAGTTTGCATTTAGTTCCTAACAATTGCGAAACCAATTTTCTTATAGATGATGATATATTTTTTTTATAGATATAAATTTTTAATACGTTATATTGATTACTTTTGATAGTTGTCTGAAATAATATATGAATTTAATTTTGCTTTAAAACCAGACGAAAATCAATGGGAATATTTAATATTCTCTCAAGCTCTAGCAAACGAAGAACACATGATTTTTTCTACTACCATTGTGACCATTGAAAAATAAATAAATAAAAAATTGTGTTTTTGATTGATAAACAAAATTTTATATTTTAAGAAAACAATAATTAACGTTTTGTATTTGTATACCTACCCAATTTGGTATTGCCCATACTGGCCTCCACTATTTCAAAGTGCCAAAATATCAATCCTAGGAAAATTGTTTATGAGTCATTTGATTCGTATAAAAATAGATTTTATTTTATTTATTACAGGTCAAAATACGTTCAAATGATCGTTCTGTGGAGTTTTTGAACAATTAAAAAAGAAAACAAAAAATATGGACAATGTTTTTCCTTATAAGTGGCCCCGTACTAGCCGCCGTTCTCCTAGATAATGAATAGTTTAAGTACACGGATGATTAGAGATGAAAAATTTTAACGCGATATCGCACGGACTTTATTTTCAACTTCAATTCGCTTTATAAATGCACACACAATCACAAGTGCAGGAGGGTTATGAGCAATACATACGTGTACTTAGATATGTATATGTATGTACTGTATATAACTAAAGAGAGAGATAGAGGGGATGAAAGGAGGTGGAAATAGGGGTAGTTGTATAGTTATACCAGGGTTGGCTTGTTCGCTGCTTGGCCTGAGTTAATTATAACTGATGGTTATCAACCGGTTAACTCCGACACGCCATTACGTGCCTCGCCTGGCGTTTGCCCTCGCTCTACCTCAACCCCTCTCACTTACCACCAAATCTCCCGCCGTCTTCCGTTTTTTTTTTTCCCCTTGTCGACTCCCCTCAACTTCCATTGCTTTCCTTCTTATATTTTTCCTCTCGTTTCGAACAGCTCTTATTCCTGAAAAATGTTTGAATACACGTTTGAATAATGAATTTGAATGTGGCTATTTCGAAACATAAATAAATAAATAAATATATAAATATATAAATAAATAAAATTATTGCGCTTAATGTACAAAACTAACTTCAATTTAAAATATAATAAAGTTTATATATGAAGTCATATATTTCATTTATGAATACGTTTACAAATAATGTAACATGCAAGAAAACATATTCTGTAGATGTAGATATATAATATACAGGGGGATGAAAGAGAAATAATATGGTTGAAACGAAAGAAAGGATATGACGCAAAGTGAAGATAAAAGCTGAACTAATAACAAACATATTAATCTTAACCAATAATCTAAATGACATGTAATGAAATGTGTATTTTTATTTTATAGATTTTATTACAATGTAGCTTGAATTGAGCATTGACTTGTACTCAGCATTATACACTTAATTCACCCTCTCACTTGGTTTGTAATAAATTTCTATATGGTTTCATATGTCACAAAGATTCATGGACACAAGCAGTAAATAAATTACAGTTAAATTCGATTATTTCTAACCATTCAGAACCGGATGTCCTCAATACTGCTAACCTTCCTCTTTATCTCCACTATTTGTAACCATTTACATAAACGTCCAGTGAATAAATAAAAAAACATATGCCTCACACGCACCTAAAATTTCAAGTTAGTTTTTTTTATTTATCTTCACTCACTGCGTTCATTTATTCACTTGTAATAATTCATATCTTTTATCATTTCAAACATTTTTTCTATTATGCTTCTCATTTTATTTCAAATATACTGTTTATTAAATGTCTTTTATAAATAATGATTGACTCATACATATATTCTTTTAAATGAAAGCCAAAATAATGAATAGAGAACTTTAACAGCAATCAGAAATTATTATTGTAGTTAATACAAACCAAATTTGATTGTACTTCTTTATAGTATTATTGAATAAATGGAACATTTATTTCAACAAAGGGCACCTATGTGTGTTTATACATGTTTGTAGACAGAAAATGTGTATGTGAACTAGATTGTGCGCCATTGGAAAGCCCCTAACGGAGATGGCTCTTACCTAAATAACCACTCAGTCACTTGGCCCGCGCAACACCATCGCATTTCCCCTTCTCAACTAAATTATATACATATATACAAACTTTCATGTTTTCTGTTACGGAAAAGCACCTTTTGAATTAATGAACACACTCACCGATGAATTTCCCAATAGAGTGATGCACTTTAAATTATTGAAACAAATTCTTTAATCATATTATATCTATGTTGTTGTATGATATAGTTAAAGTAACAACTTTATGTATATTATTGATATTTTTGTTTATAAATATTAAATCCACTAAACTGATGCGAATTAAAATTGAATTAATGTTTTTAATTTGATCCAGTGATTTATATATTTTGTAATATTCATTTGTTTATTCAGAATTCAGGAAATAAATGTTGAAATTTTTCTATCATCAAGTTACTTCTGGCATAGTCAAGTGCAGCTTTGAACACATGTTTATATAATTATTATATCACCACTAATAAAGTTTTATTATAATTGAATATTCATGATCGTTGTGTTAAGGGGGACTTCTAACTTGGTATTTTCAGAAAATAGTTTTTTTTTTTTTGCGGATTTTTAATCTATATTCAAATATAATTCATGATGTGAAAGAATTTTTTGAATTCGATCGTTTTCAGTATTTACATAGCAAATTGACGGTAATTATGAACAATTCCGAGGGCCGAAATTTATATTTTAGTGTTTTTCCGGAAAAAAATAAAATATAAACACCTAAAAAACGGTGCTCCAAGGTAAAAAGTCTTCCTCAAGAATTAATCTAACTATCAAGACTGCAAATGCAAAAGCTTACAATTTCATAACAAACGGGATCAAGTGTTCTATTCATTTCGAGCTAACGCAACAATTTTATTGTATTAGAAAATAAATAATCGTGAATTAAATTGTTTTCATCATTATTGACAAAGGCAAAGTAATCAATTTAGTTTTCTATTCACTAAATGAATTCTTACATTCTCCTACAATTCATTCCAAATCTCATTTTTTGGTCAGTCCATATATATTACCAAACTAAATAAAGAAAAATTTTTTTTATTCCAATTTAACCAGACGCGTTTCCATCAATAAAACCAAAGTCATTTAGCAACGTATACGCCTTCACCTTTCTTATAACATACAACGTCAACCATTTTCAAGATAAAGAAGTCCACAATGGGCCGCTAGAAAATGGAGAGAAACGGTGAGAATCAGTTTGGTTGGTATTCGGCAAGTGTCGAATGCCTTCCCCACTCAATCTAGCAGCCAACCATAGTCTCAATCACTTGTGGCGATAACAATGCTCACGGGATTTATAAATCCGTGCATTGTTGCCAACTTTAAAGCACCATATCTCCTTTTTCTCTTATGGTCTGGGTACAGCCCATTAAAGTAAGAATTGCTACATATAGACATAGCATTTATATCATTATATACATATATATTAGATGATTGAAATCAAATAACAATCTGAAAAATAGTTGCAAAAAATCTTGACTAAAAGAATTATTGAACGCACTTTTAAGAGTAACAACATCAGATAACGAAATGAACTCTCGATTTTATATTAAATCATGGCAAAAGTTTACTTCATGAACGAAATAATTATTTCTGACAATTCTTCATTGAATTTCTTATTACTTTACTTTCTTCTGTTATCAACGAGAAAATATTTAAATATAATGAATATTGTTCATTATAACGGTTTAACTACGCAGGATTTAATACTCTTCGATTATGCTACGGGATAAGAGAGCATTTAATTCAATATCTACTGCATCAAGAACGACAGCATCCACTGACTCACAAGAAACCCAGCTGGTTAAATTGGATGTCTTGGAATAATTAAGATTGATCGATCTGAGAAGAAAGCATTCTTTATAGTTACTCTATCTCTTTCACCGTCTCATCAATTGAAAATTATTCATTTACTTAAAATCCAAGGATATATACAGATCTACCTATACATAAATTTATTTTTAATTAATTCGAAAATAATCTCATAACCTTTCGACATTATTATACCTAACTATAATTTCTTGCTACCAAACTATTTCATTATAACAAATTCTTCACAATCTCAATACACTAAACGTAAACAATTAACTAAAACGATAATCGCTTCACAACATCTCCAACTTATTGCTAGTATACAGGTTGGAATAGTAATGGAAGTTATATTCTAATGATATTTTAACCAGTTCTTAACGTGCTACCTATGCACAAATCTCAGATTCAGGAGTTAGATCAGTAAAAGACAGCCTCTTCACGATCAGGAGGAGTTGAACATGTAAAAGAATAGTTAAATACACGTTAGATATGCTATGAATTGGTTAAATTTCAACCCGAGATAAATACCATCGTCCAATAATTATCTACTTTTAATCTTAAAAAAAAAAAAAACATACCATTTAGAAAAATAGTTTAATAATTTTTCTCACGATTATGAGAGTTCCCCCTTTTAGAAACTCATATTCAAAGCCTTCTTTATTTCCTGCACATACTGAAACAAATAATAAATATCTCTTTGTATACTTTCATGTATATACATAATATGTATCTATTATTTATGGTTTAAAATGGACCAGAAACGCGTGTGCTCACCATCAAAATTGAAACAAGATCACTAGCGTGAAATCCTAATAAATGAGCATCAGTTTTCAAATGTCCTCTATGACACTATACAAATGTGTATATGAACGTATATGCGTTGATGTTAAGGGAGCTGTTGCGGTATTAAAGACAGCCAGTGACGCACAATACAATAATCCACCCTTATCCTTCAACATTTTATCCATATTATAATATATACAGTTGGCTCTTATCTGCCGAGTGCATCTGAGCACATTTAACGAGAAACGCATTTAGCGTAAGGGAGTGTAAGCATTCAGATAGCCGGCACGTGTCGTAACCATCGACACTCACAACTTTTACTGTGCTTTTTTTTCCCATATAGCATTCTCCTCCCTCCAAGACTGTACTTCCAACCATCCGATAGTGCCAACTATAACCAAACAGAATAATAATTCAATAACACAATGAATACATAAGAAAATTAAAATAAAAATATCATTTAAATTATAATATTGCAGTTCACAAATTATTATTAAATATTAAATTATATACACTGAACTTTCAATAAATTAATACATGTACAAACATATATACATATCAGTTCAATTAGTTTCCACTTGGACAAAACTAATAGCAATCTTCCCGGAAAAAAATCGATGGTGCGTTTCGCCAGGCCCAACATTGGACATTTCTCCTGGTTGATACGTCCGTTTCCGGAGTCAAGTTCAATAAATATTTATGTATATACATATATACATATATTTATACGACGTATGTATCACATATATATTGAAATAAATATAGCGAGAAATAAAACGAGAATCGACAGAGGTTTCGAGGGGAAACAGCAGAAAAAAATAACGGAAGGGAGAGTTTTTTTGATATGTACATGTACCTTTATGTAGTACATGTTCAGATGCATATGCACAGCATTTTTTTGCATATATATGTGCATGTGGTATTATGAAGTGATTGGTATATTGATAGACATTCATGAATAAAAACTACGAGAATCAAATAATTTCCGGGGCCAAGAGACGAAGGGAGGAAATCCCTATTCGTCTACCTCGCGCGCGTTCTCTCGGCATATCTCCGACGCGCGTAATCGCACAAGCGGTCGCGTGCGTCGGATACGCACGTGAATAGTAATTGGTGTGTCTCGTGAATGTAACCATTCTACCGGATATGATTCGCATTAAGCACACCCGTCCGTCAATTCTCTCTCACTCTCAAAGACCTTCATCCTGCTCCTGATTCCATTATTGCCATGAAAGGTCTATAAAACAAGAAATGTTGGATGATAATTGTGTTTCGTCAATCATATACAGAGTGTCAGACAATATGTTGATTATTAATTACTGCAAGTTTCAACTAAGACTAGAATTTTTAATGAAAATTAAAGTAAAGAATTTAATTCATTTAAGTATGTTTTTATATCAATGATTGTAAGTATAAGGGTTGAAAATATTTATATAAGCAATAAATATTGCTGTATTAATAAACAAATATCTATTAACTCGAGTGGAATTATCTTCCTAATTGATTCACTCTGCAGATGATTATACAGTGTGTCCCAAAAAGTTTTATACGTATGAGAAACTTTTTTATTATTGATTTTAACGAAAAAAGTCATTCTTCATAAAAAGTTCTGCATGATCGAAAATCTAGAATGCCACCATCAAATATCGAATTGTTTAAACTGTATACAGGGGATATCAAAAAATCTGAATTTTACTCAAGAATAAAGTACCGTTATTTTTGACATAATCGAAAATTGTTATTATAAAATGTTGATTAGAATTGAAAACTACGTTCAAATATCAAATTGCATCTATATACGGTGAAATTTTCTACATGACTCGAACTTTAAAAAATTGTAAAAAATAATAAAACCTGATTTTCATCGTAGATTAATATAATTGGATATTTAAACGTAGTTTTTAATTCAAATCAACATTTTATAATAACAATTTTCAATTATGTCAAAAATAAAGGTACTTTACTCTTGAGCAAAATTCATACTTTTTAATATTCTTCTTATACGTCTTAAAAATTTTGATATTTAACGGTCGTATATTAGGTTTCAGATTATGCAGAACTTTTTATGAAGAATGGCTTTTTTCGATAAAATTAATAATAAAAAAGTTTCCCATATGTATACAACTTTTTGGGACACACTGTATAATAAATAAAATTACTCTATTTCATCCATTTAAATCAATAACATGATTAAAAAAAACCACTGATCCAGCGGTAACACCGCATGAAATCCATCTCGTACAACCTGAAAACATAATAAAATTAGTCACATGACAAAATGTCACTCAACAAATAAATAAATGATCATCAGCATGATAATATTTCCATTGCAATCTAATAAAATTACATATAAAATAATTCATAAAATTTAGAAATCTAATTAAAAAATTATATTACTTCTTCAAATTGCCAAACAAATTATAATGTATTTGTGACTATACTGTATAAACATGAATTGTCATTCATGTTCACTGTATATGTATGTATACATATACTAACTTGCTGACTCACACGTAATTATAGACCCTCAATTATATACCTCCTTCCTTCCTCCTCTCTCCTTACCCGCTAACTCCATCGCTCAATGGAGTTGAACTCTATTCGCGTATTATACACATCCTCTCTCTATACTGGCCGCTATCGAGTTTCGGTTAATTAATTCCTACCTCATTAACAGCATAACCCAAACCGCGTATTCTCAACCACGCTTGTTATGATATATATTTTATATATGTATTTTATATCATAGAAACTCAACTGAATTTATAATGAGATTTTATTCGCCACTATTAAAGAAGTAATACACAAAAACTTGGAGCTCCGATATAATTATTGTGAATATAAATTTAGAATCAATTAAACAACAGAGGCATGGAAATAAAAAATAATTTGAGTGCGCGTATGATAACAAATGATAAGTTAATAACCATGATGAATTATACATATAGAAGAAAGGAGAGAAAAAGAAAAAAAGACAATTAGAGAATTGATGAACGAGTACATATGAGACAGCTGCTATCTATCTTTATGCCCACGCAAATACGTTCACATTATTCGTCGTAGTGAATCATTTGAATGTATATAAAACACAGAAAATGCTTAAATAATCAGCTAAATATTTTATTTTATAACTGAGTTGATTGTCGTTTCCAAAGACATTTTATCAAGAATCATAATTAATTAAATTAATCAAAGTACACGTGATTCTATCACGGAGAGAAAAATCTGCGAAATTTTACTGTGCTGTGCACTACAAAACAGTCATAAATGACATTTGTTTAAATATTTATCTTTCAAACGAAGAAAAAATTGATATGGAGTCATAGAAAAATTAAAATAAGTGTGGATATTTTTAAGTAACATCACAATAAAAATTGCCAAACAAGCCAACAGTTATGACAATTTATTCTGTAAATATTTATATGTTTGGTAATAATAATTTTTGTTTTTCTGACAGTTGTGACTCGATTACTAGACAGCATAGTAATTTTTGTTCGATTTTCTTTACAAAAATTCTACGATTTTTATATTTGTAAATATCTACTCTCTCTCTGTATGGATTTGTATTTTTTATTCACTTCTCTACTAGTACTGTATCCTTAAACGAATTATTTTCACTTGTATAGGAGATAAATGATGCGTCGACAGAATGAATTTAACCATGGCTCAACGGACATCGAAGTTGCTGTGAAAGTTCAATCTGCCTTGACTCTCCCTCTCTCTTATATTCTTCCTGCAATACACTATTTTTTCATTTTTTATCTTACCGCAATGGTTGTTGGTGTATCATCAACCACAAATTATAGATCCCCCAATCCCTGTCACTACATAAAATTCACATCTGGAATATTTCATCAAGTTATTATTGTATCCTGTGTGTAGTAGCAATTTTCCATTTTACAAATGAAAATTTCAGGACACACATAAATGCAATACAGAAAACGAACGAACCGTGAAGAAGTATAAAAAAAAATAATAAAAATATGCATTTCAATGAATTATTATAAAGTAAATGGAGAGAAAAAAAAAGCATTAATGTCGTTAAATTAATTAGGCGTAATTAAATGGAATTTTTTTGTTTGTTTTTATACGAATGAAATTGGAGTGTACATGGCTTTTCTGCTTTTACTTTTCACTTCGACCTCTTCTTTTCGCAACACCAATGGCAGCGTGACACAGGCAATTCTGTCGACCTTTTTCACCATATCCCTTTCCATTGCCTATACTTTGTGCCCTTTGCTTAAGAGGGTTTGCTTGTTTCCCTTGAGATGCGCATGCGTCATCCGATTAAAATTACTAATTAATTAATTAACTTAAGCCCAAGAACTCTCATCTCATTGGTTTAAGTAAGTTGACCGCCTGATTATGATGCATTGTGTATACTTTTGTGTAAATATACTTTAAAGTCTAAAAGTAAAAATTTATATAATATATATTTATAACTGTAGGAAAAAAACGGTAAAAATATACAGTTAATATTTATTAAATCATTCATGGACTAATTATCCTAACACTTTTCTTCTAACTCGAAATGAAAATTAAATTGTTGCAGCATTTCTTGGATAATAAAACATAATTAGATGATTTATCCTACAAACTTATATAATGCTGGAATTAATCGAATTTTCTTTTTAATTAATCCAATAATTAAAATCTCATCACAATAAAACACTTTGTCAAAATATTGTTCATCACAATACAATCATCCAAATTTTCAGCTCTATTCTACATAATTAATTGATATTATTCATAATTATTTAGTGACGTGGAGAAAAATAATGCGACTATCGCGCAGTATATCGTTTTATTAAATAAAGCTGACTGTAAAAGCCCATCGATCTTGCCTTCTACGAGCGTTCACGACAATCGAAAATTAATGTATTATCTTGAGAAAGGACAGAGCTGCTGATACGACTAGCGAATAGCTGGACGATCTAAATGTGGTGGTAACGATAGGTGAAACTACAGAGAATGGGAAACGTCAACGGGATACATCAGGAGTCCAGAAGTGCTTTTCCATGTTCCTTAACTCGCCATTCGCAGGAGTCTTTCCCCTTTTTTTTTTTTTTTCATCACTTTTTCATTCACTCAGAGCCAGTCATACACAAACTGTCGCATTGATATACTTTAAATAAATAATCTGGAAAATAAAATAAATTATATTACTCATAAATAAAGTTGACTATTGAATATATAAACAATTACATATAACTATTGAGATTAATATATATTTTAGAGTGTTTCATTTTTAGGCGATGTTTTTTTTTGTTTTGTGAACACTGAAAATCTGATAATTTATACAAAAAAAAAAATTCAGAGTTAATTAGAGGCTTAGCGAATTCGAAAATTCGATTTCCCATATAAATAACGTGAGAAAATTTTTTTTTCGACTTCAACTCGATTTTTGGGTAATTAACAATTTTTTTTGAAAAAAATGAATATGACAGCTTTTGTAGAGCATCAAATTTTCTACAAAAAAGTTTATTACCGCAAACGTTCTCCGACTAATAGCTTTCGAGTTGTATAGCTGAAAAGGTGAAAGTTGATTATAATTGACAAAAAATTTTCTTTAAACTGGAATTTATTGATTTAACATTAATTATTATCTCACAATAAACGCTATAATGCTGAATCAACAATGTAATACCATCAAAAAAAATTTTTGATTACCGAAAAATCGAGTTGAAGTCGAAAAAAAAAATTTTTTCATGTTATTTAAATAAAAAATCGAATTTTTGAATTTACTAAGCCTCTAATTAACTCAGAATTTTTTTTCAAACAGGAATATTTTTTTTTTTTGTATAAATTATCAGATTTTCAGTGTTCACAAACAAAAAAAAATATCGCCTAAAAATGAAACACCCTAATGCATACATGTAAAATATATTCAATATAACAATGATAATTTTAAACAAAATATTGTAATTAAAAAAAAGACTTGTGGATCAATACTGTTGAAATTCAATATACGGGCATGGATTGTTTATTTACATTAATTAACGATTACCCGTATGAAAGTATACATACACATAGATAATTTTCCCATAAGTTCAATTAAAATATTTTACTAAATCTCTATAAATAATATAAATCCAACACAATATTCACAATCGCCTTTTTCCCCACTAACTACATGTTTAAAAGTAAATACTTTTGTCACGCAACTTTGCATATACTGTGCATGCTAATTAGTTTAATATATTTAGCATGCATTACACAAGAAGCTTCTAAAGAGCAGGAGAGAAAGCTAAATAGCAAAAACAAAACAGAGATGCAATGAGAATGAAAAGTGGATGAGTGGCATGTGAGAGTTAATAGGAAAATTTTGAGGTTAGGGCACACAACTGAAGCACAAGTCTCAATACTTGCATCATAGCCACATGTATATGTCTTCGTTTAGAACTAATTAGAGACCATATACATTATACATAATATATAAGTTCGTATATACAAATATATACGTGTATATATTCATATACATTGATGAGGGGAATAATGGAGAAAGCGAAAGCCAAAGTGAGACGAGATGAAACGAAGGGGCAGCAGGTATAGCCTCCGGTAATGATTACAAAATCGATAGAAACGACAATTAATGCATTAACTCAATGTATACATATATGTATATATCTATACATGTACGTAAATATATAGATATATACATATATTAGTAAATGAGCGTCTCAATTGCTATTCACAATCACTCGATAATTTAATGCGAACCATTTCGATTATTGACTTGATAAAGCGTTAATACTTCAACAGAAATTTTTTTTTTTTTTTTTTTTTTTATTGACTTTTTCTGGGTAAATTTAATCGATGGACGCAATTGTTTGGTGAATTAAATTCTAATTGCGCACACGAGCCAAATGTCGAGTGGCTTTAATGTGTAAACAACAAGCGTAATAATGGAAGTTTTAGGACCAAAGCTAATTAAGTTTATCCAGGCAAAACTATGGATAATTGTAGTGAATCAATGAATACATCAAATAAATGAATTAATTATAAAATTTAATTTTGCATACTTGTAACCAATCGATTAATTTAAATATTTAAATATAAAATAGTGTTTATAAGTGAAAGAGAATGAATTACAGATTTACAATTGAAATTGTTGTTTGCACATTGCTATCTACCTAGAATATACATATAAAATTATAAAGTAGAAACAAATAAATTAATGTTTACTTCTCCGTAAAGTACTGAGTTTATACTTATTTGTATAACATTAAATGAAATCAAATATTAGATATATATTTGTATGAGGTTCTCTGGAAACTTTGCAGCCTGTCAAACTGTTCATTACTTCTCTCACAAATGGATTATGAGTGACTGAAAGAAAAAAGAATATTTTATATAAAAAAAAACATGGTGTGTATATATATATATACTAGGGTGTTTAATTTTTAGGTGACATTTTTTTTTGGTTTGTGAACACTGAAAATCTGATAATTTATACAAAAAAAAAATATTTCCGTTTAAAAAAAAATTCTGAGTTAATTAGAGGCTTAGTGAATCCAAAAATTCGATTTTCTATTTAAATAACACGAGAAAATTTTTTTTTTTCGACTTCAACTCGATTTTTCGGTAATCAAAATTTTTTTTTGATGCTATTACATTGTTGATTCAGCATTATAGCGTTTATTGTAAGATAGTAATTGATGTCAAATCAATAAATTCCAGTTTAAAGAAAATTTTTTGTCAATTATAATCAACTTTCACCTTTCCAGCTCTACGTACAACTCGAAAACTGCTGGTCGAAGAGCGTTTGTGGTGAACAACTTTTTTGTAGCAAATTTAAAGCCCTATCAAAGCTGTATATTCATTTTTTTCAAAAAAAATTTTTGATCATCGAAAAATCGAGTTGAAGTCGAAAAAAAAAAATTTTCTCGTACTATTTATATGGGAAATCGAATTTTTGAATTCGCTGAGCCTCTAATTAACTCAGAATTTTTTTTTAAACGAGAATATTTTTTTTCTTTGTATAAATTATCAGATTTTCAGTGTTTACAAACAAACAAAAAATATCGCCTAAAAATGAAACGACCTAATATATACACAAAAACATATATACTTGTACATAATCGTATACGAAACAAAATTAAATATGACGACTATGAACGACGATGCCACATGTCGTGTGCATCTGTCGAGCCCACAGGCGGACTTCCAACTCAATCGTGTTTGCATAATATCCAATTATTTATACGTCTATTTTATCTCGGTCCAATTAAACGTGACACGCGTTTATAATAAACCGCAGCTGCACCAATCAACATGATATATATTATTCTATATACGTTTAAAACAAATGCAATTACATACACATAAACATATATTCAGTTTTCGTTTCTCGTATATCGACTTTGTCGACAAATTCCGCACATTAATTAGACCGACGAGGCGTAAAATGGAATATATATACTGGTCCACAGGGCTTTGCATAGATTATATGTCGCGTCATACAACACGTATATACTTAGACATAAATATATCCTAGTTATATACCCCCCCAACAATAAATATACACACGAGTAATTAGAATATGCAAAGAGCCTTATTCAAATCTTCTCCTTCTTCTCTCATCTGTTTTCCTCCACTCTCTCAACCTACTTATTCTTCCTCTTAATATTTATATTCCATCACGCTCTTATAATCCTAACGACCCATCTCATTATATTATATATCCCCACATGTCAAGCTGATTAACTAATTGCAGTTTGTAATTTAAGACTTGATGATAATGCTATACACAGTTCCTCTAAACGACCTGTCGTTTTTCTATTACAATTAAGCATTTGATACATAGAGAAATGAATATAAATAATAACTAAAGATATTGAGAAATATTACAAGAAATTGAAAGAACAAGAAAATGTAATAGTAATAATTATTAGAATGGAATATAGAAAATATATGAAGGTGATAAGGCTAATTCTAAATACGTATATTTATTGTTGACCAATGACAATCGAGAATTTAATAGCCAGTGGTCAATTAACACGCGAACTGTTACCGTTACGTCAGTTACGTGACGCAATTGAAATTGAAGTTTTTGTTTCCAATATCAATTTCAGGGACGGTGAAGGGTTTCAATTGGTTTCACAAACCCAAACTATATTCAGAGATTCCAATTCTCTCTATACATCTCACTTTTTCTCTCATCACTATATCTCTTTTTCGTTATGGATTCAAACGCTTCATGTGAAGTGAAAATAAATATACACTATAGATGTGTTGCATAAATTGAATGTTGAATACTTTTGTATCAAGTGTCTGTGCAATAATAAATTTAATATAAGTGTAAAACTTTTTTATATTCCGAATTTTTATGAATTTTTTTATTTAATTGTATCATTTAGATATGTCAATTAAATTGTAAAATCATCAGTGTGATTAATAATCAAAAGCTAGAGAGTTGTTAACGTAGTTTTCAAAGTTCAAATACACAGAGGATAATTAAAAGCAAAGAAATAGAAGAAAGGGAGTCGATAAACTCATTACGCAATTAAGAAAATATTTATTAGAAGCAATTGAATTACTTCGATTGAATGTTTACCTTTTTTCGTATGTGCTGGTTTATTAGAGGTCTTTAATTAGGTCTAATGTGCATAGACTTTAGATGATGGTAATCGAGTAAGAAATGTGGGAAATTGCATTGAAACCAACGAACTCATTTCGTCGTAGATTTTTCTCGATCGTGAAGAAAAACATCAGGAAAAATATATAACCAAGTCATTTCCGTACTGGGATGTCGTCGTCGTATATTGGCATTCGTCGTTTCAAATACTTGACTTTTGGTGTTAATATTTGCTACTGCCAATATTTTTCCATTAGAAAGATAATTTCTTTTTAATCCATACTCCCAACTCAATTCAAAGATAACTAGAAAAAAGAAAATAAGAATTATTATATAGATAAAAAGGATACGAAAAAAGTGACAATATCCGGATGAGAATTTGTAATAAAAATGTTTCATTTTTACCGGTGAATATATTTTTTTGTTAATATTGCAAATAAACTTTGAATATTATAAAGCATAAAAAATATTCAATAAAACCATGAAACTTCCATGAATATATAGATCATATATAAAATATCAATCATTATTTATACAAAATTAAATAATAATATTAATAAATTCATATACAATATTTATGAATATTTGTTTATATATTTCGTGTATTACCATTTCTTATGCAATAAAATATTCATTTGTGTAAATGCAGTATGAAAAACATAACATTGAATTATATAAAAATTATTTAGGGCACAAAATGCGCATATTACTTTGATGATATAAAAAAATGAACAGGACCTACCACGTGATATCATAGAACATTCTTCTGGGAGCGATTCGCCTGGCAATTGGTAGAAGCCGCGTTGCGTCTTCATCGTTTAGGTACTGTCTCTCTTCCAACATTTCCTCCTCTTTACTCGCATAACTTTTGCAAACCCTCTTGTTGCAAAACTAACGACAAAGTTAAGCGATGGATCACCGACGCGAAACGTCCCGTGGGCATCTCTTGGGCACAACTTTAGGATAGATTGCGTTAGTGCTCCCCGGACAGCCCTAGGCGATTAAGTATAGAATTTCCCTATAGCTGATATACAGAAGCCGTTAGAAAACGTATACGCATGATGACGACATAACCTCACTCGGAATGAAAAAATCATTCATTTTTTAGTTCGTAAACCTGAAAAAAAAATAAATAAATTAATGTGGAGTTTTTATTTTTCATATTTAAATGTAATATATATATACACATAACATTTAGTTGAATAAATAAGCAATGATTTAATTTTCTTTCGTGTACCTAATTCGGGGTCATGCCACAAAATGGCCGCTACAATAAAAAATATCGATACATCGATGTTTCATATCAAATTTTCCCGCCATACGAAATTTAATGAATAACCTAACTAAATATCGAACAAAAACAAATAAATAAAAACCTAATAAAAGCCACTATAATCTCAAATTAATTAATATCATTTATAATTGCTCTACCATGAGTATTTATGGTATAGAAAAATAGAATTAATTGGACATTATATTAGGGTGCAATTCAATTATTTTATAGGTTATATTCAACGCTATCAGATAAACTTTTTTTTACGTCACAATCGCCCATGGCAACAATTAACAATATTAATTCTTTCTATATTAAACCGAAGTTGCTTTTAGATTGATAAAGCAATCAAGGTTATGAGTCATTTCATTTTTGACAAAATAATTCTTGTTAGACTATTCAATTATTCGCATCATAAATGTACGCCAATCACTTTGAATATATCTGAATATAATTTTAATTGAATCAGATTTTTCAATTCATACATTTTTTTTTCTTCCAACTGAAATTATCACACGAACAGAATGATAATAAATCGAAGTAGAGCTAGGTCGAGGTATACAAACAATAAAATGGCAAAGAGGCAGGCCAAGCATCAACTCTCTGTCGCGTTGCCCTTAATGGAGTCAACAAACAAAAGTGAATCGATTTGAAATAATGGCAAAGCTCTGCCTTGCGTTACCTTTTACCTCCTCGTTCTCCTCACTCTCACACACATTTTCCTTCTTCTCTTCCAACACCTCACACACACACACACACACACAACATAGTAGCGGAAAGCGCGCGACAAATAAAAGCACTCAGCGTGAGCGGCTTTATCCTTATACAACTGTCAGACGTCTTAACACCCTCTCGCCAGTCTACACCAGTCTACATCAGTCTACTTCTGCTGCTTCGTTGTGAGTTCCAATGCCAAGCAACCGTCGCGAGTTAGATGAGGATGGGCAAACCATGAGAGAGGGTCGAGACGTTGTTAGAAGAACTTGGGATGAGCCACAGGGATGTTGTCACTTAGATATATAGATCACTATGGGTTAAAAGCTTTATAGAACTCATTTTCGTTAGCATTTCATATTATATACATCATACTTACTTCTCATACACTTTTGTCAAGCTCATCCATTCCTTTTTTGCCCATCATATTATCTATATCCATGTACATATTGTCATATATGTTTTATATGTGTATTTTATTTCACTTTTTCATCCTGTTAGTAATAAAACATAACGCATTTATGAAGTTAATTGATAAAAATGTTTGTAACGTACCGTATATAATATAATTACGTTGATTGAAATTGAATTGTAGAGCGTAAATATAATTAAATATTAATATGTTGTATGTGAGGTTAAAACATTTGATATTAGATCCTGCATTGAACTTTATCTTTTGATACTATCATTCATTTCATTTCATATCAAAGTCTGTGAATTGTATAAATATTATAGGTTATGTATATGATAAGCGAATAAATTAAAAGGAAAATATATAGGAAATTATGAGCAAGAGAGTAGGAAATATTGAACTCACGCAATAGCATTTAACTTCTTTTGTTGATATAGCACAATCGCTTGATTAGCTCTGTCATATTTACATATCATTAGCTGATTGTTTGAACGGGTAGAAATTTCACTTGCCACATTGCATTTAGCCCCTCAGGCATTATTATTCCATCATTTCTCTGCAATTTACTGTGATTAATGTGATGAATAAATTAAACAAATAATTTTGATAATTTCATGTTTGTTGAAGGCCAATTCTTTGTGTTTGAATGAATGGAACTTTTTGAAAAATTATAAATAAATATTATAATGAATACAAGAGCGATAAGAGATAACTTACCCACAGAGGGCTGATATATAATCATCAGTCGGCAAATTAAGGTTATTATTAATAAATATATCAACCAAATATTTTTTTATAAATATTGTCTAATAAAATAATTTCAATATCCTCCAAATTACTTTATTATTATCATAAAAAATACGAATTTCCAATTAAAATCTCATTAATTACACTAAATATTGATTGTGATGACAGTCACTTATTGATTATAGCAAAAATTGATACACATATTTCGCAAATTGAAGCTAATATATCTAGCATGTGCATAATTAAACATATTAATATTCAACAAATTTCAAATTATAAAACATTATTGATTTATAAACATTCAATTTACTACCAAATCTCTTTATTACGTTTAATCAAAAAAATTTTTATTATAAACGCAATTAAGAACATATCAGCGTACGATAAAACGAAATTAAACTATAACCAATCATTGAAATTGATAGAAATATAAACAAAAAAATGAAAAAAGAAAAAAAAACGAAAAAAATCTTTACGTAATTGTCATTGAATTCATATCTCAGACTTATTTACACGACAATGAGCTCTTTCAAATATCTTATATCAATTAATACTTGTGAATTTTTATTTATCAGAGATTCCACTCATCTCTAAAAATTTTTCGCAATTGAATTCAATCATAAATCAATCAATTGCAATATCAATAAATTAATTATCTACTTAATACATTCATTATTATTGTTTTTTTTTTTTTCATTATTATTATTAATGATATTATTATTACTATTAATATTTTTCATCAGGGAATATGGAAAAGAAAGATGTTCATTTATCTATCATCTTTCCAAATGACTATTAAGGCAGTAATGGTAATATATATGGCTTTGAATTCAGATAGAGATAAATTTATCATCTTAATCCAGTATCCCTCATGCTCAAAAACATTCACGATATTAATATCGTATTACAATAAAATAATAACTTTATCTTTATCAATAATCAATCCGCAAGATATGTGCGTATTTTATATTTCACATTCATTTTTCATATGCCTTTAAATCGTGTGCACAATTATTTTTTTTCTTTGTTGTGTCCCATATACATTAGTTAATAATCACTAATTGTTTTTTGCACATTTAATCGTCTTTGGTGAGACTTTGTACAAGGGATTGGGGATGTGCTTAATAAAACTTTGGTCAAAATCTTATTGATCATACAATAATATTATCATGAGAACATTCTGCAAAGAGCTTAAAAAAATTAAATAATAATTTGTTTAAATATCAAGCAAATTAAATTGATTATTATTGATAACTTAGAATACTATATTGTATTTGTTTGTAAGATAAATGAAATGAATTGAAACTAAAATGTAAGACGTCTTTGAATATAATAAAAAGAGAAAAATAACAATTTTTTATCGCTCTTTGGAAAACTGGTTACTCATTAATATGCTATTCAAGATTTAATTGGCAGTATCATCACGATTTACTTCCTTCTTCATTGCTGATTCAAAAGCTTCAAGCACTTGCATATCAATGTTGGACGCAATTTTATCGTATTCAATGTCATCAGGTGAATCTGTGGCTTCATCATCATCGTCATTATCATCACATTCACCCTCGGTAGCAGTGAGTGTATCCTCAAGTATATTAAGATCTATACGATCAGGTTTATTTGATAATATTTCATCTTTATGCTCTGTGTGACTAAATGGCATCTCAACTATCGTGTCATGATTTTCTGATACTTTTATTTCACGAGATATTTTCAATGAATCAAGACTTCTTCTACCATTTCTCATCAAAATTCTTGGTAAATCACGTTTTTCATATGTCTTAATATCAATAATTGGACATGATTTAGAACGTGATAATATTAAATCTTCATCATTTTTATCAATTAATTTATATTGTACTAAATTTGTTGGAGATGGCGCTGATAAATGCGCTTCTTCCAATTTCACGTATTCGTTGAATTTTGCGGTGGATTTTCTTGTTCCTCGCATACACGATTGATCTTCAGAGAGTCGTCGATAGAGTCGATCTGCAATTGATCCTGGTGGGAGATTATTGAAATTTTCTCCCGAGGATTTATCATTACAATTGGTGATGTTATTGGACTTGTAATTGCTTGAGAGCAATGCGTTGAGTAAATTCCCGGATTTTGTACGATGGTTTGATTGATTGATATCGGATTTTGGCCCCAATTTATTGATTGTTGATTTTTTAGATTGACTGCATTGACTGTCTGTGAAATCAATTGTTTGGTGTCCAACGGTACCAATGACTTTGGACTCACGACATTCATTTCGCACGTTTGTGGTTGTTGGTGTTGATGATAATTCAAAGGTACGTCGGTCGCCGCAGTCATCAATTCTATTGGCGGAGGATTTTTCCGTGCTTGCAATGGGCTTGAGTCCGGGTATCGTGCGGGTGGTGGACTTTTTATTGTTTCGAATGGTTGACTCGGTGCCACTATTGGTGAGCTGATCGTGGATAAGAGACGGGGAACTGACAAGATCATTTTGTCTTTCTCGTGATTCATACATTGGTAATTTGTAATTAATTGTTGGGTTTTGCAGTTCGCTGTATGAGTAATTGAGTTGGGGATATTGATTGGAATGCTGCTGTTGATAACTGACGATTCCACCGACGGATGGATCGGATATTTTTTTGATGACAAGAAATGATTGCTGTTGCTTTTCCGTTGTTTGAATGTTGTTGGCGAATGGCAATTGACAGCAATTGTCGTGCTGTTGATTGACGATGAGTGGTGAATAGGTGATATTGTTAATGCACGTGTCGCTGATGCGTTTAATGTCGTCAGCTGCGTTGGTGATGTTGGTGTCATTGGCGGAATTGGACTGTTGATCTGTTGGGTGACTGACCGTTGAATTGGTGACATTACGCGATGAAATGGGGATGAGGTAGGTGGAGATTGGGAGCTGGTTGACGCCATAGTTGTTGGTGTTGGTGGTGGTGATGAATTGGCTGGACGGAGTTGGATTAATTTGATAAAATCCACCAGACGTTTTATTGACTTCTGTGTTTTCTCCTGCTTTGTCAACAACTCCTGGCGCAGATGATGCTGCAGCTATTTAAAAATAATCAAACAAAAATATTAATAAGATTGTTAGAAAAATTATTATCATTTAAAAAAATTAAAAAAAAAAATAATCACATTTTTTTTTTATTACAAATAAAATTTATATATTATAAGCATGCCCTATTACTGTATTATGTGCAATTAACATTGAAAAATAAAAGGAAATAAAATGGAAAACACTGCTGTAATATACGAAACTATTGCTGTAAAAAATAGAAAAGCATTGAACCATTAATAAAAAATAATTGAATATTTTTAACTTTCATTTTAAGAAATAATACATGAAAAACATAAGAAACAATTAAAATTTCTTGCATATTGTTTAAACATAAATAAACGTAGTTGAATTGAATAAATGCGTGAGTTTAAAATAATGAGCATTCCAACATAATTATTTCATTTAAACATGTAATTGAAAATTTAATTTTTCATTTCTACACAGGCCACAGGACGAACCTGAAATGATTGGCCGAGTAGTTGGGATCGTTTTTCCAACTCGTAAACCTGCAATCTCAGATCCGAGTTTCGCTCACGCTGCTCATATCTTTCTCTCTCTTTTTCCTCTGCAACGACATTTCGCGTTCAATAGACGGGTTTTTCGACGTTTTTAGCCTCCTAATCGCGCATCCTCCACGACGAAAAAGTTCTTCTAAATCGCAAAAATTACTTGATCGTCTTTTCTTACATTAAACAAGAACTTTTTTGTCAAATCGCATTCACTTAAGAGAACCTGGTCGATCCGGATTCTAATAAAATTTCATCTATTCACATTAATTTACAGCAATTTCTTTCAAATGATAATATTTTAATTTTATTATTAACTATACCATTGACACAAGAAAGAAATGAATATCATTGGCGTTGAAATATCAACAATGTGTGAAAAATTACTTGAGAGAAAGTGCTCTTTGTGATTAATATACTGGAAAATTGTTAGAATAGAAATTTTTTTTTTTTAGTAAAAACTAAAGCGACTAACCTAACCGTTTATGGGAAAGATTTTCAGCTAATGAGACAACCAGATGCCCTTAACCGACCAATTTTATATCTCATATATGTACATATATGTATAATTAAAGAAAAAAATAAATTAATTACCGATTTCTTCATCCTTTTTAATAACAGGCGTCTGTGTACGTTCTTCGTCCTTTTGATTTTGCACACATTTTGAACATAACCTCACTGGTGGCGGTGACGAAGAACGACAAGATGCATGATAACTAACTGGACAATCATCACAATAAGTTAGAGTGCCTGCAATTGAAATTACATTAGTAAAAATTTATAATAAAACTACAAACAGAAATATAAAACTTTTTGAACAATATTATTATTAAAATCTTACCTGGATTTCTGCAATAAATACAAATAGCAGTATCACTTTCAATTCTTTCGATTGTCAAGCACGACGGCAGTCCTGGTATATGCATAGTTTTAGCTTGCGATGATTTAGAATCAGAAATTAGCATATCACTGACGCCATTTTCAAGTTGTGTTTTATTGCTTAATTCTCCACTTTCTGATATATTTCGAAGAATATTTGGTCGTACAGCCGTTGATTTTTGCATCAACATCAATGACTTTGAAGATGATGATTTTGTCGGCGGCGATGTTGATTTTGATGATGAAATTTTACTTGGTGGCGGCGGACTCGGTCCATTCAATCGTGCAGTTGTTTGTCGTGTTTGTGGAGCATTACCAGCCGATTGCAAATAAGAATGTCGCTTTCGTTTCTATAATAAAATTAAATAAAAATATAATCAAACAATTATCCACTGCAATGATTAATAAAAATAAATATCAATAATTTACCGTTGGTATATCCCAATTGGAGTATACAAATTGTGGATTGGCAGTACTTCGTCGTTTTCTCTCAGCTCTTTTATTTTGTAACTCACTGAACTTGGAAGCTGTAATTAATGCAAGATTTCCAAGAAATATTACTTGCTTTGGATTCAATTTACTTTGCTCCGACGATGGTACTTCTTCTATTCCTTCTAATCTTCCAACGTCATCAGGATTTTCGTAGGTATTTTCATCATCAGACACATCAATAACATCCGCCTCAGTTGGCAAAAATTCCACCGATCTCGAACGTTCTCTTAATAAATAAATAAATAAATAAATAAAAAACAATATTACTGAACAATTCCGACATTTATTTTCTTTCAATTTCCATTCAATAAAATAATTATGCTGTAATTTCGATAGAAATTAATACAAGTTTAATATCTTAAATGATTTAATTTCATATAAAATAAAAATAAATAAATCAATCAATCAATAAAAATTAATTTACTCACTTGGCACATATTTTTTCTTGAGACGATGCATCAATTCCATTTCTCACAACTTCCTCATAATTTTCCTTAGACAATCTCCTACTATTAAATACCCCATTTTGCTTCACCTTGACCTGGACAATGTCCTCTTGCTCATCATTTTCATCAACAGCAACATGTTCATTATTTTTACTTTTATTACTATTAGCATTATTATTATTGCTGGTGTTGTTGTTATTATTATAATGATTGCTGTTGTTGTTGTTGTTGTTGTTGTTGTTTAAACCAAGAAGGGAAGCAATAGAAAGTTTGGCACCATTCACATTCTCCGCTTTAAAAGCCTCCACTTCCTTGCGCAGACGCTGAACAACTTGCTTCTGCGTATTCCAAACAAAAAAGAAAAATTAATCTAAACTTCACTCATTGGGTTCAATAATAATATTCTTACAAAGTCAATAAATCGATAAATAAAAAAGGAAAACACATACCAAATAAATTATATTAAATAAAATAATTGTTATTTATGATTAATAATATAAAAGGCAAATTGTATTTCAATAAAATTAGGAGAATATTAATTTAGAGCTTTGATCATATCAATTTCCAATAATACAATTATATCAAGGGAATAATACTTATGATAGATTGGATGTCATTACATCAGGAAATAACAATTGATTTTATTTCGTTCAACAATGGCGATGATGAACGCATAAATTTTGTTTCAATACTCCATTGGGAATCTACAGGTTCCTCTTTCATCTGAATGATCAGACACTTGAGTGGCTGCTGCATCCCTATATATCTCTAGTCTACCCCTACTATATTACATTCTACAATCGATCGTACCTTCGATATAATTGCGCCAGGGAGTCTGTGAGATTCAGCCAAGAGCACAAGAAGCTGATGGGCGATTAAAATATATTGATACAAGTGAATGCGTAAAGAAGAATAAAACTTTTCATATTATAAAACGTCTGCTGTAATATTTGGAAATAAATATGGAGAATAAGAAACGACGTGTTGAGAAGAATAATTTTCAAATTAAATATAGAAGAAATGCGTAATGAAAAAAAAGAACAAATAATCAATTTGGAATGAAGTGATAAAATAGTGAGCTAAATTAATTATTAGTTACATTGGAAAGTTACTTTATGACACACATGTTCCTATTTAACCCTCATTCATAAATCAATTTATGAAACATTACTAATTGTGTTGTAATTTTCATTAGGATAACAGCAATAGAAAAAGAAAAATAATATAAAGTAAAGACGAATAGAAAAATTGACAAAGTATAATTATATGATATGGAAATAATATAATTTTAATAAGCAGTAGAATTTTTGTCATTCGCTTCATCAAGATAATAAAGCGTGTATAATTTATTTATATGAGGAGGAATTTATATATATGAAAGTAATTGGAAGTCGAATAAAAAGTTGAATACTAAATAAAAAATGTATTTAATTATTTCTCTATTAATTTATATAAAATCTATGACTAATATTCAATTAACTCAGAGACAAGACAATGTACTAATGCAAGACAATAAAAGCATGTTTATAAAATTCACAAAACTTCAAAAAGTAAAGTTAACTTAAAATTGGATTCAATATTTTCCACATCATTGTGTGATAAAAAGTTACAAGTAAATAATTCAAGCCTTTTTTTTTTCTCTCTCTATCTTTCCATCACAACTTGTCAGAGAGTTTGCCAAGTTTGTGTCGGTAACAATTACACAGCGAATAACAAAAGTAACTCTGAATTGTGCAACAAGCAACATTGCGCTCTGAACATTTTAATAATTATTCAGAATAAAATTTTATAAATTTAATATACAATGAAACAACATTAAATATAATCGCAAACTAATAACTACATACGTATTCAAATAAATATAAAGTTCTTTAATACATCATAGCTATTATAAATAGTTTGAATGATAAAAGTTATTTAAAAGTTGTCTGTTAAAATTACGATTGCATTAATGAAATGAATTAATAGATGATGAAAGGTTTTTATAAAATTTGGAAATAAAATAAGGAAGCAATATGATGGAGATGAGGAGGAAGAGTAGGTGGAAGAGACGACTGTTGCTGGCACCTCTACTACAGTTTGAACTAGAGAGCCAGCAGAAGATCAATAAGAACCGGGTTGCCGCTCGTATGATGCTGACGACCGATTGGCCAGCTGCGTAAATTCTTTTGCATTATTGTCAGACACTTTTTTTTTAATACATTGATCCAACAAATAAATTGTATTCATTTGTAATATAAATAATTATTTAATTGCTGCTTTGAAAGCCATCGAAAACATTATTTTTCATTCAATTTTATTCGCATAAATCAGAATGTCGAATCAAATAAACAAATGAAGAGTTTATAAATAATTATTTTAAATTTGCTAATTTTCATTGACTGTTTATTGAATTTTAAATTCAATATTTAAATTCCAATCGAATGTAACAGATGAATAGATTATTTTGCTTGTTATATATCTTTAATTCAGAAAATGTTATTGGCCACATTTTAAATTGGCGAATTTTGACCAAGATTTAACGGGAAAGTTGGCACATTTTAATCTCGGCCAAATAAAGTTTTCTTCAGCATGAAGTATGATAGCTCGGTGGTGGTTACTGTTGGGTGAGTTGAGCGTCCCTGACAGGATATCTTGAGGTGTCTCACCGACCTTGCCCAGGCGTTCTCATGTCCTATTCGAAAGTTTTGACGCGTTAAAGTTTTCCTTGTCGATGAATAAACGACCATTTAACTCTACCACAAGTATTTGTATTTACATCAAATTTTTGTTTTTTTTTTTTACGGTTTTTTTATACATTCGATATGCGAATTTAATTAAAATCTAACAAATTTATCCGTCTATTGAAATATTATTGCCATCAGAAAATTATCACAACGATCAATTGAGAAATATGAAAAAAAATCTTGGAAATTATTTATGTAATTTTATTCTGGCTGAATTTAATTTATGGTAGTATATTAAATGAATAAATTAACTAATGCAATGTAACATAATGTAAAAATATTCTGTCAGGTTTAATATCACCCGTTTTATTAGTTAAAAACAAACTTTGAATAACCAATTATAGAAAGTAGCTCGAATACTTCGTAAAATTGACATCCAATATATCATAATGTTTTGTTCTTTCTTCAAAAATAAATACTTATTTTAGATTCAAGAACAAATCAATATTTAAACAATTGTTAAAATTCAACATCTCTTCAACCTCATCGCTCAATGAGGTCGTGGATAACTTGATTATAATCAATATATTGTGCAGCTGTGTGTGTTGCAATCACAAAAGCAAAGTAGGACTATCTTTCCCTCACTATTAATATCTACATGGTAAATTCCTTTATAATTTTCAATTTAAACAAATTAAACTAGGGATTATATTCATCAATTAATTATCCCCGAATATCTATCCAGGATTTAAATTATTGATGCAATGGAGTAAAGTGTAGAATAAATATTTATACAAAGTGGAAAAATAAATAGCTTCAAAATATTGTAGTATTTCTCATGGGCATTTGCGATCGATGTTTCTCTCGCGTCATCACTGCAGCAAGTTCTAGAAGATGCGACAAATCACCACCAACATTACAAGCAACTAGTGATAGTTGTGAATTCAATAATGAATAATATATAATCGCGAAAGTTCTATTAATATATATAGAAATAATCAACATTTTTATCTCGTACTTATTAATAATATTTTTTATAAATTGAAAAATTATAATTTCATACAGCTAAAGGTATCAAAAACTCACTTGACATCGTCCTAAAGATATAATATGAAGTCTGATCTCCTCAATTTGTCCAAGAATATCAGCATTCTAAAATCAAAATTAAATATTTAATTCAATAAAAATATTCCCAAGAAATAAATTTATATTTTTATATAATTATTCATCAACTTACATTTGAATTGTCCTTCAATTTTCCCATGCAAATCTGCAATCATAAAAATATCAAATGAAAATACAAAATCATCATGTGTATAAATAGAAAATAAATAAATGAATAAATAAATTAAATCCTAAACGTTTAATTCTCGTGTTTGTTTTTGTTGTTTTAATTATTTATAATAAATAAATGATATCTAAAATTTATGAGATGAAGTTTGAATTACTATATTAATAAAGATATGGCAGACTTTATAATGAATAAATAATTTATCGTCATTTCATTTGGTCCTCAATAAATTCTTAAGTAAACACAAATTTATTGACAAAGTTGATAATAAAATACAAAATTGAAAACTAGAGAGAGAAAGAAAAAGAATTATCTCTATAAATTTAGTTATGTTACATCAATTTAATTTACATTTTGATACATTTCAAAGATTAACACAGTTAAACAAGTAAAAAACAAATACCATTTATATTCATTGATTCGTTATATTAAATTGTTCAAACATTCTATTGATTTTTTTCTTTTATGTTCATGAATAAATAAAGTATATACATATGCGAATACGAAAACAAAAGTGATATTGTAAATAAATAAATAATTAATATTTAGAAAAGAAATTTAATTTTTAAATATCTTTTACGAATCAATTTTTTAAACTTGGGGTTTTTTATGAATCTGTAAATTTTATGTTATGACAAATAACCCTCACTTTAAATATACAATTATATATTATATAATACATATTACATATGTATTTTAATCATAAAACCATCAACTTTAACATATAATCAATGATATAATATTCATAAAATATTTATAGAAATAAATTCCTCTTCTAAAATTTAAATACTCATATGATATTTAATCTTAAATATAAACCCTGCAAAAAACTTTTATACAATAAAATAAAAATGAAAACTTTGTCAAGACAAATATTATTCATAAAATGTTGTAATTAATTAATTGAACATGAAAGATATTTAAAGTTAGAAATTGGATAATGGATAATAATCGTCGATGAGGCAGAGACAAAAGTTGTATAGGTTAGGTTAGGATTTATCGAATTGAAGGACACACAAAAAGAAGAGAAACAAAATGATTGAGATGCATAAAGAGAAAAAGAGAAAAAGACATTTTGGCTGTTGTAACATTGAGAGTGATATGACCATGTACACAAATGGATGCGCAGAACTCATGTGCAATACACTAAATATACAATTAATTTCGTGGCACGCGCGTGAGGAGGAAAGTTTTAGATTCGTTGGACATAAAAGCTTCGGGTCGTTGCATTCTCACTTAACTACGGCATTTTCATGCAGCCCCTCCCATCTTTTTTTTTTTCCATTATTTTCTCATACTCACGAATATTATTACAATACATATATGAATGAAGATAAGATGAAATGAACATTTATTTTATTTTCTTTACTCCCTTGACGTTAATTATTCTCAAAACGGATTGTAGCAAATTTTTAAATACAAGAAATAAAATTACTAAATAACGTTTATATAAATTACACAATTGACTCTTAATTATAAAGAACAAAATTATTAATAAATAAATAAACAATATATAATTATAATTATGAATATAAGGAAAAAGGAAAAATAATCATAAGGTTAAAATCAATCTCGAAGGATCAACGATTCACCTTGAAAACTTTAATCTTTCTTTTTTTCTCTCTCATTCTCTCTTTTGCTATCTCCATTTCACTTTCTGCCTCGCACTTGGTCTATTTTCCTCAAGATAAATTAACTCGATCTAAAAATCATTTTCAATTAGCTCAAAACGTTCATATAATAATTTTGGCAATAATTTCTCTGTGTAATTAACAATTTATAAAACAAAAAAAAAAACAAAATATAAAATGGTCGATTTGTATGTTAAAAGTATTTTCAAAAGCTGTATCAAACATTTATTAAAGACATTCAATTTAATTCCACCATATTATATCAAACGATAAAAACAAAGACTTCTTAAAAATAATTAAAATATTTATAAATAAATTTCATAACTCAACATTACCATGTCTTACCAACATAAAAATAAATTCACAAAAATACGTCAGTTTTGAATTAAAATTCCAAGCAATTTTCTCATTGAAAATTTATCAAAAAATATTATTTATATATATACATACGTATATATATAACATAAAATGGAGAGAAAAAAAAAATCTATTGCTCTCACCTGATGATCGCGAATGGCGTTCTTCAATTTATTCTGCACCAACATTATCTCCTTTCGCAGTCCCTTTGATATCTCCATCATTTTTTTTTTACAAAATAAAATTATATATACACATATATATGTATATAATATATTAACTAAAATTGATATAACTCAAGTTGACGCGGGATTTTTTTCTTTTTTTATTTTCAATCCGCGGTTATAAAGAAAACGCGTGTGTCGCCCTGTCTCTCTAAAGCGCGCACACACCTATAGGGACACGCGCACAATACACACAGCCAATGAAATACTAGCACACACACACACTACCGTATTATTTTACTGTACGCACATACACACACACACACACACACAACACAGTACACGCACAAGTACAGACATAGATAGATAGAGAGACAACCGGTAGATTAATTTTTTTTTCCAATATAAATTACAAATTAAATTAAAAATGAACATGCACTTTTAACCCTTTTTTATTAATGACGCTTGCTGTAAGTATAAAGTTTATTGTTTATTGAACGATTGACTTGAGGGCCGCCGAAGGCGAATCTCCGTGATCCTCCGCCGGACAAGTCACGGCGTACACCACGAACAACCCACCAGTCACCACGGTGGCCCACGAGCACACTTGTCCGTACTCTTTTGCCTCTCTCTCTCTCTCATACACAGAGAGATATGCATGCGCATAGAGATGCGCATTCATCCATTGGCAATATTGTGTATATACCTAGGTTAAAGCAAAAGTCTCTAGTATTTTATATTTGTGTGTGTGTATATGCGCGTAGGAAATATGTTTATGCTCGAGTATGCGCAACATACACTGTAATTGACAATTGAGTTACGTATATTTTTTTTTCACTTACGATGTAACAGCGACACTCACGTCGTTAAGTGAGACTAAAAAATTTTTTTTTTTTTTATGCGCATGGTCACATTTACATACACCAACCGAATTGCAAACAAATACTGTTTTGAGTTTTCTATTAATTGTATATAAAATCAAAGACGAATATCAAGGGGAAAAAGCATCCCTCTCTTCGTTGTATAAATCTGTTCCGCTCCTATACTTATGGCCATTTGTATATTTGTATTTTATCCACTACATGAACATGACTGATATCTCACGTTTATATAATAGAATTAAAGCTTTATTAATATGTGTATATATAGGTGAAGAGTAATTGGTTTTAATGGCGAAAGGGACGGTAATAACTTTAGCTGACTGCAATTATTACCATTATTATTCTTCGAATGCAATTATATCTAATTAGTGCCCAATTTCTTTTTCTGAATTACAAAAAATGCATACGTTGTAAAAATGTCATTGCAATTTAGGTCAGAATGCACCCGCCGAACGTAGATGGCGCTCAAAAATCTAATATGGCGTCGTATGAATTTGTTTAGTTTGAGCGGGACTTTCAAAATTTTATCGACTTGCTTTCACGAATGATCTTTTATTCAACTATTAATGTTTATATTTCAAATCATGCATGTAATCGTTCATGTAATGTATACTAATTATTCGACACAAAAAATTAGATAAACACAAAAAATCCTGAAGTAATTTATCAATTTTTAATATGGCGAGATAGGCACTCCAACGGTCACGAATGCAACTAAAAATAGCATTTGTCCATGCTTTTGATTTTCAAGTTACAACAACTTACTAACTCTCATACATACATGTAATTGTTCTCGTGTCCTCCAGGTTCAGATTTTGCTAAAAAATATAATTTTTTTTTTAAACAATAAAACTGTTACCATAATAAATAAACATAGTTTTGAAATTGTTGTTTACACATGCAATAAGGTGAGGTTAAAATACGCATTTAACAACTTTATATCTTTCAAAAATTCATAATGCGTGAAAGAGCATAATATTTGAGGTTATATTACTTTTTTTTTTTTTATTTCACGCCCATATACTTTAATTATTTAATTATTATTGCTGAATGTTGTCAATTGCTTTCATGATAAATATTGATTACAATTAATTATCATATAAAAGTACAGAACAATTGAGAATTATATTTGTAAATTGAATAAAACATAGCATAAAAGGATAAAATTAATTTCGTCTTTGTCAACCTTATTTGTTTTAGCAATGGCATGCAAACGTACAGCTACATCTGATTTAAATCATGATAATTGGAATCATGAAGATGAACCCGAAGAGTCGGGAACATTTGCCATGGCACCACAGGAAATTTTAGAAAAGAGAATTGTGAGAACGGCCAAAAGACGATTGCCCAGTAGCGCAGAAGTAACTATTTATTTATATGCAATAGTTGATTAAATATATTTATATATTCATTTCTTTTATTGATATTGGGATCTATTTTACTCACTTTAGGGCACAACCAGAAGCGCATTTTCAGGATTTTCCGGTTTTAAAGCACTATCAATACCAACTACATCTTCATTTAGTTTTTTATCAAACACAAATTTCACAAGTGGCTCAGCAACTCAAACAACCAGTACATTATCTTCAATAACACCAGCAAGTAATGGAATATCTAAAGCTCCAGAGAATGGACTATCATCGGCAGCTAATATTCAAGAAGAATCAAAAAAATCTGTAGACTCTTCAGAAAAGAAAAATGATACAACATCCAAAAAATCATCGGATTATTTTGCTAAATTACGTGGACTGAATGAAAGTGTTACACAATGGATCAGAACTCATGTAGAATCAAATCCATTTTGTCTTCTTACACCGATATTTCGTGATTATGAAAGATATTTAAAAGAAATTGAGGCGCAACACGACAAAGAAACAAGTGAATCATCTACGACTGAGGAAAAGAATAATGAAAAGACGAAAAGTCCGGAAAAAAATACTTCAAAATTAATACTCGACACTAATAAACCAACCACTGAAAGTAAATCCAAATCGGATAATGTTGCACCAACAATAAAATCAATATTCGACAAAGATAACAATGCATTTGGTAATAAAACAAATATTGGAGAAAATCCATTTTTGAAAAAAACCACAAGTATAGAATTTAACAGCAAAAAAGAAGATAGTGGAACAAAATTAGAGACAAAATCGTTGACTTTTCCACAATCCAATACATCAACTTTTAGTTTTGGCCAAAGTCAAACAACAAATACAAGTGTAACTTCAGCGGGATTTAGCTTTGGAAGTGGTAAACCATTTACATTTGGTGCGAATGCAATGGCCCCACAAAATACAGAATCAAAAAATGAAAATGGCGAAAAAGATGATGACGATGAACCGCCAAAGGTTGAATTTAAACCAGTCACCGAGGATGGTGCAATTTATGAGAAAAGATGTAAAGTTTTTGTGAAAAAAGACGGTGTATTTGGTGATCGTGGAGTGGGAGTATTATTTTTAAAACCCACGCCAAATGGAAAAACTCAATTAATTGTTCGAGCTGAAAATTCACTTGGCAACTTATTATTAAATACATTATTAACATCATCAATACCAACAAAACGAATGAATGAAAAAACGGTGATGCTTGTTTGCTTACCTTTGGCAGAATCTCAACCGCCGCCAACGCCAATTTTATTGAGGGTTAAAACAAGTGAAGATGCCGATAGTTTAATTGAAGCACTTGAGAATAATAAGAAATAAATTTGCTTTTCTTTATTCGTTTGTGAATCAATGTATCGAGTTCTCGATACCAAGCAATTTTAATGGACGCTATAATATATAAATATATTCATATACGTAATTAGAAAGAAAAAAATGCACATCATTCATGAATATGTGCTCGAACAATGCTATTATAAGCGTTAGATAATTGTTAATTAGATAATTTTTCTTATTTTCCCAAAAACAAAAAAAAATCTACAAAAACATTTTAAATCAATGATTTGTAATCATGTTAAATTTATCAGCTGGGTGAATACAAAATTTTTCTTCTAACATTTCAACATAATTTAGAATCAATAATTATTAGCATTCACAAATTTACAAATTTTGGTTTCTAGTATTTTTATTTTTCACATTCTTGCCCTTGAGAAAATATCAAATGAAAATTTTGCATCCATAAATTAATTCCTAAAAAAAATTTTGAACCATGTATAGTTTTTTTTTTTTTTTCGATTAACTTAATTCGTAACATGTATATCTAATTTTTATAAATTACATCAACTAATAATTTAAAATTGATATCCGATTATTCAATTGAAAACTATAGTCAGCAAGTAAATTTTCTGTTTCCATAGAGAAAAATCACCGAAGACTTTTTCTTCAATTAATTTTACGTATGAAATATAACGTGGAAAAAATTAATGAATTCTTCAATAATTAACCGTAAATTGTACACTAATTAACGGAATTTGTGTATGTAAATAAAACGTATGTAATAATAGATTCACACAGGAATATGTATTTAATTGAAACGTTCATAATTGAATGTGCGATAAAATATCAAGCTTTACAAGTTTTCCATGACAATATACAATATAATTATTTTTTATTTTAATTATTTTTTTTCTTCTAATTCAAGTATTCTTAAAAATTAAATTTCTTATTAATTAATATATATTCAAATTTTCGGATATAGTTTGATACTTGACATTTTGCCTTACACACAAACCTATATCCCGCAAGATTCACAAACACCATAAGATAATTATAAATTTTTCTTTTGTTTGCACTTGTATCTTATTATTTTCACCATATTTCGTTCAAATTGCATAATTTGATGCATGAAAAATTTCCAATAACTCTGACACATCAATGTCAAAACAAAATTATTCAATAATAATTTTCTGTTTATTCATTATCTTTTTTTTCACGATTATTCACATCATTATATTTTTGTTCCCTCCTCCACTTTCAATTAAACAATTATCAACTTCACAATCAAATAAAACTAAGTATTATTCTACACTAATAAACTTTGACAAATCAAACTTTATCAACTAAATATAACGTTAGGCTTTTGGCGCCATAAATGGCGCAAGTGCGCCCATTTGACCCAAACCCAATTGAATATGTTGCATATGAATTTCTACACAATTTTGAAATACTTGCTGATTTTGTGGTGTTAATCGCGATCGAATTTGTTCCATTGTACCTTGAAGAACTTTTAGCTCGTACGCATTGCGATCCGAATCCGAAAGACACTGACAATTAATAAGAAAAATAAATAATATATTATCATAATTAAATATTAAATACTATATTATTTCAATTAAAATTACAATTAGATATTTTTAAATAAAAAATGTACCTTTACTTGGAGCATAAGTGCAGTCAAATCTATCACAAGCTGATTCATTTTTGGCGGTGATTTATCATTGATAATATTATTACGTGACACCATATCAGTTGCTTCCTGTCGACATTTTTCTCGTAAATGAGAAGGCGCAATCATTGCAGCAACACTTGGTTCAGGTGCAATTTCTTGACATAAATCTTGAACATCATTCAAAAATTCTTGCAATGCAACATTCATTTTTTCCAAATCAACAACAATTGCCGCATATCGACGTTCAAAATCAGGCGGTAAATATTCACCAAATGATTTACTTTTTTCTACTTCTGTATTCATATCTTTCAATTTATTTATTTTAACTTTTTTAGCAGCTAAAATTTTATTTACTTTAACCATATACTCAAGTAATTTCAATGGGTATCCATTCATTGTACCACCGATATGTGATTTTTTAGCGACAGAAATAGCTGCATTTGATATTAATGGATCATTTGTTAACCTTGGTGATTTTAATTTTAATGCGTAAGGTGGTGACGGTACATATTGAACATGACGCGGCCGGAATTTTTGTGCAAATGACGCTACACTTATAGTCTCTGGTGCATCATTTGATAGTACCTCATAATCAGGCACACTGTGAGTACCAAGACCAGCTCTTTCGAATGTTATTCTATATGTATTATTACTTGTATCAACAGCATCAATACTCCCAGTAAATAATCCATCTTGTGGTTTTCTTAATCTCGCCGTAACTTTTTGACCAATTACCAATTGTAACGGTATTTCCGATGGTAAATCTTTAAAACTATTTATATCCGCTGATTTTCTCTGTTGAAGCATACGTATTTTTTGTCTTTTACGTTCCAATTCACGTCGTTCCTCTTCAAAAAATGATTGCGAACAACGTCGTGGTTTTCCCATCATTCTTCTTATTTTACACCATTCAACACGTGTTAATTTACGACTCTTTAATTGAGGAAATGATTCTTTTAAGCATATCATAAAATCATTATCACCCTCAAATAAAGTTTTATCAATGTTACTATAAAACCATTCGTAACAAACCCATTTATGAGCTTTTGGTAATTTTAAAAGATTTCTCAATCTCATACCAATTTTTTGGCCAATTTTCCTATCAGGTGATCCAGGTGCAACAGTAGATTTTTCCGGTACTTTTTCTTTTTTTATTGGTGTTGATATCGGTGTAGTTGGCAATGATGAAGATGTGGTAATTATTTTTTTTCGTTCTTCACCAACGAAACTTCTTGTTTGTTTTTTTATTGGTGATGGTTTTGGTATTTTCCTGGGAGAATGTTTAATTTCAATGCTTGATGGATCTTTCTTGATGCTACATCATTAAAAACACAATAAAATAAAATATAAAAAATAATTATTTACATTGATATAAATTTTTTTCAATAAAAATTCATGAATCTTACCGATGATGTGGATGATTAACAAGAATATCATCATAAAATAATTTATTTTTTTTCCTTATTCTGGCTGGCATCCCACGACGATTCAAAACTTGTACTGGCTGCGATGATTGTTTGGGTTTTGGTGGTGGTTTTGTTCCAACTCTTTGAAGACCCAGTGCAGCTGGTCCCAATTCAGGTATTGGCTCAGAATCTTCTTCGTCCATGTCCATAGAATTATTTGAAGTCTGATGATCATCAATGTCCATTGAATCTTCATCACCTATCTCTGTTTTGATATCATCCACAGATGGATATCCGCCATTCTTAATAGACAACAATGTCTCAGCTGATTCATCTAAAAATTCATAAACCATGATAAATATTTTACAATTATACACGAAAAATATTATAATCAACAATAATTAATGAAAATAAATGTTATCTTGTTCGTTTTTTTTCTATTCTTTTTTCTCTCAAGACAATGAACCCGCGCAAATTTACATTCAATACGTTATTTAAATATTCAATATACATTTGTACAATATTAATCAAACGTACAGTCCATTTATTATTGACAATGTGATTGGATCCAAATACACGTTTACACAACGATGCTGTTGTCGATCAAGTTCGCGAGCTTGCAAATGAGTAGTATGTTGATACACATACGTATTATTCCCACAATTCCTTATTTATAACATAACCAAAGTTGAGTGCCAGCTCGAATAAACATTTAATGCGCGCGTCAAATTCGAATAAAAAAATTCGAATAATACTGTATGTTTTTGCGTAACCTAAATTTTCAACAAAAATATATAAAACGATTCCTCGATAAATCGAAAGTTTTATCGTCATATGTATTTTCTCTACCGTCCCGCTTGAATTGTGCATTGGTCATTTTTGAAATTTTAAACCCCCATTGAATTGTAAACAAACTCAAAGCTCAAATAACCATTATTCAAGGTTATCAATGGGTATTTTATATTATTTAATAATGCGTCACATTACGTTTAATCAATTGTGAGTATTGGTTTTTAATAAAATTCAATTGTTATTTACTTATCTATAAAAAATAACGAGTATTGCCACTTACTTTCAATTGCGTCCGCCATTTTGCTATTTACTGAGGCATTGTGGGTACGTATTTCCGCCACTGCCGCCGCCCCAGCATTTTATTCCCCGCCAAATACATAATATATATGTGCGGCGGTTCATATTCCATTGTTCCATGTATTTATTAATGGCGGCCATATTTGAAAATTTAATTATACCACACAATGCAATGAATTAAATTAATCATTAAAGTTATGCAGAGTATTAGTAAAACGTTATTTTTTTTTAATTTTATTCTCTGTATTTCAATGTCTCTTCTTGATATGAATATTCGTGTATACTGTCGGAATAAAAATCGATTAATTATTTCGGAAAAATTGGATGAATATCTTTTGGTTGATGTTCAACTAAATGCGACATTGAAACTTCAATGTCATTTTTGTAATGATATTAATAATAATGAACAAAATATTTGGTATTTTCAAGATCGATATCAAGAAGAAAAAGAACGAGAATTAGAAATTGGAATGAGTAATAATGTATCGAGGAATAAAATACATTTAAATCCATCATTTGATTTATTAATTCGAGATTTTAACCCAACAAATGCGGGAATATATAAATGTCATGGAGCACAAAATGAAAATTCAGAGAATAAATTTAATTATAGACTTGAACGTAATGTATTAACAATATAATTATAAATTAATTTATAATAAAATATTTATTATGTTTAATATTATTTAGCTGTATTTGAACAATCAGAGTTTAATGATTTACAAAATGGAAATTTATCTGATTGGGAACATTATCGAACAATTAATTTGATCCCTGTTGATAATAGATTTACAGTAAATATTTTTATTAAATAATAAATAAATATTTATTGGAATAAAGTAATAATCCACATAGATATTTCTTTGTAATTGTATTATTTTTACAGGTATCGTCAATGCCAGATATTTCGGTTATTAGAAATGCAGGAATAATTTTAGAGGTTATGTCTGAATGGACTGCATGGGGTTTTTGTGAGCATTGTATTGGAAAAAAAGGAATTAAATCAAGCACAGCTCAATGTCGTTTGAAAAGTCATTTTGACAATCGTGTAATTATCAATTATTTTATTCAATACAATTAATAATTTTTAATAAATTATTAATATTGTTATTGACAATTTTTTTTTTGTATTTTCCAGACATTATCTGACAGTAAAGCTTTAAAAATTGTCGATTTTTTTCATAAATCACCAATTCTCCCATGTCGATCTCAATTATTGAACGAAAAATTTCCTATTATCAGTAATGCAATCAAAGATTTGCCGGAATTTATTCTGAAACAATCCTGCGATGATTGTAAAATAAAAAGAAAAATTAAAAATGATGAATTTAAATATAAAAGAAGAATTACAATGGCCGCTGGTCGTCATTTAACATTAATTTGTCCTGAAAATGAAGAGAAATCTCCTGTAACTTGGCGAAAGGATAATATTGTTTTAAAAGCAGGATATGGCCAGTCATTTAATGAACAGGACAATAAATATCACGTTTTAATTGATACATTTTTCACGCTGTATTTAACAGACGTATCCAATGAAGACAGCGGCAATTATACTTGTAACGTGAATGGGGTAAAAATTATGCAAGTAAAAATTGTAGTCGTGTCCAGGAGTGCACTTCTTACGCAAGGTATTATTTTTATATTATAATACCCCTTCATTATTGAAATCATAAAATAATCCACTGGATATTAAACCGTATTGATGATATAAACTAAATAAATATTTTATTTTATTGATTTAAAACACGATGAATTGGAGCAAAAAATTAAAGATGAATATTTCAAGTACATTATTTCAATATAACAATTGTTTTATTGAAATCGTTTTATTAAAACAATTAATATTTAATATTTCATTCCAATTTGTTCTATTTCAGTCTATAAATATTGATAGTAATTACTTAGATAAATTAACCTCATATTGGTTCAAAGATTATTTTGTTATTTTTTTTTTTTTTGTTAGAAATAATAATTTACAAAATAGCTATCAGCATATATTAATGATAAAACAAGTTTACAAAATTTTGAAAGCATATTTAAATTGTATATAGTGCATTTGTTTGGTCAAATTTAAAATTGCAAAAAAATGTGGAACGCTTCACGATTTTGCGTGTCATCCTTGCGCAGGGGCCATGCTAATCTTCTCTGTATCGTTCCAATTTTAGTATATGTACTGCCGAAGCAAGTACAACCATCAATCTATAATAAATTATATATATCCTGCTGATTTATGTCACAACATCTTATGAGAAAAATCCTAAAAGCTTGTAGCCACCTAGCGAAATTAATATAAAATAATAATGTCAGCCATTTATTGCGCATGCGTCTTGTAGATATCGCGTCGTTATCCATCATGAATACAAAAATGTCATCACACGCATGTTCTTAACATATAAATCTTTATGTATATATATTTTAATTTAATATTATTTATTTTAATTTCAGCTCTACTTCGTCACATGGGCTATCTCGGATTTATTTTATTCATTACATTATTTTGTTATTGCGCTGGTATAATTTATGCCTGTATGAATCCAACAAAATATGGAAAAAAAGATTATAAAATGATAATCATGGAGGAAAATGAAGAAAAACAAAAATTAATAATGAACAATTTTTGAATAATAAAAAAAATAGAAAATTATTGGAGAAGAAATTAAATACAAATGTCCACGATTTTCTCTATCTTTATATATTTATATATGTATATATGTATAAGTGTATAACGACCTTAACATCAAGTGCTTATACACAAAGTGAAAGGCCTCGGGGACGATAATCTCCGGTTCTGAAGATAGTTTAGTTCACGTTTCAACATGGTTGTGGACTGAATGACTGTGGCAACGAACATTGTCTCGTCATTTTATCTCTGTTTAAAGACGAATAAAAAAGAATAACAGGAAAAAAAAAAAATTATTTCAAACCATTTACATAATGGATATCAAGTGGATCTTGAGTTTTCTCACGATTTTTAGTATTCAACTAGAATTAAATAGTGTACATGGTGAGTAAAAGGAATTGTTTACCAAATGCTTTCACTTATCTACTGACAGAGATTCAATAATAATATAAATTGACAGCGAAATAATTTTATTTGTCCAAAGAAAAAAGCAATAAAAATTAATTATCGCTGTATATAAAAATTCATTTACGTTATTAAACGAAATATGAATTTATTTGCTAGAGTTATTTATATAGAAAATTGTTTTTAAGCAAAAAAAATGATTAATTAATTGTTGAATTGAAATGAACTTTCAGGTTTACTTCGAAGATGCGTCACCTGTAGATCGAGAGGGGAGTTGGGCACATGTAAAGATCCTTTCACATTGAATTCCACAGAAATTCCGAATGAACATGGCGTAAAAGCTGAACCTTGTGCATCCGGTTGGTGCGGAAAAATAATCGAAGCGCCAAATTTAAATAATGGTATGGGATAAATTGTAAAAGATAATTAAATAATGAAATGGAATATTTATTTAATGTATTTTTTTGTTTAATGTTTGTGCAGAATATGGTACGGCAACTCAACGAATGTGCTTTCAAAGAGGACCGGATGATGGTGAAGAAAGATGCGCATATACAGTGAAGAATTATAAAAAAGTTTACATGTGCTTTTGTCGTGGGGATTTGTGCAATTATGCCAACACATTGACTACATCTAATCTTATTCTTATTTTATGTTTAAGTGCGTTAGTAATGCGATGATAAAGGACAATATTAATTAAATGACTGGAATTGATTGTAAATAAAAACATATTCGGATATATATCTACATAAATATGGAAGTACAAAAGAAAAATAATACATAACAATTATTTCAGATTGTAATGAATAAAGATGACAATGTGATTGGTAATAGATTTAAATTATAACTCAAAAAACAAAACAATTTAATAATTTAATCAATTATGTTTTTTTAAAATTGAGAAAAAACAAATTTTTATTGTTTACTTGATTTATAAATTATTCCATTTATCACCTTGTGAGATTTTTTTTTTTTCAAAGTTTTGCCTCTGTGTAAGATTTAATTAACATTTTAAATTGTTTAACAATTCTTTAATGCCATTTTTTAAATTAAATTTGAAACTTTTATTTTGTTATAGTATAAAATGTTGTAAAATTAGATATTGTAATAGAAAAATATTGATTTATTTTATAATTATTAATTGATAATCAATAAATATGAAGTAAATATAAAAAAATATTAGATTTATATTAATTTCTTTTGTTAAAAATATTTTATATCATTGACAATTGACAATAAACACTTCTGAAATTTCGTAAGTAACAAGAAAATTATTATCAAACAGATCGTTAATCAATGCACTTTTCTTAATGCCGAGCTCTTTTGTGAAACGGTGATGTAGGACTCAGACTATTTAAAACATGTTCATGAAGACCATTTAATCTTCTCATATGTTGATTTGTTATTAAAGCCCTCCAATGAGGAATCTCATGGAAAAATAGTTCACCATGACCATACAGATATTTAACAGCGAGCACTGCAGCTTCTCCAGTAAGCAAAAAAGGATCAGGATGCTCTATAAAATCACCAAAATATATAATTATTCACAATAAAGTTGAAAAAAGTGTTAAATATTTATTACAACATAATGAAATATAAAAAAAAAATATCACCTAAACCATTGGAAAAATCTGGAGTATTGCGAAATGAGTCTTGAGAACTGTATCCAAGATCATTGATATCAACTGGTGCCAAAAATACACCAACAGGCCACAAAGATTCTGCATTTTGTCGGGATAAAACTCGTGGAAATGTCAAAAATCCTTGCGGTCTATTATAAAATGCTGAACTGCGTTGTCCAACAGCAAAATAATATCTTTGTGCCACTGTATTCCCATCTAAAAATAAATAAAAAACACATTTATTTTACTTTTCATTCGTAAAATCATTTTGTATAATAGCAAATGATTTTAATATGTAATTATTATACCATTGGTAGTGAGTGCATGCTCATAAACATGCGGAGGTGATATAAATTTAACGTGGACACTGGCAAGAGGTGCAGCTGAGATCATTGCGGCTCCTGAGATCAGTAGACCGATAATTTTCAGCTACAAAACATCATCATAAATCACACGCATTGATTGCATTCATTATAATACTTACATAACCAATAAGTTAACAAAGTATCAATAAAAATACGTGTTAGAAAGCATCTTGATATTTATGCACATTGGTCTACATATATTTGCTTTATGTTTATTTTTGTCGTGCGATATCATCTATTATTTAATCCAAAAAGATAAAAAAATATTAATAAGTTATATCAATTTCAACAGTGAAAGTAGAGAATGAGAATTTCCAATTACCGTTGAGCAGAGAAGATCATATAAACTAACATAATATCTCTTTCATCAAGAAAATTACTAGCCAATTTATCTGCTATTAATTTGTTCTTCTTTCATATTCGATTGATATTTATTTATTTATTTTTTTTATCATTGATAGATGACTGAGAATGAACATGCATTGAAGAAAAGAGAGGTTATGAGACAGATTGAACATCCCTAGATGGAATTTGCTCGCTTAATCGAATATCAGCGCACGTTTTTATCTCATATTGCAGTACAGATACAATACGTAGTGCAGACGGTAAATGTAATAATTTATTGAAGGCAAAAATGAAGCAACATATAGTCATGAGATTTATTTGCCTCTTCTTTGTGCGCACGGCGCACGCGCACAACCGTATCCTGAATCTTTGCGCACAATTGCATATGGAGTTGCATTATTACATATGAAATCACAGTCATAATATAATATAAAAGATCGGCATTGCTTCAAACGTTTTTATACGTGTATGCTTTGAAATAAAATATGTATAGCACATAATTTATACATATATAAATATTCTGTATGATATCTAATGATGGACGTGCAGAATATACCATTTAAAATTGTTCATGGTTGATCGAAATTGTAAAAAGATGAAATATTTCCTTTTGTTTATTAATATTATATGTCTTTTTGTTCCATTAATATGTTGTATATCTAATTGTGATTATTATTGTAATTTATTCTCATAATTTCATGCATGACAAATTATTTTTATAATATAACACATTAAATTATTTTGTTTTTAGATTGAGAGAAAAGAAGTTGGACAAAGAGTTTTGATGGATGTATTCAATTCATATGGCATATAAATAGATGATGAAAGAACTATAAATGTTGAATACATTGAGAAAAATAATTGCTGGTACTATGTATAAATAATATTTATTCTAAATATAAATTAATTATTCATAATAGTATATTAAATTAAATCATTTCAATTAATTTTTTGTTTTTTTGTTTTTTTTCAGTGTACAAAAGTTGGATTGAAATGCAAAAAAGAATTTGATTTTTGTCTCTGTATTTAATTTATTCAATGTCATTTTTATATGTATGAAAAGACTTTTAGAACCCTTCATACATGTAAATGACAATCATTATTTACTTGTGCAGAAACGTATATGATGCAAGACTGAAATTTTTCATAAACTCTGCTTACAAAGTGGAACTAAACTCAGCCATATAAATACATAATATACGTATATGTATATATTTTTATATCCTGTTGAGACGATGAATGAAAGAAATACATAACATATTAATGCGTGGGTAGATGGATATGCATTTACTGCGCGGATGTTTCACTTGAATATAAGTGAAAGAGGTAAATTGCCCTTTTTACTGTTTTGAATTGAATAAAATATTCACCGGATACCTGACCCCGGAACAATCGAATAATTTATTAAATTACAGTGAGAAAATGCTCGAAATAATTAATCATTTATATATAAATACGAAAATATATATAATATAATTTAATCGATGAATTAGAAAATAATAATGAAAAAAAAAAAACAAAATTTATTTCTTTTTTCACATAAAATAACAATAATCGATTGTTTAATTATTAGATTTGATAGTTAAATACGTGAACTCACCATTACCATGTTGTAACGGCAAATTTAACCACTTTTTATATATTTTCAAGTTTATAATGTAAGAATTGTAAACAAATTGATTATAACACACGTTGTTAATTAGAGTGAATTTTAATTTTTGTAATAATTGAATGAAATTTTATAACAATAGGACGAACTTGGAAAATATATACGAGGTGTCATCGGCTTATATAGACAGGAACTGATCCAGTTTGGATATGCTACAGGAGAATGTGATCTATGAAATGCCCTGATGAATCTCTCCCTTCTTGTGATTTACCCCACCTGAATCACGAGAATTACGTTGAAAAAATAGAGTCACGAGGACGGACAGTGAGAGTACTTTCATTTTCAAAGACGCGCGTATTTTCCTCAACCTCACGAATATAATTCTGACTTTTTTTCGAATATCTTCAAATCAATATTTGATTTTTAAAGGAGAAACAAACTGCAAAAGTAAAGTATTAAAATTTTAAATATAAATCCTGATAATAAACTATGCTTGAAATTCGGAATTTCTTTAAATATAATAATATTAATAATAATAATTATTATTATTATTAAATATTAACATGAATAATAATTAAGCTGAGTCGATAATATTTCATATTTTCCAAAAATAAATAGAAAGTTTTTTATAGGTTAAGAAAAGGATAAATATTTTTTTATGGAAATGTGAAAGTTTTTCTAATATCTTGATTATCATTTTAATCTTCTGACAAAATTTCACCAATAATTATCAATAACAATGGAAAATTGATTATGAAAATCATTATACAAATGAGAATAAAAAAAAAAAAATTCACATAAATATAAAAAGTAAAAATGAATAATAGGTTATGAAGAAAAAAAAATATAAATTTATTGCCAACTACCACATATTTAAATAATTTTAATGATAATATCTTTTGCATTGTTGAGTTGGAGATTATTGTGAAGAGTGCAATTATAATAATCATTGAGACATGACATAAACATAACATTCGTCAATATAAAAGAAGTTTGAAAATTCTGAAAAACCGACAGCAACCGAAGTACAACGAATAGTGGTGGCGCCACAGTCGATCGGTTGGTACCTTCAAGGTACTACCTTGTGCATTGTCGTAAGTTTGGTATGTACATTATTATGTACAAAATATATGTGTAGATACATCATAATTGTATTGTACAAGCACAAATATACTTTTATGTATATACTGTTTGTATATATGTGTATTTTGTTGTGCGTTTATATACCTTGTCATTAGCTAACAAAATTTGTGCGCGGAAATAGAGTAAGCGAGTTTATGGGTAATATTTCCCAAGAATCTTTGTATGATATATACATACATATATATATGTATATATAGATTGTAAGGTGTTAAAATTATTTTGACAGGGTAGATCCAAATTGAGATAGTAAAAAAATTCACGCATACACAACAAAAGTAAATTTCAATTGACATAATAGAGTACGCAGTTTTCTTTGTCAATTGCTTCAACAAAAATGGCGATTAATTTGTTGAAGATTCTATTTAGTCGCGGGAAAATAAAATACAATATATTAATTATTTGATTGTTATATTTTCAATAATTTATGATGAAATAAAATTGAAAAGTGATGCAGATTATAATGGCAATTACTATTGTAATATTCAAGTTTTTTTTTTTTAAAGATAACCTAAAAATTTAAGCATAATTATCTATGTCATCTCTAAATTTTATTTTTATGTATAAAAATAATATTAGTATTGATGAAATTTTTATATTAATTTGTTGAATTGTCTTATTTTATTTTGTAGAGCAATGTCTATGGAAGATGCAGATGTTTCTGACAATCAAATTCACCAACACAAAGATTTTGCACTGTTACATGAGCTAAATGTAAGTTTATGATTATAAAAAAAAATAATTCTGAATTATTAAGGTGTAAATAATTATTCAAATATTGATTGTTGTCTATTTTTGATTTATTATTTTGTCAGGAGACATCTGGGGATATGTTAGAATGTCTGTCAGTAATGGTGGATGATGCAGAATCTGAAAATAACGAAGTCCAAAGTATTATTGTTGATGCACCTTTGCTTGGTGCTACATTAACAGCAATAACTTTACCTGACGGTACACAAGCATTTGTTACAAATAATATTGATGAAAGTGATGAAGGCGAGTGTAAAAATGAAGAGTTGAATTCATATGAGAATACAAAAACACTATTAATAAGTAATTTGTCCGAAGGATCAGATTCAAAAACTATTCATTTTGAATTAAAATCACCGACAGTTGTAAAAATAAAAGATGAATTATCTACAGGAAACTCGGATAATAATACTTATTCCCAAGTAGAATTTATTGATGGTACAGCTTATATGGTGACCAATTCTGCAAGTCTTGAAGATGAAATCTGGGAGATTAATAATGGCAGAGTAAAGAAAAAGGAAACAAATATTGTGTTTGACAAATTACCAAATGCAAAATTGCAATATCCATGTCCACGAGAAGGGTGTACAAAACTTTACAGTACTCCGCATCATCTTAAAGTTCATGAGCGATCTCATACAGGTCAAAAACCTTATAGTTGCACCCATGCAAAATGCGAAAAAAGTTTTTCAACTGGTTACAGTTTAAAAGCACATTTAAGAACACATACTGGTGAAAAACCATACAAATGTACTGCCGAACCGTGCAACAAATGTTTCAAAACATCTGGCGATTTATTAAAACATATGAGAACACATACAGGTGAACGTCCATTTGTTTGTCCATTTGAAGAATGTGGCCGGTCATTTACCACAAGTAATATACGAAAAGTTCATGTGAGAACGCACACAGGCGAGCGACCATATCAATGTTCACGGTGTCCAAAAGCTTTTGCTAGCGCAACAAATTATAAAAATCATGTACGAATTCATTCAGGTGAAAAACCATATGTGTGTTCAACTCAAAATTGTGACAAACGTTTTACCGAATATTCTAGTCTTTATAAACATTATTTGGTTCATACACAAGAAAAACCATTTGAATGTACAATATGTTTAAAGAGATATCGACAAAGCAGCACTCTTGTAATGCATAAAAGAACGGCACACGCATTAGTTGAGAGTGATAATGGTATGGATATTTTTTTACAAAATGCGAGCATTTCTAGTCGATCAAAAAAAAAATTTAAAAACAGTACTAAACAAAATGTAAGTGAATTTATTTTTATTTATATTTATTTTCCATTTTATCATTTATTGATGTTATTATATCATTTTATTATTTAGAAATTGAGTATTAACAATGATGGACTGTTGGAAATATCTGAAGCAACAGATGATTCTATAGGCAATGAAACACAAATTTTATTTGTTAGTGATCCCACACAATTAGCATCACTTCAGGTTTGTCATTTTATCATTAATTTCATTTATAAATAAAAATATTATTTATTTTCTTTTCATTGGGTTTTGTACAGCATATGAACTTGGACGGTGGTTTTGATGATTCAACAATAGATACATCGCTCGAGGAGCTGAATATAAAAATTGAGGACATGGAATTGGGATGGAATTAAGTCAATGAAATAAAAAAAGAGCCCGAGCTATTTACGTAATATATATAAAATGAAGCTGAGGTTTTTTTTTTTCTTTTTTCTTGCGATTATTATAGGAATTTAATTAGTTATGGGACTCATCCATCCATCTCTCTGTGAGTGTAAATGATAGAGTGAAAGAGAGAGAATAAAAGTGGAGACTATCGATATTTTATTATATGTTTAAATAAAGGTAAATTTAAAATTATTAATTCATCCACAAATTATTTATACCATAAATAAATTATACTAATTTTGAATATCAATAATTACATTTATATTTCAATGGCAGTTGTATTTTTTATTATTTTCACATGGAATTTGAACATTTAATTTTAAATTATTAATCAATTTCATGACATTAATTTAGATACTTAATCGATAATGAAATAAATCCAATCAGAAGATATTTAATTTAAAAAAATCGATTATTCATGATAAATGATAATAAAAAATTATCTGTACGTTAATTTTCAATTTAATATTTTATTCATACATAATCAAAAACTAACATATTTTTTTTTATTACAGCAAAAATATTGATTAGAAATTGAAAAATAAATATTTTAAATCAATAATCATTTTTTTATTTTCAAACTTTAAAAAATCAAATATCTTCTTTCTACTGATAATTAAATTTATTCTTACTATCAATGAGTTATTATACGCCACAGAAATAATAATTACACTTGACGATATGTCTTGTCAACGATCAAGAATAATTGCGCAAATAAATGGCAAAACGTTGTCGATCATTGTTTATTAACATTATCTATATTCATCATTATTGCAGCTGTGGAAAAAAAAAGTAAATTTTAACCGCACAATAATTCATAGATCACATTAGACATTGCATAATGTAGTGTCAATTGTTAAAAAAAAAAAAAATAATAATCTTGTGGAGCAATAGCAAAATTGTAAATTTAACTGATACATCAATGATGAAAAGATCTGCAATTATTCAAACAAATAAACAAATCAATCGATGTAAAATTGATACTTCCGGACACATTACAAATCCTCCCACCATCCGGAAGAACTTTTGGAGGCCGTCCTGGTCGAGCCTCCATTTCTTTTATAGTCGCTTTTGTATCGTGTATTAACGTAGATCGTTTTACGAATAATATCACAACATATACGCGACTTATTTCTCTCAATTGAAATAATTTACAGTGATTTACTTGAATAAATAAAAAACTTAACATTGTATATCATGATTAAAATTGTGTAAATGAATTAAAAAAAAAAAAGCCAAGTAAAAATGTTGTGTGATTTTAATAAAAACAAAAAAGTACATTCAATAATTGAGACATTAAAGATAAGTAATGGAAAATGTTGCCAAGATTTTTTACAAATGATTTATTTTTTGATATAATAATAAAAAATAAATATCTATATTGGCATTGCACAGGGTACCATGTTAAATCCAAAGCACTGCTATCTCAGAAGCCACTCACAGTATATATAAAGAAGATAAGCCAGTGTCGATAGAAAGAGATCATCTATTTACTGAACGGAAAAAAAATAATTTCAACATAAAAGGTATTAATATAAAAAAATTATTTTTAAATATTATCAAACAATTTTCATTTGTTTCTTTTTGCAACTCCTAAAATAAAAAAATTTAATTATTTTACATGTATATGTCAATGATGTACGTCATAAATAAGTCTCGAGCTGGGTTCACGCATTCGACTCTGTAAACAATTAGCTAAATTAATGTAAATGATTCTAATGGGGCAAGAGTATAAAGCGTAGTGAAAAATAGGCACGCATACCATACCATATCTATCAGATATTTTTGTCACGTCAAATATGTATTTACCACACAGACAATTATTGCACATTATTGACAATAGAAAAAAAAAATAATATTCATATATAGCTCATGGCTTATCATCCCTCCCCTAGTTTAAAACTTATCTTGCGTTTGTTAAACAAATGATGACTAAAGGGTTGCCTTCAACATGAAAAAAAATATAAAATAAAATGAAATAAAATAAAAAGCCGAAAATTCCATCAAGACACAACTGTATTTTTTTTTAATTGTATATAAATTCTCTCAAACAGATATATAAAATTATTATTACTGGCAAAAAATTGTAAGCAATATATATGTAAGAATTTATTTGATAAAGCTTTGAAGAGATTTATCGCAAATCATTACGCGTGATCCGACTTAATTGTTTGTTGTCGTTGAAATTTTAATTCATCATAAATGTGTGTCATGTATGTATATATTTTTTTTTTTTAATATCAATTGCCATCAGATGCCGATAAAATCACAATCTTACAAATACATATGGTCAAAGATAATGAAATGCACATACAGATTCATACCTTAGAGGTAAATAAATGTGATTTAATATTTACAAACTCAGAAAAAATAATATTTTTAATTTTAAATCTCGTGATAATTTTTTTTTAAAAACAATTTATGGAATTTTAACTGAAAACATTTTGATAATACAAATCAGTGAATGTCTTCTTCTCATATATAGAATCAATGATTGATATTCAATTTGTTTAGTTGCCTAATTTATTATTTAGTTATAATAAATATAAACTGATTGTGTTTGGCTTTATTGAATGGAAAATTAAATAAATTAATAAATCAACCAATTTAAATATAAACTGCTCCACTTATTCATCACAATGTGTACATAGACATCAACCAATAAACCATGTAACATCTATTTAATAATTATATGTATATTATTGTTATATTTGTATATATTATTATGCAATATTGTAACATTATTAGTGTTGATGTATATTGCATATTGCGTATATAAGTGCCATAAGTTATTGCATTTTATTATAGTAAAAATAATTAATGGGATATGTAGAAAAATTTAGTTGAATTTTATTTTTAAATAAAAAAATTATATAAATTGCTAAGAGGATAAATAAGAAAAATACTCAAAGGTGTCAATGAATTATGGCCTTGTCTATTACTTTTTTATTTAGTATTGGACATGACCAAGCTAGAATACATATTTAATATCAAATATTATTTAATTTTTTTTCTTGTCATAGAAACATAATATCATTTATTTAAATATCGTTAATCATTAAATGTCTTTTTGAATTGATGATGAATTTTCTTTTTCAAATAATATCAATCATTCGTAGGTGATAAACGCGTCATGATCATATGAGACATGTCCTTATGTGTTGACTTACGCAAACATCACGTTATTATCGAGACAAAAGTTCGTTGCGATACATTTATTTAATGCATTATGCATTGGATTATAATAAATGCGGAAACAACAAATGCGTGAATGATGAGTTTGTTATGGGTATTGTTGAAGGGACATTTTTATTTTTTCATCACGTCATTGTTATAGTTTATTTCTTTCAGTACCGATTATTAAGTATACATATACGAAAAGACCTCTATAGCTTAGTCTCAATGTCACAATTTATTCATAAAAAAAAAAAACATTTAAAGAATTGTCTCGTCGATTATTATTTTTCTTTCCTGCTTTTCTTGTATTTTTAAATATTTTATATCCACGTCATATTACAGGGAAAAAAAAATTTAATGGTGTCATTTGTTTATATTATTTTAAATAAATAAAAATATAAATTATCTAAACAAAATATCAAAATATAAATATTAAAAATTAGATAGATTAAAATAAATATTTGTTAGGTTATGAAAATATTTAATATTTTTTTTTTTTGAATTATTTTTCAAGACTTATATATAGACATCCAATATATAATTATATTAATACAAATATTATAATATACTGTTTATTATTTATTACATTTCAAAGTATATATTCTGTTGTATTAATTAATGCATTTATAATTATACATATTTACTTCATACAATTTGTTCCAGAAATGAAGAGCTCCAGGGAATGCCTGAAGGGTAATAAATATAATGATTATAATTCAATGTTTAGTTATTATCAAAATAGCTATGAGTCAATCACATTAGTGATAAAAGCTCTTGATGAAGAGGTGGGGGCTCAAGACTGTTAAAAGGGAGAACGTCCAGACTTGAATGACGATCCTACGCATAAACTCGTGGACTCCAGTAGTCTCATTGAAGACAGTGCGAGCACAAAAGTGTGTTTGTATTATCATCAACGACTACAAAATCGACAAGACAATATCAAAAATTTATAAGTGACTATGATTTCGTGACGAATCAAGTAAAACGCCTTCGAGGTGGTGGTGGTGGTGGTGGTGATATACCAAAGTGGTTGTGATTCAATTTAGTGTTTACTTTAATTCTAAAAATTGTCCTTCAGTAGCAAAAGGAATTAAACAAATTTATCTGAAGAAAAAGAGAATATATTTATACAAAATAAATAATAATGACGAAAAGGCAATGGATGGTATTACTTATGCTATTTCTTACATACTTACTCCTGGGTGCATCGATATTTTATCATATTGAAAGTCGATTGGAAATTGAGAAGGTAGAACAAACTCGAAATGAACGTATTGAGATTAATGGTAAATTATTTACAATTAAATCATTTATTATTAATCAAATAATTGATCAATCTTGTTGAGATATTAATACAATTCAATTTTCTGATAAAGTGGCAATGAAAATGATAAATATTTCACCTGTTTTTTTCTTTTATTATTAGGAATTGTAAGTAAAGAAGAAATAACCTCCAAAAATTATTTGATATCAGTTATATGATTAGATAGATTATGTTATATCATATGAATTATTGAAGTTAAAGTTATTTCAATGAAGTTTAGTAGTGTACTTCTGGTTTGTTTGATGATGAAGCATGTGCAGATGTATGGAATAATGTACGATGCCGGGGAACGCAGTGTCACTTGTGATGAATAATAGTACTGGGATTTTTGTATGCAAAGGAGTGTCGATGATTATTTGCGGTGTTGAAGAAGGCCTAAGCATTGTCCACGGATATCGATGGTCACACAATGCCATCACAATTATAAATCGTAATCCGAGGGACACTCTCGTCGTAATGTGTCACATTGAAAATCATTTAGAATTAAAATGTGTTTTTTTTTTCTAGTCAATAATTTGCACAATATTCACAAATAATATTATATATATATGTAATAATGAAATTGGCATTTTGACAAAGGAATTTATTTTCAAAGTTTACGCGATTATTTATCAGTTATAAATTGATGTTAATTTTGTAGAATTGCGTGTTGATGAAATTAACTAAACGTTGAGTTTATTATCAGCTTTTATGAAATTATTTCTTGGAATTTAATGTATTTATTTATGAGGGTCGATTACCTGTCTAATACTCGTTAATGTTATATTACCATTTATAGAATCTGCCATTAAGAATTTTATTCAAAAAATCATAATAGATTTTAATTGTTAAGACAGTATATATGAGATAATAATTTGAGTGAATTTACGTTGATTCTTAATTCAACATTTTAAATTATACAATATATGAAAATAATTCCACTCTCACTTGACTATAAAAGTCCATTTATTTATTTTAAACAAGTATAATAGTGTAAACAAGATAATCGTTAACGATAATTTGACTTTTGATTGTATAAATTTATATTACATCCGTTATACTTTAATAATTTAACGTAAATATTCTTGAATGTAAATTAAACTTTTGTCCACAAGTTTATTTCAATTAATATAAATCATAGTTAATTATATTATTAGTAAATCAATATTGAATATATATTTTAGAGCTTTGTCTATTTTTAAATATAAAGACAAGGTGGTTTCATTCATTTATTTGTCTTCTCGTTAGCTCTGATGTTGCTGTTTTCCCGCCAGTTAGTTGCATTTATATATATGTGAATCGCAAAATATAATAGACAAGTATCGGTTGATAAGATAATTGAAGGCAATTGTCGAGACAATGAATGTATGAAACCGCTTTTGCGTTGATTAACCCAAGGACCGATAATCGTCCATGAAAAATTTTTCATTCCATTGCCTTTATCTTTTGAACATTCAGCAAGACTATATGAAAACAAAAAAAAAATACCCTAAATTTATTTATGAATTAAATATTATATATTGTTTCAGCACTTCTACATGAACATTATATGCCTCATTATCAAGGAGATCAACATGAGATATTAAAAAAACTCACTCAATATTGTGGTAAATCTGTGTACAATTATAGTGATAATGAAATTGAGCCATTAAAATGGGATTTTTACAACAGCTTTTATTTTGCCTACACTGTTGTTAGCACTATCGGTAAGTTTTTATTTGTTTATATGATTAATAAATAGAATTATTTATATACTGTACAATAAATCATATAGATATTTATATTTATTGTAAATAAAATATATAAATGAATTAATTTTTTATAGGTTATGGAAATTTAGCACCAACAAATATGCTAAGTAGAATATTGATGATATTTTACGGTGTTATAGGTATTCCAATGAATGGTATTTTATTAGCACAATTGGGTGAATTTTTCAGTATTGTTTTTATTAGAGCACATCAGAAATACAAGTCATATAAAGATGAAAGTGATGATGAATGTGTAAAAAAATTGACGCCATTAGAAACACGTAAAGCTGGACTCGCGGTACAAATTATGATGTATTTGTTACCAGGATTTTTGATGTTTATATTTTTTCCCGCGCTATTATTCTCGTATTATGAAGGATGGACCTATGAAGAAGCAGTTTATTATGCTTTTGTTACATTAACTACAATTGGATTTGGAGATTATGTCGCTGGTGAGTTGTGAAATGAAATAATTAACATAATTTTAATACAATTTTTCAATTGTATTAATAATAAAAATAGTCAAATTATTTTATAAGATACTACATATTAATAATTTACATTAAACATACATGCTTACTATAAAAAATAAAGAGGACACAACAAGGTAAATAATATTACGCGATATACCAAGAAAATTAGTTTGAATAAGCTATTTGTATTCGTGTGTAATATCATGAATCACGCTGTAAATGGTCATGATTGTGACACTATAACTATTCTCTATACATCATTTGCTTTACTCTTGACAATTCAACTTCAGGTCAAGACAACACAAAAGGCAGCGGCGTCCTTTTTATACTCTACAAGTCATTTCTCATTGCCTGGATATCCTTCGGGCTCGGCTACATCGTTATGATAATGACCTTCATTACTCGTGGAATGCGCAGCAAAAAAATTATTCGTCTTGAGCAAAAACTTGCGCAAAATTTGAAACAAACACAAAGTAAAATATGGACTGAATTTAATAAAGAGGTTGGTTATCTCAGACGAGTATTCAATGAGCTGCAATTGTCTAAAGTCAAGGTACATTATCTGATTATAATTTTACTTCTCTATTTTAATGCATATAACAATTAATTCACAAAAGTAATTTCTTTGGAACCCATTGAGACATATATAAAGCAATCTGATTGTAAAACTAACGATATTCATTATCCTTAAATCGGTTAATGTCTCATTAAGTATATATTGTTCAATATACGTTTTCTCCAAGGTCAAGCTTTTTTTTTTCTTTTATTTTTCAAATTAATTCTGACATTAAGAGAAAAGATATGTATAGTTAAATTTATTTCTGAACATTTAAGCACAAAACAATTATTTTTGAACGATAATATTTATGTTGATTAATGTTATTTATTTATTTATTTATTCACAGCCAATTTATGTCGATGAGTATGACTATGAATCACCACCATGTAAATTCATGCGTAGCAATAGCTTCCCTGATCTACGTGAATTGGTCTATGGTGGTTTAGCTAATCCAACACCGCATCCACGTCGTCGTGCCAATAGCGAAGTTGTGCCAATGGAATCGCCTTTAGCTCGTGTTGTATCCGAAAGTGATCTTCAACGAATAGACAAAACCGCAACATTTGCCACTCATGCTATGGTTCAACCAGCAGAATTGCTGGCAAGACTCGTGAATGTTCTTGGTTATATTCCACCGCCAGCTGATGATGATGAACAAACAATGGATACAGACACACGAAATGGAATTCAATGTTTCAGTGATAAAGAAATTCTTGCAAGTGAAAATGATTCAAAAGAATTAGATTGGAGACTTGGCGGTGATAAAATATTGCGTGGTAAACCGCGATCACGTGCAACAAGTGAGGTGCAACTTGATCCATCATTTGAGCCAAATATTACGAATAATCAAGAGTGGACGTGGTCAGGACCAGCAGCATCACATAAAATTCAAGAGATTATCAATGCACGAATGAATGGTACGACAATTAATAAAGACAGTAAAGATCGTAAAGAATCTAAATCATTATTTACAGCATTAAATATACCAAAATCAGTTCCACTTCCAAGATGGATGAAGCAATTATCTAATAAAAAGGAAGATCAACAACGCGAAAGAAATTCGGTATCTGTCGGTAATTTAGAAGACGGTGATAATAGTTATTTATCAAATATTTCAACTTTACCTGAACAATCTACGTATTTTACTCACACTGGTGCTGCTAATTTATCATCAACATTAGATGGAAATAATCTTCTTGAGGAAACATCGTTAGCTGATTTTTTACGAGCTCTTACTGCACTTCATTCACGAGTTGGTGCTGTACCTGATGAATTCGTTAGAAAACCACAAAGAAAAATGGGCACTGCTTCATTAAGTCCGCCAAAATTACCGAGTCTTCTTGCGCTATTTTCACCACCACCTGGAACATCATCTGTATCGCATAGTAATCAAAATACTATAACTGTTAATTCTAATGCTGAACGAAGATTTTCATTGAGAACTACTGACGATTCAAGTAACACCACATCAACACATTACAGAAGAAGTAGTTTAGCGCCAGCATTGAAACCGCGAAATCGACGATTTTCATTGAGACCAGTGACAACATCACTTAGTGCAACGCCTCAAGTATCACCATATTTATCTGGACAACCACGAAAACAATACTCAAATGTATCACCACCGCCGCCAGCATACGATGCCAATTTATTTATTTCTGAATGTCCAAAAGAGCCGCTTGTAAATATGGAGAGAACACCAGGTATATCGGCGCCAATCAAAGCAACAAACATACGAAGATTTTCACTTCATCCAGCGCAAATTGACGATCCACCATCTTCTACAACAGCACAAATTACTAAAGGAATGCCACGGTGGCGTGCTGGTATGTTACAACGACAAATAAATCAATTGAATCTTCAACGACGAGTGAGAGCATTTAGTTTAAGCGACGTTAATAGTTCAGATAGTGTTAAAAATTCAGATAAAATGAGTACAGTCAGTCCATTGGCATTAGATCCTGCTCTCAAAACAACTATGGTATCATTGAAAGATTCATCAAATAAAAATTTCAATCAGAAAACAGTGACAATTGTATCACCAAATAAAGATGATCGAGAATCATTTGATATTAAGTACACAGAGCAAATGAATAATTCTCCATCATTGGGGAGAGCGAAATCATTATTTAATAATCCATTTACATCTACTGATATTAATTCACCGTCCACGAATCCATTTGTTATTAGCATGAGCCCACAATACGATAATTCAATGATGAATTCATCAACATGCGAATATTTTGCTAACGATAACGATGGTGAAACAGGAGACCGTACAGTATTTCAAGTATTGAATGAAGTGAAAAATATTAAAACATCACCGACAACGACTGGAGAATCATCGTCAATTTGTCATGAAAATGAAACATTATCGGATGCGATGATTGGATCAGATGAAAGATCAATCATGTTGGGAGTTTCTTCGCAAAAAGTATTGTCAAATACAAGCGATTTATCAGATAAAAGTAGACGTAATTCAATAGTATTATTAGATAATCAAACGGATAAAAATGTATTGAGTGGCAGGAAAGTTTCTACTGTATCGGAAGTAAGTAGCTCTGATGAATCATTGGGACGGGGTGGTAGAGTAAATTTGCCACAAAGTTCCAATGAGAAACCAAGGGTTTCAATAGACTCGTATAAATCAATATTAGGAATGAAAATTGATAAACCGAATGAAAATCCATTTGAACGATATAGTAGGGTGTCGATGCAACAATCAACAAGTGATGTGGATACATTGTCGAAAATACAGCAAGAAACTGGGGGTTTGAGTGCAAAATCAGAAGTAGAAATAATTTCAATGGATGTAGATGAAGGTCCTCGGGAGTCAACGTCATAGGCGTAAACTAATTAAAAATTACTGTGATAGCACATATTTATATTAAGTAAACGAAATGATTCGTTAATTTTGCGGTTTGACGATTAATAATTAAGTAAAAATTAATTTTATACAGAAAATTGACATATAATTTGACACATTTGTCACAAAAATTACATTTTTTCTTTGAAAAAACAAAAAAAAAAATAGAAATGTATAAAAATGTGAAACCTTTTAAACTATTGAATACATTATTTGTTTGGGGAGTATAAAAATTTCTGATGAATGTAAAAAAGAATTTTTTTTTAATTATTATAGTTGATATGGAAAGATTTTTCCAATATAAAAAATTCTAATTTGACGAATTTGTAATTTAAAAATTCGATCGGTAAAGTAGATCTCATGTATTTATTATAAGTTAGGTTATGAATTAATATGAAGAGCTATTGATAAATTGATTTATTTCAATTAATTATAATTCATTTATCACGCACTTAGAAATAATTAGACAAATTAATTAAGTAGATAATAAACAAAGGTACGTGACATATGTCGAGAAAATGAAAATTAAACAAATTATGGTTTAGCCAATTTGATAAGCAGGATGAGGAAACTCAACTTGAATTGATGAAAAATCAATTATAAAAAAGAATAGAAAGAAAAAAGAATTAGTAAAATATATTGAAATAAAATATATGTAAAACATCTTTTTCTTTTTTTTCAAATTTATTTTTCATTTTATTTTCGTCTATTTTCGAGATGTAAATTACCTAAGGTTGTATTCAAGAAAAAGTAAAATTGTTTGGGCAAAAAATAAAAATTTGCTCATTACTCAATTGTAACAAAAGAAAAATACAATGAAAAAATAATAAAAATAACCTAAAATCATAATAATTAATTTTCCAGCCATTTTTTTACTTCCTCAACAAGTTTATCGCGTGGAACAGTACGTTCCACTCTTGTATTAACTTCTCTGAGTGTTACTACACCTTTAGCCAGCTCTCCTTCACCAATAATAATTGCCAATGGTATTCCATTCTCTTCGCAGTGTTGTAACTGCGCAAGAATCTTAGGATTTTTTTTATACGACTGCTCGGCTTTTATTTCTGCGTCCCACAAATCAACAAGAATTCGCATTCGTTCATCATGAAGATTTTTTTGTGCTGATGCAACAAAAACTTGTACTTCTGTGGTTCGTGTTTTTCCACCTTGACTGGCAATTTGGTTTTCAAGCACACTGAATATTCTTTCAACTCCTATTGATACACCTACACATGGTACATTTTTTTTCTTTGGATCAAACATTCCAACAAGATTATCATATCGTCCACCACCAGCGACACTGCCCACTTCACTATCTAAAAATAAAAAAAAATAAAAAATGTAATCACTAAATATTTATTTTACCAATAATGTTGAAAAATAAATACTAATGAAATAGGTTTATTACCAGTTAGTACAGCCTCATAAATTACTCCAGTGTAATAATCTAATCCTCGAGCGAGGCTAAGATCAAAAACAACTTTATCTGTTACTCTATAAATATCACAATATTTGAGTAATAATTCCATGGCTTCTAAACCCTCTATAGCTTTTGGTTGCTTCATTAAAATTTCATCTTCTCGTAATTCATTTACCAATTTAACATCACCACGTTTTGATACGTAATTCCCAATTTTATCAGCAATAGCTTCATCAAGCTGCTTTTCCTCCACCATCTCTTTTCGGACTTCTTCCCACGGACTTTTATCAAGCTTATCTACCGATGAACAGATTGTACGAAATTTATCATCAGGCACACCACATGCTGCGAAAATTCCATCTAATAATGAACGATGATTAACTTTTATCACAAATGCACCGAGATTTAATGCACTCAATGATTCAACGACAATACGAAGACATTCAGCGTCTGGTAACATTGCATCATATATACCAGCAATATCAAAATCACATTGGTAAAATTCTCTATAACGTCCTTTAGTCATTGATGGATTATCTCTTCGATAAACTTTTGCAATATGATATCGTTTTATATTTGTTATTTTACTCATTGCTAGATATCTTGCAAATGGAACAGTGAGATCATACCGTAATGCAAGCAATTCACCGCCTTGATCTTTAAGATCATAAATAAGTTTAGTATCCTCACCATATTTTCCAGTAAGTACTTCCTAAAAGAAAAGAAAAATCGAAAAATTAGCATTACAATAAATTAATGTAAAATAATAATATATTGTGAATTTGTATTTACTTTTAATTCAAATATCGGTGTATCAATTGTTTCAGCACCATGACGTTTAAATACATTAACTATTTTATCCAAAACACCCAAACGCAATGCCATTTGTTCTGGACTATAATCTCTTGTACCTTTAGGTGTTTTAAGAATAAATTTTTGTTGAGTATCACCTCCATCTCCCAATTGTGCTTTGAGTTCTAGTAGTTTAGCTACCTCTTCATTAATCTGCAAACAAAAAAATAACATTGAATTATTAATGGATATCAAATAATTAAATATTTTAAGGTAAATAAACTCTTGCTCCTACCTGTTGAACAGCAACAGTGGAGGAGTAGAGACATTTACACGTGGTAATAATGTTATTTAAACATTTAAGTCGCAACATGTCAGAAAATTCCGCAATCAGAATTGAAGAGAAAAGTCCACCTCAATGTTTAAATTATTCAAATAGCAGATAATTATCAATATAATTATCAATTAATATTTGTAAAACTGCAATAAATATATTTATATTTATATTTTAAAGATAACTTTTCTCTTCTCTTATTGTAATGTAATATTATAAATAAACAATCTATTTTCAGTAATTAAATGATTGCCAATATTTAGATTTCCAGTTCATAACTCACTGCATTTGTTTTATTCTCAATTAGTGTTCAACAATAAAAAATAATATATAATTTAAATAAATTGGATACTATAGCAGTAATTTAATGATAAATATACACCGAATTATTGAATGATATATAAAAGTTTAATAAAAAATCATTGATCATACGAAGTTTTTCAAATTATTGCATCATAACCTCATTTCATAACTTTAACAAAAGGTATAAAATCAGTAATAATTAAATTGATGACTATAGACTGAATTCATCTCCTGAAATGTTTATCAATTAATCAAATTTATTAATGAGTACTTTGTAAACTATTTATAATTATTCACATTCATTAGAAAATGAATTGAAATAAATATTTAATTGCCTGACTAATGTTCGATATTAAATAAAATTGTGCCATATGCCATGCTCAAAAGTGAATATAATTATGAATTTATTTGATATTATACAATGAAAAACTCACTTGTGTACTATCAGCTTTAGTTGCTTTTAATTTTCGTACAACATCACCTTGTTCCTTGATTTGCTCCAACAACTGCATCCGCATTTCATCCGCCATGGTGGCAATAGGATATAAATATACACAACAGTACCATGAACAACCACGCGGTTTTTCGTAAGGTCGTTTTGATCTGGTTCAATTCCACACGTTTCACAACAGTCACATACAACAATGATGACGTGAATGATCGTATATATGTAATATAAAATCCTTTTCCTTCATCCTGCAACGACGATTCACACACAGCGACTGCGCCATTTTGATCACGTGATGTACGTTACATTTCATTTTTTTTCTTTCAAATATGGTTCAAATGCATTCTCACTTTCTAGTAAATCCAGTTCCGTAATAATCGTTGGTCAACCGATAATTCACTGTATAATAATTATATCCACGACATGATCGTAAAGATTGCATTAAATCGTATGATCTATATCAAGAGGTTAATGTTTGAATAAAAAACTATTTAAGGTTATGAATTAATCAAGAGTTGAATCAATGATGTATATTTTATCATTTTGAATATATTTTTTTTTAAATTTAAAATTGGTTTATAATTTTTTATGATAATTATAAATATTATATATTTTCAGGTTGACCCGAAATTTGAATTTAAATTTCATATTCCGAATTATTTCTTCAATTATTAATTAATATTAAAAAATATAGAGGAATTAAAATATATTCTACATGTTAAACAAAAAAGGTTTGGCCTTGATAACAATTATGGCCATATAATTTTAGATGACAAAATGGATTTGACGGAATGAATTAAATTAATAAATTATTTATATATGTCAAAGAAAACTGTAAAAAAATTAATATTTTTGGTAATGAAAAAATACAGGTATATCATTTATATTTTAATTAAATTAATTACTAATAGTATATGTTAAAAACTATATTTATAAAGTACAAACATTTTTTTTTCTAGAAAATAAAATATACAATAGAAATAGCAACATTTAAAACAATGGTTAATTTTACATTATTCATCGTTTGTATTTAATAAATTATTACTCAATTGATTGGGGGCTCGACTTGTAATTGATACTCTCTTTTATGTAGGTGAATGCAGTGTATGATGAAATAAATTACTTCTTGGTATGAAACTGGTTTTACATATCACCAGCTGGTGATCACAATTTTATAAAACCTTTCTATTTCCAAGTGCAACTGTTCCCCATGACCAAACAGCATCGTAATAAATACTTAACTTTATTATTTCTGAACTTGATTCTGAAATGAATGAATGAATGAATGGAAGAAGAAATGACAACAATAATATGCACATGGAGACATAAATAGTCGTGGGGATATTGAAATAATTAAGACAATATTTATTTTACATCTAGATAACTTTTATTAACCAATTGATTGCGTTACAAATGAACGCTAACGCAATGTATATAATATCGTGCGTGGTAATTGGGAATGATAAAAAAAAAAAATAAAAACGCTACAAAGTTATGTTTTATTACTTAAGTTTTTTTTTTTTTTTCGTTTTCTATATTTTCTTTTCGAGATAATTATGATGATAGTGTGATGAGTATAAATTAAATTTGTGGGTGGGACAGACGCTTAATTTTTAATTAAGATTTATTATCTACGTGTGATTTGAGAACTCGGTTACTCGACAACATGGATATATATATTATGGCTTTTTTTTTTTTTAGATTAAATGGTAATTTTATTTATTTGTTTTGTCAATCTTCCATGTTTTGTTTGTGTTTCATTGTTCTTTTTTTTTGTTTTGTGCATTAATTCATTTTTGTCTCTTTTTTTTTTAAATTGCATCAATAATTTCGTTTGCTAAATAATCTCCTTTTGTTTATTTATACGTATGTATATATATATATGTATGTATATAATCATGAGAACATTTGAATGGTCACTTGTGCGTGTGTGTTTTTCGTTTGTAAATTTCAAATATTACACTCAAAGACATCAAAAAACAGTTTATTTATTTATTTATTTTTTTCTCATTTACTACGTAAAATGACGAGAGGTTAATGATATTATTTTTTTTTTTTGTCATGAGAAACGATTGCGAGATAATTTAAAAAATTTAGCAACAATCTCGCAATATTAATTATCAAAATTCATAAATTATTTACGTTTGAGAGTATTTTTTAATGTTTATTGTATGAGAAAATTATAAATTTTCTTTTTTTATATTTTCGTTTAACATGACTCGCATTCGTCTCTCAATATATTTCTTGCGATTTTTGTATTTAGACTTACTGCTATACTATATTGAAATATCAGTTGCCATGACTTAATAATTGTTCATATTTATTTCATGCTTACAGTGGTCTATAATCCATAATCATAGACGCCATTTAATCAGGGCCCAAATCACAAAATTATTAGCTCAATTTGTGTAATATAAATTCAATAATTAGAATTCATCGTTGGTAGTTTCACTACCAAATTCACTTAGATATATATTTTTTTTTTTTTTTTTCGTGCATTCACAGTCTCAGAAAATTTGGAGTTTACAAATATTGAACGGGATTTAAAGACGAATGAATATATTTACTAGGACAATTGGACTAGGCATTTTGGAGGGTGTTATATATTGTATTTTAAATGTATTTTCTCCTCACCTTTTGTTATATTTGTTATTAAACATTAGTTTTATCAAAATAAACTTGAATTCAAGTTACCTAATCAAATTGTAAACATAAAAAAAAAAAACAAAATCCACCATCGGATTTGTTAAATTACAACGTTACTTAATAAAAAAACAAAGTGAAATTATTATTTACCTTCATGGTAAAATGAAGTTGTCAAAACTTGTACGGGAGTTGGTCCGTGTTGTGGCAGTGCCTTGTTCACATCTTTCATCTACAACTATATATGTGTTGAATAATTAACCTTTTAGTACATCAGTGATAAATTCTTTTTTTGTTTTATACGAACTCATATATCTCATCTGAAATTACCCATTATTTCCTTTTATATCAATATGCAGAGCATTAGTGAAAAGATTATTATATTCATAATTAATAATATTAAATAAAAAATTAAATAAAAATTGACCACAATTATCAATTTAATTTTTAATTTATATGAGTATTCGTCTCACAGATACTCTGCTGATTATTATTTTCACCTCATTGTTTGCTTCAATCGAGATATTTACAATGCATTCAACAGCTTTCTCTTATTTTTGGTAATATTTTACCAAATTTTTCATTTTATTTCTTCCACGTATCACTCAAAAATATTTAACCTGAGTGACGGTGGCCATTCATCACTTTTGCTGCATTTTATAATCTATTTTTCATTTCTAAATATACAGATCATTTGTTTATAAACAAATGATCTGTATATATATATTTAGTAATTAATTAATTTATTTATAATGATCGTTTAATTTAATTTTTATCCATATTTATAATCTAATATATTATTATATGTTTATTTATATATTTATCATAAATTGTTCGTGTCAATTGAAGACTCAAAGCGTAGAGTTATAAAGTGCACCGCTTTAGAACAGTCATTCAATCAATTACATGTTCGTTTAATTAGAGTTATTGATTAGAATTAGAACACAGTTACAACGGGGGAAAAAGCTATGCACGTTTTTCATCGAGTTTTATGTATGGATTACGTGTGTTTTTTATGTTTGGAAGGAGAAGTGAGGAGTGAATAGTGTTTTTTTTTTTGTGCATAGCACTCCATATTTGACATTATATGAATCATTTTAAAATTTATTTACGTTGACACGGAGAACAAGTCCTATGATTAATTTCTCTAGATAATATCTCAACGAATGTCCAATGACTTTGATGAATAAATTTATGTTGAAGAATGACACGAAATTATTAATTTATAATATTTTTTTTTTTTCTTTTTCATTTGTCTTATATTTGTTCGCATTATCTAATTTTTAAGATATCAATGAACTTGAACTACTTATCTTTTTTCATAGCATTTGCCATTTAATTATATAACTATTATCTAATGATATTATCTACCTTATTATTTTAATAGTTCGTATAATGACTGAATCCTTCTTTTTCTCACTTTCATTTCCTTGCTTTTATTTGCATATTTTTTATTTTTCACTCAATTATCGAATTAAATCGATTTGTTATTAATTTTTTGCATCATTGGGAAAAAAATATCCTTTATTTTTTCATTCACGCATATTTATGATGCTTAATTTGTTTTTTATTTTGTTTGTTTCCAGTAATTTCGTTTTGCTTTATCACTCTTCGTCACCGTCGTGAAAATAAAACCGTCTTCAATACGGACAAACGCACACGCTAATGATAGATAATGTCCTTAAAGAGTTAGAAACAATTTTGTACTTTATAAACACGCAATGAACGCAGGTGCGTAAACGCACATGAAGAAGCGATTAGAAGTAATGAATAATAAATATTTTTTCCTTGTTTCCTTCCCATTAATTTTTGTTGTTTATCAGCATTAAATAAAGAAAAAAAAATTTATTAAAATCCTTTCAATTATTGCAGGGAATCCAGGTCGTTCTCTTTCTAATTTTTTTTATTGGTTTCATCATATTTTGGAGGAAATAAAAATGATGAATGGTTTGAAACAATGGAATGTCGGTATATTCATTTTTTCTTTTGGTTAAAAAATTATTTTTCGAATAAAATCTAAAAAATATGCACAATGCCCTCGATGAACGATGGGGGTTGGAGTTTTCAAGGTATAAAAGTAGAAAAATGCATTTGATGATTAAAAAACCGTGATTACCTTTTTCCCTTTTTTTTTTTTTTTTTTTAAATAATTTTTCGATTATTTTTGTTTCGTTTCTTGATTTTGGCAAATTAAGATGAGCGTCAATTAGAGACTTCCCTTTGCATAGATAACATATAAAGCTACCATAGTCGTCGTGAAGTCTGTATATTTATTCCATATTTGCTTTTTCCCTCTGTTTCAATATTTTGAATTGTTATTTTCAATTATTCATTATTTTGTTGTTTTTTTTTTAGTTCGTAATCTCTTTTATCACTTTGCCAACGGCGAGAAATTTACTCCAGACGTGCTTTATAGCTGGTCTTCCATATTTCAGCAAGCGTAACGGCGCTATGGAACCTATGAAAGATACATAAGGGCAAAGTAACTCTTTGAACAATTGTCCATGCAAGATATCCATAAAAGTCCAATTGTACTGGATTAGCAACGACTTTTTGCGTTTCAAATGTGTAAATAACCCACATTGTAACATTGCAAATAAGAAGAAAAGTTACAACTTGACGTCCGGGTTTGCTACGATCATGTTCGGGTAAATGTACACGCCTGCGCGATACATCGGCAATAAAGAGCATTTGCAATACAACTTGAGCCACTGACAAGAGTCCAGTTACCATAACCAATAAATTTGGTTCATGAGTAAATGCAGCAAGTGAACCAGCAATTACACTAAATACTGCATACAAAAATAATCCAAACGCTGATACACGTAATAATATATCATTAAGATCACTCTGTTCTTCGGCTTTGAATTTAAGATTTTGCACCCGAATAAATCCAATGGTTATTGCAATAATTGATAGCGCCATTAAAACACAATGAGACACATCCGCCAAATAAATTGCCAGCAGTCCAAATGACGGGTGATGAATTAATACAAAGAATAAAATGAGACAAATGAGCGAGCCTACAAGAAGGAATAATCCAAGAAATAGACCCTTACTAGCGCCAACGCAATCAACTCTTCCATTACCAGCGTGGGCTAATGCAACTGCACGACGTGATAGCATTGCTTCCAATCGACGCTCCAAATCAGCTTCAGCCTGATGTGGCCAACGTGGATGACGTCCAATATGCTTCCACATAACATAAATAACTGCAGCGCCAATTAAACTGTATTCAATAATAAATGGAAACAGATAAGGTGCAGCGTCTTGAACAATTGTTCCCATTATATTAACACGTCCGCATGAATTATCATTAAACGCTGTGTCTTGATAAAATGCAAATGTTGGACTCCAAATACTTGTCCCATTAGTTTGATTAACAACATCAAAAATTTGTGGAACACCCTGATTTAATGGCTGTTGGGGTTCAACAAAATCCCACAATAATGGCGAGTATGATGATAATGGTGATGATGTCGGTGTAGGTGGTGTCATTGTACTAGTTGACGGTGTCATTGTTGTTGTTGTTGTTGTTGTTGTTGACATGGTCATTCTTGGTGTTGTATTATTTGGTTTAAATGTGCTTGTTAATGCATCAACAATTGTGGATAATGTTGAACGTGCAGTGGTAGTTGATGTTGAAGTTGTTGATGGTGTTGTTATAGGTAACATTGTAGTGGTTGATGTGGTGGTTGTTGTTGATGTTGTTGTTGAGGTTGAGGGTATTGCAGTAGAGCTGGTGGTGTATGTTGGTGCAATTGTAGTTGTTGTACCGTGTGTTATTGCACGTGCAACAGATCTAGCGGTAGATCGTGCATAACGACCAACATATACTGGTGTTGTTCGAATTAATCTACGTGTTGTAGTTGCTGCGTTTGCTGCCAATGTTGTTGCAGTTGAACGTAATGTTGACGGTGCTAAACGAAGTTGTGCCATATCACGTGGTGTGTTCCCAAGAATAACACCGGCATTGTTCAATGCATGTTGTCGAATGCTCTCTAAAATGATAAATTAAATTAAAGTTATGAATAAATTAATGAAACAAATTGAATTATAATTTCATAGGGATAATCAATACCCACCAATTATTCCAAGTTCTTGTTTGCCAATACGTTGGCCAATTTGAGTAATTTCCTTCAAGCTCTCAAATACTAATGTTCGCACCCATACACAAATATTAGTTGCCACAACGTGCATGAGACCAAAGCGAGCAATAACTTTGAATCGATGTATATTCAGCTAAATGCAAATATTAAATTAATCATTATTGGAAATGTTGTTGTTATGTATTTTTTTTTTTTTTTTTTAATTTGGATATTATTGTATAGATAATAAATATTAATTGTAATAATTTATATACCCTCGAGTTCATGAAGATAAAGTACATTTGCATGAAAGTGAAAACCATTTGGAGAATTGGATTGACACCATGGAGAATTTGAAAGCAAGGTGATGTTGGTGGAATTTCAAAGAAAGCTCCAAACTCCAATCCATTATATACCATTGTACCAAGTCCAAAGGCTGAGGTAAATAAAAAGTGTTGAATAAAATAAATAAAATTGTCTATTGATAAAATTTTTATAAATTATATGTATACCAATAGCGCCAATTCTGAGGAAAAAACTTCCATGACTGTGATCATTTTGGGATGTTTTTCGTTTGCGTGAAACGCGTGTAGAAACGCCAGCTTCAACATCAGGTGTGTCCTAATAATGTGCATCAATTTATAAAATTGAAACAAAGTACTGAATAATATACAGTTTCATATACATATAAAAATGATGTAATTCTCATAACGCTTGGTATAATTCTATTCTAGATCACCAAGGACAATTGATCTATATTAAATCAATGCAATGGTACCAGTAGTTGTTCGTGACTCTCTCACAAAATAACCTAAATGTTTATATTTCATATAAACATACACTTTCCCACTTTTTCTCTCGCATATACTCACTTGAATTTATTTTTGGCACAACACATGCCCCCCCATAAAAGTATTATTACGTCACCGTGAATACTTGTATTATTAATGTTCAATTTTACAGAATTTTAATTTGCATTCTACCAAATATATTTTACTAAATAGAAAAATCAAATAAAAATAATTATTTCTCACCTGAAATTCCTTTTTATTTTTCGTATCTTTCTTATCTTTTTTATCCTTCTTATCTTTCTTCTTATCTTTCGATTCTTTGGGTTGCTTTGGTGGTCTAGGTGGTGGCGGTGGTGTATCAGCACCACGCGAACAACAAGCACTTTCTTGCAAAAGAAAACAGAAGACGTAAAGCAGGAAGAGAATACTCATGCCATACATGTACGTAAAGAAGCCCTCGAAGTAATATAACGGCAATTTATGAGTGACAACTTCGCTTATCACGTATGCAACACAGACCACCACAAGTAATTTTGCATAGATAAAACTCATGATGATGAAGAGAGATGTTCTGTAAAAATACAAAAAATAAATATTTCTTTTTAATATTTTATTATCAGACTTTAACTATTTATTATTAATTAAAATAAATATTAATATCATCCCAAGTATTATTAATAAAATTAATATATTTATATATTTTTATAAACACCCTTATTTCCTATTTTCACAAATATAATCTTTGATACATACTAAACATTAAAATAAAAATATAAATTTCTTATAAATCATAAACGATTTAATTTGATGTATAAACTTCGGATTTAATTACAAATAATTATATTTAATTGTGGATAATATCTAAATTAAATATCTTTGATTGATTTAATTAACAATCAAATATTTAAATATATTATTTCATCATTTATCGACTACTTTACCGCTTTCTTTCCATTAATTTGACGTTACTATTTCTTCTGGGCAATGTAATTGGCACACCATTGCCCTCATTATCCATAAACGGCACAATTTCTGTTTCCATTCTCGTCACGTTTATCATGACCAAGTAAATTCTTTTACACAGTCTTATTTCCAATATTAAATTATCATCAAACAATTTCACAATACACAAAAAACAATCATATTTTAATTTTATATCAAATCAATAAAGTTACATTAAATTTCTATGATTGTTTAATTTAATTCCTGATTTATAATAAAATAATGAAAACAACAGTTCAATAAACACGTCTGCTCTTTAACTGGCTACCATCCAGACTGAAGAGAACATCTCAATAGTTTCCCTGCATCCACCTTGTAAATTATTTTCTCTCATTCGTCGTCATAGTTGCGTTGCGGTTGTCGTCACAGTATAATGATCCAAGTGAATTTTTTCTCTCTATTTTTATTATTAAAATAATATACACAGAGAAGCTGGTATTATGATCTATAATGACATGATATTTCTCTATATTTATAAAAAGAAGAAGTGGTATCCGGTCGGCCTTCAAGTACACCTATTCATTCTCCTCTTGCATTTGGTTTGTGGGCGATTAATCAATAATTTTATTCAATATCCACACAGAGGTTTGTTTTCTTTTTTCTGTCATTTGATAAAGACACTGACGTTATTAATCCACATCTTTACCAACAACAAATATAAAATATTAATATTATATTCATATTTGTTCGTGTTTAAACTTTTGAAAGACTTTTTATTTTAAAGCTCAATGACCTAATATTATTATTCAACCTCACCATGATAATATAACCCTTCGATGAATAATTAGAGCGCATTTTACATATCTATCCACTTAATTCTTGTTCATTAATTTAAAAAAAGAAAAACAAAGTTCCATCAATTTGTTGAAACAGAAATGGAAAACAAATGAACTCTCTACATAAACATCAGTTTGAAACTTGAGTACAATTAAAGATGTTCTTAAGGGTACGTGAATGAAGCAAAAGAAAAAAAAAACGATAAAGGTTTTAGCAGGTCACACTAATTGCAACCATCAAACCCAGCACACTTTCATAATCATGAAGAATAGTATGCTAATATTGTCTGTATCATATCTAAAAATTTGTGATAAATTTGAGAGAAAAATTGTGATGGTTTATTTTTTCTCTGTCAAATCATTTGTATAGAATTTTTATCTATCACTGGAGATGGAGATGGAGAAAGAGAGAATGGTTGATGGGTATAAGTGGAAACAGTAGTGTATGGCACAGACTCCAAACGGACCAGGGCGTGCGCGTCTGGTCGATATCATCCAAGTACCTACTTTCAACTCTCTCTCATTCGATACGCAGTTTCTTCCCCCTGTCCTCACCCCGATCATCGCGCACTGATTGGATATTTTTTAATTAGGTATTATTTGATATTCAACAGACTAGTTGAAACAGTGTTGATGATCAATCATCAATGATATTTGTTTATTATATATCATCGTTTAAATTTCTACATTGAAAATGCAGATAATAATTTGAATTATATGTTTGAAACTTTTGATTATTTATTTATATTAAAAATCAATATATCGAATGGTTTTATATTATTTATTTAATTATTGATATGAATTTAACTGTCGTAAATACGACTGGTGAATTTCATTGAATAATTTACTTGGCAATGAGCATGTCTGTTGCATATTAGGAGAGAAATTTAAAAACTCGTTTTGCCTCCTGGTTTTATTTATTGGAATTTTTCAATTTTATCAATGGTTAAAAATTATTGAACCATAGTTTTCCACGTTCTTCTTAATTATAATATAAACAAATTATTATCCAAGACAAAACAATTCAAAAATATTCATTGTCTTTTCCATATAAATAAATATTAATTACTACACTTTTCCAATTACTCTTCAACTCTAACAATAAAATATATCTAAAATGTAATATTGAATTCCTGCAGTCCCAATATATTTTCATTTACTGCGCATTGTTCTCTATCCTATTTCCTTTGTTTCCCTCGTTAAACAAAAGTCAGAAAAATAATTTACAAAAAGTTTTACAATTTATTGACTACTACGAAAAGAGAAAAAAAAATTAATAAAAAAAAAAAAAGAGAGAATTGAAGAAGACTAGTATTTTATATTCATTCAATAATTTTTTTTTTTTCATCCTCAGACAAAGTGAAAGATGTCTTTCATCTACCACTAGCTGTATACAGAGGGTGAACAACCCTCTCGTCTCGTCAATTTGTTTTTTTGTTTATTTTTTTTTTCCATTTTTATCAACCTCCACACACGCATTCTTACATATATGTACATAGACGCGTAGAGTGTGCAGTGAAAGGCTTACTGTTTCGCGGGGGTTGAACGAACATTCTTCAGCTCCATCTCTTTGTTTGCAGCGTTGTTCTTTTCAGCGTTGTCCTGAGCATTGGGTGGCTGACCAACGCTACCACCCTGAGGATTTAAAGGACGACTAGATGGTAATGTCGCTGTATTATCATTCACTGCTGCTGCCTCCACTTCCACAGTCGCCACTTTACAATCACCCCCGCCCACCATTTTCAAGTCTTTCACTTGTATTTAAGAAAAATAAATGAATAAATAAATAAATAAATCAGATATATTTAATTTTTTGTCGGTAAATTATTTTGAAGATAAAAGTTATTTAATTTATAAAACAGCAGAGCGCGAGAAAAAATTTGTTATATCTGTGTATACAAATGTGTATGTATGTTTCTTTTTTTTTTTATTTCAAGGGGATGGGCGTCAGCCCCTATGTACGACCGCCATGTTGGTGAACCGAATAGAAGCAGAAGAAAGTGGTCCCACCCAATTTTTTTTTCTTTCCTTAATTCCAAACAATCAAAAGAATATTTTTATTATTTCTTCATGTTGATGTTGTAAAAATAATACTGCTAACAGTTATGTTTTATCAGTTGATTCAAAAGCAAAATCTAAAATGAATTAGAGTAGATAATAATACAAAATAAAATGTTGAGATAATTTTCGTAATTGAATTTAATATTTATTAATTTATTGATAATGTATAGAAAATTATTTTGTATTATAAGTTTGTAATTTAATATAAAGTTTCACAATGATCCGCGCACAAGTGATTGAAACTATATAGAGAATTATTAATAGGCGTGTTTATATGTGTATGAAGCTCTCTAGATCGCTATAAACATACGATGAAATCGTTAGATCTATAATGAACTTGGTCGAAGGAACAAATCGATTCTCAGGGCGGGCCACATCTTTTTCTCTTGCGCTCCGCTGAATATTATTTTTTATAACTTTTCTCTACCTTAATCAATAGATCCTAGATGAAAGTAGCAAATTAAAGAGGAAAATAATTAGTAAGATTATTAAATAAATAGAGAAGGGAAAAGAAACTTCCCTTTTTATATTTTTTTTTTTATACTGACAATCACTGTAAATATACTAAAACAAATTTTCCCTTTTTTCTCCTAAACTGATTCCCCAAAAAACTTGAAAAGGGATCACAAATAATACGTTTTAATTACACGATTTTTAATCGGGACAAGCCCGAAATAGACATGGAATCACGATCCACTGCCCCCAGCATCCCGGAGACTGAGGCTCTCGCCTGGATATCTCTCTTCCCGGGCAGCAACTTCTTGCGCCCGCGCACCAACAGTTTATCCCCTTTCACATCCATATAAATGTTGGAGCAAGCGCGAGATTTTTCTTTTTCTATATTAAATGAAAATTCATATACAATATTTCATTTAACAATATTTTACAATTTAAATACTTGATGCCTGTGTTTGAATTTGTTGATTTCTTAAACGAGAGCATTTGAAATTGCAATTCAAGGCATAGAAAGTATTTATAAATAGCGTCAGGATAATAAATATATAAAGAAATAAGTTGACGTTATGTGCGTTGTGTGTATTGAGTATATATATTGAGATTTAAAATCAACTGCCAGGAGGACATCCGACCCACTGACCCGCTCGATAAGCTACCGAGTAGGTTCACTGACCTTACCCTCGCACTAAATTTCATAAACCCGCGCTCGTCTCTCTTCTTGCGTCAGGTATGCGCGCAACATTTGGAGTCTGTGAAATTGCACGCCGGGCGTTTCCGTTCCAACTTCAATTGTTAATTCATAACAATTAAATACGACGTCTTTTAACTTCTTTCAATTCATCTTGGAGAATTTATCAATCTGGATGTTGCTGGTGGGGAAAAAAAAAATTTTTTTTTCATGAATAAGAAGTTTTTAATCCATCTTTGATTGCGAAAATCATATGTGAGATATTGTCTCTTAACGTATATATTTACAAGCGAGTATTGATTTTCCTGCAGAGAACGTTGAGAGGGAGCACGTTAGTGAAAGAGAGGTAATTGAACAGAGATAGAGGGAAAGAGGAAAGGAACTAGAGGGTGGTGATAATGATGATGATAGTAGTGCAGTGCTGCCGCGTTTCACCAGTTTCAGAACTAGAATGCTCCTATTTTTTTCTCATCGGTGTTCTATTTAATTTTCTTTTTTTTTTTTCATTATTATAAACCAGTCATTGAGACAGTATTCTGATTTAGGAGGCCGAAAAAAAAGCCTTTTTTTTTGAAGGATCTTTAGCCGACAGAAAAAAATAAGCAAGTCTTGCGAACTTTTGAGGTTGTTTTGTTGCATATTTCAACATTAAAAAGAAAATTTTTCAAGCAAAAAATATTCAAATGCAGCTAATTTATATGCACATTTGTGTAACACCTTGCAATTATAGTCTTCAATCGGTAGGAAAGATGAAGCTCATAATTTTCGTGTAAAACAGAAAAAGGAAAAAAAAAATTTTAATCTTCATGTATTTTTCTTCTATATGAACTAAGAAAAAATGTCCTTATTGTAAAGAACAAATCCATTTTTTGAGCCTTCTAAATCAGGATACTCGATGCCTTAATGCAAACAAAAATGTATAAACATTCATGTCTCGTTTAATTAATTAATCAATCCCTATTAAAAAAATTAAACAAAATATTATTTTAGATATTAACTAATTATATTCCAACTTGCGTTATCTTAATGTAAACAATAAAAAGGCACTTACTTGGCATTTTTCGGCATATTATGATGGCTATAACCAGAATGCGTTGGCGTGAGACATAACGGTGGATTCATTGAGCCTTGTGGCACCAAAGGTTGTCTTACATGAGCTGGTGATGTGTGTGAACCATAACCGTCCGAATTAAGCTAAAGATATAATTAATAAAAATATTAAAGTTTACAAAATTTTTCTCAACAACCTAAACTTCAATAATCAATTGCAAAAATATTTCTTTATTCTTTCAGTTATTGCTGTATGTATCCAGTATAATATAATAAAAATGATGTATTTATTGATTTGTAATTTACAATTAAAAATAAATTATAATGAATGAATTTTGAGGAAAAAATAATTTATATTGTTTTTTTATAATTGTGCACGTGAAGTGTAATGGATGTGCATCTACTTTACCTCATGATCATTTACCTTGACGACCGTACCAATTAACGAATCAGGTGGCATTTCAGGTGGATCTGGAATAATACCGGGATTTGTGTGCGCTGGATATTCATTATGAATATTTGCCTCCTTTACTGGAGTACCACCATCTAAACGGTCCATGTCTAGGCTGTCGGTTGGAGTTGGTTGCGACAGCAGACGCTCCTTCATCTCGTGAAGATAGGGACAACGTTGCATCTCCTCGAGATCAATGTGGCCCCGATTATCTGTTAAATTTTCAAATTTAACTTGTTAATTTACACATAAATTTTTTCTACTTATAAATCCATTAAATTATTCATTGTTAAGTTAATTATTAATTCATATTTTATATAGATGTATGAATATATTTTAATTAATTTTGATGTCGATATTTTAAATTAAATTACTTTGAGACAATGAATTAAATTATCTTTATTTCATGCTCCACAAGTCTCTCATTGCGGTCTAATTATTATGTCAAGTCATAACTTGTGTTCCTAACTTGTAACTTTTCACTAAGACGATTTAATACGTGCAATATACTGAAGGTTAATTTGTATCAACCTTCTCTTGATTTTCGTATTAATAATTTATAATTAATTATATAAAACTTGACGGAAACTAATATATTAACGAAATTAAAATAGAGAATATAATTATAAACAAATGTTATTAATACCACGTAAAATGTATTTAAAAAATACATATGTAATTTTGAATATTCAAAGAAATAAAAAATTTTTATCAAAATTTCCAATACGTAAAATTCAATTTAAATATAAATTAAAACTTTTTATATCACTTTGCAATGTGGCAGATTTTAAATTATAGTTTTTTACGTGGAAATTAAATAATAATTGTAAAATTTATAGCATCAGATAAATTTTGATGACACTTTTAGACCACTATTGATGCATAAAAGATTAATTGCTGAATATGTGTGTGCTCCAAAAGTCTCAAGATTTTTTCCGATGAATTAATCTACCTAGTGCACTTCAATGGTAATATCTCTGAATATATTGTTCAGTAAATGAGACTTTTTGTTTGTTGGTTGAGGACGTAATGCAAACTAGATTCATAACTTTGTCCACTGTGTATTCTTCGTTCTTTTACCACTGCACATACATATGTACGTTAGCACAGTTATATATTTAGCTCTTCTATGAGATCAGACTCAATAATATATGAACAAACTAGTGCCACAATTTATTCACACCTTTTTATTATAATAATTCACCAAAAAAGACACCAATCAATTATAATAATGTCGTGAGCATTTGTTTATTTCTTTATCAACATCTGAAATAATTAAAAATATTTAAATCAAAAAAAACATGATGAATTAAAAGGTATATATTTTTTTTTCTATTTACTACATAAAATTTTCATAGCATTTTCCAATTTTTATATTAATTGATTAGTTTATTATTGTATTCAGTATTTGTTTTTTTAATTGTTTCTTATTTAATTCATGTTATACAAATAACAAGTAATTTTATATTGAAACTCGTTAAAGTATAAAGAGAACTAGGCCATGAGAGTGATTGATGCCAAGAAATGGTTTATATTATCCACAACAATATCTTAAATCTCAAGTCTCAACTTCGAGGTTAAAAATAATATTATTAACAATATATTATAAACAATAAAGACATGATAATGAAAATAATTTTCATTAATTAAATTACACCTACTTAATTATTTTTATTATCCTACTCTTTCACAATTGAATCAAAAACATTTTTCACTCCATATATTTCTTCATTTTTCTTCAATCAACAACAAATTACCTAAATACATATACTACATATGTATGCATTAAATAACTGATAAGCCGCACCCTTATCATTTCAGTTGCACAATTGACCATGAAAATAACATTTTTAACAACATCGAGAATGATAAAAATCTCGGATAAATTTTATTCACATCTGCTCGAGATTAAATGAGGTTATGTCAGGTCACACACTTGTCAGGAATATACTCTGGATACCGGGGTTTTCTTCAAAATTGCGCAACATGTATACAGACACAAATGAATTAATTTATATACATGTATGAAAACTTGCGCGCGAATTCTCTACATACACGTTAAAATAAAAAGCATAATCCGAGCGACACTAGCGCCATAAGGCGTCACAACAAACGGAAGCGGAAGTTCAGCGATGGTGGCGTCGACACTGGTGATGATGCTCTTATTTGTTTCTCTTCGCTATTATACACTAGAGAATACACGAAGGGTTGTAAAATCGATGGCGCCGGGGACGCCAGAGACCGCGGAAACGTTCAACATAGTAAAAATGTATATATATATGTATATATATATTTTTTTTGTATTAACCAAACTAGACTGCGTGGCGACCACCTGTGAACGCGTCTCAACAATTTGTTATTATTAAATGGACGTCGTTTACATAAATATTATTTTTGTAAATATGTACACATTTACATTGTATAAATTATTTTTTTTTCTTTGGAATAATTATTTGAACTGTATATTAATATGAATATCCAATCAAAATGGACGGTCAGGTAAATTGAAAAATAAATAAAATATTTATATATATAATAATCGTATAAATTAAATTTTTTTTAATAAATGCTTTGAAAATCTATAAATAACTCACCTCCATTGTTTATGGATATTATATAATAAATATTAAATACACCATTGATTTATATAAAGTCAATGAACTATAAAAAGTTGAAAATAATAGGTAACATAACCTACAAATGAGCAAATATCAGTGCACTTTAAAATGTCGCGTGTTATATAAATACAATCAACTAGCCGCGTTTCATTTATTTATAATAAATAGAAAAATAAAAATATATTCTTATGTATTACACTTTCTATGTACACATAAATAAATTATATAATACTTTAATCACAAAAATAATTATCACTATTATATATTTTCACAGGTGTTTGATAAAAATATATTTTCACTTCCATTTGAGGTTATGTCTTTGAGAGGAAAGATGATTTTAATATACAAATACAGAGAGTGCAATGTTAATCGAACGAAATCGCGTTGCCAACAAAAAAGCTCATGAGCGTCTCTTCGTTCATATATATGAAACAGGGACGCGTTTACATCCCCTCTACTTTATATTTAACCGACTCGCGTCGTTTCATCCCCTCTGGTCAAAATCCACCCTCTTCATCACCTATCAACATCTCCATACCATGCCTCTGGATGGATTCAATGCCAGGGGCTGCGGGAACGTTGCCCAAACTTTTCACCACTGAATTCACCAACGTTGTCATGGTTTAACAATCCTTTGTGCTTTATTCAGATCTCACTGTTATTCTCAGTCACAAAAAGATATAATATTGACAAGTATCTTTTATATACGAATATTCAAATATAAATACATACACTCATATTATATGTATATAAAGAAAACTGAATATGTATATAAAACCAGACAGCAATTAATCTAAAATGAAAGCTCAAATTCTTTTTGTCTTTCAATATTTACCTACTTCAATATTATTCTTATATGTAGATATTTATAATATTTATTCAAATAATTGAGTTAAACTTGAACAAAAATTAATTCAATTAAACAATTCATTTTTTCTTCTTTTCACATTTTATAAAATCATTATTACAAATATAAATAAATTAATAGTCTTTTCAATATAAATCAAAGAATATTTATCACTTAAAATAAATAAAAATAAATATCGACATTTTTTTTTTATATAATTCATCTTTTTAAATTAATAAACATGTGAAATAGAACAAAGAATATTTATATTCGCAAATCGATCGACTTCACATGGTAAATTCGCGCCATACATGCACATATATACATCTATATACACATATGTACAAGCAAGAATTTTTATATAAACATATAAAATACATATTTGCACTTTTATATACATAAATTGTATGCTTAAAGTGCATTTACCCTTAATGCCCACTCGCACATTAATTCCAGATATGTGCACATGAATATATGTACATATATGCATTTATTTATTTATATACATGTGTATATATACATGATGGTACAAGAAGATGATATATATAGAGATTTGTATGGGGTTGTACGCGTCGATGAAGAATATTGTTGAGGGTGACCACGAGCCAAGCCAATAATCTTTCAAAATTGGCCACGCATTTTATTTTTTCCTCAAAAAAAAAAATCATTTTAAATTCACTACTTCCATATTTACATATATCACACACAAATAAATATCTAAATTAATATTTTACCATCATTATAATACAATTCTTGCTTGTGTAAATAAAATTTTCATGCTCTTCAAAAATTAAATATAAGAAAATAAAATTTATTTTATTTGATATTAATATTAATTCAAAAACTCACCTAATTGCTAAACACTGTCAATCGATCCTATATGACAACGAACAATTATTGGTTTTTCGTCAGCCATTGACACTATGTAATTATTTATTTATATAAATAATTTGGATATGTATAAAACAATTGTACTCTTGATGCTTTTATTATTTTTCCAACCTCGTGCTCTTCTTGCTTGACTTACACTCCCCTCATTTCTCTATATAAATACATTTACATATACATATACTTATGTATATATAATATATATACATAAATGTTGATTATAACCGGAAGTGTAATTTTTTTTTAGTAATTTTTTCACCCACGCAAGTTGCTTTAATGTAGAAATATTATTAATAAAAATGATGAATTTTAAACACAATATGATTGTCTCAATTTAATGTTTATTTTACAATGATAAATGGATAAAAATAATAATTTGTATCAGCTACAAGCTTGATACAGATGAGACAATAAACCTCTCCGGTTGTTCAGCGTGCGTACAACTCCTTTGAACGACCGATGTAAACAAAATTAGTCAGAGCATGCGCAACCTCGAGACAAAAAAAAAATACACGGTCAGAAGTCCTAGTACGTGTCACCCAGAGTTCACCACTGCGTTTTCATCCTAGCGATCCATCCATTTGCAATCTTTTACTATACATATTGCCCCACTACTTGTATATGCTACAATCCCCTATTTTAATTCATGGTAGTTGTATAATGGTAGCCATGAGGGTTGCTAGAGAGGCCACACCACCCCCATGCGATGGAAAAGACTGGATCAATACCAACGACATGATTTTCCCCCTTGGATTGTATATAGAATAAATTTTCCTTGCTTTTATATTCTCCTCAACTTTCATTCACATTTGTCATCGTAATGTTTTTTTGTTTTATTAAATGACAAATAAAAGCGCAGCTGCATCATCATTTTTTGTTATAATTTATCTAAACTTTTCAATTTTTAAATTTTACATTCATTTTATTAATATTTTTTGAGCGTTGAATTTATTTTTTTCTTTTGTATAATTATTAATATCATAAAGAAACCTAATTATTGATGTATAAGTATTGTAATTGTTTACTTAATTGTTAGTTTATATTTTTATATTGTAATTGAAACACAAATTAATATTGAATTGTAAGAAAAAGAAATTATATTTTTATTTTATAAATTAAATTAATTTTTCCTCTTTTGATGCAGCTGATTATTTTGTTTGTAACAATTAATTGTTACAAATTATGTAAATCTCCTGAAATATAAAAATAAATTACATTTAAACAATATTTATACTATGATTTATAATACTGAATTATATTTCATTTTCCAATTAAATTAATCGTATAATTGAAAAAAAAAAAAATTTTTAATTGTAATTTTTATAATATTTTTTCCCTAAATATGATTATTAGAGATACAACTATTTTCATATAATATATTTATATATATTTATATGTATAAAAAAATTTAATAATTATATTGCGGACGATTGTAATACATTTTACAAGGTATAAACAAATACAAAGGTTACAAATAGTATAAATATTATATATGTAGAAACTAGATCTAATATGAACAATAAGAATATTACAATATTTTATTAATATTAATTTTAAGCCTTTATAATTAGTAGTTTATTCATTTAATTAATTATTTTTATCTTCTCTGAAAAAGAAGCAAAGGCATGATATTGTTAAAGGAAGAAAAATTTAAAAAAATTTATATTTTAATTTATAGACTTCAGTTGAGATGTATTTATGTTTAATTAAAATTTTCCACGATGCAACAATAAAAGCTAAAATATTTTGACAATAAAATATATGACGTGGTAAGTTGTATAAAAAAATTTCATTTTCTTTTTCAATTAATCATGACGAGAGTCTTATAATGCAGTGGACAATATATATCTATAATTATAGTTCTCAACGTTTTGTGCGTATTCCAATATCGCGTTATAATTCCAATAAATATTAAAAATGCAATAATAAATATCTATATATAAATATTAACATATGTTTGCATATGTATACAATATATTTATTAATAATAGTATGTTATTTATAATGCATATGTCTCTATTTATGTTAATAAATTTAGTTTATATTCGTACATGACAAAGAAAAAAAACACTTTACACATCAAACTACTATAAAAACTTAGAATTTTATAATTAATTTTTGGCAATATGAATTATTTACAAATCATTCATGTAAATTTTATTAACATGAATTAATTTTACACGTTCAGTCACATAAAATATTACCATTACTATGAATGTACATTATTAAAAATTCATAGTATTTGTTTAATTAATTGCAATAATTTTACTCAGTCGGATAAATAAATTTGCTCATAAAATGATTTATTCAGTCTCGAATGACATTGTTGTTCCCCATAATTAATTATTGATGTGATATGAATCGTCTAGATATTAATAATTCAATCCCTGTATCTCCATTATGTTTATTCAATAATTTGACGCCACATCATATTATTGATAAGAATATTTATCTCATAATTTTGACATATTTTTTACGAAATTGAATTTACAAAAATATACAAATTACGATTCTCAAAAGTTTGCACATTATTTGTATTGTAAAAGACATGATTGTTCCAAATACGATAAAAAATACTGAATAAATTTACAATTTATATTTTATTACTATTTTTTCATTTCTTTTTTTATTATCATATCAAAAAAAAAATTTCATTTAATTTATATTGGGAAGCAGATTAATGAGCTTAATAAATCACTTCACTATCACACGTGTTAACTGGCTATAGCTATTTTTTTTTTATCTTCAACGAACAAAAATTGCTCTTGATATAACAAGTTTGTTGTATACTATGCAGAGACTGGTTGACAGAGAAGACGAGATGAATAATAAATAAAAAAGAGTGAAACGACAAGAGCATTGCTTCTGTGAAAGATAACGTATATGTATAGATATATAAACATATATAATTATATATGTATATATTCGTATGTATTATCAATTGGCCTTAACTGATGGAATAGTTTTATATACGGACGACATCGTTTGTGTTTCGAATTATCAACTATATACGAACGGAAATCCTTAATATCAAACGTATTCTCGCTTATACGTTTCATATTTCATAATACGATTTTTCAGCGATAAAATTTTAATTTATATATTAATAATAAAATTAATTATCTTAAAATATTTGACACATGATAAAGCATATTGCGTTATTGCAGTTATAAAATACAACTGAGAGCTCACATAATTTCATCACATAAAATACTATAAGTGCAGATAATAATTGCTACCTGAGTTATAAAATATTTCGTTTCTGATTTTTTGCCAATTTTTTTATTATTCTTTTTGTATTGTTAATCATATCACATAAAATAAGTCGGGTCATTCTCACTAATTACATCAAGTCTTGGAATATTTCTATGACGTTGACACGCGCTCAAGCACCTACGTTTTGTCCCCTTTGACCGTTTACGTCACATATATGTGGGTTTAACTTTGTACGCTTTTTTCCATACTTCACAGAGACACACTGTACTGTGAAATCTATAAAATATTGCTAATGGCATTGATACATGTGTTATTATAGTCCATGCCCATAAGCCATAAAAATGTAATTGAACCGGATGTGATTCAGCGCGTGATTTTTCCAATGTATTAATAGCCCACATTGCTAAATTTGTTACTAATAAAAATGTAACAATTTCACGTCCAGGCTTTCGTCGTATTTGCTCGGGCGTTAATACTGATCGTCGTGATGAATCCAAAATAAATATTGTTTGACATGTTGTTTGAACAACGCTAGCTAATGCCGTAACTAATACTAATATAGTGTGTCGTTCTAATGTAAAATGACCACCAATAATTGTAAATGTTGAATATATAAACATTCCAGTTTGTGCTGCAACAAGAAGAATATTATCCAATTCTAAATTTCTACTTCCATCGTATCGTAATTTTCTCATCTGTATCATTCCGATAAGAGTTGCTATGGTTGACATTCCATAGAGTGTTAATTCACAAATATTTACTTCTGTTACAGCAAAACTTACTAATTCAGGACGAGATACAAGAACAAAAAATATAATGAGAGAAATTATTGTCAGAACGAGAATAAGAATACCGACAAAAAGACCCTTGTGTGCGCGTGCACAATCAACGCTGTAGTGATGTGGTGATCTCCTATTTGAGGCAATAAAAAAAATGTAATAAGTATTAATTTATCAGTTTCAATAATGTACACTTTATAAATATATTTTTTTTTATTATCGAAATTAAATTACCTGTAAGCGTGAGCATGATGTCGAGTATCATATGAGGCAACTTGTTTTGTCATCTCTTGACTTTTTGATATATTTTTCCACATTACATAAAGTATCGCTGCACAAATTAAACTGTATTCTATTGTGCAGGGAAATAAAAATGGACTTGCATCTTGAACTAAAGAGCCAATTATATTTGTCCGTCGACATTCAAACATATGATGAGGTCCTTTAAGTCCCCTCGGTAATCTCACATGCTCTCCATGATGACTATGAGTGTGTCCACCAAGATGAATCCCCAGTTTTCCTCCTAAAATATCAAAAAAAAAAAATCAAGAAATATTCAACATAACCTAAAAATATTTATAAATTAATTTTATACTCTAAAATTAGCATGAAAATCTTATATAAATCGTTACTTTAGCTTGATTTATTTCTGATACACTTAAAAATTTATTATTGATGCCATCGTAATTATTACAAGTAAATTTATTTAAATAAATTTATCAAATTGATATTATTTACCAAGTCGATGAGAAATTCTTAATGAATTATTTTCTGGATTGTAAAATGTAAGGATTTCATGCTTAGTCTCCTGCACGAGTACGTTTAGCCACACGGATAAATTAGTGCCAATCATGTGCATGAGCCCAAAGCGTGCAAGAACACGATGGGATGAAATCTGCATTTGCTAAAAGTAAATGCACTTGTTGATTATATGTGATTGTATTACAATTGTAAAGGCTTTGTCTTAACGCTTCATTGGTGTTTACGACAGTCAACGAGTCGTATAATTGTTTGAAAATACATCTCCAAGCTTAATTGCAATCAATAGATTTTTTTTTCCTTTTCATTTTATTTTATGTATATACTCACTTGATTATTCAAGAAGATAAAATACATTTGAATGAAAATGAATGCCATTCTCGTAGCTGGTGTAAGCGCCAGCATAATATTATGACATTTAGTATTTTGTTCAAGCTCAAAATATTGACCGAATTCCAAGCCAGAATAAATCATTGAGCCAATACCAAAAGCAACTGCTCCCATTCTTAAATAAAAACTTCCGTAATGCTGTCCATGTTTCATTTCAGTTGATACATGAGAGCATCCATTATCGGGTGAATCGCTGTCCCCTCCGGCACCACTTGAGGAACCACTCGAATCCAAATCACTAATGTCCTTCGTTTCATTTTCTTTATCATTGAGATAATATAAACGGAAAAGAAAAAAAAGAAACAAATAAATTTATTATCTTCATTATAAATGTTGACTTGTATCATTGATATTAATAACTAAATAAATAATATTATTACTTTGTTTTGGTTTACCGTTCTTCAACATCATTGCGTACATACACAAGAGAAAGATCATACTGCCAAAGTAGAGATAGAGATAAAATGCCTCGTAAAATGATGGAGGAATGTAAGATGATATAACTTCAGCCATTGGAAATGCAATGCCCATTACCACTATTAATTTTCCATATAGAGCACTTAATGTCGTTGCCAATGCGTATCTACAAATTAAAGTAAAGAGACTTTTAAAAAATAATATCTTTACATTTTTGTTTAAATTTAAGTCTTTGATATTAAACAAAAACAAAAGCAAAAATAAATAAATACTGAAAGATTTTTTGTTTTATAATATTGTCCAATACAATGACTAGATAAATCATAACGTGATATTTTTTTCAATTATGAACAACGACATTGTGGTCCATACACGTTGACACGGTATTTGATAATCTAAAGTACCTCTAATTGTGACATGAACAAGGGATTTAATATCTAGAGGAATTAAATTAGTAGTTGGATCACGTGTAAGTAACATGACACTACGTTACATTAATTATAGTTCAAATCGCCCCTAATAATATCTATTATATTCCTAACAGAAAAAGAAAATTTATAAATTATATCCAACTGCAATCATATTTATATTTACTTTGGAAATTGTTGTATAGAAAAATTCCAATAGAAATTGATTGAAAAATTTTTTAAATTCCAGACTTACGCTCCTAAATGTTTAACATCATTTTCATCAGTGACCTCAACGAAGGTCGATGTTGGATAGCAAACAGCAGCAATTGGTCGCGGTGGACATTGTAATGTCAATGCAAATTGTCCAACTGGTCGATGTGTATGATTTGGTGAATTGCTACTATTTCTTGAAAGCGTTTCTGGCGAGACAATAACTGCTGATGGTGATGCTGGCGATGGTAAAGCCGCTGGTATACCAGGCCAACTAAATAAATAATAATAAAAATTAATAAATAAAAAATGATGAATTGATAATAATTTAGGTTTTTTTTTTCAGCAGTAAAATATGCTGAATACATTCATAAATATTAACGAGAGCTTCAAATATCACATAGGGAACTTATGGAGGTAGGTATAAAATTGGAGGGATAGTGAAGATGAACAAAGATCCATCGTCTCAGACATGAGCTCGTTGAAATAATCACGTTGTAAAACAACGAAGTAAATTCTCTACAAGCACACACACACACCATCCAATCCAGATGATGGTTCACTAGGATACTGCAGTAGTTGATGAATCGAGTGTAAGGGTGCAATGTAGAGAGAGAGAGAGAGATGAAGAGAAACGTATGAGATTCAGTTGCTGAAGTGGTGCTTGTTGCATTCATTGTACAAAAAAAAAAAAAAAGGGTCGTGTGTTGAAGTAATTTTTTTTTCTTGCATTGTTTCCTCCTTTCGTGTATCACCCTCCAACCCTCCAGATTAACTTTATTCCTGTTTCATTGCCGCCATTGTCATCATCTTCTACTTCAATGCATTTTTCATTTTAAAGTCATTCTCTTGCTTAATTTTCCTCATAATTTCGCGCTACATTTCAAATTTTAATAAGTTATTAATTTTTCATGGCTTCAATGAATAGAAATATATGGGTTTTTTTTTGTTGCTGTGCTTTTGTCAAACTGATATGGAATGGAAAAAAGTTGTCATACCTTTGTGATGTTTCTTTGATTAACATTTTTGTTTTCTATGTGATATTTGTTTCTTTTCAAAAATTTTCTTCAATTGACAAAATAACAAATGGCACAGAATCACAAGCGAGCCATGGACCACTCCATCACAGTCAGACACCACATCGTAGACTGACATTATTATACATTGACTAAGTATCTCTATCTCCATCTCACAGTTACGTTCATTTTTTTCCATTTTAAAATTGACGCATGTAGGGTGCTCAACCTGTTATCAATTTAATACCCTCTTATTTAAATATTTATAAAAGATGTCGGGCTTTACTCGCATATGAACTTCAATCATATCTATGCAAGTCTGAGCAAAACAAATGATTTTATTTGTATATTCTTTATGCATTTATTCACAGTCAATCAATGATATTCGAATCATTTTGCTCTGAATTTTTGTTCAAATAAATAACTGTAGAAAAAGAGCAAGTATTCAATTTAAATAGATTTATATACTTCTGTCTAAGATATATATTTTTTATTACAACAATGCGAGTTTTATATGTATATTAAAGTCGTTAAATTGAATTCTTGTTATTCCAATCCTCAAATGTGTCCGCCATTTTGCCATAACTTATCTTGTACTTAAAAATCTCGCTATGAATTAGAGATAAGTGTGCACTTAAAAAAAATATCAATCTTCAAACTCGATACATCTAACGGAAAATATTGATACACTGCAAAGATCAAATTAAATATTATCTTTTCTTTCACAAATTGAATTTATTCATTCAATTTGATATTTTTAGTTATGATATATATTGATGTGAATTAATTTATCGATATTTTTTAATCTATTGTACATTCCTACAATATATGTTTTTATCTATGTGTATGCAATAATTATGAGAGCTATGGTGTGAATAATGAAATTTCATGTGAATGATTACCGCAACCGATGAATTGGTATAATAGTATCGTCGTTCATTTATTGGGCGGAAGGTAGCGCAATGATTTCCGGAGAAAGCAGTAGGAGAATGAGGAGAAAGGAAGAAGAGGAGATGAAAATATTTCTTTCATAACCTCTTTTGCAACATTGTATTAAATAAGTGTATTTAAATAGATTATCTTCGCGAATCGTAATCCAAAATACGTATACATGTATACAGTTAGGTTATGTTGGATAGAAGAAATTTACTCTATCAAATAAATTCTAATAATAAAACATTGTTGAAAAATCTATAGTTTCAATTATTTAAAGCTGAGAAATGGCGGCCATTTAGTGAGATTTTGTTAACGGTAAAATAAAGGTATAATATAAAAGACAAGAAAAAAACAATTTTATATTTAACTATGTAGATGTAGTTATGTGATGAATCATGAAAAAGTATATTACTCTTTTCTATAAAAAAAAAAAAAATATATTAAAAATTGTAAGTATTCCTTAAACTCTTCTTTGGTAAGACAGTGCTAAGTTTCATCTTTTCTACTGATCTTTTCTATCAATTATATAAATTTCTCAGTATATTATATACAAAAATTTGAAGAACAACAGAAATTATATGAAGCAAATATAGAAATTTACTTACTCATTATTTTTTTTTGTTTTTTTGATATCATTGGAGATTGTTGAGAAGTCAAAAGTATCTTTGAGTAAGATGCCATGATTGTTTGGACCTGGTGTTGCTGCTGCTCCAGCTGCTTCATCTTCCTCCTCTTCTTCTTCACGTAATTCTTCAGAAGCTTCCTCAGGTATTGTCGTACAAATATCATCAATTGGTGGAAATCCATCTTCCATAATATCACCATTATCATTCAAGTGATTTTCATCTAAATTATTGTCCGCAGGTCTTGCTACTTCTTCAATATCCGAATCAATGCCCTTAATACAACAAAGTAACAAATACTTTTGTTATAAAGAATACATTGAGATAATAAACAAATAATATTTGAAGGGAACATTTTGAAAATAGTAAATAGAAAAGCAAAATACCTGAGCAAAGTCCATATAAAATGAATCTCGTGAATCAGAACTTCCACGACGAAGTCGTAAGCTAAGGTCGGGTGAACTCTCTCCCATTTCGGTTGAATCTTTTTTTTTTTTTTCCCTCTATCTTCTATCGTACACTCACTCTTTTTTCCTTTCGCCTCAAGCTCCACGTTATCAAGTCCTTTGTCTTCACCTTTGCCCCCTTTTTCCCTCCCTGTTCACCGGTCGCTCGCAAGGCGTTCACGGAATTCTAAAGAGTACATATCCCCCCGAGGAGTCCGTTGACTGTACAAAATATAAAATGTATTTTTAACGACAAGTCATCGTGCACAAAAATTATTTATCTTGTATCATACAAATAAACAAGAGTTTGGAATAATAAAATAATGTTGGTAATAAAATGGAATAATATAATGTTGGTAATAAAATAATGGAATAATAAAATAAACAAATAATTAAGATGTATGCTATTGAACTCCATAATAATTAATTTAGAAACATGAAATATATTTTTTATACTCATCAACCAATTTTAGAATTCAAAATTATAGCAAAAAATTATATAATTCACTAATCAATGATTTTATATAATTATTATAATTATATTAGTATTAATTTAATTATATCCATACCACTGTATTTTTTAATTTGCAGATTGTTTCACTATTTTCTTCTTGCCGATGACACTCTCTCGATGAACACTGTAATGATGATTTTATACTCCACGTCTCCAAATTACAGGTAAATTGATTCATCGAATATTTTTTCCAAGTGATATCAACGATGCAATAGTCAGACGGCATTAATTGTGTCATTGGCATCAATATTTTTTTAGAATTTAATTGACAACAATTTTAACGATCAATATGAAAGCATTCATAATTTATCATTTTTTTTCTTCTGTTTACGGTAATACATTCTATTTTTCTTTTTTTCGCTATTTTCTAACCTTTCTGTATATAATAATCTTGTTCTTTTTTAACGACATCCATCCCCAATCACGTGAATATAAAATATCTGTATGCAATAAATCACTGTCAATAACGATACTTATTCTTTTCCCTACAAAAAAAAAATATATACACTTCTCAATTTGTTATAACAACAATTTTATCTAATCCACATATAAATCGCAATATTATATTTAAATCATTTAGACACAACAATTACAAATTAATTATATGAATTGTCATTGATATATCAACATTATTGAAGGTGTCACATCAATATAATATTCCATATAAATTATTAATAAAAAAAAGAATAAAGAAAACATGCTTCAAAATTTTTGTCAACAAATAAAAATTATTCAAATGCAATTTATATAAATACATAAAATAAAAATCATTATCCCAAATAAAAATATTAAATTAAAATAATATTCTAACACACTCACCAATTTATAATTACTTTTATACAACTCATCATTGATAAATAAACAAAATATTATTTAATTTAGATGGGCGCGTCGTCTAAACATCCTCCAGTGTTGCTTGACTATCATAAGAGAACCAAAGAAATGCTAGACACACACAGACATTCACACAGTATGAAATGATGCAGGGCGACGCACAACGCAACTAGCTACCCCTCGTGTCTTACACTTCCACCCCCTTATGATTCAATGGTAGTAAAAGTAGCGTAGGAATATACATATGTATACAATTGTATGCATCCCACTCATGTATGAACGTGACTAAAAAAAATGAAGGGGCGCACCACCCTAGTTTCCAATTGACCGGCGAATTCTCTAGATCTTTACACGGAATGTCAACAAATTTTTCTTTTTATTTTCACAGTCTTATCTTTATCTCATCATTCAATACTTCCTATTTATTCATTTATTTATTATATTATTCTTTTTTATTATTGTTTACTGCTATTATTCTTGCGGTCAAACGGGTGTTATACTTGTTGAATTTGATAAAAGGGCAAGCAATTGAGGGTGGGAAAGTATAAAAGAGAAAAGAGGGAGGGGGATATATGAATTTTACTCTCCTTTATGTGTCCTCCACGCCCGACTTTCACCAGCCAAGCAGCTTGCACGATCAATTGTACGGCGAGATACTGAAGTTTTGCACCCCCGGTGGGCGCGCCACGCGTGTCATCGACATCCCGAGAGCTGCGAGGCTGGAATGACCCGGGCGTCTCGACGCCAGCGCAGTTATATTTATCTGCGAGTGAATTCAACGAGAGTGAAGAGAGGGAGAATATTCATTGGGCAGATGAATATATTTTTCAGGGGCGCACAGAAAAATATTAGTTACCAGGATTTTGTTAATGAAGAAAAAATATATGTGAATATATTTTTTTAAATAAAATTTGTTTGGTAAAATAACGTTTAATGATGGTATAATTAAAAATATACATATACATAACTCATTATGATAAAATATTGTCTCAATTTTATATTGATAGCAGATAAATGTGAATTATTTTGCTGATGAATTTGAGAAATTTATTTGAAAAAGAAAATAATTAATTTATGTTGATTTCGTTTTTCTATTGCAATATTTCCTTTATCTGTGGCTTTCTATTGTCATTATTTTTATGCAATAACATTTAGATATACAATATATACAATGAAACTGTTGGAATATGTGTAGACGAATATATTAGCAAACTGTTATTAATTTTGAATGCATCGTCTATTATTTAAAATTTATGATCGTTAATTTCCAACGCATTTTTGCCATGCCAAACCACCGCAACACATTGATACGATGAAGTATACAACGACAATAATAACTACACCAACAATTGCGTAGATTTTTATATTTTTCCAAAAAAGTGATCTTGCCAAATTTCTGCTTGTCTTTCTGAATGTCACAGACTGAAATAATAAATTATAAGCACTTGATCAGTTTTTATATGAAGCTTTATCAAAGTAATATTGATAAAATAATTGTAATACTTACATTAGCACTCAAATTCTCAGTTTTATTTACGAGAAGTTCCAATCGTTCACCTCTCATAGCAATATTATCAATATTTCTCACCATAATGTCTTTCAATTCATCTAATTCACCGTGCACTCTTGACAGTGTATCAATGTCCTTTGATTCACTGTAGTGTTTCTATAAATTATAAATTATCACATAATTATTGTTTCATTTTGTATTTGTATATTAAAATGAATATGATATTTTAAATTTATTTAACTATTGACATTGAATTTTGTTATCAGGTTAGAAGAATTTTATTAAATTATAAACTTAACGAGGTAGACGATGATTAATGTTTCAATTTGGAATAGATAAAGATTAAAAAATATACATATTTAATATATTTATATTTTTTGAGTTTAAATATGTTTACGTTAATATTTGTGCTCACATTTTTCTGAAGCAAAATTCAATTCAACACACGAATTCTTTTTGAAATACAAATAAAAATTTTCTTATAACCATGTAATTATCATTATTATTCTTCTTAATAATAACATTACCATTTCATTTGCGAGTACACGAGAAAATTCTGTATTCATAGCATAAGCCAAAGCACTTTGAGCACCTGGCCCATATGTTGCTTGAAATCTTCTTTTAATTTCATTGAGATAAAGGAATGCTCGTGATCTTTGAAAGTTCTATAAAACAAAATATTTTTTTTTTATAATTATAATGAATATTTTTATGAATAAAATAAATATAAATTTATCTTACATCATCGGTAATGCACATGTAAATGATTCTGTCCTCACAAATATAATGGAAAAGATATGGACCCTGTGAATAAGTTAATTTATCATTTTGTGGTGGTATTTTCAGAAGAATTTTTTCTGTAACTTCTTCAACATTTCCTGCACACGCTGCATATTTAGCCAATACTGTTGGTCCACGTGCAACAACGCTATATAATAATGGCATTTTGATATCTGCAAAATATAAAAATAAAAAAACAATGAATGTTCACTGTGATAAAACATAACCTCTACGGACTTCAACCATCCATTGTATCATTAATTGATTACCAAATGGCTGCGACGCACAATACTTTGAACTAATTTTATAAATAATTCAATATATGGATTATAATTATTCAATAGAATCATTCGTTATGGAAAAATAAGGTTAAACAATGAATGAATAATAATTCATACATGACTCACCAGACAATTAACTACAATGTAATCGCACACTTTTTTTTGTCAAACTTCAATTGATTATTGTTGTAGATTAATTTTTACAATAAAACATTAAACGAAATGTCCTGTTTAATAATCACATTGAGCACCAGGTTGAATGGTTGTTATAAATTATATCAATTGATGAAATATTTATAAACGATGAACACGACAAAATTTTATCAGATTGTTTTTGCAGTATTTGTGGAGGAACGAGATACAAAACAGTCCACAAGATACGCTGTAGAAGTGTACTTGTATTCTGTAATACAGTCAGTATGTACTCAGTACATAGTACATAAATATTTATATAGTTATATGCATTGCGTTGTGTGTTTTTCTTGCACTAGGAACTTCTAGTAACAAGTACAAATGTTTTCCCCACAGTGGCGCCGCCATGTATAAATTTTTGTATTACATATTCACTTGTCGGTTTTTATCACTTTCTTCTTTATCATTACAAAATAAACAATTAATATTCAAATATTTGAATATAAAAATTCCACTAATATATATATAGTTTATTGTCTTATCGGAAATGATAAATTCAACTCTTGAATAATAGTGTTACAACTAAAAATTGTCATTTTCGCGCCCTTGGGGTGGTCGCCATTTTAACCACAACCGTTGAATTTCTCGAAATTCCTAACTCAACAAAAAGATTTATTTTATCTTTTGTTGATTCGCATTTGTAGAGATATTCTATACACACAAAAAAATTTTATTACAATAAATACCTTTGAAAAATACTTTAATTGTATTATTCAACAAACACAGTGGAAATAATTGATGATTTATATCGACAATTGTTCAAGAATAATTCGAAAAACGTATCCATATATACTTATATTATTATTATACATATTGTATGTATTTTTTATCTTATTTATATACACACAGGAATCGTACATACAAGTGTATTCTACAATAGTGTGAATGTATATTTATGGATCGATAACGGTATACACATTTATATTAACTTGTGTGTGTATAAAACATGTTGAATTTTCTACGCTCCCTCTTGTAGAAATTGACGCTCAGTCGCGCTCTAACTGTCGGCGAATATTTATCATTTTATTCATCATTATTCACTCATCAGTTTTATTTTTGTATTTTATATATTTACATAAAGTTATAGAAACACTAAAACATATGGGTAAATATATATATTTAATAGAATTTGAGTTCTTCATTAATTTAATATAATAAATCAACAGAAATTTAATATATAAAATATATAAATATTATTTGTTTTTATTTAGGACATGAAATAAATATTTTAGAATATATTTTCTTACTTTGCCACGAAACGTAAAGTAATTTCGCTTTGGATGTCTAATGCTGAATGAATCTACATGAAAATTAATAATGAAAATAAAATTGATAGTTTTTTAAATAAACATTAATATATATTGTTGCTAAAAAACTTAAATACAATATAATTATTGCAAGGAAAAAGAAGCTTAATGAATCAACTAAATTCATGATATTTATTTCAAATAATTAATATTTATTTATTATTTTCTAAAGTACATTAGAAAATGCTGAATTTTTTCGTGATATATTTTACAATATATTCTGCACAAATAAGAAAATATTTCTTAATTACTGTTCATATCTGATAAGACAAAGTTATCTAGGTTAATATTTAATGAAGTGTATATTATCATTGAAGATAAATATATTTATCTAATTATTTCATTACAGATAGAACAAAATTCAGTTACATCTCAGCATTGGCTATTGGAGCTGGTACAGCAATTGTTGTGGCTTGGTGGTGGTGGTTTAGAGGAAAAAAATTACAAGCACCAACTAAATGGCGAAAAGTTGGTGAACTTAGTGATATATTGGTATTTCCAGTAAAATCATTGGGATATATTCGTGAAACTGTTATGGAATGTACTCCCTTAGGATTAAAATCCGGATGGTTAAGAGATCGAACATTAATGTTAATAAATGATAATGGAAAATTTATAACTGCACGACAAATTCCACGTATGGTTCAAGTAAAGCCAAGTGTTGGAGGCTCTGTTTTAACACTTCGTGCACCTGGAATGATGACAATTAGCATTGATTTAGCATATGTAGGTAAAACATATGTAACATCAACGGTATGGGATCAGCCAGTGCCTGCATGTGATTGTGGTGAGGATGTTGCACGATGGCTTTCTCGATTTCTATTACAAGAAGATAGTGGACTTCGTCTGGTTTATTATCCACTTGATGTACCATGTCGTGACGTCAGAACAAAAAATAAAGGCTTTCCATTAATGGAGAATTCAGACTCGGTGAGCGAAATTTATTTGTTTAATAAAATTTAGTTTGATCCAGTCTGAATTAAAATCAATTGGTAATTGCAGATTAACATGATTTAAAATTATTTGAGAAATGGGAAAAAAGAATTTTTAATTGAATAATATGTTAATATTTGATATAAAAATTCTTGTTAATAATTATATTTATTAAATATTTGTTTAAATAGGGAGCATATCCAGATGCCACGGCTTATACTCTGATGAATGAAGCATCAATAGCTGATTTAAATACTCGATTAGAGGATCAAGTTACACCTTTGCATTTTCGACCGAATTTTATTGTCAAAGGTGCTGAAGCTCTTGATGAAGACACTTGGGATTGGATTAAAATTGGTCCGGTAATCTTCCGAAATGTTAAACCCTGCACAAGGTGTATATTTACAACAATAGATCCGGATGCTGGAATTAAAAATAATGAAACAGAGCCACTGAAAACTCTTAAAATGTAAGTTACATTTAAAACATTTGTAAACTTTATAATTATAACGAGTGGTATATTATGATTTTTTTATTTTGATATTAAACATTTATTAATTTCTTTTACAGGTATCGTCAAATTGAAGATTCTAAAGTTCGTCCTTTTGTAGGAGATAGTCCTGTAATGGGGATTCATTTGGGATTAAAAGGTCCAAATGGAGTTGTTAAATTAGGCGATCCTGTTTATGTTAATTTATCTGAAAGTGAAGAGAATAATCCACGTATTTCACCACCATAGCTACGTCGATGGGACTCTTGTGATTGCATTTGTCCCCAGAATTAATTTACTTTAGATAGAAATGAAAATTAAAAATGAAAATTTATTGAAAGAACATAAATTTTTTATACTTTAATATATTTATTTGTTTAATTTATATTACGAAAGTATTGTGTGGGAAAAATTCTCATTTGTCGGCCAAAATACCGTTTCTTTATTCATTTACAATAGAAAGATAAGAAGAAATGAATATTTTTTTCAATAGGAATGATAAATGAGGTTATGTTCGCAAAAAGAATCCATCAAGATAAACTGATTTATAGATAAATTTTAAGGAAAAAGAGTGAATGAATTTAAAAGAAGTGAAATTTGATGATAAATTAATCACAAAATATTAATTAAATATAATCCAAAACAATAAAAAACTTCTGCATATATATTCTATATTAAATCGTGAATTTGATACTTATATAAATAAAGATTATAATTCTATTCAAATATATATTTACACCACGTGCAGCACAATGAGGAGGAAAAAATTAACATATTTATACTGCAATGAAATAATTCTTTTACATATATTAATATACACACATATATTTTTATTAAAATTATTAGAATATAACCGAAAAAAAATGTATAACAAACAGCAATTGCAGATGCAAAATTTTATTCAATATAATAAATAGATATTCTACACATTATTAATTTTATAAATGAATAATGTGTTTTGTAAAAATATATTAGAACCATATAATATGTTTATTTATATAAATAAAGTGTATATAATATAGTACAACAAAATATTTTCACATTGAAAACGAGTAAAACAGAAATTCTTCAAGCTTTCGACTTGACAAAACTTTTGAATATGACTGTGCTACGATAACTTTCATGCTATAATTCCGACTATGAAGTCGATCAATTTAGGTTTCAAGGTTTCCACATCATTCTCTCTCAAATTATAAATTGATGCCATTATCTATCAAGAGATAAACTTGATTTTATCATCAATAATAAATTACCTCTGATTTTTCTATCATAAACATTGTGTTTATGTATTTGTTTTTAATTATAGAGAAGCGATAGCAATTATATATGATATGACAATGTTAAATATAGCTGAACTTGAGAGTTGGCTCATATATATTTCCTTTTTGCGTAGCATATCGTTCAGTCGTGTCACAACTGTTGGCTAATAGTTATATCAATTTGCATCTATTTATCACTTTTATTAGTTCCATTTTCGTTTTTTAATTTTATTTATAACATTCTGGATATATTATTAAAATCTATGGGTGAGTATTTTGCATATGTGAAGACTTTATTAAATATAAAAACAAGTTTTACTGAAGTAACTTCATGAATTTTCGAAATAATTGGGTCAGTTGTTTCCATATTTGTAGACGATTTCAAGGTTATTAGAAAGTGAAATATTGAAGAGTAATAGAAATATTCTGAAAGTATTTTTTATTCTTTTATGAAGTTGAGTTTCATTCGACCTTGACATCGCTGGTCAAAGTCAAATTGACTAACTGTATCTCATTGGACATCTCATAATTATTTTGTTACATAACAATTAGTATATATGTTTTAAATATTTCAATGCTGCAAATATTTTTCAATGTAGATTTGCTGATGTTCTTAATAAAGAACTTAGTTTTCATTTGAGAATGATTAATGTTTCATGTAATTCTATTGTTTCAGATAAAATAAAATTAAGTCTCATCTCAGCATTGGCAATTGGTGGAGGCACAACAATTATTTTGTCATGGTGGTGGTGGTGGAGCAGAGAAAAAAAATTACGTGTACCAATTAAATGGCGAAAAGTTGGTGAAATAAGTGATATATTTGTTTTCCCAGTGAAATCATTGGGTTTCATTCGTAAAAGTGAAATTGAATGCACTCCCCTGGGGTGCAAATCAGGATGGTTGAGAGATCGAACATTAATGTTGATAGATCTTAATAAAAAATTTATAACAGCACGAAAATTTCCGCAAATGATTAAAATAAAACCAAATATTGTAGGAACAATTTTAACACTTGAAGCGCCTGGAACAAACAAAATTAATATTGATTTATCTCATGTTGGTAAAAAATTCATGACATCAATTTGGAGTCAACCAGTACCTGCTTGTGATTGTGGTGACGATGTTGCTCAATGGCTTTCTCAATTTCTTTTACAAGAGGATACTGGTATTCGTCTAGTTTATTATCCACTTGATATACCATATCGTGACATCAACATTAAAAATAAAGTATTTCCATTATTAGGAAATGCCGACGCTGTGAGTTAATCTATTCATTATTATAATAATTTGTTGAATTGTTTTTAAAATTTAATTACATTATAGAAAATGAATGATATTTATTTATTTCATTATACATTAATATATTTGTTTTGATATTGTAATAATTTATTTTTATTTGTATCTCAATGATGTGATTAATATTTTTATATTGTCATTAGGGCGCATATCCAGATGAAACTTCTTTTAGTTTGATGACTGAGGCATCAGTAGAAGAATTAAATGCTCGATTGGAGGATCCAGTAACACCTTTGCAATTCCGAATGAATTTCATTGTCAAAGGCACTAAAGCTTATGAAGAAGACACTTGGGATTGGATCAAAATTGGTTCGGTTGTTTTCAGAAATATCCGACCATCTACAAGGTGTTTATTAATAACAATTGATCCAGATATTGGTGAAAAAAGTCATAAAAATGAACCGCTAAAAACCCTCAAAAAGTAAATTAAATTTTTTATATATTTATATTATTTTAAAATACGATGATTTTATATTGAAATAAATTTTAATTTATTTATTTTACAGATATCGTCAGATTGAGGATCCAACAATTCGTCCTTTTGTAGGTGAAAGTCCTATGTTGGGTATTCACATGGGTTTAAAAGGTCCAAATGGAATGATTAAATTGGGCGACTCTGTTTATGTTAATGTATCAGAAGAATAAAAAAAATATTTCTGCAATTTCATCATCATTATTACGTCGATGAAAAATAATTGCTATTGAAAAAATGAAAAATGAGAGATTGCTTATTATTTAATATTATTTCCGCTTGGTAAATTTCGTCAATTTATATTTGTTTATACTAAACTATATTCTGATATTTAATATTATTAATTTTTACGTTGTATATATTTATACTAAATTTGAATTTATATTTTTATAATATACAATGAAATGATTTTTTCGTTAGCATTATTACATAATGTATTATCACTTAGTTTAAATATTTATTTACAAGACAATTAGCAGAAATAAAATTTACATATTTATATATTACAATGAGATAATTTTCTCATGTATATACACATGTATTTCTAATAACAATTTATTTCTCGTTGCATGACGAGGAATTAATTTTATACGACAAAAGAATACGTGAATTGTGTTAATGAACAATGTCACAAAAACTTTCATTTAACATAATTTACATGCACATATCATTTGTTTTCAGAATCATGAACGATTCTAAATGATATTGTGCAGTAAATAAACTTACATCAAAATCTTTTAATATTTTTCTATTTACAAAAGCGTTTTTAGTAATTCCAGATATACCAATATTTTTGGTATGTTTTTAATGAGGAGTATAGAAGTATTACGGATATGATATTTGGTACACTATATTGAGAATCATTTTCCAACAATTTTATAAATAAAGGTTATGTTTGTCAAAATTATCTTTTTATAAATTTAATCGAATTAAATTAAACTTGATTGTTTATATTCATAAAATCATAATGAAGTAATTTAATTCCTATTTATTCTGTAAATTTAAGAATTTAAAGCAAACATAACCTGCGAAATGACCTATTTTTTTTTTTCACTATTTATCTTTCCCAATATTTCGTCATTATAAACGAGCCGGAATCGGTTTCTCTCGGATGAAAAGGTCTGTTTTACGGTTGAATAATATTTTCCAAAGAAATCGGCAATTGTGGAAAGTGAATGAACAAAAACGACGACAACTAATCGCATTTGAAATGGAATCAGGTGTGAAGCGGAAACGAATTATAATGCATTTTATATTTCTTTTTTGTTAACCTCTGCAAAAATTTTTTTTTTAGTGTCGATATGATTGATTAACACATTTGGAGACAGCTTTTTCTCTTTCACAGAGTTCAAGTGACAAAGGCAATGGCGTATTTAATATTACTAAACATCGTAATCAAAATTTGTTAAATAATATTAACATATTTTTTTTATTCTTTTTTATTTATTGTCATTTTTTTTTTTGCTTCTCGTCAATTTTTTCCTTATCTCACATTCGATTACTATTCAAAAGTGAACTTCAGATAATGGAAGTAATCAATCGTGCCTTGAAGTTGACAATTCGTTCACTGGTTGCAGCAAGTCGCTGAAAAAAATAAATAAATAAATAGTTATACATAAATTACAATCAATTTTAAACAAAATTATGTACTATGAACAGTATCATGACAAAAGTTTAACAAATATGTGAAGTAATATAACTAACCCAGGCTCTATAACATTGATCGTTAGCAATATCTTTTTTATTTTTTTCTATTTGTCTATTCTGACTATAATAACGCAAAGTATTACGCGATAAATTGAATGCCATGTTGCACTTGGAGCGTGAACGCTTTCCAACATGAGTGTCTGCAGTACAAAATTAAAATGGTGTTTAAACGATTATTCATTACGAAAGATGTAGATATATCCTTATTTTACATTGTGTTTTCAATTTGTCGACATAATTATTACCAAAAAAAAATTGTTCTATCAAAAAAATTGATTTTTAACTTCGCTCCAATTAAATTTTCACCAAGTCCATAATTTCTTGCTTGTATAATTTATCAAGAAAACAAAATATTAATTATAGTCCAACAAAATTCGCTATACTTTGTAACAAATTATGTATACCTAAATATTATCCGGATTATATTAAATAATTTATATAAATATTTAATATTATTTTGCAGCAATTAATTAATTCAATTTGTAAAGAATTATCTATATAAAATTGGTAACTAAAATATGAAAATAAATGTATATTAATTTGTGTTGAAATGAATTTTTAGTTGTGATTAATGGAATTATTAATTATATATTATACAATAATAAAATCGTTATTTACGTAATCTAAATGTTCCTAGTTCTAATTCACCTTCTCATTTATTATTAGACTAGAACTATTTCATATACAGAGAAAGTTACATTATATACATTTTTTCTTTCCATTGATTTGATTTCCAGCGACTATTGCACAATTAATAATTTCAATCTAATTCAATTTTCAAATGACACATTCTGAATTCAAAATAATTTCAGCTAATTATTGAATCTTATAATAAATATAACATTTAACAATTCAACATGACTTTCCGACAGTAACAATTTAACTTTCATCATTTTCATTAATATTACAACTCAAAATAATTAAAAAAAAATTAATCTAAAGAATTAATACTAAAAATAAAAATATATCTAAATAATTGACTTATTTACATTGAAAAAACTGACACAATTATATATTTTTTACAGTAAAATTCTGAATAAATTACCTGTAAAATTATGCAACTTTAAACTATCAAATAATTCAAATATTTTTACATACAATAAAATTATATAATAAAAATAAATAAATTTATATACATAGTTATAACTATTATCAATAAATAATTTGATATAAAGTCTTTGTTGAATGATACTATTATTAAATAAATATATAAAAGAGTGAACAATTTAAATAAAAAAAATACATGCATATCATTTAACTTACAAGAATAATATCCTGAATGAGATTAGAAATACCACGATTTGCAATGACAAAAAGACGAGTAATTGGACCAGGTACAGCTTCATCTGTTCTTCCTGGTGAACCATTTGGATCACCTTGTGGAGCTCCACTTCCAGCCACCAGCTGTAAAATTTTCAATGTTTTTTTTTTTCCAAACTCATCCATTACTTTTACATAGTGCAAATAAACAACAGCCAATCGTGTATGTATGTGCATGTACTCATGATTGTACATATGTATTATGTATAAATATGTATAAAGATTTACATATATATATATATGTGTGTGTGTATGTGTGTGTGCCAGGATAAGGCTCAAATACCAGGATTGAACAAGGAATTTAAAACAATAGAGTAGTAAAAGTGAAAATAAAATTTATGGATAAAGAAAAAAAAAAAAAAAATAGGTGCAACGGCGTTCCATCTTTTGGCCCCGTTGCATCCAAGTCTTCCTTCGATCCTGTCGCAACAATAATCGCAGGATCTTCCATTTTTTTTAATCAAATAATTTGTGCTCTTTGCTAAATCTTTTCATATACAATAAATACTTGCGTGCATTATTTCATATATTTATTCATCTATCTATTTATTTCTACGTTTTTCTTACGATAAATATTAATTCATCGCATAAGGATATAAAAATACATACATATATATACATTAATAAATATATGTATATTCATAGGTATATGTGTTTATGTAAAATTTATACAATAATAAACTGCAACCGCTACTGCATAAAAAACATTACGGTGCTGTGTAATAATATGGGATATTTATTTTTTCTTTTTTTTTTTTTCTCTTTCTATTGCTAATGGTCAACAATAATTTTTATCTGCAAACATTACATTACATAAAATTGGTTATGTATTTATTACAATGGTTATTATCTAATATAATTGATCCGCAATTGAGAGAGTCATCATCTCTCAGACGAACGTCAGGATCTTCGGTTGGACGGGGCTTTGGACGGGACGCGATTGCAGGACAACAATCGAAGAGAAAATTCAAAAGACCAAAAGCTCAATTATTTAATACCTTAATACCATAATAAAAATAAAGCCTCAATCATAATTTAAAAAAAAACACAAAAAGAAAAAAAAAAGAAATTATTAATTATAAAATTAATTTATTCACACCAGTCTGATAGCAATTGCAATAAACAAATGAGAATGAAATAAATAAGGAAAAGATCGTGCTGATAGAAATAATAAGCAAGTGATCAGATATTAAATGCTGATGAAAATTAAACAAATAATTATGTAACACCAAATAAAAAAAAAAGTAAGAAATATAATAATTAATTAAATAAAATGTATTAGAATAAATATTTAAGATTTGAATTATAAAGATAAATGAATTGTTAAAGGAAATGATGCTTGTGCTGTTTATTTATATAATTAAAGTGAGATAACGAAGAGGAAATTATGAAGATAAGTGAAAATGAAGAATTAAATAGTCATAGGGTGAATAAAAGTGAACGGTGGCGGTTGTCGGTAGGAATGGCGTACCGATGGTTGCGTGCCAGCTCCGGTCGCTGGGGCGGTGGCTGTAGGGGTGCCGGCAGGTGCGGCTGCGGGGGCGGGAGCGGCGCTGGATGCGGGCGGGGGTGGGCCTAGGTCACGCGAAGCGCTTAGACCTAGACCGAGGCTTTGCGTGCCCGCTACCACGCGGTAAACCGTCCCTGCCGCTCTTGCCGCCCCGTCAGCTGCTTGCTAAAGAGATACAGATCATTTGTTCCCTTTATTTTTAATTTCGTCCTTTATTAATTTCTTAATAATTGTTTTTAAATATTTTTTTTATCCTCGTCACGCGAGAATTAAACATGTTTCAACGCTTATTGATATTTTAAACTGGAAATAATTGAGTTAGTTATGTGTGGTGAATGCCTGCAATAGAGTTAGTTTATGCACCTCATTACATTTTATATTTCAACTCTTTATTGTAAATTTTTTTAATTTTTTTTTTGTTGTTATTGATTTCATTTTAATGAGTTTGATTATTTTTTTTTTTTTTGTAGTATTTCATTGAGATTGATGTTGGATTGTTGGTTTTATATCAATTATAATATAATCACTTCAAGCATCGATGAGTTTTATAGTTTGAAATCACGGAAATTGATACAGTAGAGAGTTAAATTTAAATGTATATTATATATTAATTTTATATATTTCAAATGATAAAATCATCAGGCATTTGAAATACGTGGACTTACTCGAATAATGTCAAAGAGGAAATTTCCTGAGCCACCGCCACTGCCACTGCCTCCAGCATTTGAATTACCACCACCGAGACCGAAACTCAAGAATCTTTTGTTCCTGTTTTCGTCTTCGCTCATTTCGATATCCTCCAATGGCGCTAACTCGGTATCCAACGCTTCGTTTGCGTTTGCTTCCTGATTGTCGTCGAATTGTACTCTCACCTCGTTGTTTACTGATCCCGCTACGTCTATGTCTTGTACTTGATGATTTTGCGCTTCGGGATTCACGTCCTGTAAAAAAAAAGTACAATTAAATACAAAATTTCATTCGATAATAATTATTGTAACACTTTTATTTTGCACAGAATGAATTATTAAAATTTTTCAACATTTGTTTTTCTTTTTCTATCTATTATTATATTAATAAACTCGAGATTTATATGCAGAATATTTTGCATTAATATACATAAACAATTGCCCTGATTTTTATTGTGCAGTATATCAAATAATTGATTAGAAAAAAAAAACAAATTGAATAATTCTCTCTATGCACTTTTAATATATTATTATGTAAATATATGTTATTAATTTGATTTATGACGTATTATGACGATTAATTGTTGTGTTGTTCCGGTTCACGCGGACTTGAACAATCGTAGAGCCTGAAAAAAAAATCACCTTGATGATGAGAAATAAAAAAGTATTATAAAAATGAATCAAAGTCGTATATCAGTCATGTAATGATTGTTTTTTTAACGACTCAGACAAGATAATATGCCCATCTCCAATAGAAATATTCAACGAATAAAGAAAAGAAAGTATTTATGATGAAGTTGTGATCTTGAATTAAATGCCACAATTAATGAAAAGAAAATCATGAGATTGATCTGTGATTTATAAACCAAACATTCAACCTTGGTTTGTAAATCCATTTGAAGTCAATGATAATCTAGTTGTAGATTCAGTCATGATCGTTGATGTTACTGTTACTGTAGTGCTTTTATTAGTATCCATTGCATTGTCTTCATCTGATGGATAAGTTGGAAATGAAATAAATGCATTGGTGTCGTTATTTTCATTTTCATTGTCATCTTGGACTTCCTCATCATCATATGGTGACGCTACTGTTACTCTAGACCCTTCGTCATCATCATCATCATCATCATCATCATTTCTGATAGTTCCATCATTTTTTCCAATTCTTCCTTGACCAAAAAAGTTACGTACAATCGTCGGACCCAGTATTCGAATAACTTCAGATATTATTCTGCTGATTTTTGTTTCAATCATCTGCGTATATTTACATTGTTAATGATTTATAATATTGTTATAATTAATATGTGTATTTATCATTATTGTAAAACGGAAATATTGTAATTATCATCGCACTGTAAATTAATTTAATTAATCAATCACAATTTAAGATTAGATGTGTGTTAAAAATTTTTTAATATAAATTGTGTTTTTGTGTAGTATAGTTATTGTAAAAATTAATATTTGTTGTGTATTTATTATGAGAAATGTGTGAAATTCTTGGTTTTTAATAGACACATTTGTTTTTGTTTTAATCTCATTAAGAAATAAATATTTTTATCTCAGTATAATGTATTAATTACTAAATTTACATTTCGCGTATATAGTCATGTAAAAGTTAACTCTGTAAAGATCTATAATTTTTTACGGAAGCATAAACAATGAAAGTGTTTGTAAACATTGAAAAAAACTAAATGGATAAAAAAAATACGTCAAAATTTATATTAAATTATGAATAAATTTAAATAAAAGATTTAGCGATTCTTAAAATATTTTACAAGTACTCAAAACTTGATTGAGTATAGTATATAATTAAGAATATTATTTTTCATAATTGGCTGAAGAAAGAGAAAAACAATTTCACAATTCATTAAACACTTGAGAAAGAGAAAAAAAAAACATGACTCTATATTTGAATAAATATGTTTAAAGTATCTCGAGTTTTTTTTTATAACATAATAAATATCATACATTGAGTTATAAAAATATAAAATAAATAAAAATTATTCAAATACTTCCGAGATAGATTTATGAAACGTATTCAATTCAATAAATAATTTATTACACGATAAAAATTATATTTACTTACAAAAAACATGAATTATGTAAATGAATAGTTAAAACCACAACAATAACTGGAATTGTGAAAAGTAATTTTTCTTTTTTTTCCTCTCACGAATAAAATTTCTCATGCATACATCTCGTTACGCTTTTTGAATCTTCAAGAGATGGGCAGCATGTTGGAAAAAAGCGGAAGCTACGAGCAAGATCGTGCCCTTCCTGTTTCACGTATCCAATTATCAACGTTTCCAAGTTTAATTAATCATTATCAGCTAACTAATATTAAAGAGAATATATCAATTAATATGTAAATATAATATGTATGATTACCTTAGAAATAGTTGGAAATAATTGACGTAATATTCCAATAGTTCTTTTATTCCTAAGCGATGTATCGTTTTTATTTTCCATTGTAATTAATTGATCGAGTACCTGCAGCAATATTGAAATTAAATTCATTTTCATACAAAATATATAATATAACTCGCGATTAAATATATTTATACTATTTAATTTTACATTTAAATATAATTTGTACTGTTGAAGTTTTGTTAAAATGACATTCTAACCTCAAATATCTTTAGTTATACTGTGTAAATATCATAATAAAAATTAGTTGAAACAACTAAATTTATTTTAATTATTCAATTGTTTGTTTATTTATGTAATTCAAACAATTAATGTTCATTTTCCATCCATCAACATTTATTTATACAACGCCCACATTTTTTTTCAGCGTATCCATAAATCAGTCAACTTAAATTCGCTATTGAATTTAAATAAAATTACGCTCGTATGAATACTATATAGATACAGTAAAAACTGTTCCAACAAATAATAATCTGATGAATAAAATTCTTCAATACACAATTGAGTGAAAGATAATAATCAAATGTTTCCGATATATTCTCCATCCGGAAACAAAAAAAAAATTAGACTTTCTCATTGGCAGATAACATTTTTCAGGAAGTTATATATTTTATATGTATATATAAGCATATATAAACCTCAAATATTTCATAATAATTGAACAAAATAACTAAATAATCTATATCCAATTATTTTAAGAAGTATTTATTGAATTTTTGCGATGCTATCTCGTCAAGATAACCTATAAAATTCACTGAATCCAATCTATACCCACACCCGCATATAATGTGTACATATTTATTTATAAATACATATTAAACATATGTATGCATATATAATATAAGAAAGAACGAGATTAACTGGTCAGGATTGTTGCTCAATTTCCACAAGGTCCACTTTCCCTCAAACATTCATACTCCGATCTAAAAAATATTTAACCGCCAAAATTTATAACCTCAAAATTCACAAGAAATTGCAATATAATAAAACTTATAAAATACTCAAACTTATTCAAAAATACAATTAAAATATTCCTCCTCTAATCTATGTTTATTTATCAAAAAATAAATAACTAAATGAGACATTAGATGGAAGAATTTCACGATTAAAAGAGCCAAAGATGCCACACAATATTACTTTCCATTGGCGGACATCGATCGAGCGAAGAAAGTGTCCAGTTGGCAGAAGGCGAGTCGACGAACGTGCAAGCAAGCAAGTGAAAGTAACAAAGTCATATACACACATATACACAGTATATAAACATCAATATATATAATATTTATATATGTGCTAGTGTATCCCCACAATATATGTATCTATAACGAATCATCTTATATTGAAAAGATTCTGTTGCAGACTCAAAGACCGGTATGCAATTAAGTATCCTTCTGTATTTATATATGTATACATAATTATATATACATCTCAATATATAAGTAAGCACGCTTTTATGCAATTGCTAAAGCACATTCGATTATTTGAAAGGATATATACTTCCGTCATTTAATATGAATGTTGAGTCACGACCAGATGCGCTCATTTAACTTCAAAACAACGCTACTTAATCGTTTCTTTTTTATTACATTATTTATTTTTCTCATTTTCAAAATTATTTAATCGTTTTACAGCAAATTGATAAATTACACAGCGCCACAGAGGGGAATAAAATAAAATTCGAATTTGAGATAATGTTCGAACGATCGCAATTAAAGTTGTGAATAAAAAAAAAAAAGTTAATGGATATATTGGCATTACTTTCGAAAGTGAATCGTCTGCCTCATTATTGATATCGAATCAGAAAAGGTTTGTGATTTTATTTAAAGTGATTTTATCTGTTATTTATGAGTAATAATTAATTGAATGTTTATTATGTAATTTGATAATTTGTTTTTTATTTTTTCTCTCTAATTTTATTTTACTATTAATAAGTATTCTTATATTTTTCAGCAATTAGATCAAGGAGAGTTTGATGATAAAAAATCTTGTTAATATCATTAATGTTTTTGCAAGGCTATATTGATAAAAACCCGCATAATTCAATAATCAATGCTCACCTGCGATCGAAATCCTTCACTATTTGCAACAGGAAAAGAATAGACTAGAGCCACCATGCACATGGCAATTATAATTATCATTGTGAATTTCATGATTATAAACTCTTGTGGGTAAGTTGAATCTGTAAAAAATTGATCGCCATTATGTTAAACAAAATATATTATATTTTATATATTTGTTTGTATTTTAATTGTTAACAGGCATGAAATGTAAATATTTATATGATTATTGAGATGACTAAATGAGAGGCTGCAAGAAAAATGAGAGAAGGTTCACCTTTCTCGAGCATAAACTTCCAAGACTCACTTTCGTACCATACAAATTGAAAGTTGTGTAAAGTCGATTTACAGCAATGTCCTACATGTTTTTGTATAATTAAACATCATTAATTTCAATATTATTATTAATTTTGTTTGTTATAAGAAAAGGAAAAAAAAAAAAAAGAACAACAATGAATACATAATGTTGTAGGAGAAAGTTGTAGTTTGTTTAGATTGTTCAATGTGTATAAATGTGTAAATAAAAAAATTTTTTTTTATCTTATTCAAAGATTACAAAAAGAAAATACCAAAAAAAAAACACACGTACAATAACTTGCATCACTTGCCTTTTTGTTTACGTATACGTATGTATATAAATATATTTATGACACTGTGAGAAACAACATCACACAATAAATATAATTAAATAATCACTGATTAATTAAATTAACATGTGAAGATTAATTTTTTCGAATAACATTTCAATAAAATCTATTTAACTTTTTCTATTTCAACGAAACATAAATGACTTTATTGATTTTATTAATTCAATTCACTTCGCACAAATCACGAAATTCCAATGACAATAACAATTATTCCCGAATAAAGTTGATAGCCGTCGTGGCTCACTGTCACAATCTGTATGAGACGGCGCTAATAGTGAACGGCTTTTATTACCAGGTTGAAACCGCAACCACCACCACGATACAGTTCTATCGCTAAACTTAACGTTGAAGCATTGTCAAAGGTAAAGGTGAAAGGAAGTAATATCAAGAAATTGATGAAGCAACTATACACCAGGTCCAAAAGGGCTATTATAAAATTACTCCAAAACACGCTACAAATATTATTATGATCGATGAATTATAATTATTTTTTATACTTTAATTGGTGTATAAAATTTTACTTTTGTTGTATAGTAAAAGTTTATACAATTGTATAAAAAATAACTAGAGTGAATGTTTAAATTTCAGAAATTTTTACAAGATTTTCATAATGATGAGAAATTATTTTAATGTTTGATTATATAAATTATTCGAATAAATAAATTCTCATGCTAAAATATATTTAATAATTAGTAAAAATAATTACGATTAAATATCTCTATAATATTATTAATATGTGTTAATATTTTCTCTTATTTATTTTATAATATAAATACCTTATTTGTTCATTTTATATTTCATTTGACCACAAAGTATTTCGACAATGTTCTCATGAGAGAATTGAATCATGTTGTTCATTGTATTGTACTTTGTCTTTGTTATTTCCTAAACAGAATATAATTTATTAAATCAACAATACAGATTAGTTTATTTATAGCTAAATTTATTTTACAAGACGATAAATACTGTTCTTTTTTTTTTTTCTCTGTATAAAATCGAAAGTGATATGAGAATTTATCGTGCAATTCTACCACATTTAATTACGTAAAAAATAAAATGACTATTTATTTTTGGGCATAAACCCAGAAAACATGCCCAAGATATAGTGAGTTTTGTATTTTCTAATATTGAGAAAGTTCTTTACTTCATTACAAGACAATACACTTTATATATACATGGCTATTAATTTAGAATTCATGAATCGTATTTTCAAGCTTGTGATTGAAACAAAGTGCATACACCACGTGTTGAACATTAGTTAGATTTTTAGATTCTCATAAAAAATTTTATTTTCACTTAAATACTTACATTAGATACTTTTGCCATGAATCATGACATTAATTATAAATTAACAAATGTTAACATGTGTATAGTCATGATATTTTTGTAATACATTCATCGTTATAGAAACATTTACAGATAATTGACATTAAATTATTGCAAAAAAAAAAAAAAATGATATGGAATTCTTTAGATATAATTTTTTCTTTAATTTTCATAGTGTCACTTTTCTGTAATGGTAATCAACTCTTTCAATATCGTCACAGCAACTCAACTAATTATGTGTAAAAGAAACTTATGCAACACGTATTTTTCTCATGTTTTTGTCTCTTTGAATGATCAAATGAATAAAATATATTTTATTCACTTGATTTATGTTTGTTTGGGAATTCAAAATTTATGTAGAATTTACGTCAAAACAAAAGCCATCAGACAAAATATTGTATAATAATTTTAGGATCATTCAAAATTCTTTTTAAATAATGTATATTGTACATAGTCATATTAATTAATATGTATGAACATTATTGGTCCGTTGAAATTGCATCTGTAATCTGTAAATGAATTTAAAAATTTTAATTATAGATGAATTGTTTTAATATTTACCAAGGTCGATAATAATTTAGATTTTAGGTCATCATAATATATTGATACGAAATTAATATTAAAATACTCATCTTTGTGAATTAATGATGTAATGGTGATGATCAAAATGTCTTTTTCCTTCCGCGTATAATTTATACATAAAATTAATTATTATTTATTCAGCATGAGATTTATCACATTTTATATGGTGTTTTATTGAAAATTGTTTTTCTCCTTGGATATAATTGACCTTGTGAATATTTCGATGTTTATTATTTTATTCCCTTCATAAAATAATAATTAGCTTGAGAAATCACATGGTCATCTCCTTTTCAATAAAAAACTTTTGTGGATAATTTTAAACGGTTGATGTAAATTAATCTGAAATTGATAAAATTAAAAAAGTTATATATCTTAATGAATATTCTAAACATGAATTAAAAAATACGAATTTATACATTGAGATATTTTATACTTTCATGATAAAAACATTTGCATGAATCAATCAAATTGTGATATAAATCATTGTAAATTTCTAACGTTTTTTTTTTTTTTTTTTAGAAAAATATAAAACTTTCATTAAATTTGTTTAAATTCTTTAAAACTTTTACAGATTTTGTAATTACAAACTCTTTTTTAATATATCTTTTAGATGATTTTTTAGGAGAAAGTTATTATAACCAATAATTTCAATTAGATTCACATAACCTCAAATATGAGGCCAATTCTGAATAAACTATTCTGATAAGAATTAAATTATAATATTGTATTATATAATTAATTTAATCTAAATTTAAATTAATTTGAAAATGTTGATAGAATCAGTGAATTGTTATGTTCAGGTTCGTTAATGCTGAAAATTTATTTATTGCTCATTATACGATTTTATCATTTAAATTGCTCAAAACTTATTCATATAATTTCTATAATATTTTTTTATTGATATTAACTAATGGATTAGCATTGAGAATAAAGCTTAATTTCAAACAAAAATCTCAATTATGAAATGATTAAACAAATAAATTACTTACGATTAACTTTAATTATATCTTTCACTAATTTTTTTTCATTTTCAAAATATTTTTTGTGAGAGATATATTTGTAAATTGAAGAAAAGTGAAAGGTAACATTTTGAAGTTGATCTACTTTTTAACAAAAATAAGAGCTGCTCATTGCAAATGATCAACTCTCTTTATTTTCTTTCTCTTTAATATTATAAATATAGCGAAATGATCCTGAACAACTTCAGAATTATACTTCTTTACTCAAAGTATTATTGCATTTTGTATATCAGTAGTTTCATCAGGAATAGGACACCATCATTAGATAGCATTAATGCAGATTTAATTCGTATTTGGATTAGGAATTTATGTCAGCTGAGAACATTTCTTCACAATTTCCATTATCAATATCGATTTCTATAAATTTTCCATTAGTTTTCATTTATATATTGTATATTTTCATGTGTGTTGATTGGTATTTTTCTGCAAAAAGAATGTTTATTATAAAAATGAATGAAATAAAAAAACATTTATGTAAAAGAATAACTGAATTACTAAACAAATGATATACAAACTTATATTAAATTATATTTCATAAATATTCTAAAAAATTCAGTTATTAATTCATGTACATTTGTTAGGTTATGATATCATTATGGAGAAGATTATTATATTTACTAATTTACCTGATCATGAATGATTTTCACTTGAATCGTAGATAAAAAATACTTACAACAGTAATAAATATTAGATCCACATTTGATCAATTCTATAAAATAAATTGGAATATTATTATTAGAATGGAAATTCTACATTCATAAAATTATTAATCGCAGCATCTTTTAGTGACGATTTAATTCAATAAATAACTACTAGATGACTTTGAATAAACTCTTTGAGCCTTTAAATTGACTAATAATTAGTTAACTTTAACAACAAATAGTATATTAAAATAAAATTCCTGTATAAATTAAGATCAAGATGACTATTTTTTTATCATAAAGGTAACAACTGAATTATAATCAAATTTTTGGAGGTTAAAGCCATTTGAATATTATTAATCCTGGTGAGACTCATCTAAAAAGTGAGGTTAGCAAGAGTGCTTTATGTTATGCTGATCTTCAATAATTTTTTACGACAATTTCTGAGATTTTGTGATTAATTACAATATTAAAGCCTTCAAGCTGAATAATAACTGAAGCTTCAAAGAATTTTCAATATTATGTTTGGATTATTATACGACCCAGCTTTCGCCGGGCTCACAAAAAATTGTCATATAGACTCATTAATTGTTCCCCTCCACGGAAATCTTTAGTAAAAGGCGAAAGATTTATGCGTTTATTGAAGGGAAACCAGAGTAACGATTCAATTATTTTCAGTCCTACTTATCGTATTCACTTGCAGCTAATGCTACAGAGAAACAGTTTAATAATAGCCACCTAGTATTTGCTCATTAAACTAAATTTTTAAACACCTTTTCTGATTTTAAGAACTTACTTGCCTCGCCATCTATCACAATTTCATGGCACTAAAACATTATACAATAAAAATGTATTTCAAAAAACAATAATTTTCGATGGTGGATAAAAACAGCGCCGACAATAATTATTAGAAAATAAAGCAACGTTCATTGTGCGATAAACACTGAACAATTTTCGGAATTTAAATGGGTTTGTTTATTTCTATGAAATTCATTAATTTTTTCTTAATATTGTGTGTTTTATTAACTTATAATTAATATTAATTCTTACTCCCAAAGGAATATGAGGAATTATATTTTAAACTGTTTCCTTGAATTTTTTTTACATGTAAAAAGTAGTATCTATTAACCTAAAAATTTTGTATATACATTAGCGAATAAAATAAAATGATTTATAAATTATTTGAAAATTATTCGAAATGAAAATAACTTGTAATTTTTCTTCAGTGTACTGGTAACAATTTTTTTATAATAATTAATATTATTCATTGCTTTCAGTTTAAAATAAATCAACAATTCGTCTATCAATTTATTTCCTCATCAATATAATAAAACCTTTTTGTCAGTATTCGATTCATATATCAGCAATAAAAAATCATACATTAACAAAATTATACATTGCAATAATCATTTATACTCATAACCTCAAATTTTTCAGATGAAAATATATTTGCACTTGATAGTTCAGATGAGGATGATGTTTATACAAATGCAGCTGCTCGACTTAAAGGTAAATTGAGTTTTAAATATAACAAATAATTATTGTAAACCTTTAAATATTTCCAATTTAATGTATTTAAATTTCAGCTTTGAAAGCTAAAAAACCAGTACTAGAAATTGAGCCTGAGATTTCGATGGAGGAAATACCAATGGAAAAAGCCATAGAGAAACATGATATTAGCAGAACGGAGACTTTGTTTGTATATTTAATTGAAACGAATAGATAATAAATAATGTTGTCCATTATAATCACTTTTGGGAGTAAATATATTTGTGATACTTCAGGAATAATCAACGTTTAACGTCACAAGTTATTAATTGTGAATCACGGTCACGGAGAAGAGCTGCAGCTGTATTAGTAGATCAATTTATGGTGAATTATATATTATTATTTTGGTTGAAGTAACTGTTAATATAATATATTATAATGGTAGTGATGAATTTTTTTTTTTTCTATCAAGTTATTCATGTCTATTTATTTTTTTAGAATCCATCATTCATGACTATCGATTTAGATGCTTCAACACCATTACAGATGCCTGATGATTATTCAGATGGCGACGATAATGTCTGTGAAATTATTGATAGTGATTCAGAAACACCAAATACAAATGATAAAAATTATGTAATGGATGTTAAAGTTCGTTGGAGATCTCGAGAAATTGAACGTATAAAACTCGGAATGGTAAAAAACTTTATTGAATGATTTAAAAAAATTATTCACATCATTCAAAAATTGTAGTTTAAATAATTTATATCATCAATATAACATAATATTAATGAATAATATTTATGTATATTTTTTTTTCTTGTAGAATGAAAAATTTGCGAAAATATTTCAATATTTTGCTACTTTGAAAAACGTTCCGGAAAATCAAATATTACTCACAAGAAGAGACATACCAATCAGTCACTTTGACACTCCAGCTTCAGTCAATTTACAAATCATCGACATTCTTGGTATTAAAATAAATACAACCAACAAATAATTGCATAAATTATTTCGTAATATTTGAATAAATTAAATTTGATTTTTCAATCTATTTTTCAGAGGGTGGTATTGTTGACACATCTTTTGCAGCTAATACTGAAGATACTGAGCCAATGTGTAAAATCAAAGTGCAAAGTTCAAGTTCAACAAGGAATTATTTATCTTATGATTTGTGTAAAACTCAAACATTTGAAGAATTATTTGAGTATTGTGCTAAAGAAAAAAATGTTTTACGTTCGAAAATCAAACTTTCCTTTGATGGTGAAGTTGTATCAGCCTCAGACACACCAGATACTTTAGATCTTGATGATGAGGCTTGTTTTGATTTACAAATTATAGAATAACCAAATAGATAAATTAATTTTCTTAGAAAAAAACTTTTTATGAAAGCTTATTAAATCTTTGTAATTTTAAATTAAATTTCATCGAGTACAAATAAAATAATAAATGAATTAGTTTTATAATCGGGTAATTTAGTATAATTAATTTTTAAAATAAGCACATGAAGAACTGAAGATGTTTTTCTTGGCAGTTGCACAAAACTACTGGTTGGTCTCGAGTTCTTTAGTATCGCCAAACCCCCCCATCACATTTCCACATTTAAATGCACAAAGCTGCATCGATAATGGAATTCTGAATTATTAATACATGTAAAGCGAACAAAGCTTTTATTTGTACTTTTTTTGCGGCAGCAATTATAATAAAATCCACCGAAATAATACAACAATTAATGAATTTATTTATAAAAATAGCGCATTATAATCATTTTTTTCTTTTTATAAATCAATCAATTTTAATATCTATTTCAATAATTCGTGTGATATTATATATCCAAATTATAAAACTTCTTTTGCGAGTAATTACGAATCTGGAAATAAATATCTGCTTGTGTAGGCTAACAAAAAAAATTAATGATTACTTATAATACCAGCTATTATGTATAAAAGATATTGAACGTTTTAAACAAATTTTAAATATAAAAACTCTATATCAGATATAGTTTAAAATTATCCCTTCATACGTAGACTTTATTTTTACGAATAAATGAAAAAGTAGATAATAATACCATCAGAAATATAAATATAAAATTGCAATTAAAAAAAATCGCTCAGTTACGTTATACAAATGCAAAAAATTTATATCAATTTTCAATAAATGCCTTCAATTATACATATCCATTAAGTTATTAATATTATATCTGTCTTATGAAATATTAATGACACAAATGTAAGCTAAAAGTTTACCCCAAACGTTGCTGCTAAATTTTTCCCATCAGTTTATAAAAATTCACTCAACTAATATGAACAATCTAATACGATACGTAAATCATATATTTCAATTTATTATACATTATAAATTATTATTTATTGTTGAATTAAAGTTTTATTAAAATGTGGATAAATAATTTTGTCAACAGGATCAGAAAGTTTTTGATCAAGCAGCCAAAGTGATTTCATGGAATAAATGGCTATTATCAACTTTGGGTTTATGGCCACAAGTACCAAATAATTTTCTCTTTAGTATTAATTTTGGATACTTTGTTTATCATATGTCCCTAGAATATCTGGATCTGTTTTTATTTATTGATAATCTTGAGCATGTTATTGAGAATCTCACGGAAAATATGGCATTTACGCAAATAATTATGCGAATAGCAATGCTCAAAAAATATAATCGACAATTGGGCGCTGTTATTAATGAAGCACTGAAGGATTATGATATTAAGAAATATCGAAATAGTGATGAATGTAAAGCATTCATTGATTATATGAATAAAGCTAAATTATTTGTGAAACTTTTGTGTATTTTTGTCGCAATGACAGCATCATCATACTTTATGAAACCGATAACAAGTCCACCGCCAGGTAAGATAACTGATCCACATTCGCTGTAAGTAGATATAAAATTATTTAATAAATATAATTATAAAGCTACAGTGTTTTGATTATTTAATTATTAATTAATTTGATTTTTAGTTAATGAATCTGATGATATGGATCAAACAAATGCCACCATACCATTCATTTTACCATACCGATTTTATATATTTCACACAATCAATGATTCGCAAACCTACATGTTGACTTACGCCTCACAATTTCCATTTGTTTTCATCAGTGGATTTGGTCAAACTGCTGCTGATTGTTTGATGGTCACTCTTGTGTTTCATATAAGTGGAAAGCTTGCAGTGTTGGCAATTAGAATATCTGAAATAAAATGTGATGATGCTAAAATTTGCAAACTAGAATTAAATGATATTATCAACGAACACAGTAGATTATTACGGTGAGTTTCAATTACTAATTTCAATTATTTGATGATAAATAATAAATCTTTTTGATATATTTTATATTTATGTTTCTACAATTATTATTTCAGAATGGGCGAGAGTATTGAAGAAGCTTTTAGTGAAACATTATTAGTTCATTTAGTAGGAGCTACTTCACTTGTTTGTATACTTGGTTTTCAATTGCTCAGTGTAAGTAAAATAAATTAAGTCCGGTTGGAGAGAAATAATAAATGAAACTGGCTTAGATTCTTTCACTATTATTATTATATATTCAAAAATTATTCATGGGTAGTAGATAAGAAAGGCGGGTTCTATATCAAACAGCATCATTTTGGCCGCGTGAGGGCACCACTATTGGGGTTCTATTCCAAGAAGATTTCTGGGTCTTGACAATAACCTATTAGCTGCTTAATTGTAATAATAGCATCACTTTAGACTTAATTACCACGACAAATTAAGTCTAAATCAATAAGCGTGGACAGTACTGACATCTCTCATATTAATTGTTCGCGCACTGACTATACTGAATAAAAAAAGATAATTAAAAATGTAATTATTGTTGACATTAAACTAGATAGTGCAATAGTATCAAAACTATATGGTCCTGTGGCGCAACGGATAACGCGTCTGTCTACGGAACAGAAGATTCCAGGTTCGAATCCTGGCAGGATCGAAATTTTTTATTAATTTTGAATTGGAAATTAATTTTTTAATCATTTTAAAAAGTATTTCTGAAGGAAACAAATTATTAATTCCTCAAAATCAATGAACATTTTTTTATCCAAGAGCTTTTATTCTCGCAACGTACTGCTCTTTCATTAATCTTTTTAACAGAAAAGAATTCATAGAGATTCATGTTAAATTGAAGTTTCTCTTTCAAAAGTAGCTTCACTCTCTAAACATAGAGACAGTAAAATAACTCGTGTTTGATGCCCAACGAACATGAAATAAATAAACGAATAAATGTTTATATTTTTGCTTATTCGAACTTTATCACCGAGTTGCCAATATGTGGAATTTCTCACCTACAGTCCAGGTGTGCCTTCATTAAAAGTTCATTTAAACACTGGGCATATTTACATTACTGATCCGTTCTCAGGTGGTAATCAACTGCAAATCATTTGTTGTGACAGAATCAATTGAGAAAAGTGCTTCATATATGAACTTTTCATCGAATCCGATGAGATTCCCGGAAATCTTCATTGTCATAAATTTATCACTAACACTTTTTCGAATGAGCTATTATATACTCTTACAAAAATCTGCAAGTAGAATGATATTCCGACTTGAACCCCCTTCACTATTTATACAAGAGCAAAATGCAAAGAGTGAGGAGTTGAAGGTTAAAATTGGACAAATATCATCAAAGAACTTGCAGTTGCTTTTTTTTTTCGTGGAAAACCCTGCTAATGATGACATATGAGTCATCAAATATAAACACCAAGCAGTTGCGCGGACCCCACACCTGGCCGATAAGGCGGATTTATATCACGTCGGTAAGGTAGACACTACATCAGCTTGGTGATGGTAAAACAAAACTCCCTGGCCCATCTCCTGATCCCTTTGCCGCCCTTACTTATCTACAATGGGTGATTCTCTGTAAAGACGTTTTCAGAAATTCCATTGATAGTTTATAGCTACTTTTGGAGATATTATAGCTTTTTTTGGACAAATGGTTGCAGGGGACGGCTGATAAAAAGCCCGAACAAAATTAGATCAATAAAAAATGAACTTTAATAAATCGTTTTTAGATATTATTTATTTCGAAAGACAATAAGTTGATTGATTGTGTTTTTAAAAATTACGCACAATATTCTATATTATATTCAAATATCTGGAGATGTATTAAAACTACATCTGGATGAAATATAGGAATAATCTTATGCTTGCGCTCTAAGATATTTTAATTTATGATACAGCAATAGTTTTTTGAAAAGGTGGTTAGGACAGCCACTTACATGTTTACAGAGAAACGCTTTTATATCCTTTGACAATTTTTAAATAATCAATATTCTATTTTTTCTCATTAGAATTATTCAAAAGGACAAAATGCTGACATTGCAACATTTTTTGTTTTTATATTTTTGGTATTTCTTGTATTATATGCACATTGTGTCGTTGGTGAAAGTCTCGTGACTGAGGTAAAATAATATAATTTACATTAATATTAATACAATTATTCATATATACTTTTATAAAATAATTAATTTTGTTTATAATAATAAAGAGTCACAAGGTATGTGAAGCTTATTATGATTGTAAATGGTATGAAATGCCTAAAAATACTGCAAAATGTTTAATTCTTTGTATGGCAAGATCCCAAAAGCCACTTGGTCTTACTGCAGGAAAATTTGGAACATTTTGCCTTAGCACACTAACAGACGTAAGTTATACTACTATACATATTTACCACATTGTGTGTATAAGATTATATTTCATTAATATTTTATATTTTCAGGTGGTAAAAACTGCAATGGCATATTTATCTGTGCTTCGTTCATTCCTAGCAGTGTAAAAGATGTATATACAATTGTTAATATACATTTATAATATAATCAAGTAATATATCGCTTTGATAATAGAAGAATTCGAAAGCATTTATTATAATTCTATTTGATGTAAATGTATATTGATACAAATAATTATTAGTATAACAAAAATAAATTATCGTTGATCGTTTATACTTTGTTAATCCTCTAAAAGTTCAGGAAAATATTCCAATATATATGGCTACCTAACATCATAACCTCTATAAACAAATACAAATGAACATTAAAAATAAAAGCATATTATTCAATATTTGTTTATTTGTTTAATTAATTGTTTCACCAATTTAATCAATGTAATTATATTTACATTGTATTTTTCATCAGTTTTCATGCGTCACTCTCCATTATCAATATTGACGACTAAAATAATTATTCACTCACAGCCAATACCAACTAAACAACTATCATATATTTGTCTTCAAAGTTTTCAACTCGTAAAATTTTATCATTTATTATAAAAAATGTATTACTAATAATATCACTGCGCTAGATTAAAAGTTAGATATGATATGCTTTAAAAGGAAATGCATTTGCACTAAAATGTCACTTAAGACATCAACTTTCAATTAAATAAATATTTTCCGTCTCGATAAAAATGGAGGTTATCTACGTGGATATGGTAATCCTAGGATGCCTAATACAAATATTAATTGGAAGCAGTCATGGGCTGCCAAATGGTACGTATACATTAATTGAACTATTCAGTGTATCAAAATTTAATTAAACAATACGTGTGTTCATGCCTTCATATTATTAACACTTTGTGTCTTATGTTTTATAATGATTGGTAGCGTGAAAAATGTCGAATTCTCAACGAGAAAAGGTATATCAATGATGAGACTTGAATTTTCCTGTTATTAGGTTCATTTGGGAACCAGGGTACACGTTATAGGTCATCAATGACATCTTCAGCTATAACACCAATGCCAATACCATCAGGTAATATATGAACGAAAAGAGATTGATGTGAAAAATTACAATATTAAATAATCATCACTGCATATCACATGATAGTTTTTGATCAAATATGATTCTTACCATCTAGCTATATGAATTTAATTGTAAATATAAATTGACTGGTTGTAGTTTAACGATTTCTTTACTTAATCAATATAGAATTGAGAATTTTATTCAATAAATTTAACTCAAGAGTAATTTATACAATCTATCTATCTATTTATTTATTTATTTTATTCATAGATTATTTGAAAAAGCTCTAAGAATTTTTTCTCCTCAAACCATTAATATCTTTGTCATTCTTTTATTCATTTGTTTAATTTCAGACCCTTGCTCTGCAACAACATGTGATGATAATGAGCGATGTGAAGAAGTCAGTGAACATGTTTCTTTCTGTGTATGCTTATCAAATGCTCGTTTCAATGGTACTACTGAAAAATGTGAATTAAGTAAGTAATCAATTAATAATTAAATCACTTGGATTAAAATCTCTCGATCAATATCAGCTCTTCATACATAATATAATTATAGTCAACAATTTTTGGTAATTAATGAATAATATTATGTATTTCAAACGTATAATTTATAATCGATAAATGACGTTAGTATAAAAAATTAATGTGTAATTAATTGAGATTTTATGTGTTTTTTGTTGTGATAGAATACCAATGGGTGAAATATACACCCGAAATGTGGAATGACACGAGATTGGTGATGTTTGACTATTATTCTAATCCGTTAAAAGTATAAGTCAGACGTCGAAAATTTGATAATGATATCATTTCAGTCTCATCATACATCAAAAAGGAGAACGGAGAACTGCCTAACGGAACAGAAGTAATTAAATATTATACGCAATGTCCTAATATTGTTAATATTCAATTGACAAATTTGATAATTCAACGAGAGTATATGATATTTGAGAAACTTTGCAATTTCTATTTGTTCAAAAACATGATAATTATTTTGTTTTCCACACCGGAAACTATTTATCTTTGACATAATTTATTTCCCATTGAAGTTAATTGATAATCATGAACTAATATGTATATATAAAAATATTTTAAGGTCCTTCTAATTGAACCTGGCCATCGCAAGTGGATTAGATCATCAAATGGCATAGTAAAAGAGAATGCAATTGAAAGTGGAATTAAAGGTGATACAATAGTCTATGTATGTCGAGCCCAGATTGGCCTTTATAATTATGTTATAGGATGGGTAATTATACATTATGTTTGTTTAGTGTATATTGAATGAAAGAATATAATTGATATTAATGATTTTGATAATTTATGAAAAATATGAAGTAAATGTACATATATATTTTCTTGCTTATACGAAAAAAAAAAAACTGTAGTTGATGTTATTATTTTGCTATTTTAGATGCGACCCAGAAATCGCGGCTGCAAAGTGGGATTGACTTCACGGTATAAATTATACACACAATATTATCTCTTGACTTTTATATAAATGATGAGATGATAATTCAATAAAATAATTCGAAACATGTTGAATTATTTTATTAGTAAATGGTTAATGGTTTTTCGCTATTTAATAATCAATTATATATGCAGCATTATTATGGGAAGAAAATATGAATAAAAATTATACGCATATAGGTTGTATTTGTTGAGCATAATTTTGTAGGCTTTATTTTTTGTATTATTATTTTTTAAATAGTATATCTATGAATACCTATAAAATATTAATATTGTAAAGTGCACTTGAACATTATTGAACCAATGACATATGAGTGTGAAAGCACTTGCTTTCAAAGCATGGTATTTAACACAGTGATATTATTAGTAATGCATTTTTTGTGATAAAATATAAAATTGAAAATGTTTTTTTTTTTTTTAGAGTCGATAATTATTTTACTCGTGAATATTGATAATGAACTGCCGCGTAAGAACTCGTAAAAAATTCCGATTATTTGAGATAGTGAAATATATTTTGAAACCCGAGCAGCGATGAAAACAAATATTGATAATTTGAAAAGTTTGAAAAAATATGAACATAGAATATATTGTAAATTGTAGGGAAAATAGTTTTGGCGGTTCAAAAATATGTTTGATATTCCTTTATTTAATACATAAACAAATTTATCCTGTGTATCATTATACATGACTATGATTCAAGTAATTATTCCAAGTTTCTCATAATCAATGCTATAATAAACAATTGTATTAATGCTATTTCGTGCTGGTCCCCGGGCTGGGTCTCGCGATGGTTCTCAGGCTGGTTCCGAAGCTAGATCCCATGCTGGTTTTCGTGCTGGATCCGGAGCTGGATCTCGGACTGGTTCCGCTGCTGGTTCCAAAGCTGGTTTCCGTGCTGGGGTTTGAGCTGTTTCCAAAGCTGGTTTTCGCGCTGGTTCCGAGACTGGTTTTCGTGCTGGTTCCAAAGCTGGATTTGACGGTAGTGATAGTAGTGGTGGTTGTGGCAGTGGATGTGAGTCCAAAAAGGATCCAAGGATTCAAAAAAAATCCAAGGATCCAAAAGGCTTCAAAAAAGGAACCAAAGGAAAAGATCCCTTGGATCCTTGGATCTTTTCCTTGAATGTTAATGAAATTCACATGTTTTTGACATATTACACGACGTGAAATACTGTGGCCTCATAATAGTTATAACGTGTGACAATACAAAGTGGAATTTCATGGAGTGAACCAAAGGCTATTCGAGTGCGTATATATAATAGGGGATCATTTGAATTCTACTTAGTGGTCCACTATGCTGCCACAGTAGACGAGCACCGTGAGTGCACCAAGTGCAATAGTGCTCGCACGGTGCACGATCGGTGCGCGCACTTGGCTAATGAGGGATTATAATAAAATTATATGTATATGTATGCTAACACTATCAACCAGTCGAAATACGCTGCTGATGTAGTGTGATATTGTGTATATTCACTAATAACATTAATTTTTTTGGTATGAAATATTATTTTCATTTGATCAACAGTTAATGATGACTGGCAGATAAAATTTCATAAAGTCATGAATATTACATGAATAAATTGTGGCGAGTGTTGTATGGGCACTCAGTCAATGAATATGTTATAAGACCGATGGTGTTCAAGACCTAAAAAAAATTAACCCCAACTCCGTATTATTAAACAAAAATGCAGCCATCAATGAGTCTTGGAAACAGAGATTATATCAGTTTGAATATTAATGACAGTGTCATTAATTCATCAATAACATCAAAAAGCCTATGGAGGGTAATTATTAAATAAATTAATTTTAACAATACACAAGTATTATTTCACATATTATTAATCTTGTTTATTTATTTTTTGTATTTTTATTTTAGCAATGGAATCAACTGTCGCGGTTTCAAAGGAACGTCATTTATTTCACGGTATTAACTATTCTTCTTATAACATTTTATTTCCTTCCTGGGAATACAAAAAATTCCATTATCGATAGTGAGACTGATTATGATAATGGCCAAATTGTCCAAGATACTCCAAAAGCTACTAAAGTATGTAAAAATGCCACGTGTACAAATTTACTAATGCATATAAAATATTCATTGAATATTATTAACATATTATTCGTTGTTATGAATTAATTCAATATTACAGTTGGCAGAGGAACTAGTCTTAGTAGATAGTAATGATAATGGTAATCAAGGTCGTGGTGGTGGAGGAGGAGAAGGAGGTGGTCAAGTGATTGAAGAACCAGAATTTCCACCAGATATTAATCAAATCGATGATGAACAAATTGGTGAACCACCACAACCAAAGCCAAATATTCTTAAATTTAATGGTCCACAAAATGATCGGCAAAAAGCTGTTGTGGCAGCATTTAAACATTCTTGGGATGGATATGTCAAGTATGCTTGGGGTCATGACAATATTAAACCAATATCTAAAGGTTATCATGAATGGTTTGGTTTAGGTCTGTCTATTGTTGATGCTTTAGATACTATGTATATGATGGGCTTGAATGAAGGTAATATTATTGTATAATTTGTGATTACAAATTTTGTACACGAAAGTTTTCATACTAAATTTATCGGTATGTATTTTTTTTGTTTCTGTAGAGTTTATACGAGCTCGCACTTGGGTCGATGAGAATTTAAAGTTCGATGTTAACAGAGATGTAAATCTGTTTGAAGTAACAATAAGAGTTCTCGGTGGATTATTGGCTATTTATCATTTGTCTGGTGATAAAATATTTTTGGATAAAGCTGTAAGTAAATTCATATATGAAATATATAAATTTGAGAGTTGAGTTATTTGTAAAAGGAAAATCATTTTAGGTTGATTTAGGTGATCGAATGATGCCGGCATTCTCAACAAGATCTGGTGTCCCATTCTCGGATGTTAATTTAGGTACAAAGAGTGCACATAGTCCAAAATGGGGTCCAGATAGCAGTACAAGTGAAGTAACATCAATACAATTAGAATTTCGTGATTTAAGTCGTAGCACTGGTCAATCACGATTCGAAGTAATTTAAATAATTCATTCAACATTTAAATAAATTATTGTTTCTACGCATTTATATAATAATAATTATTAATTGTTTGTATTTACAGACCGCTGCAGCAAAAGTTTCTGAACACGTTCACAATTTAGAGAAATATGATGGACTTGTGCCAATATTTATCAATGCAAATACAGGATTATTTCGTGATCATGCAACAATTACATTAGGTGCACGAGGAGATAGTTATTATGAGTACTTATTGAAGCAATGGCTACAAACGGGAAAAACATTGGACTATTTACGAAATGATTATACGTTGGGTATTTACGGTACACAAAAACATCTTGTAAAACGAACGGCTAAAAATAAATTTTTATTTATTGCCGAATTAATTGGTGTATCACGTGACATGAAACCAAAAATGGATCATTTAACCTGTTACTTAGCTGGCACATTAGCATTAGGTGTTCATCATGGTTTACTCGCTGAGCACATGGATTTGGCCAAAGAACTTACTACAACATGCTATCAAACTTATGCCATTCAGCCGACATTTTTAGCACCAGAAATAACGTACTTTAATGTACAAGAAAATGATGATGATAATATTAATCAAATGGATATGTATGTTAAAAGTACAGACGCACATAATTTATTGCGTCCAGAATTTATTGAAAGTCTTTATTACATGTGGTATTTTACGGGAAATAAAACTTATCAGGATTGGGGTTGGCAAATATTTCAGGGCTTTGAAAAACATGCTAAAGTTCAAAATGGATATACGAGTATTGGTGATGTACGTAATCCAAATAATAAACGACCACGTGACATGACCGAAAGTTTTTGGTATGCTGAAACACTAAAGTACTTGTATTTATTGTTTGACGATACAAGACAATTAATTGATCTTGATCGATGGATATTCAATTCTGAGGGACATCCATTGCCAATTTATGAATCATAGATTACAAATGAAAGATAGTATACTAGCAATTTTTATATTCTATGGTTATATTCCAGTTTTTTTATCTATTTTATTTTTTGTTTTCAATCATACTATATAATAGACCATTTACTGAGTGTTTAAATGTAAAATAATCATCATAACCTCACAATGCAAAAGGAAGAGTAATTATTTGTAGCAATGTCTAGTCTTGAATAATTTTTTAATTACGTGCGTGTATTATAAATTGTGTACAACTTCATATAATATCATTCTGTCCATTAATATTGTATTTTTTTTCTTGTATATTTCATTTTCATGTGTAAGTTGATAATTAAAGAATTGTTTTGAAGATAAATTTTTCATAGCCTAATGACAATTATTTATCATTCATTGTTAATTTGTTTATATTAATATATGGAAAATTGATTAATGAATACGATAATGAACATATTGAGTAATTGAAAAAAAAAGTTGGTAACGTTTTTTATTTCTGTAAATAAACTTTGCGAAATGAATACATATAATTATAATTTTTGTAGATAAAAATAATTATTTTATTATATTATTTCATTCATATTAATCATATTTTTGAATACTTGAGTGTAAATTATACTGACTGAATATAAAATTTAATATTATTAATTAATTATTATATTGAATTATAATTATAATGTTAATAATTATAATTCATAATAATTAATAATTATTAAAAATAAATAAATAATGAAAAATGTATTAATATATTAATTTTATGAGAAAAATTGAATTAAAAAATTGGTTAGTAAAACATTTCAATATATTAGTAAAATATAATAATCTATTTAGAAAAATGTACGATAATTATTAATATAGTTGTATAAATTAATAATTATAGTAAATATTATTATAATCATGTTCAGTGTTTGAATAAATAAAAAAATATAAAATAAAAAAATAATTTTTATAATTATAACCTTAAAATTCCCAAAGTTTCTGCTATTACCGACTGTGCGAATTATATTTTAAAACCCAACGTATTTTCAGTCGGTACTGCAAAATTTATAATATAATAATAATTGAGTTTACTACATCAGGAGAAATATGTAAGATTGGGTCATTCGTGACATTTGTGTCAAATTAATAATTTAGAATGTGACAATTGAGGTGAACAATTGATATTTTTCCAATCGCAAATTAAAAGTTTGCTCGATAAATAAATCAACACATATATGAACTTACTATACTTTCATTTAAATATTCTATTATCTACAAAGTAAGATGAAAAACATACTCGGACAGAGTTTATTAATAATTTTATTATCATTTTTCTATTTCACTGTATGTCAGGTTAGTAATGATAACATCATTATTACATTTCATATATCTGCATTAAAATAATATGATTTTTTATTATATTTATCATATTATACATAAATATATTTTTATTCAGGGCCAATCGTATGACGACAAACGATGCAAGTGCATTTGTCCAAGTATTTCATCAGTAATAAACACCACAAAACCATCAAATGTACCTTATAATTTCATATCAAATGTTCCACCATCCAATTGGTAATTATTTTCAATAATAAATATCCAAAACTAATGTAATAATACAAGCAGAAAATGTACATAAATTTAATTTAACAAATTTATTTCATAGCAATTGTGAGGAAGTAGTTTTGCCAAAAATTAAAGATGAATTAAACGGACAAGAACTTATTTTCTGTCCCCGATGTGAATGTAAATATGAAAATCGCAATACAACAATTATAAAGGTGAAATTTAATTCATTAAATCATCATTTATTTTTCTAACAATTCAAAAAAAATTATTTTAAATAATATAATTATTATATCAATCATTTTCAGATTGTTGTTATCATTGTTATATGGGTAATTTCGTTATTGGTAATTTATATGCTATTTTTAATTTGTTTGGAGCCATTACTGAATAAACGAATACGTAAAAATGCTGGTAGTAGTTATCAAGAACATACTAATGAAGAGGTATTTAATATTAATTTAATTATATTTTATTAATGAAAATTTTGTATCATGAATTTATTATTTATAGGATGAAATTGTCTCTGCTGCACCAGGCACGTCGTCTCATCCAATGGGTGTACGTGGAAATGTTTTAAATCGCGTTGGACATCAGCAAGATAAATGGAAACGTCAAGTTCGCGAACAACGACGCAATATTTATGATCGACATACCATGCTTAATTAAAATAAAATGCAAAAAAAAAAAGGAAATAATATCATAAGAGTCTATTCTCCTTAAGATCTTATTAATATTCAATCACTCAATTTGAATTGTTAATTGAGGAATTAAATGATTCTAATTCTACATAAGAATATATTATATAAATACAATTCATAATTTATAATTTATATGATGTAATAGAGATTATTTTGTGTTTTATTAATTAAATATTTGATTTTCACAAACGATATAGCTTAAATGAAAATCTGGCAATTTAACTTTTACAGATTCAAATGCATAATCCAAATATACTGGACAGCACATTTACACACATATATGTATAGATGTAAAATATATTGAAGAAAGTATTCGTCGTTATTCATAGTAAATTGTGCAGAAAAAAATCTTTGGAAGAAAGGCAATTCAATCAGAGATAATTAAAATTTATGCAGCGTGAACAGACTGAAAGAAAATAAAAAACAAGATCATTTAAACAATTAGTTATGTTACATATGGAAAATTGTGATTATTTCATCTTGAAATTTATTTGTTTAAACAAAAATACCTTGGCAATATCCACGCCTGTCAGTGTTTTTACTAAATCTGGCACACGAGTGACAATATTGAGAACTTCTTCAGTGAGTTTTTCAGCGCCAATTTGACCATTACCACTGGACACCATCGTTATCTTTTTTGCTTGCGACAATGGAGCCGCAACTTCAGCAGCAACCTAATCAAATAGCATTAATAAAATAATTCATTTCCATATCACATGGAATAATTTATCAAAATGAATAAATTAATAGATAACATACTTTTGGAAGTGTTTCAAGCATCATGTCCACCATAGCAGCATTGCCATATTCATTCCAAGCAGCAGCTTTCTTTGCCATTTGACTAGCTTCAGCTTTAGCTCGTGCATCAATAGAACTAGCCTCAGCTTCACCACGAATCTTTATTGCCTCAGCTTCGGCTTCAGCTTCCATTACTAATCGCATTTTATTTGCCTCTGCCATTTTTTCAAGACGATATTTTTCTGCGTCTGCTGGTCGTCTAACAGTAGCGTCAAGCTCCCTTTCACGACGTAACATTTCCTGCGCTTGAACAGCGATTTCCTGAGTTCGTTCAACAACTTTCACTTGCATCTGCTCTTCCATTATTCTTTGTTTTGTTTTTGCAGCTTGCAATTCAAATGCCATTTCAGCTTCAGCTTTCTGAACAAAAATAAATGAATAAAATATATTGAAGATTAAATAAACAAAATGATTATCCATCAATTATTACCTTGGTCTGAACCTCAACATCATAGGCAGCTTTTTTTAATTCAAAATCACGCTGTGCCTTTGCAATATCTGCGTCATTTAGAAAACGAGCAGCCATACGTTGTTCTTCAGCGATTGCTTCACGTATTTGAGCATCACGTCGTGCTTCAGCCTCACCAATTCTTGCATCTCTCTTTACCTCTGCAGTACGTGCCATACCCAAAGCTTTCAAGTAACCCTACGATAATTTTTATCAATTATTAGATTATTTGAACATTGAAAATATTATAAACCAAAACATAAATAAATAAATGAATGATGCAATTAATATTTGACAAATTATGAATTGAAGAAGCAAGAATCACACGTCAATCATGCATAAACGTACCTTTGCCGACTGCAAAGATGAAAAAAGAAAGACTATGAATATTGAATATAAATTATTGTTATTACTTTCAACGGATGATAAACGTACATGTCGACGTAAATGGAGATTGTTGCAGAGATCAGAAATGCATTGAAGTAAATAATAAAAACTATAATCTATCATACCTCTAGATAAATATTTAAATACATATTTGTTTTATAAACATATAGAATTATGTATTAAATCAATACGTACTTCAATGTGTATGTATGTATGAATGTATGTATGTAAACTAAGGTGTTTCATTTTTAGGCGATATTTTTGTTTGTTTGTGAATACTGAAAATCTGATAATTTATAAAAAAAAAAATATTCCTGTTTGAATAAAAATTCAGAGTTAATTAGAGGCTTAGCGAATTCAAAATTCGATTTCTCATATGAATACCACGAGAAAATTTTTTTGTAGAGCTGGAAAGGTGAAAGTTGATTATAATTGACAAAAAATTTTCTTTAAACTGGAATTTATTGATTTGACATTAATTATTATCTTACAATAAACCCTATAATGCTGAATCAACAATGTAATAGCATCAAAAAAAAATTTTTGATTACCGAAAAATTGAGTTGAAGTCGAAAAAAAAATTTTCTCGTATTATTTATATAGAAAATCGAATTTTTGAATTCGCTAAACCTCTAATTAACTCTGAATTTTTTCTTCAAACGGGAATATTTATTTTTTGTATAAATTATCAGATTTTCAGTGTTCACAAACAAAAAAAAATATCGCCTAAAAATGAAACCACCCTAATGTAAACGTGTGAATACATTAAAATTGACAATCATGCCATATTAATAATCACGATGGTATATTACCTTAATTATATTATATACCAACAAAACAAGACATAGAGAAATAATAAATGAAATTACCTCTTCATCACGAATATCTTTTAGTGTATATGATACAACAGTAATTCCCATATTGACGAGATCACTGCTAGCAACTTCAAATACAGTTTTGCTAAATTTTTTACGATCTTTATAGATCTCCTCAACAGTCATACTTCCCATAATGGCACGTTGATGTCCTTCAAGCGTTACAAGAGCAATATTATGAATTTCATGCTCGCCCTTTCCCAAAAATTGCTCACACGCAGTGGACAACATCTCTTCATTTTGACCCTGAATCTTAACCTAAAATTCAATACTTAATTATTATAAAATAATCATTACTTTCACTTAATGTTTTCAATAATTTTATTCAATAAATTAATCATTAACCTGCGCTATTCCAGTCACTGAAATGGGCACACCCTGACTAGTATAAACTGTTGGACTTTCAACCTGTAGAGTCATTGTATTCAGTGAGATCCTAAAACAATAATAATCCAGTAATAATTAATTTAATCAATCATTCATATATATCATCATATAAAAATAATTAATAATTATAAAACTTTAATTATCATACTTTTGTACTTGTTGTACAATTGGCCATACAAAAACTCTACCACCAGGTACTAGCAATGGTTTTCCATAGCAGCATCCTTTGAAAATAAATCAATAATTATATATTAATTATCCGGATATTATGATTATTATTCATTATATAATTTATTTAGTTAATAAATTAATTACCTGACACAACAAGAGCCTCATTAGGGCCACAGGTAACAAATCCACAGCTCATAATTGTTTTGGTTGGCTTACCACGCCCAGCTCTATGTTCACGAATCGTGATTGTTTATTGTTCCAACTTAACCAATAAGTTGATTGTTATTAGCAGATAAATTTTGTGAGAAGTATCAGAAGTCCAAGTCGAGTTTCATTGACGTATATCAGACGCTCTTCACTGTAAACTCTCACAATGTATATATGTATATTTATGTATTATGGCGTGTTATGTATGTACTTACAATAGTTATGACGTCATACATAAAGGTTAGGAATTTTTTTTACAGCAACGGCGTTATTATAACCTCAATTAACAGCACTATCCGATTGGTTCATTTATATTTCTGCCTGATTATTATGATTTTTATTTTTGATTTATCATTTAGATAATTTATATGAAGCAATTTTCATTCTATGTTTTAAATTTGGTTAACTATTATGTTTATTAATTTAATTCTTATCGGAAATTACTTAATTTTAATGGCGTTAGATATGAATGATAAAAAGTTCATAAAATTCAATGTTTTTTTCATATTTAATGTCATTTTGTTTTATATAATTTGTATTAATACATTTGAATATATTTTACACAATTTAAAATCGCCTAAATTGTTTTTTGAATCTTTCATAATGATAATCATCAGTGGCTTTTTCTCCATTGTCTTTTCCTCGTTTTCCCTTTGACTCGTCTTTAATATTATCCAGTCTACGTTGACTTTTACTGTCTTGTTTTGCCTTACGAAGGTCTCCTTCGTCAATGTTAACTGAAAAATGTATGAAATAAACAAACATATTTTTATTTCGAATATTTATATAGAAATTAAACGAAAAAAAAAAAAAGAAATGGTAATCACATCTATTGTGTTGAACGAAATTCACAGCCATATTTGTAGGTACGAATTGTGATGGACCATCCTTTTTCCTATGTCTTTCCCACAGTAATTTGAGCTTAGCTTCTTCAGTTGCTTCAATATTTTTAATTTTCGCTCTAAGAATTTTATTTATTCAAGATTTAATAACTTCAAATTCATTTTTGTAATTATAAATAGAGATAATAAATAATTATATTTACTCAATGCCAAGATCGACTTCGGGTATACCCGAAAGCATTTGATTTGAAAGCATTTCTTCACTTTTATGAGTTGAGCTTTGTCTGAGATGTTCAGGAACTGCTTGAAGTGCAGCTTCTTCAGGTGAACAATACATATCAGCACCTAATTGTGCTGAAACTTCCTCGTTGGCGTTTTTATTTTTTCTCTGTGATAATTCATTCTCAATATACTTCACCCTAAATATAAAAATAAAACAAACGATCAATATTTATAATAAATTAAAATTATCCAATTAATTATTTTATATACATTTCTTCATCTTCATCTCGTTTATTTGTTTCTGCATTAAATTGCGTTCCAATGCCTGTGTCATAAGCATCATCTGGTTTAAACTTTGCATTTTTCAATGCTGCCATATTTACCATACCGCCTGTTTTCACATTAAATGGATCATTCTGTAAAAACAAAATACGATAAAAAAATTGTATTCTTGCTTGGAAATTGTATAATATCTTTAAAATACAATATTGCTCTTACAGTAGTAGCTACATCAGACGTAACTTTTTCACCAAGAGCCAAACCTATGATGTTTACTCCATTTGGTCGTTCCCTCAATTTTTGAATAATTTTCATCTCCTCAACTTTTGTTCTAAACATAAAAAATAATTAACCAATTAAAAAAAATGTATGCTAGATAAATTATCGAAATAAACTAAACAACTTAAATCAATAAGAAAATCCATACCTAACTCCTGCATCATCACTATTGTCATCATTATTGTCATCATCAGAATGAATTATTTCTCGAGTTCTCAAAGGAACTTTTCTTTTAATGCGTTTGAATGTTACTTTGTCTTTATTATCTATACCATCAATTGCACTCATGATCGATATGTTTCAAATGAGGTTATGTTTCTCCGCACTTTAATAATATTTTTGCATATATTTATTTCATTATTGCCATTTGTCAAAACATTAATTATAATCAAAACATACAAATATTAAATAATGCCAACATAACCTATAAATTAAAAAAAATTCATCCACCAGGGGCGCTACATACGCCACCTTCCATTCAAATTCAATGTTCAACTTTCGTTGTTCTTTACAGTATATTAAAAAAATGTATATAGCATGTGTCGCGTTCCTATCCCACCACAAATTTATGCTAGCCCCCTTCAACTTCTCTTTCTGACTTTCATGATACAGTCTACAGGTTACACTTACAATTAATTCAAGTTTGTCGTACTGTGTCGGATCTATTAGGTTTGTCTCCACATTTGAATCTTCTCCAATGTTCATGCATTTATTCAGTGAAAATTGTTTTAATTATTTCAGCCACATATTCAACACACGTGTCTCAATCATTTTGAAATATTGAATCATTCCAGTTCAAATGTTCCTGACAAATCGATTGAATTCAATAATTATTTCCAACTGAATACTTGTGTAGGGTGCGGCTCGTTAATGCGTGAGTAACCACTTGTTTGCTTATGACTATATGTTTGCTACATGTTTTATTATTTTTCTATATAATTTCGCTTTTGTTATATATTCATTTGATATTTTTTCAGAAGTAAGTGAAGTTATATGTAAAATTAATAATGTCTGTACTTGAGGATCGTGAATTGTACAAAAATAATACATATTTTACAAAATACGAATACGGAGATTTTACACCGTTTTATATTGCCATTACTATTTGTTCTATGATAGGTGGATTTATATTCATCCTAAATATTATATTTTGTTGGTGTTCACGTCATAGAGAATATTGGCAAGATAGACATACAGGTAGAATTTAAATAAATTGAATTATTTTATTTTGTTTTTACACATAAAATATTTATATGAAGATAAATGAAAAGAAATAAGTTAAAGATTCATTTGTATAATCAATTTATTTCAAGGAAATCGTTGGATACAGTCTATGTGGGTTGTAACACCTCATAAAAATCCTCCCTTGGATTTATCTGAACTTAAACCAGCAACAATTCAAACGGCTTATATACCTCATTATCCTACGTCTGAAGCTGGTGACGTTGAATCATCATATCCTGATTCAAGATTAAATACTCCATTGCCACAAGAGTATATGGAATTACATAAACGAGAGAGTGAAATTTAGTTAATTTTAATTACATAAATTACCTGAAGATTAAAATAGTTTGCTTTCAACAACGTATATATAAATATATATTTTAAAAAATGGGTCTGCACATATTTTGGCCAGCCAGTGTCTGTCTAACGCTTTTTGTTGTGGGAGTTATAATGATACTTCTTAAATATGGTTCATTTATTTTTGGTAGACGACAACCGTATCACACGTATGCATATACTGTTGAAGAGTTGGGTACAGTTGCATATGAAAGAGATGTTTCTTACTCTGAAACAGTGGCATAAGATTAAATCTTTTTTTTTTTTTATATATACTTTTTATACTAAAAGATTGAATATGAAATTTATAATTTTTGCTAGTAATTATTATTAATTTAGCAATCGAAAAATCGATTCCGTCCACTATAGTATTTAAATTTAAGCATGAAGATTATAAATCTTTGAAATATGAATCTTTTTATACATATACCATTGCTGCCTTTATACACATTTTAATTATTAATCATTTGTAATGAACAATCAATCATTGTAATATGCAGCTAACAATATTTGAAAATTTACAAAGAATGTTATTCACAATTGTTTTTATATGTATTTATAGAATTAATAGTTTTTTGACACACAAATGAATAAATGTATACAATTACAAATGTATTATGATATAATTACGTGAAGTAAAAAAGAATAAATCAAATGTAATTTGACTGTACAATATAATCATGCATGAAAATAATTTTTTATCAAGTTATTATATAATTTTCTTTTTTATTGACAACATTGTTTTTCATATTTGTTACATTGTGTATTTTTTAGGTTATACGTTCATTTAAATATACGCATAAGTAAATCACATTATACACGATTCGGTAGATTAGTTAATCATTATCATCAATGCTGGAATGCGATTGTCCAACAATAGCAAAGCCACAATTACAAACATAGAGTGAATTTAATCCATATTTGTATATATAACGATGATGAAATTGATATATGCACATCATAATTCATTCATCTCATTCGGTAATATTTTTTAACAATTTTAATCATCATTTCAAATAGCCAAATTATTTATTCATACTTTTATTATTGTTATCTCGGTAATTGATGCAACACCGAATGAGAAGATATAAATTATATAAACATCTAATGTAATTGTAATTACTACAGATATTCATGGGAAGAAATTGTTTAAACTCTATATATTAATATATATTGTGATCTAATGAAGTTTTTTTTTTTTTTTTCAAATACATCAGAGTGAATAATTAATATATTCTATGAGAGTTTTATCTACTTATAATTCTCGAGAAATATATATTAAAATTAACACAAAGATAATCAATGGCACAATAGTGTTATTGTTTCTATCACGCTATGTTACAATGCAATATTTTTTTAACACACACCGAAATTAATGGTACGGTTTTTTATTTAAATTTTTCATTTTTATTTCATGTTTGTAAACATTGTACTCTTTTTCATTCGTTTATGTTATTTGTTTTTGTGAAGCACGTTCAATTAATATTTAATAAGAGAGAGCGTTTAATTATTATTAGGTGTGTTTTTTTTTTTTTAATTAAAAATTACCATCTATGTCATATGTTAAGATTAATATGTTATGATGATATGGTGTGTACATATATGATTTTAAATACTACATTCAATGGAATAATAGTATATATTGGAATTTATATAATAATTTAGCCACAATTTTAATTTTGAGTATACAAATTATATTTTTTTGGCAATTGTATTATTTCATAGAGCAAAAGACGAATAATAGCAATGAAAGGGCGGAGAAAAATGCAATATTTTTAATTATAAATGTGTAATTTAAGGATTATAATTTTTCAATTTGATTCTTATGCTCATTGGTGTGATGCATCGAGGAGAGCTTTCAAAATGAAAGTTCAACGTTTTATTCACGGGATGAATTTTTTTTTTAATGATTATTTGATAATTATGATTTGAAAAACGCAATAATTTGCGTGACAGTATTCAAGAAATTTTTTTTTTATCTGGTTTTTAAGATCACTCGTTGTCATATTATATTTAACTATCAACATTTTTTTTTTTTAATTTGATTTTATTTTATTTTTTCCTTTTTTTTTGTGTTTTATTTTAAACGACCAACACTTTAAATCAATTGGCCAAGTGACAAATATAATATTTGATTCGAAAAAAAAAAAAAGAAAATGGATAATATTTTTATCCAGACTTGATATGAAAATTAATCAATATGTCAATAAGTCGATGGCAGATAACGTATTATTATTGTACATTTTATTAAATCAGAAAATTACTGATTTATTATCTTCGATGGCTATTATTGGACAGTAACAATCAAAATGATTTTCATTTCTCTTTATTTTTGATATTTATTTTGTTATTTTCTTTTTATTTCTCATATTTTACTTCTTTCTTCTGTAAAATAAGCGCAAGTTGTAACTTCCTCTTTATAATAATTTTCTTCCTTTTTATTTATTATATTTTTTTGCATCAGTCATTATATCATATATAACATTTAGGTGTGTATATATGCTTATCGGTATCGATTGCCAGTATAGAAACAAAGTTGGACACAAACAAATCGCCCGTATGAATTTAATTAAATAATGGTAAATTTACTGCTTTCCACTTTTTCTATTTGCTCGATCAGCTAAAAAAAAATTAATTAAAAATTTAATATAATAAAATATTATTCATTAAATTTATTGAAGCATAAAAAAAATTTTTTTTTTATTCATTTTACACATTCTCGATTATATCTAAAAATATAAAATACCTTTAGCAATTTTCTTTGTACTGACAGCATCTGGCTTACACCTTTTAGTTATACGACGTGTTGGGTCGCATGATGGATCACTGTTTGGTTTAATATTATCCACCCGTGTCATCAACATATTTACGCAAGCGCTGAATGTTCCTTTATCATAGCGACAAGCTGTGCTTTCCATCAAGCATTGTTAATTATGAATATGAAAAAATAAAATCATATATATATTTGTTTATTTCATTATACTTTATATTTATTATTTCTAATAAAATGTGAAATGTATCATGATAATTTTTTCAATATATTATTTACCTTTTTTACATTTCTTCTGGATAACTTTAGTTTGTTCACATGTTTTGTCACCTTTTTTCAAGCTCAATGTTCGCTGTCGCATATTTGTTTTTGAATCGCATTCTGACCATTGACCTTTTACATATCTGCACAATCCTGCACCGCCACTGGATGCTAAAACGTTTTAGAAAATTAATGTTGTAATTATTCCAATTTATTTTCTTTCATTCAAGATAAATTAAATTTATATCATAGTGAAAAAAAGAAAAAAAAATAGAACGAAATACATTTTTTCATACCGCGTTCTTTGGTACCTCGCACTGTTCGCACTAGGACTTCATTACCATCATCATCTTCTTCCCACAAGTCAGATTCTGCTCGTACTGTCATTGATGTCATGGAGATAGCAACACCAAGAACCAGGATCAAACTCCACCACAGTTTCATTGTAGATCTTTATACCTATTGTTAAAAAAAAATCAAATCATTTTATTATCTATTTGAAATATCTCGAAAGTTTTGTATGAATTTTTTATTTTTTATATTTTTTTTCAAATTCCCCAGTAAATTTAGGACGCAGATGGATAATATAAATCACATATAAATCACAAAGTAATAAATTTCATACCATTTATATTATTTCTTTTACAGTTTGAAGCTGGGGAATATTTCTAACCTTAAAAAAAATTATTACATTTTTATCTAGGACTGTTATAATAAAAAAAAAATATATCAGAGTATATTTAAATTTATATATAAACATTTAAAATATTAAATTGCATTTATAGTCATTTAATTATATCGATATTTTTAAATTTGATATATTTAACGATCCGAATATCGATATTTTTTTCAGTATCATCCATCTTTACAAAATACGCAAGAATAAAAGCATCTGGACGTTTTGTTTCATTCTAAAGCACGCATGTATGTTCCTAATTGAAAATTTAATTAAATATCTCTTCCCCGCTGGCCCCGTTTGTATTTCTCGTTATAAAATGTACTCATTTCTAGCCACTGTCGAGAGCTCAACGGCCGACTTCAAGTCTATCTTACTTATAAGGCGCAACATTATGATGACGGTAATAGTAGAAATAAAAACACTATTCAATGCTATTATATATCTGTATAAAAATATATACATCTGTGAACTACTACATGTCTATATATTATTTGTTGGCAGATATTCTCTCGAGTGAACAGTCATGAGGTTAACGATCTCGTTGCAGTTGACGCGAATAATGTCACTGTGACCAGTTGAAATTGAATAAATAAAACCTACAACTACGTGTATATAATAATATGAATATATTTTTTCAACTCATTCATGTATATAAAGTATTATATTTATATAAAAATATTAATTAGATATAAAGTAGATAAAGAACATAACCTAAACAATAATGTCCTTTATATATTTTTATGAAGTAATTTTTTTTTTTTTTAGATGTTATCAACGACGGCCAAGGTCGAGGAGAAGACAAACCCTTGATAGATGGTTATTTTTAGAATATGAAATGATTATTGTCATCATTTGAACACGTATAAAGAATAATCGTCGTATTATTTGCATTTATAAAACACATAGGAATAACCAACCATATACATTCATATAATCATGCACCAAAAATCGATAAGTGTGATATGATAATAAATAATCTCTTCTTTATACATAATTTATCATCATGGATAAAATGTCCCATCATAATTCATCGTTTTCCGGTGATTGGAACTCAACAAAATTGATAAAACATTTCAAATTCAGATAAAACAAATTGATTAGTTAATATCTATGCAACAATACATAAATAACATCAGCCACAATCTTTATAATACATCATATTTATTGTATTATTGTATTTATTATACAATAAATACAATAAAATCTTCATTACAGACTACCTTAGGAAAGCAGTCATTTTTAAATTACTCATAACTTTTATTTATTCTCATTTTTGAATTTCTTCTAATAATAGCCATTTTTTTCTCAAATGAATTTCTATGACTACCATTTGGAGGTTATATATTCTAAAACAATTATCATTGTTTGTATTATTTTAATCAGAAAAAATTAATATTAACCCTACTAAATATAAACAAATAATCTGGTACAATATATCATAGAATTCATGGAATTGCGACGTTTCGTTTTGCGCAATCCGTTGTCCTCTGATATATGCATATATGAATGTGTGTTTGTGCGCCTTTGCAAATGTTACAGCTGCCTCCTAAACTTCCCTCTTCTCTTTGCTCTCTTTTACTCACTCACACATTGTGCCACACAGTAATATTCTCGTTCACTCCATATACATACTATCTACTATGTACTATTTTATATATATATATATCATTTACCGCATTGTTCAGTGACCCGAATTTCAATTTTGCCAGTCAAGCGACAACAAAAAAAAAATTCTCTTTATTCCTAGCCGACTGCTTGGTGCTTTTTTATCATGTTCTATGTCGTATAAAGCTCCAATGACCAGACATATTTCAATCATGTACATGTATGTGTATAATACATAGATTTATGTATTAACTTTGGCAAGTATAAAATCAAAATAAAATATATTTTCTTTATGATTTTTAATTGTACTTTTATATGAATTGTAAACAAATTATAATATGAATTAATTTTGTTTTAGATGAAATAGAAGCAGTTGTTGATTATATTTGAATATTGAGAATGTGTATGTACAGTAATACACAATGAACTTTGTTCTCAATGTGAATGTCTGTATATGGTGGGTGTTTGTGTGTTGGGAAAATCAATGAAAACGTTACCCAGCAAAGAGAATAATGTTTCTCACAGAATGAACGAATATAAAGGATGAGTATGAAAAAACGAGAAGAAATAAAAGGAAAAATAACCACAACAAACAAACAAAATAACGAAAGGAAATAAGAAAAACAAAAATAATTTAAAAATAAACTATAAATTGAGAATGGCTTTTTTTGATAAAAAAAATAAAAGAAAAAAAAGCTCTGAGCAATTCGCCATTTCATCATTGTAATTTTAATCAATTGATTAAATTTACCCTTTTAAAAAAAAAAGTAAATGTATATCTCAAAATACAAAAATTTGACATTGAGAAATAATTTTGAGGACTGAGAAGAAATTAAATAAATAATAAACTCACCTCTTTTATCAATAATGCAATAATTGTGGATAAATATGATCTCGTTTACGAGAATTATTTGTGGAATATGAAGCACGACGAGACGATGCACAGTGATCACGATTGATGATACCGAGTTGATACACGACAGTGGTAGCTTCTATTCTCTGGATTTTTTTTTTTTTTTATTTTTTTATTTCCCTTCTCTGTGTGTATATGTATGGCGACTGCGCTGTACACCAATGGGAGATTCTGTTCTCTTGACTGAATCTGCTCTGGACGAAGTGCTCCGGAGTCTCCGAACTCTCAGTATCTCCCACTTGGATATATTATTTCTCTCTCTCGTTTCCCCTCATACAATTATAATCACTCACAGACTTTTATACGCCCTCCATCTATCTTCTCCTCCGAATGTTTACGAGACAAGACGAAAAAAAGCTTAAAATCTCTTTACACAATTTTCCCCTCGCGTTCCTCATTATAATCCATCAACCATAAAATACTTTTTTTTTTTTCTCATTAAAAATCCAACTGGATATGATAGAACGAATTAATATATTTAACAATCAATTATTTCAATGGACAATAAATAGGATAAATAATTTGATTTGCGGAATTTAATATGAAAAAAAAAAATGTTTGAATAGTAAAAATTTATTTCAGAATGGGAATTTTAGATTAATATAAATAATAATATCAAATGTAAAAGAGGAGAAAATCGCAGTATTGTTAATACAATTAAATTAAATGATTGACGTTGTCGAGTTGGTTGACATCCCTAGATTGCACGTGTGTTTTATTGTCACTCTTCAACATTAATTTATTTGTCGCCTACAGGGCGATTCAATGCCAACTCATGTGAGGTTGCAATAACTCGTTCTTATTTTCAAACCTACGTTTGTATATTTTATTACTTATATACTGCGATGTGTCATATGTAACAATTGCGAAGGAAATGGGATAAAGTTTGGATGATTGTCAGAAGTGAATCCAGTCTTCCGGTCAAATAATTTACTGTACATACTTTATCACTAATGTATATAAAATTAAATTATTTAATATTTTTTTTTTTTTGGCTTAAACTATATAATTTTGTTTTTTGTTTTTCATTGATAGGCGTTTTTTTTTGTCTTCAAAAATAAACATTTATTTTCAGAATGAATGCTTACGAGTCCACAATTTCTATTAATCTAAGAACTCTACATTTCATACACCAATTTTTTTTGTATTTATATAAGTTGAAACACGTAGATATACACTTATTTATACACCTAAATTTGTTTTTACCCAGACTTTTATATACATAATATTGATTAAATCAAATGGTGATTTTAAAAATGACAAAATTTATTGGACCGCAGGATGAGAATAAAAATAAACCATAGGCAAAATAATCACTCATATAAAGAGATTAATAAATATTTTATATAAATTAAATTTACTTTGTTAAAAAAAAGTTTTTTAATTATATTAATTTTAATTGTAAGTGTAATTGCGTTAAAAAATAACTTGATTTTCTAAATTATATCAAATCAAAGTTATGTAAAACAAAAGTCTTTATAATAACAAAAATTAGATGTATTTTGTTCTTAAAATCACTGATTGATTGTGTGCAATTTGAAAATATTCACGGATCAATTATGATAAAAAGTATATATAAACAATTAATTGGACATTGCATCGATAAAATGTCTTTTGCAACATGATTTGTGTGACGTTAATATTGTATATATTAATCAGAAAAAAATTATGCCGGACTCAATAACTTCCTTTCTTTATCATTTACTTTGTTGTTTATCATATCTGTTTTATCGGATTTTTTCTTATTTATTATTCATCCACTGACACAAACTGAGTATCTTAAGATTCCTAAAAACTGAATAAACATTTTAAAATGATAGTTTTTACCGCTAAATGTTTATATTATCACAATGGTGGATCCCCCAAATTATTGGCCAACTTTACGCCAATTCAATAAGATATTTTCATATCTAAGCAGCCTCCTTCGCAGATTGCATAATCTCATCAAAGGAATTCTCCAAACACTGCCGTAATTCTGCATAACTTACCACCAACACACTTTGTTCATCGCGCGACATTAAACAAATCTAAATCCAATAAAATACATATTTACAAGTAAATATGAAATAAATTATGAGAAATATTATAATATTTATTTATTATTAAGATTATGCGAACCTTATCTGCTGAACCTGCGTCCAATTTATTAAGACAAGAAACAACATGTGCCATATCGAGCCATGGTCGATCGTCAGCTGTCACTTGATGAAAAACGTAGTCTCTAAATAATTTAAGCATATAACGATCACCTGTTTCTGCCCATGTCAGTTCCATATTAAGTTCTGGCCTTTCATTAACCGTTGCCAGTTTAACAAGTAACCTGAATAGTCGACCATTCTCAAGCTCCTTTGCTAGCTCATTTTCAAGTACGTCATTGCGAAGCTGGACAGTGTCCAATTGTGTATAAAAACGTGCACCGATCATCGGCATCAAATCCGTAACTGTTTTTCTTGCTTGATCTGATAACAAATATCTGAAATAAGTCAAAAAAAAAAAATAATATAAATTATATGAAACAAACAAAATGAATTAATTTTTTTTTTTAATAGAAAGAAAAATAAATTAGTAAAAATAAACCCAACAAACAGTATAAAATTTCGTAGATCGGTTGAGTAAGTGCGAGCAACAAGCTCAAGTGATGATTGCATATTGTCACGATGAACGGCAAGTAAACTGCGACATGCCAATGCCAGTACTAATTTTCCAAGTGAAATGAGATCTTCTTGTTGATAATGAAGAATTAATGATAGAGGATTTGTCGCATTGCCGTCAAATGTCACGACATCGGGAACTGCCGCACAACTTAAACGCAAACGAGTTCGCGAAGTTAGTAAAACTTTTGTTGGATCTAGACATCGGTATGCTACACCTGTATATAATTAAACACGTATAATTAATTATTATGAATTATATTTCTATCAAGATTTATTATTTGACATTACTAAATAATTATTATTCTTGAAAAATATGTAAATTAAAACAAAAAACAAAAACATACCACCAGCATGTATAACACGTAATGCTGCTGTTAATTGTATAATATAACTCCAGATTACATTTTCAGGTAACATACTGTTGTGCTGCTGTCTAAGTATTGTCGTTTTAGTATGACTATACGGCCGCGGTGCATTTGGATCCGAACAAAATGGATCAGCATAACCATTGAGCTCCGTTCCAGAAAAATGTTTACTCAAAAGTGTTTCAGCACCCGGATGATAGTCATAAACAAATACCATGGCTAAAATACAAATATTCATGTAATATATATCTTAAATAATATTTATTCATTTTATAATATCACTTACAATGATCGCCAAATGCTTTTGTAGTAAAAACCTCCAATAATTGAACAACATTCGTGTGGGATATTCGTTTCCACATATCAACAAGTATCATACACTTTGTATTACCCAATCGAAAGTCTAAAATATTTTAAATAATCATTTTATTATAAAATAAATTTTATTTGTTGAATAAAATGAAATAAACTTTTGTGTTATTTACCGTGAATACGACGGAGACAATAACGTACGCCATTTTTTATACTTGTGGCTTTATATGTTGAGGTTTGATAGCCTAATACCGTGGACGCAGGTTTGTGAATTTGTTCTAATGGACATAATTCATGATAATTATCAACTTCTGTTGGTAAATCGGGAAATTGAACTGAATCAGGTTGACTCAATGTTAGAGAATTTTTATGAAGAATATCCATTCGTAAATTGGCACTCATAAAAAAACTTGAATTAACTTGAGGTGGTGGAGTGGATGGTGCTGAGGAACTATTAGACGTTGGTGTTTTCGTTGGTTTCGTTGATTGGAGATGTGCTGATGTACCTGGGTAAACATATCCTACCTGACTGGATCCGACATTTGAGATCTACATAAAATTAAAATTAATTTTACATATACTATATAATATCTAGAGAAATAAAAATAAAAATACAATCATTATAGAAATATATTTATTAGGGTATTTCATTTTTAGGCGATATTTTTTCTTTGTTTGTGAACACTAAAAATCTGATAATTTATACAAAAAAGAAATATTTTCGTTACAAAAAAAATTCAGAGTTAATTAGAGGCTTAGCTAATTTAAAAATTCGATTTCTCATATGAATAACACGAGAAAATTTTTTTTTTTTCGACTTCAACTCGATTTTTCGATGATCAAAAATTTTTTTTGAAAAAAATGAATATACAGCTTTGATAGGGCATTAAATTTGCTACAAAAAAGCTGTTCACCGCAAACGCTCTCCGACCAGCGGTTTTCGAGTTGTACGTAGAGCTGGAAAGGTGAAAGTTGATTATAATTGACAAAAAATTTTCTTTAAACTGGAATTTATTGATTTAAGATTAATTATTATCTTACAATAAACGCTATAATGCTGAATCAACAATGTAATAGCATCAAGAAAAAAATTTTGATTACTGAAAAATCGAGTTGAAGTCGAAAAAAAAATTTTCTCGTGTTATTTATATGGAAAATCGAATTTTTGAGTTCGCTAAACCTCTAATTAACTCAGAATTTTTTTTTCAAACGAGAATATTTGTTTTTTGTATAAATTATCAGATTTTCAGTGTTCAAAAACAAACAAAAATATCGCCTAAAAATAAAACACCTTAATATTTATATTTATTTAAATAGTTGATTTAATATTTACCTCATTGACTTCATCATTGACAATAGAATCACCTGTAGCATTGCCAAGATAAAAATACGTTGTTCCACCAACATTCTCCTGAGAATGATATGAATTACCAAAAAGATTTGGTGAACTACTAGTACTACCAGTAATACTTCGTCCTGGCACAAATTCTGTACTTGCAGTTGTTTTTTTATTAGAATCCAAAGAAAGATTTGACAAATGCTTTGATACTATATTCGCATTTAATGTTGTTGATGGACTCTGACGATTCTATTTAAACAAAATTAACATTTAACAGTTGAAAATAGACAATAATATATTAGAATATATAATAATTCACCATATAAGTCGCAAGTTTGGACTCCAAAGGAACAACATTTGTTTGTGGAGTATAAGTAACGAACATGGAGGGATCCATATTGCTTTCGATTGCTGCATTTACTGATATAAACTTCTTATACTTTGAATAATATTATTCCAGCCTTTTACTGTATTGCCACTTGATATTTATTGCTCATAGAATAATATTTATAATTTTTCACTCTTCACCTTGATGAATAAAACTGCAACAAAAATTATTTCATTAAATATTTCTTCATTCTGTTATTAAAATATTAATTAAATTTTTAAAATTACAGCGTATAAATATTGACGTTCGATATGATGCCTAAATAAATGATGACATTAAATAAAGATGATATAAATGAGATTTTTTTTTCTTTTCATTTTTGTTTTTATTCCAAGTTTAATGAATAATATTTCAATGTGATGAGACATTCAGTGAAATAAAAGTATAAATAAATTTCAAAATTTTTCGGTGCAATATACGACATCAATGGCAACTTATTTTGACAATACTCAAAGAAACAGACACACATACAAGGTGATAACCTTGACAGTAGTGAATGATGTTATTAGCAATTTTGTCATACATAAATATTATTTAAATTAAATGTAAAAAAATAGCTCAGACATTTATTGTATATAATTATATGTAGGAATAATGTGAATAAGATATTATATTCAATTTAGAATAAGATAATTGTTAAAAAAAGCGACATAAGGGTACGCGATCAACATAACCAATATTAATACGCTGTCAGTGTTGTCGCGTCATTTGGTAGGCGCGAAAATTCTGATTATATTTACGCGGGTATTTCACTGTTGTTCGACATAAACCAGTTGAAATTGCACCATGATTTCTACACAAAATAATTTCATTATTAAATATGATTGAAAAAAAACTTCTATTTTCAAATAAGACAAATGCATACTTAGAGACAAAAGAAAGATCTTCCAACCACCAATTATGCGATCCAGTATGTTTATGGTGTTGAGTTCGTCTCTCTTCAATCTTTTATCTCACTCGTGTTTTCTATTTTTCATAGCAGTAGACCTTTCTCTTTTCTTTCCCCTACCGTCTGTCGTTCATTCGCTTCTTTCGATCGAGAGTTGAGAGCGCTGCTGCTTTTGCTTAGCATTCATCGTCTGTGACGACGACGACGATGATTTGTGTTGTATCTCTTTTGGTCTGTCTGCTGTTTCTAATTTTCGACACAAGCGTCGTGATAATCTCGATTCATTTGGGCATCTCCTGGAATTACATAACCTTATTAATAGTGGGAAAGTTTGAAATTCTCTAAAACAATTTTTTTTTTGTAGTAAAGATATTGGACGATGACACAATCTGAATAAAAATATTAGAAAAATTAAAAAAAAAAGAGAAATTATGTATGTTTTATGATAAAGAGCGTAAAGACAAAACGATACTTAACCTACAAATGTTTATTTTAGCGATATTCATATATGTACTTATATATAATATTACATCGCCATGTTGTGAGGGATTTGAAAGGAAAAATGAAGCAAAAGACATTTTTTTCTATTTTGTAGAATAATGGTAATTACTTTTGCCAACTTTAGGTAAAAATGCTTTCTACAATTTTTGTTGAAAGTCGTGTAATGCGCATGCGCTAGCAATGATGTTCGCTCTTTTTTTAAGTTACAGTGCTACCAACGTTTCAGTATTACAGTTGCCTGCCTTGATTAATTTATATAAAAATTCGGAAATAATAAATAGACGCAATTTATTCAACACTTGTAATCATCGAAGATTACTCGTGCGTTCTGATATTTAATTAAAAATTATAAATAAAAAAAAAAAGAAACAATGATTATCCCTATACGTTGTTTTACTTGTGGTAAAGTTATTGGTAACAAATGGGAAACGTACTTGGGACTTTTGCAAGCTGAGTACACAGAAGGGTAAATATTTTCATTGTCTTATCGTTTATAACCTCAATATCACACATGGCTCCTTGACCGGTATTCTTTATTTATTTTGTACTCTTACAAATTATATATATGTATATATAATATGACTTATATATTTTTCAGTGATGCTCTTGATGCTTTGGGTTTGAAACGTTATTGCTGTCGCAGAATGTTGCTTGGACATGTGGATCTTATTGAAAAATTATTGAATTATGCGCCACTGGAAAAGTAGCAGCTTATCATTATATATTTAATTATATTCATTTATTTAATTATTTATAAGTAATCATAACCTTATATTGTAAAATCATGCATATTAAATAAGAAATGTATATGTAAGTTCCATTTGTTATTTCACGAGATATTGAATAAAAATAATTACAAAATATAACTAGGTTATGGTTTTATTATCATTAGAAAATCCTGCTATGAAAATAAATTATTATTAATTTAAACGATCAAGTGAGGGTTAAAATGAAGAAATAATTCAGAGATAGACACACAATAATTTTATTAAAAATTTCACACTATTCAAAGTGAATTACACTGCCAGTCTGTTTCATTTAATAAACAGAAGTAGTGTGAAAAATGCATTTATACAATTTTTGTCAATTATATAAAATATAAAGATCATTGTAATCGCATTGGTAAATTGAATGTTCATTTACATTATATATACTCTAAACGTTGAAATGAAATTTTTGTACTTCAAGTCTTGTATATAAAATGAATTATCTACTATGCATGTTTATATATTTTAACAATTAACATTTTGGTGTTATTAAGGCACTTATTAATTTATGTCGTTTACAACTTCACGATAACAATCGTACAATGATGGCAATTAACTATACTCTTTTTAAACAACAAATTTACGCTCAAATTGATGAAAAGAAAAAGAGAAAAAAAAATACTATAGGCAAATCTTAATTAATTAATTCAATTAATCTAAATATTTCATAGCTTAATTCATATTACGATGTGTTCTTAAATGTCGTGATTATAAATTTAATACCATGGCTAACATGAAATCATTCTTAAATTCTCCATGTATCATATATAAAATCATTAGTTGTAAAAAAAAAAAAAATTCACATTTATATTGAACTTATTCAGACTATTCACCTATAAATGATTATAATTATTTAATCATTTGTACATAAATATCGTTTATAGCACTCTTTGTTCCAAATAAAAGTGCGAGAATTCCAACAATTGTAATTACAATATTTTTAATCACAATCCAATTGAAACGACCAAATCCAACATTCCACAATACAACCATTTCTATTCCAACTGGTGCAAGAAGTCCCAATATAGAAAAGCAGAATGCACCAATAAGGCCAATCAAAGGTGCAATTGTTGGAACGGCAATAGCAATAAGTACACAACCAATAACCATAACAGTTCGAACAATATAATTCATAAGCAGTGGTTTTTTCGTAAATCGATCCTTAATTTCTGCCCAGACAATATCAAGGCACACGAAGAATTGTAAACCAAAAGTACAAAATACAGCAAGTCCAACAAGAATCTTTACAACTTGAGCAGGAATTTCATTAATATCAAGATCTGTAGTGATCAAATCATTTGTTGAATTAGGATATCTTGCATATCCAAGGAATCCAAGAAGAATATAGATAAGAGTAACAGTAGACATTCCTTTATTCATAACTCCACAAATACCAATAAAATTTTGTGGTGTTCTCATATTATTTTCTAATGGCATAATAACACCAATGGCTTCCATTGCAAATATTGATATGCTGAAAAATGTCGGGAAGTTGGAAATTTCACCGATGTATGGAACATCACTTATATGAGAAAGATCTTGGAAGAGATAATAAAAAGTTATTGCAAGACCTGTTGCCATGAAAAAATTAGCCACCATAGATATTGGCGCTAAAATTTTTAAATTTGGCACCCAAACTAATAAAATTAAAGGTAATAACAGACAAGCAATGAATAAACGAATATCAGTTTTCATAATGGGATCGCTAACGATTTCTAATGTGCCATTAAGAACTGTGGAATTACTCAAATGGCTTATGTTGCCTTGATTGTACATATAGTGATCAAATACTTCACGGAAATTCTGCGCAATAATCACAGTGTACGCGCTACATGTTCCATAGTAAGTTAAAAACAGAGATATTTGAATAAAGTATCTGTTAAAATAAAAAATAAAATGATTATTATATAAATCAGAATATTCCTTATAGTTTATCATGAATTAATATATTAAATAAATGATAATTTACCTCGATGGTGATGCGAATTTATGTAAAATTTTTGGTCCTGATGCGCAAGTTGCTTCCGCCACTCCAGCAAAACTCATCTCAGTTTTCTTCGTTTTATGGTATAATACATGAGCGCATTTTACTAAAATATACGAACAATGAGTGCAAACAAGCGACACAAACATAGTGGCAAAAATTCCAAATACAAGTCCAGCACTCCGGAATGCACATGGCATAGCCAAAATTCCTGTGCCTAATGACGCTTTGAGAAGATGTGTCAGCGTCTGACCATCACTGTAGGCAAAAAAAGAAAAAGAAATAATTCAATGCATTATTTTATTGGTTTTAATTTTTATTTATATTGATTAAATATAATTTAAATTTACCTCGTGGCTGTTTCACAATCGCGTTCGGCAAATGGATCAAATCGATTTGGATCTGTTAATGAAGTTGCTACTTCAACATCTTTAGGGATGACTTGAACTTTGTATCTAAATAGCAAAAAAAGAAAAAAAATTTTTTTTTTGATAATATTAATTACTTTCAAGTCAATAAAATAACAATGATAATTCCAAGCACACGATAAACTTCAATGATTTATATCGTTAAAGTAATTATAAGTAATTACTTCAATGCCAAAGTATCAAATTCTTATGGAATTTTCATCATTTGTTTAACTTTAAAATATTTTTAAAATTTATTTTACAATAAAATTCAACTATTTTATCATATAAAGTGTCTACTGTGCGTTATCCTTGCTCTATATAATTCATATCTACATTTACACATAGCATATATATATCTGATACATATATATTCATAGAATAAAGTGAAAAATAAAAAAGTAAATGATTAAAAATTGCTCATAAACCGGATTAACTCAAATAAACATGTATTATAAAATAAACTAAATTGAACAATACCCATTTTACTTAATTTCATGTGATTAAAATTATTATCTCAGTTAATATAATGAGGGGAAATAATAAATTAACGTTAGTTTAATACTCACTTTGTTGTCAATTCTTCCTTTGGATTATCATTCGGTAAAAACGTATGGAGCTCAGTGGGCCCTTTAATTTTCTTATCAGTCTAAAAAAGAATTATTAAAAAAATATTAAACATACGATATAGTTAACTTTAATATAAATATTATATTTATTTTTCAATTTTTTTTTCTTCTTCTTGCGCAATCAATTATCACAACATTAATGTTAATAAATAAATATAATTTACTCACCATTTTGCTATTGATTATTAATATTCCACCACTTGATTAAAGACACAGCAACTAAAAACAAACAAACAAAAATTGATTATAGTTAATATAAAAATTCTTTACTTTAATTGTATTTATATTTTTCGATAAGTGTGGATAAGACGTCAAACATTTTTTTATATCACAATATAATCTCAAGTGGTTTTTACTGAGTAAATAGACTTGTCACAATATTAACTAATCATTAACCGATGAACCATATATATAACGCATAAGTATATAAATAATCATTTATATGTATATATATGAACGGAAATAATGCAACGATTGTGGCCTGTCATATGTAAATGATTTTACATTAAACATATATGAATTGTGTAAGTATATAATATTTTTACATAATTTACAATTTTATTTTTATCGATATGTAACAAAAAAAATATTTTTTATTCGATTCAAAGGTCGATAACAAACAAGACAGAAATACTTTATGACGTGTAAATATATTGAAAAACAATTTATTTTTATTCTTTTCTCTATTGAATTTTTTTTTCTTTTTTTTCAAAGAGAATAAAAAAAATTCTGCCAACATTTTTATTTTTGCAATGCATCTGATATTCTGGGGTTAACTATGACGTCTGAATGTCTTATCAACATCACAAATGTTATGAGAAATAAATTGTTAAATAAACAAAATGTTATTAATTTGATATATCGTCTATAAAAATGATTATAATGAATAATTAAATATAAATTTATAATTTATCACAGTTACGAAATATATTTTTAATATATATTCTAAATGCATTTTTGAATTATTATTCCTATCAATCTGCAAACAATTTGAGAAGTTTATGTATAGATATCATGTTTATTTCATAATTTCAAGGAACATTTACGCGGATAAGATACAAGAATGAAAAATGTTTACGAAATTAAAATTAAATAATAAGAATTAACAAAAGATTTCTAAATATCAAAATAAATTGTTTGCATTTTTTACACATTCATTATTTATTTATTGTAATAATAAAATATAGAATATTTTTAAGCTGCTTACAAAAAAAAAAATCCAACTCAAGAAAATTATTTTCTGTACATAGAAAAAAAAATTTATATTTATAAATAATCACATTAATATAAAATTTAAAATAACTATTTAAAGAAAATATTTCATTATAATTCCTATTACTAATGACAAATTGATAAATCTTATGTACAATATCCAAGCAATTATTTTAACTAATGAATATATATAAATGATTATTTATCTCTTCTAATAGCTTATTAATAATAATTTATTTATGTCGACAGTAATTTTTTTTTTTCCCTCATTAAGATAAAATTTTTTTTCAATATAATTAATACTAAATAACTTCGCGTTGGTCTTGAGTGCTTAAAAATTTTTCTACATGCACCAGGATTATTTATTTTAGTTATTTAATATTATATATACATTCTCAGACAATATTTTTAGAAAGGACACAGCAATTATGTATTCTATGTTAAACTTTTGGATGCACTTGACTATCCAACAAATAAATTCCCAGAAAATAAGCAGGTAGAAAATAAATATCAGGTAGAAGAAAAAAAAATTCTTTTCAAATCGTAATAACGATCACACAAAATTTATATATAATAAATAACTTGAAAAACCAGTTTTATATATATAACTTTCTTAGACCTTGAAATTTTCTAATAAATTTTTCAATTATCACTATAATTATTCCTAAACAAATAATAACAATATTAATAAATATCTGTATTAATTATCTATATATAAATAATATTAATTGTCTCTTTCTAAATCAATAAATCCAATAACAAATTTTTATAAAATTAATAATTACACAAACATTTAAAAATTATTTACATAATATAAAAAATTAATATTTAAATTAAATTTACATATTATACAGAATTATCAAATAACATTTAAATATCAAATAAATTAATATATAATTTATAAAAACACTTGATACAACATTGAATATTTATATTATACAATTAAATTATCTAATATAACAACAATTTTACAGTGTTTTATTTTCAATTATTGATTTATTGATAAAGAAAATAATAGAATTAAATTATTAATATTGAAAAATGATTGAAATTTTTTAAATAAAGGTAAAAATTGCCCCGCATTTATTTATTTGGCATCATTGAGCGGAAACGTAGACAAAAATTCGACCCGAAATATCAGCTCAAAGTTACATCATACTATTCTGTTTCCTCGCTGCATGCACTTTACTATACATTATTATTACCCACTCGTAGCCCATATACTAAGTATACCTATTCCCATAATAAGTCCGTTAAATTGTATGCAGTAATAATTTACTCAAGAGTGGTAGGCATCATTTTACCACGCAACTTTTCCCGCATTATAAATTCTCTCTAAACACGTGGTTAGCATTTGAGAGTTTCATAATACCTTAATGATCTAGTTCACAATGCAATTAATTAATAATTTTCTCATGAAATACCTTAGTCTACTTGCATTTTAATTTAAATATATTTATTACCATCAATATTCGTTTATTTTATTAATAGAGTAAATCATCCCTTTTATTTATTGTAAAATTTAATAAATATGATGACATTTTATTGTCATATGAATATTTAAAAATTAATTTTTGATATTTTAATGTGTAATAATGTTTAATAAATATAATTATAGGTATGTTTAAATTAATTTACCTGTTAATTTAATTGTAAATTTTTTGTTGGAATTCTTGAATTGTTTTATCACTTTTAAATTTATTTTAATTAATTGTTATTGATTTTATTTGTTTATTGAATTAATTTTTTATTAAATGATTATGTAAAATTGAAAACCGGTGTGAAAATTTGACGTTAATTAATTAATATTACACGCCACCCTTTGTAAAACTTGACGACAGCTGCCGAACGTTTGTTGGCCGCTGCTCGACACGATTCCACTGGTGTTCGTGGCAAGAATGAAATGAATCAATCGACTAAACTGATCAACGAATGTATATATGAAGTATGAACAAGTACTAAGTTACTCTACTATTACCACACCACTACTAATCATTATTACTACACATATGCCATTTTTTCTCATATACACATCATGAATAGAGAAAATGGCGGGGTATTTAGTTGATTATTTTACCACCCGAGGCGCTTTCATTGGAATTTTCCTACCAATAAGCGGTTGGAATGAAATTTGAATTTCTCCCGCTTTCTTTTTAGGTTATGGGTATCACGTGCACACATTTTTATATTATCATTAACATTGATTAATGTACTTTAATGTGTTATTGATGTTTTCCGTCTTGCTACACTCAATAGCAAGTAAATATTACAACATTTTTCGGGAACAATATAAAAATAAAAATTATCTATCGTACAGTTTATCATTGTAATTTCAATCAAACTCCACAATGTAATTATTACTTTATTATTTTATTTACAAACAAGTAAAATCATGTGATTAAAGTAAATAAAATTTATATTTCCATTTAATATTGTGATAAGTTAATATTATTATGACAAAGCTTGATAATACAAAATACAAATTATTTTTTTTTTTAATTAATTTTCAAGTACGAATTTTTTAATTTAAAAAACAAGTAGCTGTTTGCAAACTCTCCTGTAAAATTTTAAAACAAAAAATTCTAGTAAATACAAAAATATAAAATAATAATACGAAAATTAAAAAATTATGAATCCCAATTGTTATAAATGAATTTCGTGGACTTTTCTTCTTCATAAAATGCTTCAATATAATTCATTAAACCATGCCTAATTGTATAAATTATTAAATTAATCATTGTTGCTCAATAAATAATGTATATATACATACCCTAGATGAAAAAAAAAAAAAAAAAATACAAATTATAGACGACTTTGAAGTTGAAAATAATTTTGTCAACTTATTATAGTTCAATTCCCAATTGTTATTCGTATTAACTCGGGAAGAACATTTGTATTCGTATTTTAAATACATATAAATCCCTACATATGCATATACATATACATATGTACATTTATTATTATTAAATACACATATGGAATGTGTCGAAAAATGATATGACAAATACCGTCGGCGTCGCTTAATAATTTTGGACGTTTATGTCTTCATATTCAATAATATTTCAAGCGTCTAACCTAACCTCACTTATATAGTATGTATCATATAAAAAATACAGATATATTTATATAAATGAACTTAATATTATATACACACACATATATATGTGTATAATATATTTAATATGTACTTTTAGGTCTTATGGTGACTACCTCAATACTATATAACGTCTGGAATATATATTTATTAAATTGGATAAGTGTTGGAGCGATGCTAAAGGAGACAAAGAATGTTTTTCAATGTCGACCTTATCAATGGGTCATTATTATAGAGAGGGTTATATCTATTTTGCCCTTGAAAAATCCCACGGCAATTCAATATTTGTATATATGTATTTAAATTTAATATATATTTAATATCTCAATTCAGTATATTAATTAATTGACGTGGCTGATTATTGTTATTCAATTCACCAAAACAAGTGATGTAATATACTGATTTTTATATTTATCTAGTTGAAATAATTAATTATTTAACTAATTGTTTTATATTCTAGGTATAACAAGATTGATTTGATTAATAGATACCAAAAAGTACGTGATTTCGAGGATATATTACTGTAATAGATATATTTTTTACTTATTAAAAGTATTAAACTGTTTCTTAAAAGGAATATCAAATGCAAATGATTGAGTAAAACCGATTGCGGATATAAATTTTCTCTCCAATGAATATTGGTGACAACGATATCTTAAATGACTGATGTCGGGTTAAATTGCGAATGATAACGTGCACGTTATTGTTATTCTTCTCAATATTTCTTATTTTTTATTACACAATGATAAGAAACATACAGAAATCATCAACTTAAAATTTTAAATAACATTTTATCATATATAATTCTTTATAAAAATTATTTATGAAGATTTATATTAAAATGTAATGTGTATAATATATAGAATGTTGTCTAAATTTTATCTTAATGATATATTTAAAGATATTGTTGATGATTTGATGTGTTAGTCCGTTTGCATAATTCACAATATCGGTTGAAAGATTGTAAAAATGATTGGACAGAAAAAATTTGATTACTTTTTACATAATAGTCATAAATGAAATATTATCAGGAGTATGATAAGTTTTTACTTTATATTCATACGATTAATATCTCAGTTTTGTTAAATTAATCATTTATATATCTGTAGTTTAATTGATTTGATTAATTTTTAATAATTTGATTATTTATTTTAGGTGTTGAATTGGAAATATTTCAAAAGCAGTTATTAAAAACAACAGAAGGACGATTTATATAATATTTACTTTAACCGAACGTGTTATCAGTTGACTTTATTACGTCATGGAGGTGGTACATATATGATTTATTAGGAAATTTATCATGATTCGGCGGAAAACAAAATAAAAAACGATAGGAAACAAATGAATACAATAAAGCATAAAATAATTAATTTTAAAACATGCCATAAAATTATATTGTGGTTGTGTTATTTTATCTCATTGAAGAATGATTTACATCATGAATCCATCAAAATTATAAAAAAAAAAAGGTAAATAATGGTCAAGAAAATTAATATAATTACATAAAAAAAAAAAAATATGGCAGTTCAATTACCATTATCTTCATCGTCATCACAAAATGCAATTAATAATAGTATCCATAAAAATGAATATTTATTTCTTTTGGAATTTTTTGTTCATTCTATTACCGGTGAACGTTTGGCAAAGCTCAATCAAATGTTTCCCTTTTCAACGTCTATTTTTTTGCATTTTTTCAATTTGGATGACAATGATGTGGTTGAAGTGAAACCAGTTGATCAGCAATTTTTAAAATCATCAGGCGATTCATCAATAAAAAATACTGAACACTTTTATTCAGGACGTTCTGTACTTTTTGCTCTTCCATATAGAATTGTTGTGGATAAAAATACTGAATTAAAAATCAGTATTAAAATTTGTAAAAATATGCCAGTGGGTCAGAAGCCAGATATCACTGTGGCTACAGGTGAATTAGATATGACAGAACAATTTGCTGGATTGAGAAAAGAAATGTTTAATTGTTGGCATCGTGATATACCACCACCAAAATATTTTGAAGGTCCCATACAAATGTATTATCAAAATGAATTAGCGGCTGTTGCATTAATATTTGCAAGAATATCTGCTTTTGGACAATCAATTATAACTGAATTTGAAACACCGTGTTATAATTCACCATCATCAAGTTTTATATTTAAAGGCGATGATGAATATGATAAAGCAGTGGCATATAAATGTAAAATTGTGCGTCAGAATCAATTGAATATCAGTAAAGAGTCATTAGTTTCTAATCGTCCTATAAAAAAGTCTTCAATATCTTCGCATAAAAGCTTTCTTCTGGATCAATTCACTTCTAATAAAAGTATAATAACCCAAAAGGATCAGGGTGATTATAAAATATCGAAAAGTAAAGTGACTGTAAAATCAATTGAGAATAAAAATGAAATTATTCATTCACATCGTGATAAATTTAATAAACCTTGTGGCAGTCCTCTTATACTTAAAGTGTCAGGACTTTTAATGGACGAGAATGGCAATGTAAATAAGCCTACTGTAACTGTTGGTGATGAAAGTGATCAAACAAATGATCATGATGTATTTGTTTTACGAATTGGAAAAAAAGGTATTGTTGGTGAAGGTGAAAAATCCGATATTCAATTGGAAATGAGAACACCAAAAGGTCCAATAAAACGTCCTCCAATTCGATATGAGACGCGTGAAATTCAAACAGATATTGAGGAGAAACCTGATGAAGTTGTAGAACCAGCAAAAAAGATGGAAAAGACGAAAAAAAAAAAAAAAAGGGAGATTAAAAAAAAGCAGAAAAAAAAGAAATTGAAGAAAAAGTGAAAGAAGCAATATAAATAATTTTAATTCACACTCAATATTGAATAAATTATTCCTCAAGAGTGTTACCAAGTTTCAATAATTATTAAAATAGATAAATATTAATTAATTCGATTGTTTTTATTGATAATAAAAATGATAATATAAATTAAAATTCAATTTGTAATGTTATTTTATTTTTAGGTTGGTGAATGAATTTTGATATGAAATGACGGAACAAAAATGAATATTTAGAAAAAGTAGTTGAATATATTTCAAAGAATTGATAAATAATTGATGGATAAAAGTGCAAACATGGCTGACGATGAACAGCAACTTTTTCTCATAGAATTCTTGGTTGAACGGGTCAATGTTCCAGCAGTGAGAGCAATGCAGGAAGACATTCTTCCATCTACAACCTGTGTATCATTTCAAGTATCTAATCATAAAAAATAGAAAAATATTGAGTATTAAATTAATTTAATAATTCATTTTATTGATTTGAGAATGAAAAAAATGAAATAAAATATTAAAAATTAATTGTTTTCATATGAATTTTATAAAATGATGGCAGTGGATGAATAATTTGATAAATTTTTATTTCAATTCAACCAATCTTAAATTAATAAAATAAAATATTGATTTAATTTAATAATGAATTTGGTTTTAAGAATAATTTTCTCAAATTTCAATGAATATTTTTCTCAATAAGACATTTTTATTTTTTATTTGCCAGATTTTAAACTTGCCACCAGTGAATATAAATCAAAACGACAAAATGAAAGCTTGTGCATGCCCAACTAATACAAAAGAAAAAGGTGCTGCTGCTAATGCTGATGAAGAAATATTTAAAAAAGGAAAATCGTGTCTTTTTGCATTACCTGCAATTGCTTTTGACAAACCATTACTCACATTTCCAATAACAATGACTGTTTATAAAAAATTACCTACTGGTGTTTTACCTGACACTATGCTAATTGGCAGTCATCAAATAGAAATGAAAGATATTATAAATTTATTATTAAAAGACTTTATCTTCAAGGGTGGAAATCCATCAAAAAAAATTAAAAACACTTTCAAGTATTAATATTATATTTTTACATTTAAATTATTCAATTACCAAATAATGACAATTAAATTAATCTTCTTTACTTATTTCTAGAATTAAAACAACAAGTGGACAATCCGTTGGAAGTGTAACAGTTTATTTACGAGCATCATGCTTTGGCAAAAAAATTGTCACCCATTTTCACATTCTCGATTGTAAAAAACCATTTTTATTCAAAGGTGCAAATAATGGTCCAACATTTCAATGTCAAAAAATTGTTAATAATAAAGGTGATTCAATTGATGATACAACTGCAAAAAATACTCAACAAAATCAAATGCAATTGAATTCACATACAAGTTCACATTCACATTATCATCGGAATATTTATTCGCATTCATCATCGAATCATCATCATCATCAGCCAGCTATATTTGAAAATAAATCAAAATTTGCTGGTGCAGATTCTGCAATTAATTCAAATAAATGTGAATATCCAAAAATACAAGGATAAATTAATTGGCAGTAATTAAAATAAATAAATTACAAAATATACCTTGTGTATATATTTGTAAATAAGTGAATCATATTCACAATGAAAAATTATAAAATTGCGCCGGCGTATAAAATGATATTCACCCTTCTCTCCAATACTTGTAATTGGAGTTCAACGATTCACATCGATAGTGTCTGGCCTCCCTTTTATTTTTCATATGCCAGTGGGGGTTGTAAAAGACCAATATTGTCACGCTTGCGCACATCAACTGTCTGAATAAGACAACCCTATTGTCAGTCAATGCACTGAATATTATCAGTAGCAATACTGACGTTTCACAATCACCTATCGTTTTATTACGAGGGGTGAATTTAAAATGGCCTAACACACTGGCCTAATAATATATTTAAATGAGTGATGTGAAAAATTTCAGAGATTGAATATCGATCTTTGATTTATATAATGAAATTTAATATGGTGATTTAAAGATTTTTAATTATTTAAATAGATAATAATAAATAAATAAAAAGGGTGAAAAGTATGAACGGCTCACCTCAAAATTCAGAGGTCGTCTCGACTAACAGACGAACCGGTGCTGCAACAACTACAGAAAATAATGATGAGGATGACTGGAATACCATCGTTGAATGTGTATTTATCTCAATATTTTTCTCATTTTCTTAATAAAATAATATTCAATAATATTTTTCAATTTTTACTGCTACTTTATTTGCATATTAAATTTAAATAATTTATCTTACTATTGATAATTTATTTTTATTCAATAGTTCTGAATAATTAATGATATTTTATATAATTATTTTATTATAAATGAAAAATTGTTGTGTGTATGATAAATATTTTCTGTATACTACTACACAACGTCGTCGAGTGGTTCTAATAATAAAACAGAGTGACTGAGCAACTTGTCTCAGTGGGTTTTACACTGATTATTTGTATATTCAAATGCATCATATCGCATTGCAATTTTATATGATCAAATAGAGATAAATATTTTTTTTATTACACAAATATTCATAAGTCACTATGAGTTTTATTATAAAGAACGAGTTAATGAGCATTATATTTTTATTTCAGATTATGCATTGTTTATTCATTCAATTATTTATTTATGTTACTGCAGACTGTACTTGAAAGATCTCCATCAGATCGTGTGACACGCGCCGATGAAGATCGTCGTCGGCGGACAATTATTGTTGAAAAAAAAAATGGCACATATGGTTTTACATTACAGGTATGTATACATATAAATTATCTATTTATATCTAATTTAATTCTTCATATTCATTCTAGGAAATTATATCAAACTTAATGATATTATTTATCTATTTTTTTATTTTTCAATAATGATAAATAAAATTATTAATGAATTATATTTAATTTTATAGAGTTATGGGATTCATTATAAAAGAGAACAAGAAATTGAGATGGTAACCTACGTTGATTATGTTGAGTATGATGGACCAGCATTCAAAGCTGGAATGCGTGAAGGCGATGTAATATTATCAATAAATGGACATGAAATGGATCGGGCTGATCATAAAACGCTTGTTAATTTTATAAAAAATTGTGATTCACGTATGCGAATGGTTGTATCATTTGAGGATTGCGTGAGAAAAGTAGAATTACATATGCGTTATATTGAATTGCAACGAGCACTTCAGTCACGCTTGGCTGAATTAGAACGGCTTTGCGAACGTGAACGATCAATTTTAATGGGTAGATGGAAAACACATTCATTACCAGCAAGGAAAAAAACTCCTAATTGTGGTGGAATTGACGATAAAAATGACAATACAATGTCAACAACGTTTAATCCATCAACTGTATTACAATGTTGTCGACCGGCAACTTCGACTGAACATCTTCTATTATACAGCGTTGTAAGTTTCTTATCGTACTGTAAATATAAAATTTTATTATTCTCATATTATTATCGTCAAAAATATTTTAAAACAAAGCTAATTACCTTGTCTATTATTGATTTAATGTTATCATTTTAGTATGCCGATGGTCGTCCGTGCCTTATTCCAAGAAATGCCGCATGTTTAGTAACTGTTGGCCCCCCACGATCCCGCAGCGATCATCATCACTTTTTGTCGAAAAATTCCGATGATTCTATAAATATTACAACTCGCCATAGTTATCATCAAGCAAATGGAATGCAACCGTCAACGCCTGCCAAGACATCAAAGACAACAAGTCAAAAATCTTCTATTGGACAATCGCAAATATGTTCATCATCAAATAAAGATAATTCAAAAATATTACATTCAACAGAGCACAATAATTTATGCGTGGCATGTATATCAAGCGCTAATAATCAACGACAAAAAGAATCATCTGATGGTGGAAGCTTAGATGTATATGATTTAGCAAGTCCATGCTGTGATCCTAATTGTGTTCCAAGTAGAAGACGTCGTGAGAAACAAAGAAAAATACGCAATGAACAAATTCAACAGCAGCAGCAGCAGCAGCAGCAGGAAAAACAGCAACAGCAGCAGCAGCAGCAGCAATGTTCTCATGTATCTGGACATAGTCTTCATTCAATAACAAACAGTGATATATCAACAACAGATGTTGCATCATGCTCAACGTCTTTGAGTACAGATACACTTTATTGGGATCCAAATGTTCAACATCGACCTCCTGTATGCATACAATATTCCAAGCCAAAATCATGGGATAATTTAACAACTAAAGCATTTGGTGGCTATGGATTTGGATATGGTTATCTTGATACAGGTGCAACGAAAACACACAGTGCTGAACGTCCTAATAAATCGTCTCATGGTCGTGCCAAAACACCAACATCATTGTCATCATCATCATCAGTCACTAATCAACGTAGATCAGGAATGACTGGCTATTCAAATAATTCAACAAATCTTAGTACTCGACATTTTCAACCAACAAAATCTACTGAGAGTTTATTAGTTCAAAGCCCATATCAAAATGAATTAGTTGATTCAAGTCACAGCTGCGAATGCCTTGATAAATCTGAATCTAGAATTGTAACAGTGCAAATTGATAAGCACAATAAAAATCATGAACAAGAAATTGCTGGACATTCTAATCATCATCATCATCATCATCAACAGCTTCATCATCATTATCATTATCATGGGAATCAAGGAAGACATCGTAGAAGCAGTCATTCTGATGCAAAACTACGAGCTACAAATAATTCAGAAGTCACTCGTTTATAATTTATATATAATTCATATGCATACATATATATATATAATCATTTATCGTGTATTTATTTATTAATAAATGAACCATGATGTGAATATATTTCTAGTTGAGAAATATTGTTTTCTAAAATAGCAATTGTTGAGATTTATGCATAATAAATTCAATATAAATATATTTTATTTCTTAATATGTATATTTAGTGCACGAACATATTTATTTTGAGGTTATATGATGGTAGTCAATTACTTACTTACCGACCGACACATTGAATTCCTATCTACAATTAATGTTGTACATCGTGGCAGAATTACGATTTTTGGGGGACATAACTAAAGTATTGCGTGTGTAAAGAAATTGCTGGAAGGTTTTTTTTTCGGACAAATTGTTGTATTAACAGATTTATTATAATAACTCATTGATTGGTGTTGTAGTTAACACATAAATATTTTTCAATTTGAATAAAATTAATATTCATAATGTCAGATTGGGATACTGTACCGATTACTCTGCGAAAACGTGCCCCTAAGGGTTCTGCAATGAAATCAGAAAAGGTTGAGCATTAATTAATATTCATGAATTTTATTTAATTGTATTTTGTAAATTTTCCAATTGACGATAATTTATTTTTACTATTATTTAGGCTATTAACACTGCACGTCGACAAGGTGTAGAGGTCGACACTCAAGTTAAATGCAAGTATTCAATATAATTATCATTATTTTAATGTAAACATTATGTTAATGAAAGAAAAAAAATATATCTTGTTTTATAATGCAGTATTGTATTTATTATTTAGTTTATTTTTAATTCACAGGGGGTGGTGGATCTAATAAACAACATGTAACCACAAAAAATACTGCAAAATTGGATCGTGAAACTGAAGAATTAAAGCATGAAACTGTCCCATTAGATCTTGGTAAACTCATTCAACAGGGACGACAAAATAAAGGTCTATCACAAAAGGATCTTGCTACGGTATATATATTTATTTATATATAATTTATTTATTGAGTATTATTATTTTTTTATATTTGTATTTAATATATTTTGTCTATTGGATAATTGACAGAAAGTCAATGAGAAAACTCAAGTCATTAATGATTATGAAGCTGGACGTGGAATACCAAATCAATTGGTGATTGGTAAAATTGAAAAAATTCTTGGTATGAAACTACGTGGTAAAGATCGTGGTACACCATTGGTTCCTCCGGGTGCTAAAAAATAAAACTCGGTGGCAAAGAGAGAGATTTAGTGCGATATCTGTCTTAATGTATGGTTCTAAAAGAGAAATGAAAAGAAAAAACATTTATTAAAAGTCAGAAAATAAAAAAAAAAAAAAATAATAAAAGAAATGAACAAATAAAATGAAATGATATTTAAAGGAAAAAGAAAAAAATAAAATTAAAAATAATGCAGCAATGGTAGAACTGTTGATAATTCAATAAATGTATATGCATAATTAATAACATAGATTTAAGTCCTTGGTCTTTGTTTATTTTGCATTTATTTCAATAGAATTTACATATGAGTGAAGCTTGAATTATAATTGTGTTTAATATTTAAACTTGAGAAAAAAAAATAATACGTACACCAATCTTGAAAATATGCACCTAACACAAATTATTTTACTAAGTGAATTTTATACATTTTTAATAGATGTATATAATATTATTATTTACCTGCAATTGTTGGTAGAAGATTTCAATGTAATATCAAATGATTTGATTTTTATATAGTAATATTATATTTAATTTCTCTGATTCAAAATAATTTATGGCTGTAATAAAATGGCCAACTATGAATAAGTATATTAAGCAATTTTTTCTTCTTGCTTAATGAATTACGTAACTTAATAATAACAATCAATATAACATAAGTCTTGTCACTATTTACATATTACTTTACAATTGAAATGTAGAAAATTGAAAGTGGATGTACATAGATTTAAAAGAAAAAATCATGATTAAACACTTTATTGTACAAGTTGATTTTATTATTGCAAATTTCCAATTATTGCCCAATAATATATAATATACGAAAAATTTATTTTTTTTTATATATTTTCAACAAATAAAATATCTATGAATAATACAATTTTCCATTTGTATTTTAATATTTATTATTTATTCTATTACTAACATTTATTCAGCTCATTTTTCAATTTAATTTTATTTACGTGAAATTAATTTTACATATTTTCTTTTTTAATCACGTAATAATTGGAAACGTTTTGTTCTTCTATTAAATCAGAGTGTATACGTATTTGTTGATAATATTTGCAACAATTTAATTGAACTAATTCAAAATTAGTGCGTAAACAAATTAGTAATATTTAAAATTGTGAGAATATTTAATTCGCAACAATTTTTATCCAAATTATAATTATAGATTATTTATTAATACTTATTGAAAAATATTATACAGTTAAATAACATGATATATTAACATAATATATCACGATGTAGCAAAATATGAAACTCAATTTGATATTAATCATCACTATGCGTTAAAATCAATCGTGACAACTGCTTTGACATTATAATTATTAAATTTCGTATGTATATATATCTTTACAACAATAATCTCGTCGTTGATAAACAATTATATAGAAATAAAGTCACGGTTTTTATAGTTTGTATCCACAAGGCATTTATCATTTCTCAAACTCCAAAATTTTAATAATTATAATTAATTAGCACCGATAATTATTATGTGTTTTTTTTTTTATTATTCAACAAGGAGGCATGACGATTTATTTATCAATTAAAAAATTCCACACTGAAGTATGGCGATGTGGAAGTAAAAATTAATAAATAATTATTACATAGTATATTTAAATTCCAGCAAAATGCGAATTATCATCTTTTTTTTTTTCCCCACAATAAACGATTTAATTTGTTTATATATATCAGAATGTAGAACATAATAGATATATAAAATTTTAAACTTGCGTGTAATGATTTATAGCAAGTGAACGCGAACGTAGTTTATAAAAATATTAAATTTTAATATTTAAAAATGAAAATAGAGAAAAAACAAAATAAAAGAGTATGTTGAACATGATTTGCAATTTGTATTCTAATAAAGTGTGCAAATTATCATTGCACGTTGGACGAATGGTCATACTGAAGTGGACCCAGAGCTTAAATGAGCGAGCATATGACAACGTTCACCGAGACGTTCAACATTTTCTTTTAAGTAAGCATTTTCTACATATAAATCTTTTAACAATAAATCAGACTTTGATAATTTTTCCATAAACATTGAATTCATGGCAATCTGATGTTGTAATGAATTCTCTGTGTCTTTTAATAAAAGTTGTAAATTTGCAATTTCATTGCAATGCTGTTTCCATGTATGTTCTAATATTTTTTCAGTATGTTGCTTTTGATGCTTCAAACTAATTTGTAAATTTTTTCGTTTTTGATCCTGTGTCTGTAATTTAGCCATTAAATTTTTAATAAAATTCATATCTATTTTTGTCACTTGTCCATCAATATCAGAATATAAACGATTGCTGTAAAAATTTTGCAACTCCATTATTTCTTTGATAAGACACTCTTTTTGTTCCATAAGTGATTTATATTCTACACTAACATTGTTATGAGCACGTTTTTGTGATATTCGTTGTAATTCAACTCTATGCATTTTTGTAATTTCATCCATATTACAATAAGTATCGAGCTGTTGACATGAATAGGAACAACCACTATTACCAAGTTTAGAATTTATTGTTGGTGGCATTAAGAGCACTTCATTATCAGAAATTGAATGTTCAACAATTTTATTGAGTTTTCCTGAACCAAATTGCTTTTGATTCATTCCATGATTAATATTCGTAGCAATTGATTGTCCACTAGGATTAATCACATTTGATAATTCATGCGGAAGAACATAATGTAATGGCATCGTATTTGATTGACATAAAGCTTTTTTTATTATTTTATTATCATCAAGATCTGAAACTTGAATGCCACTATCAACTTTTTCAACTTCACTGTCATTCAATTTATCTTGCAGTATTGTCAATTGATTTTCTTTTTCATTAATTGTATCTTGCATTTCTCTTTTTAATTGCTCATATTCATCCTCTAAATCAATGTACTGCTGTTCTAAATTGAATTTTTCTTCAATTGGTGACAATCGTCCGTCATTACGACTTTTATCACTCATACTAAATTGCTCTTCATATTCAGCTATTTTTGCAATTAATTCACCAAGCTTTTCATCCGATATTTTTTGCTCTTGTTCAATTAATTGACGCTCTTCCTCAAGTTTATTTGCCCAATAATCTTCGCATTGATAATATTCTGTTCTCAATGATTCTAAATTACTTTCTAATTTTGCACACTGTTCTTGCAACTGTTTTTTTTCATTATTATATTTTATTTCTTGTTCTTGAAGTAATGCTTTTAATTTATTTCTATCATCTTCAATAGTTTTTGTTTCAATATTATTTATAGCATCGATAGAATTTTCAATATTGAGCGAAATACTTTTATCATCATCGGATATTAATTGTTCTGATTGACCATTTTCACCACGTCTTGGTGGATAATCACGTAAACTTAATGTTTTACATTTTGAATTTATATCCAAATTATCTATAATTTCATCAGTATTATTTGATAATGTTGTGGTGATTCGTGATTTTTCATTTTTACTTAATACAAAATCACGCAGTGATTCACTTGTACGTTCTTCACATTCTTCTTCATTATTTTTTATTGCATCAACTTTTCCATTTATTTTCGTCAATATTTGTGACTCCAATGTAAAAATAATATCTGATAAATTACGTTTTAATACACAATCTGATGAACAATTGGGCGTTTTTCTATCGAGAGTAATATTCTTCAAGTCGCGAATAATTAAGGCAACTGTATTTGATAAATTTGTTACTTTATCATCAATTATCGCGTCTTTTAATTCAGGAACTTGTTTACCAAGTGGCTCATAATCAGTAACACAATTTGATTCTTCACTATCAGAAAAATTTGTATTATTTTCAAAGCTCTTTGTTTTATAATGATTGGTACGAGCTCTCAGAGACTCTACTTCAGACGTCAATTCGTCATTTTGATCCCTTAACAATGACAACTCAGTTTGTAATTTTTTAATACGATCAACAAGTGATATAACTTGTTCATTTTCTTTCTCCACATTACGTTCAACCTCGTCATGTTCCGCCGCTAAAATTTGCATTTGTCGCATTAATTGATTGTTAGACATCTTCAATTTAGAAATTTGTTCAGCAAGATGTTGATTATCAACTTCAAGCGTATGATTTTCATTAAGAGCATCTGCTAATTTATCTCTATTTAATTGCTCTTCATGTTGTACACCCTGTAATTGTTCATTTAACAATTTTACTCTTGAAATATATGTTTCTCGTTCACAATTATTTTGCATTGAAAGTTCTTTTATTAATTCTGCATGCTTTAATTCCAATTGTTTTAATTCTTCTTGTCGTTTTTTCTCTAATTTTACATGTGCCTCATCATTTTCCTGTGCAATAATATTTGCACTCTCATTTGCTTCTGCAACGTCCGCTTTTAATTTATCCTTTTCACGTGTCAATTGATCATTCAATGTATTCATTGAACGCACTTCCTCTTGATAAAGCACTAATGCACCGCGGAGTAAATTTACATGTGTTATCGTCACTGTTTCATCTCTCAATTCATGCTCTAAACTTTTTAACTCATCAGTAAGTATAGCCATCAATTCAATTAAATTTATATTGACATTAGTAAATCCAAGATCACGTAAAAGAGTTGAAGCATCAATTACACCAGCCATTTGCCATAAATTTACAACAACATGACGTTCAATAAAACTTGTGTGATCTGGTCCAAGCATTATTAAATGTTGATTTTTATTAGTATTTGTGTTATTAACACATCTATCGTTCCATGTTCCATCCTCCAATGGATTAATATCAATATTTCTTTCGTTTTGAAATAAAGATAGAAATTCATTGAAAGTTATTTGCCCGTCGCAATTAACATCGACTTTTTGAAATATTTCTTTCAACATCCGTTTTGAAATTACCGATTCATCCAGAATATTCATCACTGGACTATTTTTAATCATAACATTCACATCATCATTTGAATTGTTATGATACAATTGTTTCAATCGATGACGCTCAAACGTTAAGCTTCCTCTTTCATCATATTTATTTGTTTCCATAATCGATGATGACTCATCGATTATTTGAATATTATTAGAATGATCTGGAATATCTTGTGCATTACCTAATAAGCTCAATAAACCATTTCGGAATTCATTGAATGATATTGTATGATCATCGGACGACTGCTCCAAAAGTGATGCAATCAATTCAACGCTACGTTCTTCAAGTTGTAGCTTATCACACAATAATTTAAGACCCTTTTCATTCAAACCCGATTTACCTATTTCAAGACAACTTTCATACACTGATAAAAGCTGTTGTTCATATGGATTATAACCTTGTGCCTCCATTGCATATTTTTTTCATTGTTTACTTTCTCATTAATATTATCAATATTAAATTCGTGCTATGAACCATCTAGAAATGTGAAAGTATTTAAAATATTATAAAAATAAAAGAGCCAAAAAATATACCCATGCATAAAAACATTTTAATAATTGATACTTACAAGTAAAATAAAGTACGTTAATACCTTGGTAAAAAAAAAAAAAAAAAACAATCGTAACGATAATCAATAATAGTGATTTTATTTGTCAGATTATTTTGATAGCTGATTGAGGTTATATGTTTAATAATAATCAGCTGGTTTTATATAAGGCAACAGATTTTTTTTTTTCTATTCGTTAAAATATATTTTATTGTAACGACAATCATCCACGCAGCAGTGAATGCAGTGTACAATTGCACATATCTCACTAGTATTTAGCACAATGCACATTCCTAGAACTAACAAATGAGGTTAGGTGTATATATGCACATAGTTATTATTATGAATACAGAGTACTTGATATACTCACTTGTATGAGACATGAGAATTTTTTTTTGGTTATATGTATACATGTATGCAATATATAATATCCCCATTTATATATAACTTGTGACAGCACGGAGTGGCATTTTGTGGAGTGCACCGAAGTGATAATTATTGTTTTGAAATTTTCTTCTTTATCGATCATCGGCTAGCAGAGGTAATTACCGACTTGTCAAACTTCTGCAACTATATATATATGGAACACCAATGTGTGGTACACTGGCGCTTCTGCGTTAAATATTAAAACTATAAAATCATTACAAATTCATATATATACTCAGAATGTAACAATTTTATATATTAGGGGTGTGTATCAATTGTCATGCGTGTATTATTTTGTTGCCACTTGTTGCTGTCAAATATTTGTGGCGCCCCATTTTTTATTATTATTTACTAATCATTAACCGAACAATTATTATCATTACAATGAAACAAGATAATTGATGTATTGTAAAGAATCTACGATAAATATAAATAATATTGTAATATTATATATTATTAAATTAAATTGAATATGGCGCAAATACAATCATCAAAAGTGAATGAATTGCCGACGAGTTTTGTTAACGCTATGCGAACATTATTTCGTATAATGGATGATGAAAATAGTGGTTTTGTAAAATATTCTGATATTGAAGAACGTTGGCAAGATGATGGTACACAAGGTTTGCCACGAGGTGTATTGGAAAGTTTAAAAAAAGTCACACCACCCAATGGTTTACTTACATTCGAACGTTTTTGCGCTGGATTAAAAGTATGTTTGTTACAAATACAAAATAATAAAAGTACTGGAGGTGATATGAAAAATCGTGATAGTCAACCGATAAATAGACCACCATCAGCGCCAATATTGATAACAGATAGTCAAAGTAAAAGTCCATGGACATCGCCAAATACCGCTGCAATACGTCCAAATAATGCAATATCACAGCAGCGTACTTTTAGCATGCCACAATTAATTGGTGAACGTAAAGAACCGATACGTCAAATACCATTGGATTCAATTGATAATAAATCAGTGCCTGATTCAAAATTATTGAAGCAATTTGGACCGCCAAAGCCTCCAAGAACTGGTGCTGCAATGGAGGGTAGATCAATGAGTAGTGATCGTAATTTTGATAAATCAGAGATAAGAACTGCTTTGCAAAATTGGCAAGTTGGTGTTATGATGAATGAGGATAAATGTATTGATAAGAAACAACAATTGTCAGGTGTTAATTATAGTGTTGATACACGAGCACTTGTTAGACAACAAAAAGTTATGATGAATGATGGTAATAAGGCAATAATTGATGCGCAAAATAACCAATTGGCACATAAAAAAACAGTCACACGTAGAAGAGAACCAAGACGTCATACTCTGCAGAATGGTATTGATTACAATATGGTAAAGAATATTTTGACAATTTAGATTTATTAAATTATCAAACAAACGTAAATGAAAAATATATTTATTTAATTTATTATTTGTCATTTATTTATATTAATAATATAATTTTCAGAATTAAATTGTTGTATTTTTTGTTTATTATTAAATACTTCAAGAAAATGATATGTATATTATATTTATGAATTAATTTTAGATGAAAAGAATGAAACAGATTGAGCAAGAGAGAGATATTTTGCTTCAAGGTCTTGCGGCAGTTGACAAAGCAAGAGAATGGTATTTGAAACAGATATCAACTACACAAGAAAAAATAAAACATCTTAGTGGAATGGGCTCACATGTGGTAAAATAATTGCATTAATTTCAGAATTATGAGTTATATTTTTTTAAAGGAATAAAATAATAAATATTTCTTTGTTTATTTAATAGGAACAATGGACTGAAGCACATCAAGAACGTCTGGAGCTTAAACGTGCGCGTGTTCTTGAAGTAAATCGTCATTTAGCAGCACTTATAACAAGTTGGGATCGTGGTGGTCTTCCAATGCATATGAATTTAGCATTTTTAAATACTACAAATTCAACGCATATGAATCAAGACATGCTCAGTCGATTAAAGCAACAAAATTATCGATTAACAGAGGTAATATTTATTTACACGTATCCATAAAAATGTCTAAAATTTTTGTCAATGTTTTATTCTTTGTATAGGAATCAAATAAGAAAAGTCATAAAATAGCTTTGCTCGAGCAAGAAAAGGACTCTCTTATGCGTGAACTTTATAATCGTCAAGCGGGCACGATTCAATCACGAAGATCAACAACAATTCATGAACAACACGATCAAACATTTATGTAAGATTATTTCAATTATACAAAATTAACATTATGTTTTTATCTTCAACAAATAATTATTTTATACAAATCAATTTTTTAGCATTTGATTATTGAACAATAATCATAGGTACCAACAAAACGAGCTTGAAAAAACGGAAAATTTATCTACCTAAAATCATATCTACAATTAGGCAACAATGGGACATAAAAACAATAAAAAAAAAATATGGATTATTGAGTGATAAATAGAAATTTTAATACATTTATTAAAAAAAAAATATTTTTTAATCATATACGTTGTATTTTTTTTGTTATTATTTATTTAATGAATTGTCCATTTATTTTACGTTAAATTATGTCAAAGAAAGGCATTGATTAAAATTCCAGCTAAATCATATCATGTATATGCTTCCCACTCATCTCTATCTCTGCTGACGAGTTCAATGCTGATAAGATCCTCTATTTCCTCTCTCGCCTTCGCATTATATGATACTGTAAAATGATGATGAAGCTTTCAGTATCGCTAAACCTATTTTGTATATAGATTATGTATGTATATACATACCTAACATTTAGGCAAGTATGAATACAATTTTTTTTATTTATATACATTTCATAATACATTTATGCCCATAGCGATAGTACAAATAAAAAAAAAAAGACACGTGCGATGATGAAGTAATATTTCCTATTTTTTCTTTATAGATTCATTTGCGAGAGATGACCGATAAGAAAAAATACAAACACATTGTGACTTGACCCCAAATGAATGCTGATGACAAGAGCACAACTATCTTAATGAATTTATTCTATCATTCTTTTTTTTTTCCTTCTATTTCACCATCGATCGTTCATTCAACTTATCTCATTACACACACACACACACACACAAGCGTATATATATAAACAAATACAAGCACACGAAGACGTGCATTCGACTCAAGTAAAATAGCAGAGTTGAAGAAAATTTTTATTTGTTGATTTTGTGCTTGATGATAATTTTTATACATTTGGAAAATTAATTTACGTTTGAGATTAATATTATATGAAGATAAACAGACATTATCGAGTGTAGAGGCAGGGTAATATGAAAAGTTTAAGCAAGTGGAGATGTGGGTGCAACGGACTGACATTGTGATTAATTAAATTATAAATTTAATTCTTAACCTTGGAGATAAACTTCTTAAAATCAGTTTCAATATTATAATTATATGAAAGCACAATATTTACCATTATGAAGGTAAAAACATTATAAGAATATCAATTAATACAAGATCATAATAGTTTTTATAATAATGTTATAGCTACATAAAAGAATTTGAATTCAAAAAGTGAATTTTCGATTTTCTTTATTAATAATTTTATAAAATTATTAATGAAGAAAAAACAGATAAATATTAAATCAGTTTCATTTTCTAATGTGATTCTAGTTGAGTGTCAATAAATATGAGATGAAAATAAATAAAATGAGTAAATAATACTCTTTCAGACTGATAGCACATGTAGTGAACATACAAAGAGGGAAAAAAATCTGAACGATTTTTAATGTGGAGATTTATGTATACATATTTTAGACGCCTCTTTTTCATGATGACGAGAAAGAACAGAAGATAGTAAGGGAGGGAGTGTGAGATGAGACAATGAATAATGAACGATTCGACGATGGAAGGCCAACATACCACAGCTGACACTCATTTACCCCACGCATGCATCTTTGCTGTACCAGATTTAACGCAGTCTCTTCACAACTGTTGAACAGACCGGATGCAATATAGTGGGGTTTCAACTTCTCCCACTAAGATTTAAAATTTTCATCACGCCATTTTCAATTTAAATTGTGTATTTATCTGTGAATGTGTCTAATTTATAATATTTTTATAAAAATAATAGTGTATTACAATTGATAAATTTCAATAACGATATAATATTATTTTTTAATAATGGGTAAAATAACAATTTTTATCATTTTGCTACTCTTCATTATTTCAGGTATATATCAATAATTGTAACTTTAATTTAATAACAAATTGAAAAATATTTAATGTAAATTAAGATAGAAAAATTTGTAAATGTTCATTCATTTTAATTAAAGAATAATGAATGAATATAATTTGAAATTTATAATTGAATTGTCTGATTAACATTTTATTTATTTATAATTATTAGGAACATTAACGGATGCCTGTGAAATGGATCAAACCCAATATGGATGTCGAATATTTAATGCACAATGCAGTTGTGGATATGGTTGCATGTCAGAATTCAGATATCACTCGATGAATGATTGTAAATTGGCGCTAAGAGGTATAATCATAATTATTCTATTTATTTATCGTGTGATTGACCATTGTAAATAATTATACAACAAATTTATTATACTATATGTAAAACAATTTAGTTATAAATGCATTTTATTATTGAATGAAATTGTATTATTCATTTATTAATTTGTAAATTTATTATTTAGGTAGTCGATCTAATAAATGTGATGAACCAAATCCATGTAAACATCATGGTATATGTCTTCAAATATCTCAATCACCTGGATTTAAATGCCGATGTGAGGGTACTAGATATTATGGACCATCATGCGAAAGACGTGAGTAATTTTATTAATTGATTGAATAAACAATTTTTGTTTAGCTTTGAATTTTTATGGAAAATGTAAAAGTGTATTATGAATTTAATTTTAATTATTATTTCAGCGTGTCCAGAACCAAGCAACTTTAGCACACACATTCCATGGGAGTGTGTGGTCATCTGAAAATGTGCCATGAGAATAATTATAATTTATAGAAGATAATAATTTTTATACTGATACAAATTTATGGAGAAAGAATCATTGATTTTAATCTCAATTGAATAAAAAAATTTATCTTATCGTATCAATAATGCAAAGCTTGATATAATTTTTTTTCATACATACACCTATTTTAAAGTGTTATGTAAAAGGCCGATAATAAAATATATTGAAATTTGGAAAACTTTTTGTTGACAATAGTATTTTTAAACTTTAAACTGTTTAGAAAATAAACAGTGATTACTTTCAATTTGTTGTATTTGTAGACATTGTAAATACAAAATATACGTATTCCAAAAATTTTTGTAACTTTGATTTCTTCAAATTGTATATGTTTAATTGACGTAGAAACAAAAATTATTTGGGATTTTATTTTGAGACGTGGCATGAAAATTAAAAACGACACGAATTTATTTTTCTTTTGTTATTTTAGTACAATACTTCTATTGGTTATAATACAATAATTATATTATCAGTAAATGTATTTTTAATTTATCGAAATTTTTTATTGCAAAAATGTCGTGCTAATGACATAAAAAACACTGATACTCGGAATGAATAATAAAATTTTTTCTATTTTATGGACAATTTTATGTTACTGAAGGTTCGTGACAGAATAATTAAAATATTTTATGAAAAAAAATCAGTAAAATACAGCAAATTTTATTTTTCATCGTCCAATAACGAAAAAGTTTGACAATAAACTGGAAAATATCGTTTAGTTTTGCGCATATTTTTAATGATAAAAATTATTATCAACATTCTTACTACGCTGAAAAATGAGGCCAGGTATATTGCAATAATGTCGTGATAGACATAGTAAAATTATTGATATGTTAAAAAAAAATGAAATAAATTTTCAATTTTATGATTTATTTCATACATGTATATAAATGTTTTTGATGTACATAGCAGTGCAGTTGCATATTGTCCATCAAGAAGAATTCATTTAAAACAAAACTCTTTGCAAAAAAAGAAGCAATAGTTGGTATTTAACCATATTTTTAAATCGTAAATATACAAAAAAATATCTATAAATTTTTGCTTTCATTTTATTCAAATGTCTCAATGAAGTAGTTATACGAAAATAATTCAAAATTTTCATTTGAATTATATATACTTTTCCTCAATTCATCGCGATTTAATATTTATTTATATTAAATTTAATTTATATTTCAATTAACTGCAATTTTCGAAAATATTAATTAATTATTAGTTATCAAACACATCTGCATTTTCTATGAGTAAATTTTGATACCAGTTTTCAAATTAATTAAATTTTTTAATTTTCAGAAGGAGATTTGTATCAAGAATAGTATCGCTAATATGACAAAAATTTGTTATCTATTATTGATTATTTTCATTATTGTGGTGTATAATCCTATGGCACATTTCTCATTTATCGATACACCAGTAGATTGTGCTGCCGACTATTACTATGATTCAACGGTTCACAAATGTTTGAAATGTCCAGAAACTGATCAGCCTCAAGGATGCGAAATTCCATTTTGATCAATAAAAAATTGAAACCAATATAAATACATGTCGTGACAAATAAATACAATATCATCTACTAAAGTTATATTCTATTTTTCATTTTCTTGAATCAATCTTCGAACTTGTGTTGTTTTTCTAAAACCAATCGTCTACAATTTCCTCAAGATCCATATCTCCAGCTACTTCACCTATATCCTTGGATAATGCTATGGTGTAGCCCACATTGCAATTAGCTTCATTGGAATCCAAAATTACTGATTTTATGGCGCAGCAAATGCTATTTAATAATCATTTATCTGATATTCTAAATAGCCAATCAAATCAACTAAAGGAAATTAAAAACATTGCTAAGAGTGTATCCGACCAACAAGTACGAATTGCTAAACTGGAAAAACACAATGCCTCCCTCTCTAAAAGTGTCTCCGACGTCATTGAACAAAACAAGTCATTATGTTTGGAAGTCACGGAAATAAAAAATAGCCTAAATAATATTACTGCTCGACCTTCACCATAACTTATCATCTCTGGTATACTTGATTAACTAAAATTGGAACCGCATGTAATTCACCACAACTAGTTACTGATGTTCTAGACATTCGTCAAGTTGTGAAAAATAAAAATAATTCTTAACCTATAACATTATAGACTAAATCATCGTACATATTATTAAAGTGTTTCAATTAACTGCAATTTTCGAAAATATTAATTAATTATTAGTTATTAAACACATCTGCATTTTATCGATAATATGGCAAAAATTTGTTATATATTATTGATTATTTTCATTATTGTGGTGTATAATTCTATGGCACAGTTCGGAATTTTCCATATGGGAGCAGCAGAGTGCTATGAAGGTTATTTCTATGATTCAACGGCTCGCGAATGTCTGCAATGTCCAGAAATTGATCCAATTGATCCTTATGATCGGCCTCAAGGATGCGAAATTCCATTTTAATCAATATAAAAAATTGAAACAATATCATTATAAAATATAAAATACTTGTTATTCATATACCTTTTCATTTTTATTCTTTATTCATTTTTATACTTTGATGTAATATAAATAATGATTATTAACCTCAAAATTATCTTCAAAATAATCACTGTTAAATAATTAATTTTTCAAAGTGTCAGTGTATATAAAATTAATATTCCCATGAAGATTTGTTGAATAATGCTATGAAAATATTTAAGAATCGACATATTTCCGTAGAGAAATTGATGAATGAAAATTATCTTATATGTAAAATTTTGAAATTTTATTCTAAATATAAATAACAATGATATTTATGCAAACATTTTTATTCTTTTCATCTACACACGTGATAATAAACATTAACTGTTGATGGTTTTATAATAAAAATTGTATAATTACTTTGTTACTCGCCTGAAATAATAATTATTTCCATTACATTCAACTTGAAATTAATAAAAAAACAAAAATCATCAATCATAACAGTTAATTCAAAGAATATATTTTATAATTATCAATTAATTAATTAAACACAGTATAAGAATATTAAAATTGAGATTTTACGTACACTTGTCTGATGTTCAATTCTTGATTGAGCTTCAGAAGTATTTATTGTTGTTCAATCTGAATTGAGAATTTACAATTAACTAATAAAAAAATGACTATCACTTGATTAATTTAAGTTTGCAAACAAAAGTGTATCAATTAGTGAACTAATACATTCGCAGATATAATTGAAATCATAAATAAGACTATCCACAAATTTATTTTGAACGATTAGGAACAGGAAATAAAAGAACAATAATAAGAAAAAAATATATATAATATTATTCATCATATTTTGATAAAAGAAAAATGAAAAACCTATCAAATCGATATGAATTCTAACCTAATGTACACAACAATTTTTTATCATTTTTATTTATACAACTGGAAAATATTATTGAAATACTGTTCTATAATAATTCGACTATCGAAAAGAATAAACTACACATTCAAATATTATTAATATTCAATAATAACTTTGTGAATTATAGATGAGCGTTAAGAGATCATACCTAACATAAAAAATAATTTATATAAATATATATTTAATGTATAAATTCATATTAAAAAAAATGATATACCTTAAAATATCTGAATTTCTTGCCACCCAAAAATTCCACTGCATCGACATCTGTAGATATAATAATATAATCCATTAAAAAAACACATCAATATTTAATTAAAAATAAATAAAGTAAAATTATTTGCTTTACCATTAATTTTTATTGAAAATAATATTAATAAAATAAATGTAAATTAAATTTTCGTATGTGTTTACAAACGAATTAAGCAGCGATATTCCATGGGATTTGTCTTGTCCTCTGAAATATGCAAACATAAATAATTTATAAACATTAATATAATTATTATACAGTTACGAATCAATAAAAAAATTGATTATAATTCTACTTTAATGAAACAATGATTTTCGTTTCGATATTTAAATTTAACATTATGCTTGCTTTTTTTTTTTCTTTTTGTACATATGTAATGAATGACTGCGAGATATATGTAAATATATACATATATATTTATATATATGTATATAAATGTATATATATCTCGTGGTTCAGTGTACTCTTCTTTCTTCAGATTTCATGTATAAGTTTTTTTACTTCTTTTCTTTCTTTTTTTGTATTCATTTACACATCGTCATTCGTATATTTATAATAAAAACTATACTTATATTATTATTTTACGTTGTGTGCATATATATGACACTTTATTTCGCCGTGAATTTGCGGTTTTAATTGTTGATAAACTATTTTTTGGCTTTATTGCTTGAATGATTATTTCACAAACAAACTGTACGAGCTGTAATATTTATTTATTCATATTATTTTTCTATTATTGTTCATATATGTTTGTGTTGAGAATATATAAAATGGCCGTAAAAGCCAAGCACTTTTTTTATTTTTATTTATTTCTCATTTTTTTATTCAAAATCTTTTCTGTTATTTATTTATTTTTTTCATCATTCCATTGATATTCCTTCATTATCATTATTCATATACGTTTGTTTATATGTATGAACGTAATTATTTATACATATTATTATTACTGTAGGTAATTCATATTTAAAAAAAAATTCAATTTTATTTTTATTTATTCCTAATTCGTGTCATTTAATTTGTATAAATTAATTTTTTTCTTTTTTCGTATTTTTCTCGTTTAATTTCATCATGACAAAGCCAAACAATGCTATATGTGCATTTTAATAATGCTATATATTGCTTCATCATCATTAAGAATAATTTTAACTATAATTTCACATGGTGAATTTATTATGCAAGTCTCCACCATCTTTTTTTCTATTTAATTTATACTAAATTTGATTTGTTTTATTAACACGTGCGACTGTATCAGGAACTTGAAACAATATTATTAATTTGTTTATAACAAACAGTTGGCCAGTTTTAACTTTTGTCATTATAATTATTGTTGATAAAATTTGTTCCATTGCAAGTCAAATTTTAGATCAATCATGAGAGGTTAAGGAATACGTTGAATGCGTATTATATGCTGTATATTGAAAAATTTTTCTTTTCTTCTATCTCTTTATTCCGTTCGCCAATATATTTTCTTTATCATTGAACTGAACATTGATTTTATTTATTTAATTGATGTAACGATTCCCTTATTCTCATATTCATTTATATATTATTGTTTTGCAATAAATATATAGCTGAATAAAATTATCTAAAGACTGTATCGTACTGCATTGTTATTATATTTTTATCAAGGCAGAAACAATACATGAAATGATGCGATGGTGAAGGAAAATTATAGGGTATATATACCAATTTAATATTGTTGTTTCGCTCACTTGTTTATTTTCTTAAATTCATTCTCTAAATTGATTTAATTTTACCATTGCGCAAATAATTGTATGTATGAAATATAGAAAATAATAGATTGAAAATTTATGTGGTAAAATTGAAATTTTTTTTTCTTCATCATTTATAACATATTTGCGATTATCATTTGGTATCGACGCGAACAAAGTGTTCTTAAATGAAAGAAAAAAAAAATTATTATTAGAGAGACATGTGATAAATAATCACGTACATCAATGTCATTGTTTTTCTTTTTGCTCAAAAGATAATTAATAATTATAAATGATACATATAAAAATCATGAAATTAGAAATTGAATTTTGTGATGTAAATAATAAACAATTTTTAATCAATTAATTAAATGGGTTTCATTCAAGTGTGACGATTATTGTAGATCGTTGTTGCCTCATTAAATATTACCATTCAAATATCCGTTAATATAATTGTTTCTTCAACGTTTTTTTCTTTTTTTTTTATTTATTTTATTATTTATTTATTTTTTTTTTTTTCGTTTAGTTAATAGTCTTAATTTGGCAAATGTTCATTACGTTCTTTCTTATAATAATAATCTCGTCATCAGCGTGCATGAACGGGGAAGAGGACTGAGAGAAAAGACTAAAAATAATTAATAAGGATACAATTTCGCACAAGTAATTGCCTGATAAAATGTTGATGCAGCGTTAAAAAACGCATTTTCGTATTTATATATGAATTTATTCAACAATGACACCGGGTACATGTTGCGAACGCTCTTGACTAAAGCCACGTGTACCATCTGGGCCTTTTGGTTGTCGTACAACTGTCAATTTTGGACCCGTGTCTTCTAATGACACAGTACGTAATCGGCTTATCAAACGTTCAGGACGCTGTTGCGTTGACTCGCTACTAAAATACAAAAAATAAAACCAAACATTTATCTTGAAATATATCACAATAATACAAAAATATTAAATAAACTAAAAAAACAATATTTCTACCATTACTCAAAGATTAAAGAGTCATTCAAAAACAATTATATATCATACTGCTATTGTGCTTATTATTAAAAACATTTACCTTAATCTAGTGACATTACATGCTGAAGATTTGCCAGTTCGTTGATTAGTAACAAGAGCAAATTCAACTTGATCACCAGGTTGAAGTGTTGCATGATCTTTAACTTCTGTCATATGGAAAAATAATTTTTTTCCCTCATCCACTTCATAAGCAAGAAAGCCAAATGTACCTTTTAATGCATCAACTGTTGCTATTCTTTTTTTACGTACAGCAACAATATTACAAGCATGACCCTCTGAATCAATTTGAAATTGTACAGGATCGCCAATTTGTAATAATTCTCGTTTATTAATCATTCCCATTATTCCAAATTCATATTCAACTGACTCCGCTTCATCATTAGCTGTATTTAACTTGATCATTCCGGCATACTCTAATTGTTCAGGATTTGTACTACGTAATGGTCTGACAACAGTACCATCAAGTACTTCGCTTTCAACAGCCGGTCGTGGTATTGTACCACGCGACACAAGACGTACAGATTCAGCTGCAATGCAACCACCCGTTCCACGCCCATTTCCCGCACCTACAGTACATTCAATTTCAGCTCCAAGCTCTAAAGTTCCTGCATCGCCGTCAAACGTACTAAAAAAATTTTATTTATAAATTTTTATTCATGAAAAAAAAAATATATATATATATTTTAGTTTCTTTTTTATTTTGTTTATTACCTAAAGTGAAAAAATATTTCTTTTTCATGATTAATTGTTTCGATAAAACCAAAACCATCCTTTAGGGCCGCTATAAAGCCTTGGCACGTTACTCCATTTGATTTTTCATTATTGCCATTTTGGATTTTTTCACCATTTGCATTTAATAATGAAATATCAACCGCTACCAATTCTTTATTTCTCTTTACTTGACAGATACTGAATTTCACCTATGAATATACAATAAAAATTAAACAAATGTATGTATAAAATATATTTTATAAATTTTAAATTATGTTTATAAAGAATATTTATTACCTTATCATTCAATTTAGGGATATTTTTAGCATCACAGTCTTTTGTGAAGAAAATAATGCTCTTTTCTTGATCATCATCGGTATAACCTATAAGTCCAGGATCAATTCCATTTACATCCTGAATAATTGTACCCAGTAAATCAGTTTCAGTTACAGTCTCAAACTGAACAGTACCTGGCGGTAGATGTTTTAATCTAATCGCACTTTGACGTGTACTTGAAAAAAATGTAGGAGGATCCTGAAATAAAAAATATTTTATTAACAAAATAAATAATTTTATTCAAATAAAACACAAAGGAAAAAATAAAAAAAATTAATCAATAAAAGTATATAAACTAACTTGTATCACAGTGAATTCAACCTCATCTCCAACTGTTATTTCTCTATCATTATCCAGAACTTCATTAAAATGAAAAAATAATCTTGCATCGCGATCAACACATCGTATAAATCCAAATCCATCTTTAAGCGCTGCAATCATACCTTGCTCTCGTCTCTCGCCCGACACAGAAAATGATTCAGGCAAAAGAGATATTTCTGTAGCTCTTTTTAATTGATCTCTTGTATCGGTTGCAATTAAAAATTGTACCCAATCGCCATGTCTGTAATTAATTAATAAAAATGAAATAAATAATATACACAAATTTAAAATTGACTTATTACTTAGAATGAATATAATAATAAATGTATGTACTTGAGTGTAAAGTCGCCTTTCTGATCCTTATCACCAAATGGCACTTCTACTTCAGAATAATCGGGTGCACGATAACGAATTCGACCCGGTAATGGATCATTTTGATGTCTTGCAGCTGTACCTCTCTCTAATGGCTTCAACACTTGACCTTTCATTATTTCATTATTGACCTCTTCGAAGACAATAGATCCTGGTGGAAGTTTGGTGATATTACACGCTACCTCCTTTCCCTATAAGTTAAAGAGAAATAAAACAAATTTATCTATCAATTAAATAAAAGTAAAAAAATAATAAATGATTTTATGAAATAATTTTGAAATAAAATTCAATGAATTCTTACATTACGAGTTTGTATTATAAATTCAACATCATCGCCCAGTCTTAATTCTTCCTTCAGAGATTTAGCTTCACTAAAATGAAAGAATATCTCCTTAACTACATCCGCTCGTTCAATAAATCCAAAACTCTCTTTCATCGTGCACACAACACCACGATATCGAACTGGATGTGCTGGATTTTCAAGTCTCACATGACAAGCACCCAGATTTCCGCTATATAAATAAAAAACAATGCATTATATTAGTCCATAAAATATTTATGAATTTATTTATCTAAAGATTATATCATCGAAAATAAAAGATAAAAAATAATTAGATACCGTTGATTAGTTGCAATTTGAAATGACACTTTATCGCCAGCACGCAAAGTGACGTTTCCTTCGACATCATCTTTGGTATAGGGTAGAAAAAAACATTCACCACGATTTTCATAGCTAATACGACCCTGAGAATCACCACTTGCTGGAAGTTCCGTTGTTACATTACCAGTCACTCGTTCCTCGCTCAATACCTTCGACAAATTGTTTAATTTCATCAACTGTTTATTCATTATCATGAAAAATTATGCATATATAACAAAATATAATTCAACAGAAAAATTAAATTAAATTAATATAAAACAAAAACAATTTAACAACATGAATAATTTAAAATTTGATAAAATAATTGAATAATTCTCACTACTTCTGGCGCTATTTTATTAACAATACTGGCAATTGGTTTGCCCGTTCGTCGATCGTACGTCATTTCAAATTCAACAGGATCGCCAATTTTCAAATGCTCAATAGTACCACTGAATTGACTGAAATGAAAAAATAGCCTCGCTTGCCTCTCGCAACACTGAATAAATCCATATGAGTGCTAAAATACAAAATATAATTTATAAAAATTGATATAATAAATACAATATAATATTAAAAATAATTATCCTACACTCACCAATAGCTTTTCAATAATACCAGCCTCACGTGGACCCTGATTGTTCGATTGATCTTGATACGATGAATTATTAGTTGTTGTAGTAGTAGTAGTAGTGGTGTTGTTTGTAATTGTAGTTGAATCATTACCGTAGTTACTCTCCATTGACGACAATGAACGATTTGAAAATCGTGTTGATCCATTACGTGGTGAAGTGACATCATCACTTGAATAATTACCATATGTAGTTGAATTTTTTCCACAATCAGGAGGTGAACCCATATAATTATGATCACCACTATAGTTTGTACCATTACGATAATTATCGTCAGTTGATTGTTGCGATCCACTAACGACACTTTTTGTGGGTATTGACATTGATTTATAATCAAGAATTGCCGGATCAGAATTCATTATTGGTGAATGAAATGTTTTCCACTGATTATGATTATTTGACATCGTAACAAACTGTTACACTATATATTATTCCACGCTGTCTCCTCAGCTGTTTTATGTTACAATTATTGTAATTGAATGAAGTGATTGATGGTGTATGTTTATCGTCCTTTTTTTTTTTCCACTTCACTACGTTGATATTTTTTCCTATAGATAAATGTATATTTTTCTTCTGTTCCAAACCCAATTACAGATATTTGTTTATCGTATTTTTTTTCTTTTTTTTTCGCTTTCAATTTTATTTTATTATTTTGTTTATATGTTTATTTTTTTCTTCTTCTTTTACTTCGTCGTCACAACGCGAGCACGTTGCTCGTGTCTCCTGCACACCACGTTCAATCGCGTAACTATATATACTTATATTTAAGAATTTTTAGTCTTTTCAATTATTTAAGTGTTAACATAAATATCACAGAATGGTTCTTGGTACCTTATATCGTCCGTTATTTTATTTTATTTATATTTTTTTTTTTATTTATTTAATCGTTTAATAAGTGAATTTTTTTATTTTGTTTTCTTTGTTATTTTTTTCTTCAAATATTTTTCGCTTCGCTTTTTTTTTTTCTTTTCATTCAAGTGTTATAACATTATGAGGATGTAATGAAATGGGGCCGTAAATGAACACTTTGTGTAATGTTGCCACAAATAAATGTAGGCTTGTATATTTGTGTGTGACGAAGGTAACGAACGTGTGTTAAAGTTGGACAGATATTTTTTTTTTTTTTGCTTTTTGTTACGGTATTTTAATACGTATTCTGTTTAATAATTATATTTTTTATTTCGTTCACACTCTTTTATTAAAATTAAAGTACCAGACTCTGATGTTTTGTGGTAGTTTTTGTCTGTGAATAAGGGATGGACAACTTGGAATTGAAAAAAAAAAATAAAATAAAATAAAATAATATTGAAAATCTACGTTACTTTATACAAATCGTGAAAATTAACACAATTCCAGCCACAATCACGACGTTCACTTTTATATTGACATTTAATCAACTATTGTCGTCGCACTTGATGTAGATCTTTTTAATCTTAAGAGTCTTAACAATGTCGAAAAGAATTAAATGATGAAAAATATCATATGTATGAACGTATGATTTCTGATCAAGAATTTTTGCAATTTGTTCAAGTTTATTATAGACAATTTAATATTATAACTGCTGTTTCTTATTTATTTTTTTTGCTTTGTTTTCCACACACTCTGTATATTATTTAGATATTTTTTATACGTAATAATTGTTGATTGATTTATTTTTTTACTTCAAATACGATGATGATTTTACAGCTCGAATATTAATTCAGATCATTTTGCTTTTGTATTTTATTTGTTTTGCCTTTAAATCATTTATTATTTGTTAAGAACAACTGTGTAGCTTGAAATATTAGTCGTCCTTTGTGATAGAAATTAAATCAAGACGTTGGAAATAATGAAAGGATAAATGTTGGCATGAAAATATCAAGAGATGTCTTCAATGCGTGCTGAGTGTGGTTGTGTCGTTATAATAATTATAGATCTTTTTTAATATAATATTTGTAATAGATTTTTTTTTTTTCTTGTTATTCTTTGTTGCTCTCCTTGTTCGGCTTTTCAAAAGTGGAATTTACAGTAAGCGTTGGTTTCAAAAATTGTCCTAAACTAACAATTACACAAGCTGAAAAGAAAAAAAAAATTTTTCATTGATAAATTAAAATTACATTGTTCAATAAAATATTAAATACAATAAGTAATTTGTAACTATGACATAATTATTTTAATATTTTCTGTTAATATATCTAACAATAAGTAAAAATAATTTTTTTTTTTACATCAGAAAATTCATGCAACTCATAAAAACATTTTTTTACAAATAATTCTGAATTTTCTTTTCTATGATTTTAATTTTTAAATAAATTCTTCAACTAAAATATTGCAATAAGACATTACTTAATTTCCAAATAATATTAGGGATAATATTCAAAATTCAATGGACAAAAAAAGAAATAGGTTATACGTAATTTCCGGTAAATTTATCAGATTTTTGTGACAGTTTTAAAGAACAAATTACAATTAAAATTGATATATAAAAATCAATAATAATTTTTTAATGATATATAAATAATAATTGGAATTGTATATAAAAAATAAAATATTATTTTTATATAATTGAAAATATATTGATATCAATATCTTTGAAACGAATAATACGAGCGGTGGACGTCTCTTTAGTCGGCAATTGTGAGATTTTATTTCCCTTTGACAAAGCTGCTATTTAATAAAACTTGGCAAGACAAATAACATTGAAATACGATAAAATACTTATTAATATATATAGGAAATTGTATATTGCATATGTGTGATGTATTTTTTAGTACAAAACTTAGAATAGTATTGTGAAATAAATTCATATAAAACTCACCACGACACAGCACAGCACTGACGACATGCCGCCATGTTGAATGTCAACATTTAGGCTATTTGGGCAATCTCCACACACGCGTTTCTTTTGATTCTGTATATATAATGGTGAATTTTCATCTGCGCGAAAGAAAATAATTAAAAAAAGCGATAATACTGTGTGTGCTTTTTATATATGTATATAAATATAATTTTGGTAATCCTGCTTTTGGATTATCTTGTAAATTTGAGTGTTCATAATATCATTTTTAAATCGAATTTATCGCGGCACATTTTTTTTATAATTTAGCAAAAAAAAATTTTATAAATCAATATTTAATCATGAAATATTTTAGTAAGCTCAAATATAATATAAATCAATTGTGATTATTGATTTAGGAGAATTATTTTACTTATTTATTATTACATCAAGTGTATGAAAAAATAATTATAGGTTATCAATTATCATATATATCTATATATTGTATTAAAATAATATTTAATAATATTTGTATTTGCAATTATGAAATTTATCACTGAATCAGTGTCACGATGTGCTGCACGATTAGGTTTTCTTTCGGAATTTGAAAGAATGCCTGATTTAATATTTGAAACACCATTAGTTATGGTGCATACAAAGGTTAATTTTTATCTTTTATATCCTGCACAATATGAAATTAATATTATTTATTGATATTTATATTAAAATTGATTCTTAATTATATTTTAGAGAGGAAGTGTACCTCATTTAACCAAAGATGTTTTTCAAATGTTGACAATGGAACCTCATATTTTGTCTCTTTCATTGCCATCATGTATTAGAATGACTGAATCGATACAACAAGCCAAAGTATCTTATGCAGAGTTTGTCAGTATGAAGGTATAAAATCGTAGATTTATATAGAGAAAATATAAGAAATTTATTTAATATTTATTTGTTTATCTTCAGGAGTATCCAAATTTTATGACTATTCATGATCCAGCAGAACCAATGAGTCGGGGACATCAAAAGCATGATTCGATAGCAGTATGGTCAAAGCACGGTAGACATTCAATAAATCCAGATCAATATATGGAAATTGTTGAAGCTTTTAAGCCAGACATGTATGTGGCACTTTGCGATGGTGACACTGATGAAGCATCAAGTGATAAACGGATTTCAAAGACTGTTGAAAGAAGTAGAGCACAATTTTTAAAGTGCTATGAAAAACATAAATCATCAGAAACAATGAAAAATCGTGGATTAATTGGACCTGTTGAAGGTGGATATGATTTAGAAGCACGTGAACGTTCTATTAAATATTTAATTGATAAAAATTTGAATGGATATGTTATTGATGGATTGCATATCAATGGACCGTCAGTACAAAAAATTCAATATGAATCAATAAAGAATGTGGTACAACACACTATTGTAAGTTGAAATTATTGAATTAATTGATGAATTAATATTATAATTAAATTATAATGATTTTATGATGTAATTATTATTTTTTAGAATTTATTACCAATTGATAAAATGAAAGTTTCATTAGGATGTTGGAATCCCGCTGTTGTTCTTGAATTAATTAACACAGGAGTAGATATATTTGATTCTTCATATCCATATGTGATAACAGAATCGTGGAAAGCTTTAACTTTTATGTGTATTATTCATAATCATTCCAATAATGAAGGACCATTAATATCGATGGAGGAACAACGGTAATTAATTTAACAGCTCTATAATATTTAATGACATTATTACATAAATATGTTTATAATTGTCAATAATTTTACAGATTTGTTGATGATTTTACCCCAATATGTGAATCATGTGAATGTTTAACGTGCCAAAATCATTCTAAAGCATATTTAAAACATTTATATCACACAAAAGAGTTATTAGGATTTGTACTTCTAATGATGTAAATATATTATTTATTAATTTTTATATTTATCATGAAATAATGTAATGCTTAACTTGATATTATTTATTATTTTTATAGACATAATACACATCAATATCTTCAGTTTTTCAAAGCAATACGGCAAAATCTTAAGGATGGAACATTTTCAGCATTTAAATCAAAAATTTGCCAGCAATTCGCCGCAACTAATTAAAATTATTAAATTTATTCTGATAAAATAAAATCAAAAAAATATTGATAATCAATTAAATAATTTTTTTTATATTCTTAAGATGAAAATAGATAATAGAATATCGAATTCATCAAATGAAAAATCTGTAAGAATTAGAAATTTTTATAATGTATCACATATTATACTATTACGAATTCACAAATTTAGTAACATTATGTAAATGAAATAAAATAAAATATAAATAATTCCCTAGTAAAATTTAAATAAACTATTCAAACTATTATTTTATTTAATTTAAATATGCTATTATATAAATATTCAAATTTGAAATTTCGCGGCGTATTAGAAATAAATCGTTACAGAAAATTTTTTTCCGATCAATAGCAAAAACCACAAACATATGTATATTACATCATAGTAATGATAACTTAATTCGATTCGGCTTACACAAGATGGCGCATTAGTCATCCGCCATTTTTGTTGCCGGCCTCTCTACAACGAGTAACGACAAGAGACACTGAGTTGAGTTGAGCGTGTCTTATACATCAGACGGAAAATTTTTATTCTCAATACCATTTATTAATTATTACGCATTAATATGCATTTTCAATTTACACATTAAATAACTAATAATTAATCAATAATCCTTGCAATTTAGTTAAACTCAATAACGTATTGGAAAATCGTTATTATATTTATCAATTATATTCATCAAAAATATTCGGCGGCTGTGCGTCTGGCAAAACGAAACCTCCTCGTGAAGCCATCAGACGTGTCTTCTTTTTTTTTTTTTTTTTTTTTTTTTTTTTATTTCGATAGAAATATATAAAACACCCCCAATTATTTAGTATTCCACGTAAGTATGGTATTATTAATTCTTTTTTTATCTACATTATTCTATTCAAAAATTTAATTTAATTAGTAATAGATAATGCAAATTATTTGAACCGCCCAAATATTTTAACCAAAATGTTCTCGGGATCGGCGGCCATCTTTGATATATTTCACCGGCGTGAAATATTTTTTTTTTTTTGTATAATTTTCGTGGTACAGATATAGTAATTATTTGAAATTGTTGAAATTTATTGAACAATAATATGAGTTCTCAATAATTTCATATGATTAATTAATCAAATTAATAATTAATTATAAACTTGGACGAAAAAAAAAAAAAAAAGACTGAAAATTCAGTTATAATTATTCAAAAAAAATTTCTCAGATTATAAATTATTATTAAGATTAACGTTGACTAATTAATATTACAATTTTTTACATTGTAGAAATGTCTGAATCAGATTTATTAGCTGCTGATCAAATCGATGGCCTGGATGGGCTCGAAAATGGTCAGGATGGTGATTCAATTATGCAGTCTGATGATACAAAAAGAGAATTCAATGAATCTAATATAGATGATCCAGTAAGTTTATAAACATATTATAACTAGCTATAACTTAATATAACAAAAATGATAAAACATTGATAATAATATAATTATTTTAATTACAGGAATTAGAAGCTATCAAAGCGCGTGTCAGAGAAATGGAAGAGGAAGCAGAAAAATTGAAACAATTACAATCTGAAGTGGATAAACAAATGAATATGGGAAGCCCGGCTGGAATTAGTACGTATATTTATATTTTAATTAAATAAAATAAAAAATTAACAAATAATAAAAAGTAAAAATAACCAATGTTATTATGAAATATTTAATTAACAAATTATTTCTTATTACAGCTAGTCCATTGAACATGTCAATTGAAGATAAGATGGAAGTAGATAATAGATCCATTTACGTAGGCAATGTAAGTATAATATAATAATTCATAGAATAATAAACATGTGTTAGAAACAATTATTAACTCCTTGGTATGTGTTAATGGACAGGTTGATTATGGTGCAACAGCTGAAGAATTAGAGCAGCATTTTCATGGATGTGGCAGTGTTAATCGTGTTACAATACTTTGTAATAAATTTGATGGACATCCAAAAGGTTTTGCATATATTGAATTCGCAGATCGTGATTCAGTGCAAACAGCAATGGCGATGGACGAATCAATGTTTAGAGGCAGGCAAATTAAGGTTATGCCCAAGAGGACAAATAGACCGGGATTGTCGATGACTAACAGGTGAAAATTGTTGATTATACAATTATTGATTATTGTATTGTTTTGGTTTTTGGATTTGTATAGAATTTATAATTGATTTAAGGGGTCCCAGGGGTACACGTGGTTACAGAGGAGCCGCGCGAGGAATAAGTCGTGGTAGCGCTTATTTTGGATACAGACCCATGAGGCGGCCTAGGTAAAAATTCTCCTTGTCATCATTTACTATTTAATATTTTTCATTTTATTATCAATTAATAAATACATGGATATTAAAATATTTTTTTTTCTATCGCTTGAATTGTGTATTTGAGGTTAGGTTATTCTTTTTATCCTTCAGTACTATATGAAAACTCCTTTCAGGAGCTCCAGACGTGGGTATTACATGCCATACTGACGTATTTAGAACCATCGTAATGCCGTCACAAGGATTTACATCCGAGGTATGTTAATGTTTTAATATTAAAAAAAAAAATTCAATTATTGAATATTGAATAATAACTTTTTTTTTTTTCATTTTGCCAAGACAATTTTATAATCTTTCCATATTCTTACACTTTATTTATTCATTAAGTAGAAATATATCATTATTCATTCAATTACATTATATGTTGAAAAATAATTTTGAGGTTAGGGAAACAATGAAAGTTATATTAGATTTTTTTTTTATAATGGAAACGAATGTTTATTTGTTATTTGTCGACTTTTACTATTTTTATTGAAAGTTTGTCGATAATTTTGTAGGTGTATTTCCATTTAATACATACGAAAATTTCATGTTTTATTTTATTATTTTGCAAGTGGTGAAAATTGTGTAAAACGTTAGGGTTTAGATAAAATTTTCAGGATCTCCACAAGACATTTCTTTCTACTCATGTGGGTGGATGATGCTTCAATGAATGAAAGAACAGTTATTTCATCAACAAGATAATCGTCCGACTGTCTGCTTGGTTCTACTATTAAAAATCAATATAAAGTCAAAGCATTATGTCTTGAATAATTTTATTAAATTCTAAAAATAAATAATATTAATCAATTTGTAAATTTTTAATTATATCGTAATGTTTAAAGTAAAAAACATGCTTTGACTTTATATTATTTAGCGTATAAACAAAACAAAAACAATTTTTGTCCACATCGTGATCAAAAAAAATTTACGTCGATTCTTATGATATGTCCACAGAAAAAAAAACACATACGATGGGGAAAAAAGAGAAAGAAAAAGAAAAAACTTCATGTCAAAAGAAAAAAAGATTGGACAAAGATGGGCACAATTATTCATATTTGATGCTTTCAATGAAACTACAATGCGAAATTGTAACACAGTGTCTGCTCGCTCGTCGATGTAGTTCAATTAATTTATCATCATTAAAATATGTATATGGATGAATGATGATTCAAAAAAAAAAAAAAAACCGCTCAGTTGCCATTAGATAGTTGAATATATACACTGAGAAAAAAAAATTTTTTTTCTAAAAACCCAGGTAGACAATGGATGTTTCGCTATAAAATAAATAGAAATTACATCCGGGCCATTCCTAACCCTAAAAAAAAATATATGTATTAATAGAAATCTGCATAATACAAAAAAAAAAAACGAATTATTAATTTTGAGGCGAAAAAAAAAATGTATAATATGAAGAAAAAAAATGTGGGAATCAAACCAAATTGTGAAAAAATTAATTGAACTACAGTATCAATATTTAAACTTACATCATGTAATAATATATTTAGTCACAGTCTTGTAAATTACAAGCGTAAGTGAAAAGTTGCCTAATTTTTGGCAATTTTTGAAAAGATTATCCAACAGTAAAATAATTAATGCGCGTCAATATTGAAATATTTTTCTCATTCATTTGTTTTATCGTTGAAACAACTTTCATTTATTTTATTTATTTATTTTTTTTTTTTTTTTTCTGGCATTAAAGACACAAATATACTTACACAATTTCGATATTTATTACCGATATTATAATCAATTAATCAATTTGTGACAAGTCCGTGTAGGGGTGAAAGAGAACGCACATGTACATTATTTCATCTCGGCAAACGAATCTCTGGGATTTCGTTTAGGACATCAAAACAAGCCTCGACAAATCGAGTATGTATTTATATCATACATGTTATTCCCATGTCGCTAAGTATTTTCCAGGTGGGGCACAGCATCAACATCAATTGAGTGAAATAGAGTATGCATGATTTGACAAAGAAAAAAAAAAACAAAAAAAAAAATTTTTTTTTTTTACGAAAAAAAAATTGGAAAAAAAAAGACATAAGCAATTGAAAAATAAAAAAATAATCAGTGTTAATATGAAATAGGGATTGGGAAGAGAATAATAAAAAATTTAAAAAAAAAAAAAAAGAAGAAAAAACAAACAAAAAATAATTAAAAGTAATACACGGCTCTGTTAATTTCTAAATGTAAAAATAAACTGATAATGAATAAAGTTTCTTTTGGCGCAATATTTCTTAAACAAATTATTTAATCACAAATTCGTAACAAATATGATTTTTTTTTTCTTTTTATTAATTTACGCTGCACATATTTATAACAATTACAATAGCTACAGCAAAACTTTTAGCTGGATATTATTTTTGTTTTACACTGTGATCATAAGGAGCAGCAACATGATTTCAATCGAGTTAATAAATTAATCAATAGTTTGTCTTCATTTTTTTTTTTTTCTTCAATTATAGTAGATTTATCTCCGATCTCTCTTTAATCTCCATGTACATTTGACGCCTGTGACAACTCTTATACATACATATATGCACATATATAAATATATATATGTATATATGTATGTACATAAATATATACATATATCTTTCATATGCTTTAGAATTTTTATTGACCAAAATACCGTCTGATATATATATATATAAAATCATATTTAAAGTTGAAATATTTCAATCACCTCATTTAGGAGAGATCGAATAACAAGCTTGCACTGTTAAAAATTTAAAATTGACTAGTGTTTTATAACATTTATCCTGTTAAATTATGTGAAAAAAAATAGCGTATTATTACCATGGTGCGCAAGTGTATCTAATATTGCGCGGCATAAATTTCGCACATTGGGTTGCGTTCCTCCTCCATCATTATTTTGTTCAAGTGCCTTTAACATCTCCACTCCACCTTCTTTTGTTAGCATACCGCAATAACGTTTAGCTAAATGATAAAGAGAAAAAAATATTAGAAAAAATTTTGTTTTGTATTTTTGAGGTTAAATGAATTTTTTTCCCGTTGAAAATTGCTTAATTTTACTTACGATTTTTTGAACAGACATGATGGATGGCCCATACTGCCCATAATTGCACTGGGTATGCTTCAGTACATTTTAATAATGAGAAAAATGGATGAAAGCTTCGATAAGCTACCATTTCACCATGTGGAGTTTTCCAATTTGTCACTGCTTTAGCCAATTGATCTAATAATTGTTGTCTTGTTGGTAATGTTTGGCCAGTTGTCCATTGCATCCAAGCGTATGGACCATCACTTAATAAATGTGCGGCAATTCCAGCCGCAAAATATGAAACATCAATGTACTCTGAATCCAATAACATTGAAAGCATTGTGATAAAACGCGGCTGCATAAGTTGTTGCCTTAAATGGCTAACCTAAAAATAAAATGTTGATATATTTGAAGATACTAATAGCAAAACATTCACGTTGATTTTTTTTGTTTAATTAAAAGTGATTATTTAATTTAATTTATTACAAACCTCCGCGATATTATTTAAGAGTCCAAGAACTTTTGTCTCAACACTCGATTCACCTTGAAAACATTCAAGTACTTCCAAATAAAGTTCCATTCCACCTTTTTCAAGAAATACTTTACATGTCGATGCGCTTTCATCAGTTAAATTCCAAAGTGCACTCAATGTAAATCTCATTGTAATATCAACTAATGTCGGTTGAACTTTAGATCTAACCATTGATAAAAGTTTTGACATATATTCTGGTTTTGTTCCAAGCATTGAAGTTTCAACTGTTGATATTTTTGCTGCTAAAATTGAGCATATCGCCACTGACATGCGATTCATTGACGCGTCATCAAAAGCAGATAGACAATTCATAACTAATTTAGCGCACCTAATAAAAACAAAATATAATTTCATACAAAATTAAATTCCATTTAATAATTAATAAATTATGATAATCAATAAAAATTTTAATGATAAATAAAAATAAAACCAAATAAAAATACCTATACTTATCAAAAGCAACATCCTGCAAAATTCGATCACTACATAATGTGAGCAATGTATTTTTTTGCAATTGATAATGATTTGGATATGATTCCATAGCTGTAAGTGTTAAATCAACAATTTGTTTAAGAACAAGTGGATGTATTTTTGTTGCTAAATCGCCTTTAGTTAAATTATACAAGCACGCAGTAGCTGCCATTTGTACACGAAATTCCTCTGGATGTGCTTTCATTCCAGGTATCACAAGTTTTATTACATCAACTCGTACAGCACGAAAATTTGGAGTAAGACGAAACAAATTGTATAAACATTTTTGCACGTAAACTGGCCTATGAGGATATCGCCTAAGTGCTTCCAATATTTGTGATTCTGTCGCCATGCCGCTCACCTTTATACAAATAAACGATAATTTTAATTCATTTTCTTATAATATAAAAAATTCAACTTAATATTATCAATAAATTATAATTACCATTAATTTTGGTTTATAATCTTTATGATCAAGATTAATGAAGCTATCGTCATAACACGCGTCTGAATGTACAAGTCCAAGAAATTCTAATCGTGGATGAGCTTGAACAAATTCCTTAAGATCATTAACTTCAATTTCATCTTTACCAGAAATATCGAGACTAGAAAGATATGGCATACAATGAGTAGCTCGCAATAAATCAGTTATTTTAGATCGAACTGGTGCAAACATCTCAAATGTATATGAATCTCTCTCATCGGATATATCGAGATTACGCAATTCATTTAATTCCAATAGTACTGACGTGAGATTACCATTGCCACTTATTTTTAAATTATACATTGCTAAACTTTTTAAACGATCTTTACATTTTTTTAATGGCGTTATATCGTCCACTCGTGTACATGAAATATCTAAATTTTCTAAATGCGGCAAGTCTTCAACAATTATTTCTAATCCATGTCTGTTAAATTCTGTACCAGATACATTTAACGTACGAAGTGCTCGTAATTTACTTAATGACATAAATACACATACTCTGTAGGAAAAAATTAGATTAATTGAAAAATTAAATGTAATTAATAAATATAATAATTTAGTTTTGAGAAATCATTGAATATTTGTTTTGTTTATTTTTTTTTTTTTAAATATAAATATTAAATACATTACCTAGAACAATCTATAAAGCTTCCTTTTGCAACGTTTAATGACCTGAGATTTTGTAAGCTCCATTCACCCAGACAGCCTATCAAATCATTTATCGTTATTTTCAATCCACTCACTTCTAATCCCACGATTTGATGTTGCTTTAATATTTTTAAACCTTTAGCTGAAAGACTTGATGCATCTTTAAGCCTTACATGTCTGTAAAATTGAAAAAATAATTAAATATATAAAATATAAACATAATTTTTTATATTTTTATATTAAATCACATATAATTTATTACATTTCATAAACAAACATGCTTATAAATATATTTTATCACCTTAATCTTGTGGTTTTTGAGTCAAATAAAGTGATAGTCAAATCAGATAGAGCTTTCTTTTCGCAAAGACTCGACAATAATCGTTCAGAAATTTGTGCAGGGAGAAAAACATCAGGATCTTTAAAGCTCAAACGCGTCACAGCTCCACATGTTGAATTATTCACAAGTGAATTCAATAATGGTTTAATAGCTAATATATCACGTCCATCATTGCTACAATTACCTGCTCGTTCATCTAAAATTGAAACATCAAATTAATTAATTTCTTCATTATAATAAAAAATTAAATATTGAACTTACCAACTGCATTAAATGCAGTTGAAGTTTCTCCGCAGTTTATTTCTCCTGCGCCACCACAATCACTTGGCTGAACTTCACAAAGTGCAAGGACATTATCACAAATAAAATCTAAACACAATTCCTGTAAGCTTGTTGGTGATTCAGGCATTTTTCAAATATTATTCGCATCTAAATAATATAATATTTAATTCAAATGACTTTATTTTATTCTTTATATTTAAACTCTCGTCATGAATTATTATATCCCTTGATGATTAAACAATATTCCTGTAAATAATATAATAAATTTTATACTTTTATTCAAACAAAAACAATTTATCATATAAATACAATTTCTATTTTCATTTTAATATCAACATCATACATATTTATATATCCATATAATTATATATATCACGAACAATATAATTATTCATATATGATATATTATATAATGATAAAAATATTGAAATTAATCAAATAAATTTATTAAAATTAATTTTAAAAATTTATTGATTTATATGAAGATCAAAATTATTTCTTTGTCTTTTACATATTTTTATAGAGTTCATGAAAAATTAATAAATACATAATGCAGCTATATAAATACACATACATGACCATGTATATATATAATCAAATAGAAAGTTAATAATGTATTACACACATTTGATAGTTTATAAATGTACTAAAAAAATACCTTATATTTGTAATAATGTTGTTCATCTTGACACAATCCACATAATAATATTGTCACTAACAAATGAAAAAATATTTATACATATTCGGAAATTAAACAAATGATTATTTGTATTGTTGTGAAATGATTATTATATTTTTGAGGATAAAATAAAAAAACAAATAAAATTGCACTCGAAAATATTTATGAAATTTCGATTGCGCAAAGTGCTTTCATATACACATATATTTATATATATATGCATTTATATATATATATGTATTCATGAATTGGAAAGAGAATTCTAAGAGATGTTTTGTGGCTAAATAATGATTTGTATTTTATAATATTATTTGAAGCAAGAAAAGTAATGAGGATTAGTTGAAATCGCCATTATATTTACCATTATATTTGATGTAATTGCAAAGCACCTGTTGAGGTTATTGTTATTTGATTGTGATTATAATGATATAAATGAATTGTGGAACTGAAAAAATGATTAAGAATTCGCGTCTGTATGTATATAAAATGACAGATCACTGTGCTTATGTAGCGTACTATGTCACTGAGATGAAATATATAATGTGGGTCGCGCAACGAATTGATGTGGAATGACCATATGAATAGACAAAGTAGGAGAAAGGAAAATGTAATAACAAACCGCAAGAAGGCGCACAATACTCTCAAGTTTTTATCAGATCCATTTACAATTGTATATACATATTTATGTGCATACACAACCACATACTATATACGAATATGTAAATAGTAATATGTATGTGAATAATGTTTTGAGGTTATGTTGAGATTTGTGGCGCTGCGTTCGAATTATACAGCGCTGCAGTATGCGGTTGAAATTGGAAGCTCGAAGAATTAACAATTTGAACTCTTTGTTTTATGTTTTTAAAATGCAACATTATATTTATTATAGAATGAATAATCTAAAAGTATTTTGAATGATAACATATATGAATGGGAAATATTATAAAAATTATGTATCATCAAGCGTTTAAATGAAAATAAAATTATTCAATAATATTGTAATAGAGAATTATAAATGCTATCAGATCATTTGCTATCAGATCTAGATGGTTAACCATAAAATATTAATTTTGTAAAGTACTAATTTGAATCAATATAATAATATTCAAGTAATTTCACAGTTGTAAATCATAATGCGTTAATTATGGTATTAAGTATTGAATAGTATTAGTAATTAGATAATTTTCAATATATTTTTGGTTAGTCACAAATTATTTTGTCTTCAACAATCTGATATTAATTTGTAATGAGATTCATAAGATTGAAAAATAATAGTTAAAATGACTTGAAAATCTCTAAAAATAATCCTTATTATCTACGTTTTTTATCTTAATTATTATCAGAACAAAAATGAAATTAATCTCGTTATTAGTTAAAAAATATAAAATGTTTATTGAAATTATTTTCATAACTAAAAATTTAATTACATTTGACCACATTGTGATATAGTGACAGGAATTTTAGGTTTATTATTTGGTCCAGTGGGTACATTTTCTACTTTTCGCATCACCAAAAGTCCATCAATAACTCTGCCAAATACCACGTGTTTACCATCGAGAAAATTACATTTTGCACAGGTTATAAAAAATTGACAACCATTAGTATCTTTTCCACTATTTGCCATAGAAAGTAGACCAGGAGAGTCGTGTTTCATAATGAAATTTTCATCTGGAAATGTAGTTCCACCGTATATACTCAAAACACCGGTGCCATCTCCATTAACAAAATCTCCACCTTGTATCATAAAGTCTTTAATAACTCTGTGAAAAATAGCTCCTTTAAATCCATGTGGTACGCCATCTTTTTTATATTCTCCTGTACAAAATTGTCGAAAATTTTCTGAAGTTTTTGGACAGACATCAGCAAAAAGCTCAAATATCATACGTCCTATTTCTGTTGTTCCAACAGAGACATCGAAAAAAACAACTGGATTATTTGGATTTCTAAGTTGTGCTTGAATCTGATTCCACGTAGGCATATTATTTTTCAATTAATTTAGTAATATGTTTATATAAATATCACAACTCGTCACAACTCTTGTTATTATATTCAAATAAAAATTATTCTTTCTTTTTCAATAAATATTTATCATTATTTACACGCTGGTTACTACAAAAAATTACTACTTATACAGTTAACAAATGAGTATTGGTTATTGACTACAGTTATCGACCGCTGTGTTTGGTATGGCGCTCCGATCGCATACAGAAATTGTATGCAGCGCCATCTGTGAAAATTAATTTTGATGAAAAATATATTTGAAAATTTTCAAATGCTAAAAAATATACAAAATTATTTATTTAATTTTTTATACACCTGTTTCGCTACAGATTATATATTATTTCGTATCTTATTATTAATGTATATAGTAACAAAAAAAATTTATTATTGATTGTAAAATGAGTTGAAATAATTTGAGATAATTTTTTATTTATAGCTAAATATTGAACATTGCGTAATGTATCTCATGCGCAAGAATATCTGATAATTTGTATGTAATTGAGAATACTATCGGTATTCTTTGATACATATAGCAATACAATTAAATAATTTATGGATAAATTCTTATCAGGTAGATTACAATTAGTCTGGTAACACTGAAAATCAGAGAAATAATTACATTAATTGTGTATAATTATCAAAAAGAAATTCGTAAATTGAGAAAATGGACAAGGTTTGAATATGAATTTTACAAATGTATTAATGATGATTTGTTTATGAATAATTATCAATTTTTTTTTCTTATATCAGAATAAACGACAGGTGCCATCATTGCTTGTAAGGATTTTAGCCTTAGATGTATATTTAACTGATCAATTTGTAAGAATTGTTGATAAATTTATGCCACTAAGACAATTAAAAGTGCATAACAAAGTTTTGGAGGTTAGTTTAATATTTCTTATATAAATAAATTCACATTAGAATTGGTTTGATTTATTAATATAACTTTTATTTAGATTTCAGCCCATGGAATTTTATGGTTTGCTGGTTGGTTAGCATTAGTATGGATTATAAGTAGTACAAATCTGTATCAAATGCAAGTGAACTTGTACATAGGTAAAAAAACACTTCTTTGTATTTTTTATGATGCAACTTGGAAAATATTTTCATGCTTTGATATACGTATATAAACAATTATCTTTAATTTTCAGGCCTTTTAATTGATGTGATTGCAATTGCTGTTATAAAAGCAATAACAAGACGCAGACGTCCAGCAAAAAATGATGATTTGTTTGGAATAGGTCCAGACAAATATTCATTTCCTTCCGGTCATGCATCACGATCTACATTTATTACATATTTTTTCATAAATTTGTGGAATTTACCTATCATTTTTATTCTTCCATTGATTGCATGGTCAACTAGTATTTGCATTTCTCGTGTATTAATGAGAAGACATCACTTATTAGACGTTATTGCTGGAGTTTTACTTGGAATTCTTGAAGCATTTTTCATAGGATTAATATATTTAGAATCCGAAACATGTATCGGTTTAATTTCTTGGTTAACTGATGAAAAACTCGATGGTGGCGAGTATCACGTTTAATACTCTCATTTTTCTTCATAAATCAAATAATCTTATTTTCAATTAATCAATTGTATATTCTGTAGAGAAAAAAAAACTGGATATTTATGCAAAATTACCAAACAATAAAATTTACTTTCATACAATATTTATATGAAAAATGTGATTTGAGGATATGCTAAATTTTTTTTAAAAGATAATTATATATTGTTTTTTATGTGTGCTTATATGTATATATATATATATATATATATATACATATATAATACATATTATGTAGTGCCATCATTACTGCATATATATCATAAATCAATTCTTTTCTTTCTGACGTTATTTAATTTTATGACGCTTCAAATTAAATTTCCATAGCTGAGATAGGGCATTAACCTCAAATTAGCGTCTGTCCTGAAACTGCCATAAATTACATGTTCTATAAATAACTCAAGATCATTAGCTTACCATTTAAAAGTGCTTTGATTTAAGTTATGTTCATTTTATAATATAAGCTCTCAATGAATAATAATTAATATTAATTTATATATTTTTGTACTCTACTGAACGGTATAGTTATATATTTATCTATAGCCGTGTACATACTATGAATAGTTTGTTAAATATTTGTGCTTATCTATCATTGTTTGTGCTATGTGCTAATAAGCTGATAAGTTCAGCGATTAAATTGAACAATTATTCCATTTAATAAATAATCTATCATCTATAAAATCATAAATTCTACTTGTATCGTTAGAGAAATTGAATCGACATTTTTTTTTTAGGAATTTCATCATTTTTAAATATTTTCCTTTTTCTACCATAAAGGTGAATGATAAAATTTCAGATCCAAATGACCATTCTGATTTCCAGTCACTTCTTGTGCACACGATGGTGATGCTTTGATATTTGATGATGTTTTATTTTCGTCTGAATGAATAGAAATGTAATTTTGATTTTCAGTTAATTTCATCGGTGTTGGTTGAGATGCTGGTTCTGGTGTTGGAGAACGTTTAGATTCAGCGGAATTGACTTTAGTCAATTCAGATTTTATTTCAATTGGAGTTTCATGTACAAATGGTGGTAATTGAGGCTCAATCGGCGGTGTTGGAACAGTTGACAACACATTTGTGCGTTGAATTTGTTCTTCCTCTGAATAGAGACTCAGCGAACGTGGACGTTGCAATTTTGGGCCTGATGATGTTGATGGTACATCACTGGAAAATTAGCCGATAAAGAAAAAGACAAAAAAAAAAAAAAAATAGGCAATGATGTGTTTTCATAAAATTACGACGAGATAATTCAAGGATTTCTAGGATCAGGAATATACAAATAATAAGTAAATAACAAATAAATTCATTGATAATAATATCTAATTGAATTTTAATAAATATAAATATTAAAGCACAAATTGCTGTGATAACAAAAATGAAAGCAAAACTAAAACATAGACAATAATTTATAGATAATAATTATTAGAGTAGATATAATTTCAGTGAAATTAAAGCATTTAATGTGAACGATACAATAAATATAAAATTCCAACATAAATATAAAAATATCAAAGTCTATTACAGTTTCACAAGCGGCAAATAAAGGGCATTTAAATAAATATACATTCATTCGATATTCATAAGACTATCCATAAGTCTACGATATATAATAATTATGATCATTAAGAAAATAAACTGCTTAAATTTCTTATAATGATCGTGAATACAATTTATGAATGCGTGCCATGTGATGTGCTTTGTTCACTTTAATACATGATATTTTTAACAATATTAAAGCCAGAACGCATTTATTTTTGACAATTAAATAATACAACAAAAATAAATATGTAATAAACAATAAAACTTTCATTGTCTTTGTTTTTATTCATTCATTTGTTCAATCATCTCTTTACTCACCCTGTACGTTCAGCTGCATGACCAAACACTGGTGCATTATGTATTATCTAAAACAAAAAAAGAGATCAATGAAATAATTATTCGATGAATTAGTTTACAAAAATGAATAAGTAGAGATAATAAAAATTGATATGAAGTAATGAATAAATATTTAATTGAAAATTTTCGTACATTTGCCATTGAACACGGTGGTCTTGCTGCAGCATAACGTCCATAGGAACTTCGTGGTATTCCTGAATGTAATGATGAATGTCCATTACTGTGAAGAAAGAATTATACATATCTATTGTTAAATTATAATGATTTTTTGTTTCATTATTCAGGCCTTATTTTACCTTCTTACCTACCTTGAGGCTGATGAGGGTTTATTATTGTTGTTAATATTATTATAAGATGAGTCAACTGAACCTCTAGCCGGTAGGGAGTATCTATTTCTTAGATCTTGACATTCTGAACAAAAAAAATATATATCTGTACATATTTTCATACATGTATAAAGTAAATTATTCATATTATAAAAAATAAAAACATATTTGAAGCAGATAATAAATGAGTGACTCAGTGCCGTCCTCACTTAACCTCAAAATCATTGTTTGAAAAAAATCACTAATGTAGCTTAGAAATATCTGAATATTTATTTGAATGAATGAAATATTGTCCTAAAATGATATTATAAAATAAAAAATTGAACATTTCAACATAATGTCGAGAAAGGTTAACATTTGTAGGTTAAGTAAGGATAGCATTGAGTCACTCAAATATTTTATGAGTGATTACCCAATGAATTATTTTATGAATAATAATAAATGCTATTGAATTTATGTATTGAATAGATATTTTCAAAAATTGAATAAATAATTTTAATGTAATTCAATTTTGATTCATATGGGAAAATATTTATGTTAAAAAAAAATCTTATTTTAGACATCGAACTTTATGTCAATGAGTCAAAACTATAATTGGACTTGGATTTCAAATGAATTGTAAGAAAAAAGATACATCATACTATCATAGAGTTGTCCATGACCGATTAACAACGTAAATCATATGCTGCACATAAACGACATTGACCGAGATATTTAAAACTCGGTCATACTGAAATTGTCGTTAAGAAAGAGGGGAGGAAATATACATAATGACCTTCAATTGGTTCGTAGGGCTCAATTTCATTCTCAATTTATATACGTGGATATATTTCAATAACAAATCAAAGTAAAAAGAAAAAACTAGTTTAAAAAATAAACAACTTACCATCATCAAAGAATCCTTGAAAAACGACAAATTTATTATTTTGCGGTATAATTCCTGCGAGTCCATAATGTTTATGTAAAAATTGCAAGAACTTTTCTGATGGTCGATCAATTGCAATTTTCACCGGCCTTATTCGTTCTTCCTGAAACAAAAAAACATTGATAAATATCCAAGTTAGCAAAGTAAAATAAAGATAAAAGGGTGAAATAAAATTAAATACGATGAAAGAGTCTTTGAGAGTTCGTTCAACTTTTTCTTCTTATCTTCACATGCATCTAATATAATAGAATCTGAATGTACTTTTATATTTTAATAATTAAAAAAAAAAACAATCCTTCATCGTATTCTCAACTAATAAAATTATTTTTTATTCTTATTCCAACATTAAAGTTATCATAACTTCTTAATTATTCATCACTGACCGTTAACATGTGCTGGTAAAGATCTTTTCCCAATCCCATTCGTTGTCTCGTCTCATGAATGTAAAAATCAAGAACACATCGTGGTTGTAATTGAAACGGAGCACCAGCTTCGTCAAACATAAATAAATTTTTCGATCCAGTTTTTAATAATCCGACAACGCATCCAAGACCACTAAAATAATTCAACAATTCATCACATTAAAATTTCCACTGTAAAATCATAAAGAAAAAAAACATATGCATATTGAAACACATATAAAATATTCTAAATGCCAAAGAATAATAAAATAAATAAAATTGGCAAAGGAAATTGCAACAAAATCAAAAAATTGAGTTTTGGCCAAATTTCCAAATTTAACAGTCACGAATATGGACTGAATAACATTTAAATCTTCCTTTTATATTCTTAATATCAATAATATTCAGACCACGATGAAATAACTTCAATAAAATTGAATAAAATAAAATAAAATAATAAAAAAAAATTAATTCAAGTGATAATATTTTTCATATCATTTAAATATTGAATTATATACTTATTATAAAATCAATCTTTCTTCAATGACTTTGTATAAGTGTTGATATATTTATCCATAATTGAATATATCGCCAAACAAATTACTTCATCTCAACGATGGATAAAAATACAATAATCGAGCAGGATCTTAAAATCGTTATTAATATTTGAGTATAATTAATTACCCATTCCCAGCACTATCGACTAGAATATAAACAATATGATCTGTGTCTCGTAACTTCATAGCACTTGTAATAGGTTTACTGAGACCTTGTGCTCGTGCTGAAGCTTCGCCCATTTCATCCAATATTCTCGATAGCTGTCTTTGGTATTCACTAAAAATAAAAAAAAATAAACATTATTAATTGGCATATAAATAAATTAATCTATATTAATAAATTGTTAATCCTATAGCAATAACACAAAAAGAGCCTGTATATTTTATAAATACATTTTGATCCACGAAAATAATGCAAATGTATTTTATTTAAAAATTTTCTTTTGTAAATAAGTAAAGCTATTTATTTCATATACATTTATACGGAAAATTATGTAAATAATTTTCATATAAATAATGTCACGCAATATTAAATACACGCAATCAAAAGTGCGTTTGATAATAAATCATATTTATATTTATAATTCATTGGGGGAAAGAAAAAATTGGATATAAAATATATTCATAGCATGTTTGATAAAATAATAAGTTCCTCAATTGGAGATAAAATATCAAAGAAGAGAAAAAAAAAACGTGTAATTACATAGTAACAGCATAGAAACCGTTATAAAGCAAACAATGGAGAAATGATTCATCTAGTTAAATCGAGGGAATCGGAGCGTAATTCTGGAAACTTTCAACATTGGTTTAACGCTTTCACGAACGACTGTATACACAATATTATCATCAATCATAAATTTATGATAATTTACGTATTGTATATTCAACATTAATAATTATAAATTATAATATATTGAATCTTTAAGTATTAAAGAATTTTTGTGACAAAGCAAAATAATCACATGTTACATTTGAAATAATAAAAAGAAATTGAATATTTAGATTTATAAGTATAAAAATAAAAATAATATGATATTTGTGTCATCAATGCGAGAATGATTAAATAAATATTAATTCATTATATATAATTTTATACATATATTGAGGCCAATCAATAAAATGTTTATGTATATAATTAAAGAGTATATAGAAATTCTACTTTTTCTTTGCTTACTAATTATTCATTCACAATATTTTATAACTATAAGTAGAATATGAAACTAAATATAATGCACCAATTTGTAGCGGCCTCATAAATAATTTTCTACCTTAGTTCATACATATATAATATATTTGCCTGTATATATTATATATATATATATATGTATATATTTCAAGCTAACACTTGAAGATGAGGAAGAAATGAAGGGGCGTTAAAATTACTATAGGAAGTAACTACGTTCTTCATGCTCAGTCGAATGAAAAGATTAGACGTTCATTATGCTACTTGATGCAAACAATTCTCTTTTATATTTTTATTTTTACTTCGTGGTTGAAAGTGTGATGAACTGAATTGAAATAACTAAAACCTTCTGCTTCTTATTGTCTTCTTCTTTGTTGTTAAATTAATTATTATATTGTACAATTTTGTAACAAACTGGTATTGTTATTATTTGTAAATATTTCTTTTATACCTTAATTTTTATTTAAATAAAATATTCAATCGAAGAATTGTAATGGCAAAATTGTTGAAGTATATAAAAAGATAAAATTTTTTATTTTCAATTTACTGTTTATCATCTTGTTCGCCCACCTAAAAAGTAAACGACTGAAATATATTATCGCTACGCCTTTTACATATATATTTATGTACATATATAATATTATAATGTATATGAACATTGAACTGTGTGAAATTTTCCATCGTCTGTATTAAAATCATATCATTTATTAATAATATTTTAGAGTAATGATTATTCTGTGAAATCTAACCTCAATCTTTGATTGTATTATTATGATATTAAGTGAAAAATTGATTTGAAAAAATGCATGAATGTTTGTAAAATAATTTTGTTGAGAGATTGATTCAAATAAGAGTGAAAGTTTCACAAGTCCATTATTACCAACTACGTAATATCATTGGATTGTCATGGAAATGAATCAATGACCTTGTTCTCTACATATACACACATATCTCTTGAACTCTTATTCATCAGATGAAATAAATAAAATAATATATTTCTTACCTTAATTCACGTCGATCACCTCTAAAGTCCTCAGGTATTAATGACTGTGTGACCTTGTTAATTTTTCTTGGCAAAAGTCTATTAACGTTGAACTTGAAATCCATTTTTCATCAAATTTTTATCAAAATTCTTTCTTTATAATTTTCTTCTTACCGGTTCACTCAAACTTTCGTTGATATAATATATGAATAAATCTATATCAACAAATTAATTATATCAATAATATGTTCATAAATATTAATAAATAAAAAAACCAAATTAAATATATATTCCCTCACCTTTGATGCAATTATTTTATCATGTATTTATAGTAATTCAATTCATTTTATTCATAATTATGATTAATTTATTGAAAAATAAATGCAATGTAGATTTGTCTGTGTGTGTGTGTATATATATAATAAACCGGCATATAACACCCTGATGTGTCCAAAGTCAACGAATCAATATGAATTTGTGTGGTCGACCAATTAAAAGTCCCTATAAAAATTCATAAATTTGTTCTATAATGGCGGGAAATATTAAATAAAATTAATTTTATTTCACAAAATAACACATACACACAAAAGACCATTAATATAAGGAAATGGGTGCGGAAAATCTAGATGATTTTATCTTTGTCTAAATATTTTTAGTTATTTATTTTTTATCACACGTAGAGCTCGCGTGGGTCGTTTGTGTCAAGCGATGAAAATTAACGAATAACAATAACAATAATTGGAAATTTGAGTTGAATAAAATGAAGTAATTTGTATGTTCAAGCTATAAATGTAATGAACATATACACTAACTACTTTCAAAAACGTATTCTCTCGACAGCTCTCGACGTAAACTAAACCCAATCACACCAGAACAGTGATGCCAGATAGAAACCGAAAGACAGATTTCTGGCCAAAAGTGGGGGACTCACTCACACAAGCGTGCGCGTCGTCTGTGTGAGCTCGGCTGCTCGGGTGCGTGAGAGCGACCGACATACTATTGTTGTCTCCCTCTGCAATTAGTCTCTAATGGTATAGATATTTTATATTTCCAAGCGTAGAATATTATTTCAGGCCCCAAAATAAAGCAAACCATTTAAGAGATGAATTTTTTTTTTCTACTAATTTTATGAATAAGCTGTACTGTAACAAAATGAAACAAATAATGAAATAGTATTTGAATAGTATCCAAGCTCTAAAATAATACATAAATAAGTATGCGCGATAATTGACTACTTATTTTAAGAAATATTTCTCAGAGCTTCGGTGGCGTAGTGGTATCTTACGTGGTACTCTACGTATAAGTGATTGGAGTTCAAGTCCAGGTTCTTTCATTTTTTTTTTTTTCGAGCTGTTGTACAATATGATTCAGCTTCTATAAAAGTGAATCATATAATGAATATAAAATTTTTTGAAAAATTTTTTTTTGTTGATGCATACTGCAGATACGCTGCACTGAAAAAGTTTGTAACTAATAATTGAGTAGTACATGAATAGTATCCAAGCTCTAAAATAACACATAAATAAGTAAGTGCGATAATTGACTATTTATTTAAAAAAATATTTCTCATAGCTTCGGTGGCGTAATGGTATCTTACATGATACTTTAAGTGTAAGTGAATGAGTTCAAATCTAGATTCTTTCATTTTTTTTTCTTTTTTTTTTTTTTCGAGCTGTTGTACAATATGATTTAGCGATTTTTTCGGATGTAATAATCATAACTAGCTTCAATCGATGGGGAGAAAATGAATGAATGGTTCAATTGTAAGTTATACTATTGAGCGTAAAATATGATTTCAAATCCCAATATAAAGTGAAATCATATAATGAATGTAAAATTATTTGAAAAATTTTATTTTTGCTAAACCATAAAGATACGCTGCACTGAAAAAGTATGTAAATAATAATTGAGTAGTACTTGAATTGTATCCAAGTATTATAACTAAATATGAATAAATAAGCGCGATGATTAAGTACTAATTTTGAGAATCATTTTCCAAAGTTTTGGTGATACGTTTGGTAAATTACGTAGCAACTTGCATGGAAGTTCGCAGATTCAAGCTTCGAATTTTTTATTTTTTCGTCTTGTTTCGACATTTTCCATTATATATATACATGTTATCACAATATTGTTGATAATGGAAAGATTGCAGGTAGTATTTTTTCGATAATGTATAAATTATATATATAATATTTCATTACATGGAGAATTAAATAATATGCGAGAGTGGACTTCCACACCACCTATGAGGTTCCACAAGTGGCGCGTTAGGTTTTTTAAAGTGGACCTTCGCCAAGAGCCAGATTATACCACAGTTTATTAAAATTCTTTCAATTTGACAATTTTTATAAGTACTTTCGAGTACTGAATGATTTTTGGATATTGGGCGTTGATTTTGCCGAAATCGTCACACTTTGATGAGCACCAATAGGAAACACGGTCAACATTCCCCCTCCTTTTTTTTTTTGGTTCTTGAATTATATCAAAAATTTACAACAAAATATAAATGAATGAGTACAATGCTTGAATATCATTTTTGGAAAATATTCTTTGTAACATTGATGATGCTATAGCAAGGTTCATATTGCGCTACATTTTGAAAAAAACAAATATATGATATAATTCAAGGACCAAAAAAAAAAAAAAAAAAAAGGGAGGGGGGACCGTGTCTCTTATTGGTGCTCATCAAAGTGTGACGATTTCGGCAAAATCAACGGTCAAAATCCAAAAATCATTCAGTACTCGAAAGTTGTTCAACCTAGAGACATCAAAGTTTGTGTGTTATCGTTGTTGCGAAGTGCATAAAAGTTGTTTGACCCAGCGTTTTCAAAGTTTGTGTTTTCGTTTCCGCGTAGTGTACAAAATTTGTTTTCACTCCGTTAATCAAAGTTCTTGTACTTTTTCTATTGTGCGTGAAAATGTGCGATATTGTGGAAAAAAAAGCGAAGTATAGCTTCGTAGAGTCTTGGAGTAGTGATGAAGTGTTTAAGTGTTGGATACAGAAAGTGCCATCGCATGAAGATCATTATTACTGTGCAGTGTGTGATAAGCGGATATCTTGCAGCACGCATCCCTCCAAACATGCCCAGACTGCGAAACATAGGTATAATTTAGATAGTAAGAAATCAGATAATTTAAAAAATAATTCTAGCTTAAGTGATGCCACATCGGAAAAAATGATATTTCGAAAATCTTGGATGGAGTATGAGCATTTCAGATCGTGGTTACGTGAAGATCCACATGATACTCATTTATTCTTTTGTTTAATGTGCGATAAATCGATGAGTGCTTCTTTATCGCACATATATCGTCATGCGGAGACTGTATCTCATCAAAAGGCAGCAGAAAGATTCGTTATGGAGACAACTCAAGAGGACCACGAAGAGGAGACAGAGAACACAAAATTATCTTTTGGGGATCGCAAAAAAAGTGCAGACATAAAATATGCTGCATTTATTACAGAAAAAAATATTCCGTTTCAAATAGCCGCAGACATCCTTAACTTTTTCCAAGAAATGGGTAAGGATCAAGAAGTCTTACAAAGCATGAGCATGGGAAGAACTAAATGTAAAAATATTATTACCAATGTGTTATATCCGGTGGAAAGAGAGCGTGTGTCAGATTTAATAAGGAACACAAAATTTTCAATATACATAGATGAAACGTGTGATATTACGAACGAAAAATGGATGACATTTTTCGTCCGATATGTCAATTCTAATACTTTAGATGTGAATTCACAATTAGTCAAATTGATAAATATAGATGCGAAAAATAGTAGTGCTGAAAAATTATTCGAAGCATTTAGAAATGAAATGTGGAACTTGGAAGTTCCCTTTCACAATATCCTTGCATTGTCATGTGACAATGCATTCGTGATGACCGGAAATCATGAATCATTTAAGCAAAAATTAGAATGTATGAATAGGAATGTGATCACTTTTCGATGCCCATGTCACTCTGCAGCGTTAGTTGCACATAACGCCTGTGCTCGAATCCCAGAATATTGTGAAGAATTTGTGAAAAAAATCGCAAATTTCATTCACAATAGTCCTAAGCGATCGGCTATATTTGCAGAGTTTCGTGAGTGCTATCAAGATTCGACACATCAAATATTGAAGTTAGCAAACACACGGTGGCTCTCGCGTTACGCATCTATTGAACGAATTATAGAATCTTGGGATACAATAAAACTTTTTTTAATGGAAATGGTTGTGAATGAAAAAACCAAAACTGGAGAAGATCTTTTATGTTTAGTGAACGACCCTAACGTAAAAGCTTATTTATTATTTTTAAAATATATTTTGAATTTTTTCAATTCTTTTAATGCCTTCTTTCAAGCAGTTGCCACTAGGATACATTTATTGCAAGATAAAATATTAGAACTTCTAAATATAATATGTAGAAACTTTGTAAAACCAGAAAAATTGAGTAATATAGGTCAGGATTTCAAATTCGAAGAAACGGAAAATCATAAATGTATAAGCGATATAAGTTTAGGATTAGATTGTGAGGAATATTTAAGCGAATTAATGATGAACGGGAATGAAACCATAGTTGTAGATATCAGACTAAAATGTTTAGACTTTTATGTAACAGTGGCAAAAGAGATTTGTAAAAGATTGCCGATTAGCGATCCATTTTTAGATAAGCTCAAAGTTTTTATGCCAGGCCTAGCATTGTTACATCCTGATAGGGAACTAACTTTTAATTATAGTGTTTTCGTTGCTCGAACTTTCAGGGGTTTCGATGAAGATCTTCTGAAATCTGAATGGTACCGTTTACATCTGGACTTTACGATCGAAGAGAAAAATAAACTTTCCAAAATGAGCTTTGATGACATGTGGAAACAAATTTGTCGATATTCGTATCCGAATTTGCGGAAACTCGTCAATGCAGTTCGATCTCTGCCCAATTCAAATGCCGATTCGGAAAGGGTTTTCTCTTATTTACCAGATTTGAAGACAAACAAACGGAATAGGCTGTCACCTGCCAGTATAAATGCCATTTGTGTGCTGAAGTCGGCAATGAGAATGCGAAATGAGACCGCGCGGAGTATGAATATTGAGAAGAGCCACTTATCCCGCATGACGTCGGATATTTTATATGCAGTAGAGCCACACACGAAAAGTAAGCTGCGCCTTCATGCAGGGGAAATAGATGCAATAGCGGGTCCATCGAGCCATAGTATAGAGTAATTGTATAATTTTGTAATATTGTAAAAAGAAAAAAATATGTGTTCCTACCTCCTCCTCCTAGATCTATATTGTAATTTTGATAATGTGGCAATGTAATAATGTAAGAACTATAGTATATAATGATTGTATGGTGTTGTGATATTGTAAAAAGAAAAAAATATGTGTTCCTATCTCCTTCTCCTAGATCTATATTGAAATTTTGATAATGTAGCAATGTAATAATATAATAATTTATTAATGCAATAATAATATGTGGATACAATATAAAAAAATTGTCAAATTGAAAGAATTTTAATAAACTGTGGTATAATCTGGCTCTTGGCGAAGGTCCACTTTAAAAAACCTAACGCGCCACTTGTGGAACCTCATAGGTGGTGTGGAAGTCCACTCTCGCATATTATTTAATTCTCCATGTAATGAAATATTATATATATAATTTATACATTATCGAAAAAATACTACCTGCAATCTTTCCATTATCAACAATATTGTGATAACATGTATATATATAATGGAAAATGTCGAAACAAGACGAAAAAATAAAAAATTCGAAGCTTGAATCTGCGAACTTCCATGCAAGTTGCTACGTAATTTACCAAACGTATCACCAAAACTTTGGAAAATGATTCTCAAAATTAGTACTTAATCATCGCGCTTATTTATTCATATTTAGTTATAATACTTGGATACAATTCAAGTACTACTCAATTATTATTTACATACTTTTTCAGTGCAGCGTATCTTTATGGTTTAGCAAAAATAAAATTTTTCAAATAATTTTACATTCATTATATGATTTCACTTTATATTGGGATTTGAAATCATATTTTACGCTCAATAGTATAACTTACAATTGAACCATTCATTCATTTTCTCCCCATCGATTGAAGCTAGTTATGATTATTACATCCGAAAAAATCGCTAAATCATATTGTACAACAGCTCGAAAAAAAAAAAAAAGAAAAAAAAATGAAAGAATCTAGATTTGAACTCATTCACTTACACTTAAAGTACCATGTAAGATACCATTACGCCACCGAAGCTATGAGAAATATTTTTTTAAATAAATAGTCAATTATCGCACTTACTTATTTATGTGTTATTTTAGAGCTTGGATACTATTCATGTACTACTCAATTATTAGTTACAAACTTTTTCAGTGCAGCGTATCTGCAGTATGCATCAACAAAAAAAAATTTTTCAAAAAATTTTATATTCATTATATGATTCACTTTTATAGAAGCTGAATCATATTGTACAACAGCTCGAAAAAAAAAAAATGAAAGAACCTGGACTTGAACTCCAATCACTTATACGTAGAGTACCACGTAAGATACCACTACGCCACCGAAGCTCTGAGAAATATTTCTTAAAATAAGTAGTCAATTATCGCGCATACTTATTTATGTATTATTTTAGAGCTTGGATACTATTCAAATACTATTTCATTATTTGTTTCATTTTGTTACAGTACAGCTTATTCATAAAATTAGTAGAAAAAAAAAATTCATCTCTTAAATGGTTTGCTTTATTTTGGGGCCTGAAATAATATTCTACGCTTGGAAATATAAAATATCTATACCATTAGAGACTAATTGCAGAGGGAGACAACAATAGTATGTCGGTCGCTCTCACGCACCCGAGCAGCCGAGCTCACACAGACGACGCGCACGCTTGTGTGAGTGAGTCCCCCACTTTTGGCCAGAAATCTGTCTTTCGGTTTCTATCTGGCATCACTGCACCAGAATCGACTGTTTTATTTTTCACAAATAGTCTCCCCGCGCGCGCGCTCTGAAGATATTATATATATACACATATACAAATAAGCAATAGATGCGCGCGCATAAAAGTTTTGAATTTTAATAGAAAATTCTGTCGCAAGAGAGCGTTAATAAAGGAGAAATTATTATTATTTATTTTTAATCATTTTCATCAAGATTTTTTTTATTATCAATTATCCGCTTGTTATCAAATAACGATATCATTGATAGATTGATTAATTGACAATATGAAATACATCGATTTTAATCATAAAGTTTCGATAATGTTTATTTTGAATGAGATATACGTTAGTTAAACCTGTAAATTTAATATTTATGTAATATATTTTGTGTTCTAAATTGAGAATAAAAAAAAAAATGTTTACATGCAGTTAATTATAAATAAAGATATGTTATCTGATGTACACATGTATATATAAGAAGAGCTATTGAATTATTGCATGAAATTTTACACTTTGTTTTAGTCATATAAATAATTGATACGACAATAAAATCTTTATTAATAAAGAACGAATATGAATAATATGATTATATTGCTATCATTTCTATTTCTATTATTATTTGTAATACAATGTCAAAGTAGACAAGATTTGTATATTGTTGAGAATAATCTTGTAAATGATAAAATAAATGGAAGTTCATATGTGCCAACATGGGAAAGTTTAGACAAGCGACCACTTCCAACATGGTATGATGATGCAAAAATTGGTATTTTTATACATTGGGGTGTCTTTAGTGTACCCAGCTTTGGATCAGAATGGTTTTGGAAACAATGGACAGGTATTTATCATTAAACAAATTAATTAATCATTGCTATTAAATAATTATATTTGATTTATTGAATTTATAGATGAAAATGGTAAAGGTAAATTTAGTGAATTTATGAAACAACGTTATCCAGAAAAATTTACATATCAGGAATTTGCACATGAATTTACTGCTGAATTTTTTAATGCAACACAATGGAGTGATCTTATTGAAGTATCTGGTGCTAAATATGTTGTTTTGACAAGTAAACATCATGAAGGATATACTTTGTGGCCATCAAAGTATTCGTTTAGTTGGAATTCCATGGACATTGGACCTCATAGAGATTTAATTGGTAAATAATTATTTTAATTTAATGTTATTTAATTTGTGGCTTGTGAATAAATGAACGTTGAATTTTTTTATCTTTTAGGAGAATTAGCAAAGGCAGTAAAAGAAAAATCAGATGTAAAATTTGGACTTTATCATTCATTATTTGAGTGGTATAATCCTCTTTGGATATTAAATAAACAGGCAAATTTTACGAGTAATGAATTTGTTTCGACAAAAATTTATCCAGAAATGTTAGAGTTAGTTAATAAATATGAACCTGAAGTATTTTGGTCTGATGGCGAATGGGAAGCACCAGATACTTATTGGAAATCTAAAGAATTTTTAACTTGGTTGTTTAATGATAGTCCAGTTAAAAATACTGTTGTTGTTAATGATCGATGGGGACATGAGACATTGTGTCATCATGGTGATTTTTATACATGCCAAGATCGATATAATCCAGGTATAAACAAATGAGATATAAATAAATATTTTTATTGTGTATTTATATACACATGTTAATAATTTTCATTATAATTATTAATTTTTTAGGTGTTTTGCAAAAGCATAAGTGGGAAAATGCCATGACAATTGATAGAAAATCATGGGGATATCGTAGAAATGCAGCATTAAATGATTATATGTCTATTAATGAATTGGTTAAAGAATTGGCAATAACAGTAAGTTGCGGTGGTAATTTATTAATGAATATTGGACCAACCAAAGATGGAATTATTGCACCAATATTTGAAGAACGTCTTCGACAAATGGGTATTCATAATTTTTATTATAAATAATCAACAGATTTTTTAAATCATTCGTAAATGATATAAATATATTTCGATAATTTTAATTATTAGGAAAATGGTTGGATGTAAATGGAGAAGCTATATATAAAACTCGGCCGTGGAAATATCAAAATGATACAATATCAGGCGATACATGGTTTACAATGAACGAACAGAATAAAATATTATATGCAATTATTTTATCATGGCCTCAAGACAATATTCTTCGTTTAGGAGTCATTGAATTAGCGACAAATGATAAATTGTCACTGCTTGGCTATGAGAACACTCTAAAGGTTAGATATATTATTTTAATATTCTTAATTACTTATCTCTCAATATTATATATATAATTTTTTATCATTTTCAGTGGAGTTATACGAAAAAAACACTTGAAATTATGTTACCGCTTACTGCGCACAAAGGTCAACCAGCATGGGTTATTAAAATTGTATCAAAATCATTGATAACATAATTATTGATATAGTTATATTTAATATAATATAAATAAATATTTAACTTTTTAATTTCATTAAAATTTATATCAATAGCGGGATTAAATTAATATTTGTTGTGTTTATACACAAAAATAAAAATAAAAAACATATAATAGCAGCATATGAATATTTTATTAAATGTATACATTAATTAATGTAAATTGATAGAAGCAAAAAATCCATGAAATCAGTCAAATTTTAGAGATTATTAATATTATTATTTGTTATTTTATAATTTTACCCTGATTTAACCTGAATAATATTAGTTGCATTGAATAACTTTGCTAATTACAGCTTTGAAACTTCGTAAAGATAAGAACCAAGTAATTTAGTCTGTGAAATAATAAAAAAAATATTAAATATTTCATAATTATGATGGATGAAAAATTATAATACAAATTAGCACTTACTCCTTCAATATAATTACGAATATTGAGCTTTTCATTTTGTGAATGTGCACCGTCATCGCCACAACCAACTGGTAATAATAAAACATTTTTTCCTGTAATCTCTTGGAATGTTAAAGTGACTGGAATCGATCCACCTTCACGTGATAAATCTGGATCGACGCCATAAACATATTTAGTGGCTTTACGTGCAGCAAGATAATGCGGATGTCTTGGATTTTCCGTCCACGGTTTTCCACCATGACCAAATATTACTTTCATTTTATTTGGACTTCCTCTTTGACGCCATGCTTTCTCAATATGAGCTACAACTTTTTTATTCACCTCATCGGGCGTCATATTTGGCACAAGTCTTAATGAAAATTTACCAATAACTTTTCGTGGAATGACTGTTTTAGCGCCGGGTTCACTAAATGCACCCTCAATACCGTGAAGTGACAAAGTTGGATGACGCCAACGGTGCATTAACAATTTAATCTAAACATAAAAATAAAATGATAATTATTTTTATTATAATTAATATGAAATTTTATTCATATTTATTTACCTTATCTTCGCCATGGGCCAATCTATCAGTTCCAACAGTTCTACGAAATTCATCGACATCAAATTCGATATTTCTATAATCGGCCAATTCAGAATCAGTAATTTTAGCAACTTTATCATAAATTCCATCGATTAAAATGACACCATTGACATCCACCAAAGTATTCATTAAATATATTAAATCTGACATTGCTTCGTGCACAGTTCCACCAAATGTTCCACTATGGAGATCATTTTTGGCGCAAGAAACTTCTAAATTGAAATAAGCCATTCCACGTAAACCATAAGTGATACATGGTTTCGTTGTTCCTAACCAATAATTATCAGAGATGCAGACATAGTCGACATCGCTGAGAAAGGATTCTTTACGAGACCAAAGAAGATCATCAAGACCTTCGCTACCGCTTTCTTCCATTCCCTCAAATACAAACTGCAAATAATTAATAAACAAAGGTCAATTATAAATTCCGAAATCGAATATATTTATTAGGGTGTTTCATTTTTAGGCGATATTTTTTTTTGTTTGTGAATACTGAAAATCTGATAATTTATGGAAAAAAAACAAATATATTCCTGTTTGAATAATAATTCTGAGTTAATTAGTGGCTTAGCGAATTCAAAATTCAATTTCTCATATAAATAACACGAGAAAATTTTTTTTTCGACTTCAAGGCGAAAGTTGATTATAATTGACAAAAAATTTTCTTTAAACTGGAATTTATTGATTTGACATTAATTATTATCTTACAATAAATGCTATAATGTTGAATTAACAATGTAATAGCATCAAAAAAAAAATTTTGATTACCGAAAAATCGAGTTGAAGTCGAAAAAAAAATTTTCTCGTGTTATTTATATGGGAAATCAAATTTTTGAATTCGCTATAAGCTTCTAATTAACTCTGAATTTTTATTTCAAACGGGAATATTTTGTTTTTTTTGTATAAATAATCATATTTTCAGTGTTCACAAACAAAAAAAAAGTATCGCCTAAAAATGAAAAACCCTATAATATTTATGTACTTATTTTTACCTTTAGATTAACAGGAATATCTTCACCAATGGCTTTGTAACCTTGAAGTGCATGTAACCAACAAAGAACTGGACCTTTATCGTCCGTGCTACCACGTCCATAAAGTTTATTATTTTTTTCAACCAATACAAATGGCTCAGTGTCCCAACCATCTTCAATTAATGCAGGTTGAACGTCTAAATGTCCATAAATCAACACGGTCTTTTTTTCTTTATCTTGTCCAAGTGATCCTAGAAGTACTGGTGGAAGATCTATTTTTTGACCATCAATTAATGTCTGTTTACCAATATCAGCCAGTTCTGTTGTTGCTCCAAGTTCTTTTAACTTTACTTCCATCCATTTTACCATTTTCACAACTTCTCCTCTCATTTCTGGCCATGATGAAACAGATTTAATGGCCACGGCTTCACGAAGGCTCTCAATATACTCTTTTTTATGCTCATCTATATAACTGTATCAAAAAAATTATTAATTAATATAATAATAAATTAATTATATTATTTCTTTTTTATATTTATTTATGTTTACAAATTATATTACCTATAAAGTTTATTCAACGTTGGTGGAATTTCGGACGCCATTATTATAAATGTTACAGATATTTCTCATCAAGTGGGAATATAAATTGAAACAAAATTAAATTTTTATCTTTGCACAAGCAATTATTGTAATCTTACAATACAATGATATCAGTTATCGTATAACAATGGAGGCGGAGCAATAAGCTGTTAATAATAAAATTTTAATTCCTCCATAGAATGTTTTTGTTATAGGATTTGTAAAGAAGTGAAAACACATGTGCGAAATTATATATGCATATTATGTAGTATATACTTATATAGATATATGGTAAAGTCTCGGTTGGTAAGTAGTTTTTAAGGTAACCTTAAAAAGCAACTATACCGGCTAATCGCCATGTTTTTTTTTTTGAATTCAACGGCAAAGTCAATATAAAAATATAATTTTTCAATTCACATGAAAATAGTAATAAAACTAAATTAATTTTAATGTTTTAATTATTTTTATAAATCACGAAATATATATTGTTGATATTTATTGTTGAAATTCATATTATTGAAATATATGGCAAAACAAAATTCTGCAAGTGCAGCAACAAAAGAAATTTTATGGTACAATCGAATGAATTTAGAAAGTATATCAATAAACTCTAAGTCAATCGAACACAAAGAGATCAAATGTAGATAGATCTCAGTCAATTCCAAGGAAAATAGGATAAAATTAAGCGAAATAATCGTACTAAAATTTATCTAATAGGATACATATCCACCATCTTCTTTTTCATTTTGCGCCATTTTATGGAATTTTATTAATTAATGAAAATTTTGTTATTAAATGGCAAAGTAATATATATATATATGAATGATTTCTGTTAAATACTTGGAGGCATATATTTCTTTTTTGTTTTACAATTTATATACACATTTATTTATTTATTTCGAACTCAATTATACAAGACTAATTATTTTACTGCTTTTTCTAATCGCATTTATTTTTCTAACGTATCCTTTAATGAGTTTTCGATACTTATAACTTTAATTACAAAACATTATTGCATTTTTAAGACTTTTACTTAATTTTTTTAGGTTCCAGAAACTTTCCTGACTATTAATTTCTACGTATTTATCCAAAAATTATCTGATTTCACTTATACAAAGCGGATGCTATTTGTTGTCACAATGATATTATTTTGACGAAAAATGGTGTAATATTATTGATAACAAGGGTTGTTGATTTGCTACCTGGGATTTCTCGTTATTTATCAATGGTAAGATAAGATACAAATTACTTTGCATTCTCAAATTTTCCGAATCACCAATAGAAAAACGAATGTATCAATCCCTCTGTTTTCGTTTTACTATTTATTCAATTTTTTGAATTTTCTTATTTTATTTGAACCAACAGTTTAGACTTTAGTCTGAAACATTCATCCAAGTAAGTCAGTCAACTAACCAAGTTCCAGTCCAATTCCAATATATTAAGAAAAAGGTATTTCAAGAATAATTATATCAATTATTTTATATTGTAAAAATTACAAAGAAATAATACAAAGTCTCCATCAAATAAATAAAAACCACAAGTCGAATTATTTACAACAATTAAAAATAAATAAAGAACGACTAAAATAAAATAATTTCAATAAACATAATAATTGCTCAATAAATATAATTCACTTAATTTATTTTATATTACATTCAAATGATATTCTTACAACAGAGAAATCAAAATATAATTCGCTGACAATAAAAATATTTAACGTTGACTTTGCAACTTTTTCATTCTTTTCATAACAAACATTTGTACTTAATTAAATTAACTTAAAAATCAATGTAACAAAATATAGAAATAAATTCTTTCATATAAATACAAATGATTCTCTATATAGTTTCAACTTAAAGTTATTCTTCATTTTGTTATTTACAGTATATAAATAGCTGTTATTTCGTCGAAACAATATCAATACTAACTATTGTGAGGGAATCATTGATTTGAGACTTATCAATTCGACTATGAATCTCTGTAAGTACTTATAATTAAATAATAATTCTTTCAAGAATATACTTATTTATGTTAAAACTTTTAAAAATTAATTTACAGTACGACACAATGTTATATTGGTTTGGACGACGTTGAGTCTAATGATAATATATTCATTGCCTAGTCTTGGTGAACCGATTGAGAATGCATTTGATAATTTTGGCATGAAATTCTCTGAGGTAAGAAAAAAAAAAACGGAAACAGTATAACATAAATTAGTTAAAATTATATTATGAATTGATTGATAATAATTAACATTGAAATTATACCTACAGATTGTTTTGAGCAATGATAATCATCAGGATAGTATTGCTTGCTTTCCATATGGTCTTGCTTTATTGTTATCTGCCGTCGCAACAAGAGCAAATGGTCGCGTGAAAAATGATATAAAATCCATTCTAAATGTTGGCGCATACGAGGATGATTATCTTATATTTCAAGCTCAATCTATTGATATAAATATTGTGGTTTGTTTCATTTTAATACGTTATTTGTGAATGTATATTGGGAAAAAATTTTATATGTTAATTTTAATGATAGCATTTTTTTAAATTCTTTTATTTCTTTATAGAGTAAGTTACGAGGTGGGCCTTCAGTTGCAGTGAATATGCTTGGTGCACCCAGAGAATATTGGCCACAATTTGGATTTAAAAGAAATGTTCTCGACATCTTAAAAATAGTTTGGAATAATTTGGATAACGCTTTTACACCAACTACCGTTCTTAGAGCCAATAGTAAAGTAGAAATGAATGGTTTCACCAATTTTTTCCAGCAAAATATAGGCTTCAGTAAGTATTATTATACGTATAGATATATTAAATGATATTTAAATTCTTAAATATTTTGAATTGAATTTGATTCTTTTTACATCGTCACAGAGCAAAAGGATTTGGGTCTCATATTTTTGGCGAATGCGTTTTATTTGGAAGGTCATTGGGCCCAACCATTCACTGCCATCAGATACGAAACATTTTATGGATATTCGAGAATAAGTTCAGTTCCAATGATGTCTCAAGTGAATGTATTTGAACATGGTGAAATACCGGAGCTTGGAATTAAATATATCCAAATCCCTTATGCAGTAATTAATTAATCATTTTACACTCTGCATTAATTTCCAATGCGCTTTATTTTAATATTTGATTATCATTCTTTTGTTAGAACATGGAAGCTAGTATGATTGTCATTATGCCAACTAACAGGGGTGGTAGTATTGAAAGACTCGGTGGAAAAATACAGAATTTTATAAATTTTAAGCCTCTTTATGCTCGTAAAGGAGTCGTTGAATTAAGACTGCCAAAATTCCAAATTGACGTCTTTACCAGTGTAAAAAAACACCTCGAATTGGTATTCATAATTAATATTAATCTACAAAGACTTGAAATTTCATAATTTTATAGAAAAAAATTATTAATGGATATTTATTTATATTTTTATAAAAGTTGGGACTTGCTGATATGTTTACACACTCCGGGGTTTTTGATGTTGCTGAAAATCAACCAGTTCAGTTAGTGGATGCTTTACAAAAAGTAATTATTAAAGTTGACGATACGATTATCAGGAATACAGCAGGTATGTTCCCAAAATTATATATTTAAATTTTATACATATTACCATTGTATAATGTTACTTTTTTCCATTTTTCTAATGCTTTTATTTTAATTTAAACAGGTTTATACACAGATGGTAGTGCACAATCACGATTTATTGTTAATCAACCGTTCATTGCATTAATCGTCACGGACAATGTTATTATTGCAAGTGCCAAGATTAACGATATGTAATTGCAAATGAGATTGATTGAAAGTTTGAATATTTTATCATGGATTTTGAATTTTATGGAATATTATTATATGATAAAACAAATGATGAATTATAATTGTTCATAGAATTATTGAATCATTTTTAACTACTTTTCTTATCTCATGTATTTTGTAATTGATATTTTTAATAAAATCGGACATTAGATTTGATGTACCCAAATAAATATTTACTCCACATTAATTATAATAGAACAAAATCATGAAATATTGAGTTGTGGGTGTACTCATTAATTCCTTTTTAATTACGAAATTAATTACGATAATTGACGTCAATGCTACTTATTTTATTAATGTCGATTAATGATGAAATGTAACAAACTTTTTGTTTTAATTGAGACACAAACCGATGTGCACATTCTCTCGCAAACACACTTGTTTCAATATAATTGCGAATAATATTTTATCTCAATTATACATTCTTTTTAGTTATCTTTTAACGTTGGAAGTAACAAAATGACTATAAATATTTGCTCGAACGCGATCACAGATTCATCATATAATGATTTTTATTACTTGACGTATCTGTATAATTCTTGTATCACGCAAATAATATTAATTGTATTGTATCAACATTCGAATTAAAATACATTGTACTTAAAAAAAAAATAAACTTAATAAATCAAAGCTGTTTGTCAATTGAAAATGGAAAAAATTACAATTTTCATCATTGTAATATCAGTCGCTCTAGGTGAGATATGAAAAGAAAAATATAAATCAAATTCCAAAACAATTGTATCATTTTAAAATCTATTTTACAATTTATAATACACAAATTTTGCAATCTCTTTTTCTGTATTTTACCATATTATTTTACTCACTAGTTCCTAAATTTTCAATTTGCCCCAAAGTTTTTTTTAGGACATTTTGTAAACGTTTGTATAACCTACAAATATTTGCAATTTGTATTTAAAAATTTAAATTATTGGAGATTTTTTATCAGGATCAGTGACACAAGCTTGTAATGTAGAAGATGTGGCATTTGGATGTGGAATTTTTAATGGTGAATGTCAATGCGGATGGGGTTGTAAGTCTGATTATAAATATCCCATGATTGATTCCTGTAGATCAGCACTGAAAGGTATATTTGATTATATTATAAATATATTTCATAAACTATTTCATGTTTAATTAATTATAAATGTATAAAGTCAATTAAAATTTACCATGTTATTGATGGAATTTTATATTATTTATTATTAACCAGGTGAAAAGTTAGATCCCTGTAAATCAACACCATGTTTAAATAATGGTTTGTGCATTCAAGTTCCTGGTGCATCTGAATTCAAATGCTTTTGTGCTGGCACTGGATTCTATGGACCAAACTGTGATCGACGTAAGTATAATATATACTTTCAATCATTTATAAATAAAAAAAAACACCTGGTTGCCTTGTTCATTCATTAATGCAAATGTATTAACCTAATATTTCAGCGTGCTTTGAATTGAGCGATTCCTCATCATCAGACACCAAAATTTCCTGGGAATGCATAAACATTTAAAATATAACAGTACCAAATAAATCTTCAGTCAATAAAAAAATCAAATATGCTTATAATCGATAAATAATAAAAATGAAACAAAACGATTATTGATTTTATCTATAAATAAAATGTATTACATATAATAGATTGAATTGACGGCTAATCAATTATTTATATTAACAATTGTCTGGATCATTAATATAGTTTCATAATTATAAAACATTGGAATACGTATATATATCCGTAAATGTTTGATTGTTGATACAATTGGATAATGTAACATATATGAAATTCATTTTTACACACAATATTTAGTAATATTCAATTATTTCATTGATTAATTATATATTATCAGATGCAAAGTGGAATAAATTCCTTATAATTATGTAAATTATCTGAATATTTCTTCATATATTTGAACAGAACTCTTATTCATTCATAATATATTTAAAATTCGTTAGAGGTTATAATAACATCAGATATAAGTTATTGAAGTTGATGAAAAAAATCTTTATGCAATGTATAATTTTATACAATGGAATTTTTTATCATTCAAATAATTGAAGATAAATATTGCCAAACACTAATTTTTCATTGCATAAAAACGCAGACGAATTTATTGTTTTATTCTAGATTATTTTCTCTCATTCTCTCTCTCTATATATATGTAAAGTTTCCTCATATCTTCTAAATCATTTATAGATAGTTTATATATAAGTGGAATTACACATTTTATATATATTCAAAAACAAAAAAATACATTTAACAATATTGTACATAGCTATCGAATTTATATTCGAGGGTTTTTTAAAAAATTATCAGTTATTGATAGTCGGCAACATAACCTAAATTTATGAAATGTCCGTAAGAGAGATTGGCGCCATTTCAGCAAAGTATGAAATATAAACTGCCTTTATTTACTCCATTGCCATATTATCTGATTGTTGCTGGTTTCCGTTTCGTGGATCTGCATTACGTTTTATATAATTATAATTATTTATAATAAATCAGATGGCTAGTTACTTGCGATGAAATATTTGTAATTATATATATCAATTCAATTGATTTTATATTATGGGTACGTGTAACATTGTCAGATAAATAATATGATGACACGTGTGCAATATTTAATAATTTTATTGTTATAATTAATTTTCTTTTTTAGTACAAAAAAAAAAAAGCATATGAGAATTAAAAATGTCGAGAGTACGAAGATTATCAATTCGTGGAATTCGTAATTTCAGCGATGAAACAGAGGAAACAATACGATTCACTCGTCCCTTAACCTTAATTGTCGGTCAAAATGGTGTTGGAAAAACGACAATTATTGAATGTTTACGTTATGCGTCAACCGGCGAATTTCCCCCTGGTTCAGAAAAAGGAAAAAGTTTCATTCATGATCCAATGCTAAAGAGATCACATGCAGTATGAATTCAAATTAATTTATAAATTATACTGAATGTCAATATATAATTATTTTAATTCTGAGATCATAAATTTCTTGGATAGGTACACGTACGTGGTAATGTTAGGGCTGAATTCCTTGACAAACAAGAAAATAGTGTGACAGTAACAAGGATAATTGAAGCAACAAGAAGCGAGGCTGGATTAAAATTTAAAACTGTTGACAGTACATTAACAAGGACAGATAAGACAACAAAAGAGGTAAATGACACCAATGCAAATCTTTATCATCATCTTTAAGCTACAATGAAATTTATTTGAACATAAAAAATCTCATTCATTTATTCATTGATGTAATCTAATTTAGGAATTTTCAATAACACATCGGTGTACGGATGTGAATAAAGAAATAAAAGAAATATTGGGATTATCAACTGCCATATTAAATAATGTTATATTCTGTCATCAAGATGATGCTAATTGGCCATTAGAGGAAAGTCGTAAATTAAAAGAACGTCTAGATGAAATATTTGACACTACACGATACAACAAAGCATTGGAACAATTGCGGAGTTTAATACGAGTAAAACAGTCTGAAGTACGTTTGATGAATGTTGAGAAAAAAGGTCTTGCAGTGTTGGTCGAAGAAGTTAAAGCAAAAGAAATTCGATATAATGATTATAAAGAACGTAAATTGGAAAGTACAGAAAAAATTGAACGATTACTTGATAAATTACGACCAGTTCAAGAAAGAATTTCGGAATTAAAATGTCTTGAGGATAAATTTTTCAAATTAAAAGTTGAACAGGAAAAAAAAGAGATTGAATTAAGTTTAGCTAAACAACAATTAAAAGTTGCTGAAACGTCGTTAAAAAAAATTTTTAATGGAACTGATGCTGAATTACTTACAGAAATTCAATCATATGATGATATGTTAATTGAAAAGAATAAAAGAATTGTGGATATTGAAAAAAAATTGAAAGAATTATCAAAAATTGAAACACAAATTGCTTCAACATTATCAGAACATAGAGAATTAATTGGAACTTTACGTCAACAAATGGCAGATCAAGACAAACGGATAAATAATCGAAATCATTTATTAAATGAAATTTTAGAGAGTTTTGGTGATGAACTGCTTGAATCTAATGCAAATGAAGAAGTGATAAAAAGTAAAATTGATTCAATTGAAATGAATATGGCATTGATGGAAGATTCATTAGAAACAATGCGATGTGAACACGATGATCATGAAACATTATTGGAAAAACAGCTTGAAGTATTGCGTGATAAACGGACAAAAATAGATTTTGAATTGAAACAAACCGAAAAAGAGGTTAATGAAACGCGTGAAACTTTACGTGATTCACGTGCACAAATAGCACGTCAAGGTGATGCAGAAAAAAAATTAAATACCGTTGATGCAAATTTAGAAAATATTAAGCAACAAATAAAAATAATATCCGATACAATTGCAACTGAATGTATACAGGAAAAAATCGATGTTGCAACACAACAATTGAATAATCTCGATGAGGAATATATCAATATTGATAAATTATTAACAACAATGCAAAATCAAAGTACATTGGATGCTAAAATGGATACATTTAAATCAGAATTAAAAGTTAAATACCGTGAAATCGAAGAATTAAAAGAAAAACATGGCGATACAATTGAACAATTATTGGGATCAAATAAATTATCGGGAATTGATTTACAAAATGCCGTGGAAAAAGTTCAAATAACAATGAATGAACGATTAAATAAATTACGACAAGAAATAAATAGTGAACAATACAAAGCAATGTCAATTGAAACATCAATTGAACATGATAAACAACAGTTAAATATGAAAATGAGTGAAATTCAATGTGACAAAGAAAAAATTCTTATACACTGTAAAGATTATAATAATTACAGTGATACTGTATTAATGTCGTCAAATAAAATTAAAGGATTACAAAATAAAATTGGAATGTTTGCATATCAAGGCACTGCATATGGTGAATATGTAAAAATATTATCAGGACCAAAGTCATGTTGTCCATTATGTGAACGTAATTTTGAAAAGTCTGTCGAAGCAACAAATTTAATTGCTAAAATAAATAATGATTTAAAACAACATCCAGAACGATTGAAGCAATATCAGCATGAATTGAATACTCTTCAAGAACGACACGATGCATTATTATCTCTTAAAACAATTGTTGAGAGTGTAGTTTTATTTGAAGAAGTTGGAAAAGCAAAAATGTCACGTAAAATTAAAGAGAATCAACAAAAATTAGAAAAATCACAGAAAAAAATGAAAGAATTACAAGATTTAATGTTAGAACCAGAGAAAAAAATAGCAATGTGCAACAATTTATCAGGTGATTTAGCATTGTGGTCTCGTAATTTAACTGATATTGAAAGAATTGAGGGATTTTTTTCCGAAATACAAAGTCAATCGACACAATTTGATATATCAACTGATAAAACAATTGATGAAATAAAAAATGATCGTGAATTATTACAGCAGAAGATAAAAGATCAGCGCGATGAAATAAATAATTTGAGAATTAAAATGGATACACAAAATAGTGAACTTCGACAATGCAATGAAATGAGATCTAAATGTCTTGAAGAGCAATTAAAAGCGCACAATGATTTACAAAAAGTTAAACATTTACGTGAAAATATAAATACATTATTAAAACGTGAACAAACATTAGTTAATACAATGCAAGAATGGCGACAAAAATTAATTCCAGCACAAGATGAATTGGATGCGGCTGAGCGTTCATTGGAGGAAGTTAAAAATAAATATCGTGAACAGCAAGATAAAGAGCGTAAAAAAGTCGTGGGATATTCGAAACAAATTGAAAAATTAAATCTCATTCAAATAGATGTAGTTAATTTTTATGCACGTAAAATTAAAGATCGTTTAACTACTATTGAAAAAGATATGAATGATAAAGAAAAACTAATGGAGGATAATAAATGTGAAAAAATGAAAAATGAAAGTGAATTAATTGAATTAAAGGAAAATATATCGTGTCAAGAAATGAATAAACGTAATTTAACAGATAATTATGAATTGCGTCAAAAACGATCAACCGTAGATAAAATATCAGCTGGTTATCGTATTATGCAATTAGAAATAGAGGATTTAAATTATGAGGAAGCAAAACGTGAAATGGAATTGTTGGAAAAAAAATGTCAAGAATTGGAACGTGCTATGAATGTTGCTAAAGGTAGTAATGCAGAATTGGATTACAATATTAAACAATTGGAGGATGAATTAGAGAAAGAGGAATATCGAACTGCACGTGAAAAATATCAAGAAAAATGGTTGGAGCAAGCAATAACAGAAGACGCAATTTGTGATTTACAAGCATACAGTAAAGCACTGGATTTATCATTGAGTGATTATCATGAGGAGCGTATGAATACTGTAAATGAAACAATGAAAAATTTATGGAATCTTATTTACACTGGTTCTGATACTACTTCAATTCAAATTCGTACTGAAGCAACAACTGGAACTGGAGCACGTCGACAATTTAACTATAAATTAGTACAGATTAAACATGGCGTTGAAATGGATATGAAAGGACGTTGTAGTGCTGGTCAACGTGTTCTTGCATCAATTGTTATTCGTTTAGCATTAGCTGAAACATTTTGTGAACAATGTGGAATGTTGGCTTTAGATGAACCTACAACTAATTTAGATGCTGGTAATGCAGCTAATTTAGCACAAGCACTTTATGATTATGTTAGTTTACGTTCAAATTATCAAAAATCATTCCAATTAATTATTATCACACACGATGAAAATTTCATTCATAAATTAAGCGATTTGAATAGTACTAAATCATTCTATGAGCTTTATCGTAATGTTGAGGGTTTGACATCTATACGTTATCTTACTCATGATGCTGAACCACATAAACGTCGTAATGATAATAATCGGCATAATAATGGCGAGGACAAGTCACAAGATTCACAAATTGTTCCAAGAAAAGAAACACAACAAAAACGTGGTGTATCGCCAAGTGCTTCTGTCAGCAGATCAAAAAAACCTTATGATTTTGACTTATAAATAATCAATCTCTGTCATTGTATTTTATATTAACTATTTCTTTATTCAATATATATTAATAAAGTTTTTTTTTTTGGATACATTTTTTATTAATAAACAAAATTGATTTAATTTCTTCATATTTACGCTTTAAGTTTTTAATAAAAATTGCTATTTTTTTTATCATTTTTGATACATATACGTATGGAATAAAATTAATATCAACATATTATATCAACTAATGATATGGAATATCATTTTTCAATATATTGTACCATTATTAATTTAATAAATCAATAGTAAAAACATTTTTTTTTTTTTCATTATAGTATTTTTTACTTGCATACACAATCGGTAAAGTAGGGTTAGGGAATAAAGCACATGTATGTTAATTATTGTTATGGTTTACATTTCAAGATCAGATTACAAAAGAAATTTTGTCTGAGTCAATCAAGGATTTAAGGATTATTATTACAATCTGTTGAAACATTTAAGTACTAAGTATATTGATTGTAAATACAAAAATATAAAATAAAATGAATGTGAATAAAATAAATAAATCTCGACGAGTTATAAAGTTGTACAGAAATTATTGTCGTAAACTGAATGAAGAAAGAATTGCCGGTTTGTTGAAAAAAAGAACAAAAAAGATGAATAATATAAAGTTATACAATGTAAATTTTAATAATATATTTGTTTATAGATTTTCCAAGTACTTATACATCAAAAGGAGTTGTACATTATTGGAATGATGTTTGGGAAAATCAACAATTATTTTCTTCTAATAAAGAGATAATATCATTAAAAATGATATTACCACCACCAAATGTCACTGGAATTCTCCATTTAGGTCATGCATTGACTGTAACAATCCAGGATATATTGGCTAGATGGTGAAAATATTCAGTGAAGATATTTGAAAATATTATAATAGTTCATTTGAATAATGAATGTTATATTATTAATTAATTTAGGCACAGAATGAAAGGTGATTCAGTATTATGGATACCAGGTTTGGATCATGCTGGTATAGCAACACAAGCTGCAGTAGAAAAATATTTATTAGCAACTAAAAATACAACGCGACATGATATAGGTCGTGAAGAATTTTTAGGTTATGTAGAACAGTGGAAAAATGAAAAGGGAAATAAAATAAATAATCAATTGCGAAGTTTGGGTGCAAGTTTAGATTGGTCAAAGGAATATTTCACAATGAGCGAGGTATTTTTTTAATTATCTATTGTCGTTGAAAAAAATTATTACAATTAATTTCATTTATTGTTTACCATCAGGATCATAAAAATGCTGTGATAAAAGCATTCATCATGCTGTACGAACGTGATTTATTGTACAGAAATAATGATTTGGTCAATTGGTGTCCAACATTAAGAAGTACATTATCAGACATTGAAGTGGATTTTCTAGAAGTGAATGTCAAAACTGATCTGCAAATTCCTGGTTACCATAAGAAAATTCCATTTGGTCAAATGATTGATATTGCATATAAATTAAAAGATTCGCAAGAAGAATTGATTGTGTCAACAACTAGAGTTGAGTCTATGCCAGGTGATGTAGCCATTGCTGTTCATCCTGATGATCCACGATATTCTCATTATATTGGTCAACAAGTTTGGCATCCTTTGCGAGAGACATTTATCCCGGTAATTCAAGATACCGCAGTAAAACAAGATTTTGGCACGGGCGCTGTAAAAATTACACCTGCCCACGATCGTCTTGATTTTGAAATAGCACAAAGACACGGTTTAGAATTAATAAACGTCATCGATGAAGACGGTAGAATGTCGAAAAATATAAAAACATTTGCAGGTTTACCGAGATTTGAGGCAAGAAAAAAAATTCTCGATCACTTGTCAAATCTTGGAGCTCTAAAACAAATTAAAGATCATTCAATGTCAATTCCAATTTGTTCAAGATCAGGTGACGTTATTGAATATATTGTGAAAGAACAATGGTTTTTGAAAACGAAAAAAATGGCAGAGAGAGCAATAAATGCTGTGAAAAATAAAGAAATAAAAATTGAACCAGACAGATATGAAGAATTGTGGTTTGATAAATTAAATAATATCAGAGATTGGTGTATTTCTAGACAATTGTGGTGGGGTCATCGTATTCCAGCATATAGTGGTTGGAATGGCAAAGAAAAACGATGGATTGCTGCACAAAATATTGAACAAGCCCGAGAATTAATAAAAAAAAAATATGGAAATGACTTTAATAATATTGAACATGATAATGATGTTTTGGACACATGGTTTTCAGCTGCATTACTTCCATTAACAGCAATGGGATGGCCAAATGAAAAATATTCAAAATATTATCCACTTGATTTAATGGAGACTGGTCACGATATTTTATTTTTCTGGGTCGCTCGTATGGCAATGCTATCAACTGAATTAGTTGGTAAATTTCCATTCAAAGAAGTATTATTGCATGGAATTGTATGTGATTCACAAGGAAAAAAAATGTCAAAGAGCCGTGGTAATGTTATATTACCTGAATATGTAATTGATGGAATATCTCGTGATGATCTTAATGCAAAAGCACAGGAAAATTTTTCAATTGGAATTCTTAACAAACCTGAACTCAAACGTACAGTTGCAGTTAATGCAAAAATGTTTCCTGAAGGAATTAGTGAATGTGGAATTGATGCATTAAGATTTACATTGTGTGCGCACAATATTAAAAATGAAAAAATAAATTTTAATGTGATTGAATGCAGAACAAATAAATTTTTTTGCAATAAAATATGGCAAGCGTGTCGTTATATTTTGCTTGTAACTGATGAATCTATTGTCAACAAACCTGATTGTTTGTCAATAATTGATCAATGGATATTAAGTCGATTAACAATGATGGTGGAAATTGTAAATGAAAGTTTTGAACAGAGAAATTTTTATAAAGCCATCGCAGCGATAAAACAATTCTTTTATTATGAATTTTGTGATTTTTATTTAGAGGCGACAAAAATTGGATTACAAAATGGTGATAAAAGTATTGTTCAAAGTCATCAATATACTTTGATCAAGTGTGCGGATGTTTCATTAAGAACTATTGCACCTATAATGCCTTATATAAGTGAAGAATTATATATGCAACTAGGAAAAAAAATATCAGCATTTCCAAAATTTTCATCCATTATGATGGCTACGTATCCAACAGTAAAAGAAATTTCTGAACGAAACGAGGAACTGGAATCGCAAATAAATCTTATTTTAAAAGTAATATTGACCATTAGAAATATTCTTAATCATGTTAATAAAAAATCCATACGAGAAGTTCATATCGTATTAAATGAAACCAAAGATTTGAGATTTTACACGGACAATAATAATCTTATTACTGCCACGACAAGAATTAAAGATTTAAAAATACTATCAGCGAATAATTATTCTATCCATGAAGAAAGTATATGTACTACTGAAGATGATTGTCGTTTATATTATTTATTAACAGACAATGATGTATCAACACAAGTAAAGAAAAATATAGAGGATAAAAGATTACAAATTGAGCGGAAAATTGAAAAGCTTGTAAACCTAACCTCAAATTCGTACAATTCACATGATGAAGATCAAACAAATAATGAATTGCGGGTAAGAGGATTTTAATTTTCTCAATTAGATTTTATTATATCAAAAATTAATTGAAATAAAAATAATTCATTATTTTATTTCAGATAAAACGTCTACAACAAGAGTTACATAAATATCCGAAATTTGTATAGAAATTTAATAAAAAATTATTTTTCATCTATATCCATTTCTTCTTTACTATCATCGTCATCATCATCATCATCATCGTCGTCGTCGTCGTCGTCAGCATCACTATCAGAACTGTCAGACTCCAACCAAATTTGTTGACTAACATCATCCTTAATAATTGTTTGCCATTCATTTAATTTATGCAAATCTAATTTATAAAAATCATTAAAAGTATAAAGTCTGTCGCCATCTTCATACATGCCACCGTATAAATAGAGGACATTATTTTTCACAGCAAGTCCAGGATTTATTCTGGGTGATGGAGAAAATATATTTGTTTTTATACCACTAATATCGCTATTTGTTGAAGCTATGGGTGCAGGACCTACTGTCACAGTAAAAATTCCATCATCTACAGTCGTAATAGTTTGCGCTGATTCATTAACTTCCATTTGTGTAATTTCATCATCTTCATCATCTAATTTATCATCTTGCACATCGTCATTTTCTTGTCGTCTTCTTCGTCTTCGTGATTTTTCTTTATCGCCAATTAAATTAATCATTCGCCATTGATGTTTTTCCACATCTAATGCAAGTAAATCATTGAAAAATGTTCCCTGTATTTCTTCATCATCCTCTTCATTGTCATAAACCCCACCAAAAATATATGCCACATTTGATTGAACCAAAATGGCAGATGAACTGCAACGTGGTGAAATTCTTACACCACTTTGTTTAACCTGAATTGATTTCCACTTGAAATTGTTCTCATCATGTTTATCTGGCGCTAAAATAAACATGTCTGTGTGCACCTGACCTTTGTCAACATCTTTTTTAACTCTTTCTTTGCTATATCCACCATAAACAATAATTTTATTGTCAGCTGTTGGCAAAACAATACATCCTGATCTTGGTGGTGGAATATTTCCCATTAAATCTACTTTATTCCACTTGTAATTTGTCAAATCAAAAATATATAAATCATTATAATATTTAAAGTCACGTAAATTATCATGAAATCCACCAAAAACAATTAATTGCTTCTTTCCATAGACCATTCTATGACCACTTCTAGATGATGGTCCACCGGATGCAACAATTTTTTCCCATTTTTTATCACCAATATGATAAACCCATAAATCTTTATAATGATAAAATTGTGATTCAGATGGACTGGAATATTCACCGCCAAAAATCCATAATTCACCTTTATTATTTGGTATTGCCAATGTCTGATGTCCGCAACGTGGTGGCGGTGCACCAGGTGCTTTAATAACTGTCCAGGTTTTTTTATTTATATTATAAAAAAACATATCCCCATAAACTGTAGTTTTTTGGCCATCATGAAATTCACCACCAAGCATGATTAATTCATCTTTGAAGGGATGTGGAGTTAAAGTGAAATTAACACGTCTTGATGGCTGATCCACCAACGCTTCCACAACTTTTTGTCTTTGAGCTTCTTCATGTTCAATTTGTGCCACCACTTTTTCAATATCATCCTGAAATATAATTATTTATAAATTAAATATAAAACAAAAAAAAAAACAAATTCATTAAATACATATATAAACCTAACCTCTCCAAGTGCCGCCAACTCTTTTTTTTGCTTGGCATTTAATTTTTTTTCGGTTTTCAATGCAGTTTTTACACTCCCAGAAACTTTCTGTTTATTTTTATTTTTTTTACCCATATTTTTTTACAATTATTTCAGCAAACAACAAAAATCAATTCTTTCAATCACTATATACATACATAACCACAAAAATTCGCTTTAATTTCCAAGCACGTGGTCCATCAAAATTGTTTACAAATTATAATCAATTATATTTTTTTTTATACATAATTTTCAATCTCCAGAGGTCACTTCTCTCATGGAGTTGTAGGGAATTTACGTCTTCATATATATATATACATATTTATATTACTTAAAGTAGTGGTACCAACTTATTGTGTCAGTAAGGCACTAAGTGGAAGTTTGGCTATCGTCCGCACGTGGCGTTGTAATACTCGACGCGCCACCACACGGCTAAAGATAAATACAGTAAATGCATATAATAATTATCCCGGTATCTTTTGATGATGTCCTCCTCAAGCAAATTTTTGACCTCAAGTTGACTGATAGACAGATAACATAATTGCTTTGAAGCTCAATATCAAACAAAGAGACAATTACAAATCCATAAAACCATGACGAAAATAATTACACAATACAAATGGCAATTAACAAGCCTTCACACACATACAAATTGTATTGGAAAAAAAAATATTTAACACGTATTCCATAAGCCATAGTTACATTAGTACATACCATAATTTATTTACTACATATGTATTATGCTTTATCAATATGATACATGCATGAGTACATATATAAATATACATATCTATAATTCCTTGTATGTGTTTTATATATGTGTATATATATATATATATATATATAATTCTTGTATATTTGTCGTCGTTGAAAAGAGAACACGACGGGCAGGGACGAAGAAAACGTTTCTTTGTGCATGTACATAGTAGTATAGTAAGCAGGGTGGAGTCCTCTAACGATTATCTTCAAAAGGAAAAGAAAAAAAAAAAAATTCTGATCAACTCAGTCATTATAGAATATAGACAACTCATATACACACGAGAGAGATTGAGTAATAAAGGAGTAAAGGAGCAGCATAAGCGCCGCACGTGTCCTCGTGTCTTCAGGACACCACAGTGAAAATAATGGAAGTATTAAAAAATATATCATCAGCTTTTTGGTCGCCCGACATTTGGTTACCACCAAATATAACATGGGACAATATTGCACCAAATTCGGAGAATAAATATGCTGATTATCGGCATCTTATATATCCATTGCCGATGGCCCTCGGCCTCTTAATAATAAGATTTGCTATGGAGAGGTAAAATATAAAATTATCTAGAGTTATTAAACTTGAGATAAAATTTGTAATATTATACTTGTTATTAAATTAAAAGTATTAATTATATTTGATATTATTTGTGTGGTATTAAATAATTTGAGGTTATGTCTGGTATATTGCTGCCGGCAATTTAATTTCTTCACTGTATAATATTCAATTTTAATGCTAAAACAATTATGATAATGAATGTATGTTTGTGTATGTATATAGTTTATTATGAATTTTATTTTTCTCTTTCATTTTATATGGATTTTTTAGGTATTGCTTTGCACCAGTTGGAAGAAAACTTGGTATCAAGACAACGAGGTCAAAGCGAGCACAACCAAACCCCATTTTGGAAAAGGCATATACCAAAAAAATTAAGCACAAACAGATAACTGCGTTGGCCAAACAAGTGGATATGTCAGAGAGACAAGTTGAACGATGGCTGCGATTACGTCGAAGTCAAGATATGCCATCAACTCTTACGAAATTTTGTGAGAATAGGTTGGCATAAAATGTTTACAAATTATAACGAAATGATAAATTATAATTGTTTTATAAACGAATATGTTTATAATTATTACAGCTGGAGATGCTTATATTATACTTCCATCTTTATTTATGGTATTGTGATCCTATGGGATAAACCATGGCTGTGGGATATTAAACATTGTTATTATGGTTATCCATATCATTCAGTAACAAATGATATATGGTGGTATTATATGATTTCAATATCGTTTTATTGGTCATTGAGTATATCGCAATTTTTCGATGTTAAAAGAAAAGACTTTTGGCAAATGTTTATTCATCACAAAGCAACAATTATGCTCATGGCATTCTCGTGGGTTGGAAATCTTACGAGGATTGGATCTCTCGTTTTAGTTGTGCACGATAGTGCTGATATTTTTCTAGAGGTATAAAATAATTTTTATTTCATCATTCACGACATGTGAATAACATTGGATTAAATATTTATATTGTTTGTTATTTGTTTTTTTTTAATGCAGGCAGCCAAAATGGCCAAGTATGCAAGTTACCAAAAAGTATGTGATGGTGTGTTTGTTATATTTACGGTGCTGTGGCTGATAACTCGTATGGGAATTTATCCTTTATGGATTATATATAGGTTTGTGTTATTAAATAATAATTACACGATGAAAATTATAAAATTATTTTACTTACTTTTTTCATGAATTTATTTTAATTTTTACAGTACATCAATTGAAGCTCCAAAAATTGTTCCCATGTTTTCGGCTTACTACATTTTTAATGCTTTATTAATTCTTTTATTTGTGTTACACACATTTTGGACAGTATTGATATTGAAAATTGCTTGCAATGCATTTTATGCCGGCCAGGTTTGTATTATCGACAGTTATATATTTTTGATAATGCAAATGTAGAAAAAAAAAATTAATTATTCAAACAAATTGAAAATTATTTAATTGACTAATGAAGAAATTTATTTTATTTTATAGATGGAAGGTGATATTCGAAGTAATAGCAGTGAAGAAATATCTGATGATGCATCTAACGATATTTCAACAAATAATATCAGCAATAATTTGAAACAAAACGCTGAAAAAAAGCATCACTAACGAACATTAGTTGAATCATTTTTAGAAAATGCGTAATTAATGTCAATATAACTTGTAAAGAAAGCAAACATTCTAGATAGGCAGATGGAAATTTTATAAAAAATTCGCCACCTAATTTAACGATAACAATGATAATTATTAATGCAAAATATTTCGATGCAATTTTCACGTGTAGATTTAAAATATATTACTGATTAAACCGCTTTTTTTACAAGTCAAATAAAAGAATGCGTAAGAAATTCTTAAAATTTATGAAACCAAATATTCAATGATATAAACGCATTGAAATATTTAAACATTAAGAAGGTTAATAAATAAAAAAAGAAGAAATTAATCACGATAAAAATGGAAAATGATTCAGTAATTTCGCGATCTGTTATTTGAGAATAGTTTAATATTATTTTTACTTCCGCTACAGTTTTAAAACATTTCTAAAAAGTATTGTATGAAAAGGCTTGTTAAATTACTGCTCGGGGATTAATACAAAATGCAAGAATTAATTTTGTATGAATAATATAATAACCGAAGTTTATGATGGAAAAAAAAAAAATGCAGTTGATGAGTCTGTAAATAATCAATTTAATCATAGACTTATTGATATGTCTAACTTTTAATGCTGAACTGCTAAACTAAAACAAAACATGTCTATTTCGTAGAGAAAATTTTCAGTTTTCATTTTTAATTATTCATTTGTAAATTATATTAAGTGTAAGAATTTTTATCTGCAACTTTTCTAGTTTATTTTTTGCTGATATAATAACATTAATTTTCCATTTCTTTTATTATTTCATTTGATGATGCAAATACACACACTTTATTATAGAAATGATATGTCGTAATTTGAGTTAGTTGGCACCGGGTCAATATACACATTCCATGGTTTTCCAAAAATAATTCATAAAAACTTATGAATATTCATAAATTAATGTTATATAACATACAGATAAATAAAAAAAATTTTGTGAATATTTGATAGTAAATTCGGTACGCGATTTTTAATGAAAGGAAAGAAAAAAAATGACTTGAAGTGTATAAAGTAATTGTGTAAAGTAATTGATATGTTAACCATGACAACATTTGTCTTCTTCATCACAAAAAAAAAAGAATTAGTTTATTATTTTTTTAATTAATTATTGTATGCTATTTAAATTAATATTGAACTTATAGATGAAAATATTTTATTATTTAACTAAAGTTCACATCATTCTTATAAAATTTATATTTGCATAATAATAATTACCATAATTTTATGACTATTTAATGTCTTTCGTAATCTCAGAATAATATCTTTAAAAAAATTCAAATTTTTAGCGATTTCAGCGGAAATATTTGAATTGTGTGTTGCCTTTTTCATGATGAATGTCGTTTAATCTTCAATTTAATCTATGAATATAACATTCTTTCAATATTATTGTATAATAATTACTTTATTAAATGACAAATGAATTGATATTCAACGTAAATTATCAGATATTAATGAAAAACAGATTGAATTGTAATATTTTTATGTACTAAATATTGAACTTATTCATGAATTTACTTACTTGTACACTTGGCTTTCAGCGTATCCAAATAAACACTCGTCCAATATTTATCTTATGGAATGAAAAATCACTAAAATTTATCAATTTTTATATATATTTATTTCATTTAAAAACATATATTATATGCTTCATTTTTTTTTTTTTTTTGTAAATTCTTACAAAATCTAAAAAAAAAAACGTATATATAATTCTATAATTCGTATTAAAATACGACAGTATATATGTATATTCATATATACTATATGTTAATGCGTACATGTAGCTGGAAAATATCTTGGTCCCAACACACTATAAATGCAGAAAAGATTCATTTTTGTATTTTTTTTTTTTTTCTCCGACTTCATTATAAAGTATAAATTATCAGGTGAGTTTGACTGTAGCATATCAACTAATTAATTAATATATATGTAGATATTTCCAGATAAAAAAATCTCATAATCCCGTCTGGCGCGAGGATAAACAAAAAAAAATGCACAAACTAAAGCTGCGTAGTTATAACAGTCTTCAATGTGAGACTTGATTTTGTAGGTTTATTTATTGCTTGCGCTGGATCCGCAACCAGCCACGGACTAATATCCGATGCTGATGTTGAACACGAATCCTGCAAAAAAAAAAATACAATTTTTCTATAAGCTAAAAAATGAAAATTTTGTATAGAAAAAAATTGGAATTAATAATTTTGTATGCAAAAATTAATTATAATATTTAGTCACAGAATGAAATTATGTATATTATTGTCACGGCTTTTTTTTCGAATTGTTTATAAAAACAAATGAACATTTTAGTACTAACCATACGTGAAAATGTTGTAACTGTTGTTAAAGGCACTTCATCAGGTTTAGTCACTGGGCTTGTTGTATTATTACATTCCTCATCTTTTTCAACAATTTTTTCTAAAGTTGGTTGTTGTAACTCCTTGAATGGATTCAACAATCCCAAAAATGGATTTGAATCGATAAAAGGATTAGTATTTTTATTCTCAGTACAATCATCATTGCTCTTTATATCCGGTAATTCATCAATATTACTTGCAATATCATTGCAATTATCACTGGTAAATGGATTAAATGGATTTTGTGATTGATTTGCTATTTTAGCGTTAAATGGCGTTGTCTTCTGGGCAATTTGTCCCCAACTGTCCAATGAAAAATGGGTAACTGTCACTGTATCGTCTGCTGATGAATTCATCGGTATTGCACCACTTACATTCAACGTGAGTTTATCACCTCCCTGCGAATTTTTGTTTTCCCCCAGAAAAAGCACAAAAAAAAAAAAAAAGCAAGCAATGATCAACACAAATCTAGCGAGACAATCACAATTATATGAATAAATGTATGGTGAATAGCGATTTAAATGATTATTTAACCAGAAAAATGTTATTTTTATCTTTGATAATTTTCACAATATTTAAATATAAATAATTATACGTACCACGGAAACAATTGTCGCCGCTCCATCTGTATGATTTTTCATTGGACAAATGGCAGTAGTTCCCCCGTCAACGGGTGTAATTGACACTAAATTTGAATTTTTTTCAGATTCAAGTGATTTGGCTTTTAATATATTGCACTTGAGTGATTCTGGTGGAATTGGTGAGCGTGCAGACAATAACAAAGTACCACCAACTTGATTATTCGGCAGTGATTGTGATGGTGTACATGGCATACCCTCAACAATTAAATTATGTTTTATCGGTTGACTTTCTTTTTCCATTGTTGTAACAGCTGTCGTTTGATTTTTCGATTCTAATGGCTGTGGATCTTTTGCTAATGATTTCAATAATGAATCAACTAATGGCAATGAAGTTGATGCTGTTGGTTGAACAGCACTGGCTGACGATAATTCGGAACTTGTATTACTCGATTGACGTTGCAATAATGTTTCACATTCAACTGTTGTTGCTCTTATTTGTGATGTTGGAATTTGTGGCACTTGTGGTTCTGGCTGATGTCGTTGTCGTTCGCGTAATACGTGACTTTGTCGGCGAGCATAACGTTGACTTGGTCGTCGTTCAAATTGAACAGTGCGACGTGCACGATTCAATTGCGTAGTTTGAAATTCGGTTTTACCACTGTAACGAAAGCGTGAGCCCATACGAAAGAAATTTTGTCGTCCACTTGCACCTTTAACTGGTGCACGTAAACGAAAAAATGCATGATGTTCAACGGCACATTTCCAAAGATGTTTACAAGCTTTTTCATTAGCTAATCGAAAGACAAATGTATGCTCTTGTTCGCCTCTACCCTCATCATCTTCCTCAACAACAACTAATGTTAATTTCTTTTTTTTAAAATCCAAACGTCCAATTTTAGGCCAAAAAAATAAACCAATTTTTTGATTACCCTCAAATACAAGAATTCCTGTTGGTGTTAAACCCAATGAATATTCACAGGCATCTTTACCAAGTACTGTATGCATATCAACACCATACATATCCAACCATTTGGCTTTACTTAAATATGATGATTCAGCTTGTGCAGGACTTAAACCCGAACAATTTTTAAATTCATCAAATATTTCAAGTTCCATTTCTTCAGTTTGTCCGGGAACAAAACGAAATTCCGAAACAGTAGCTGCCGTATGAATTGTCGCATCATAATCACCTAATTCTGATTGTAAAGCAAGTGCTGATAATTGTATTGCAACTGCATGTGGACAATGCAATCTTCCTTCAAGTATATCTTGTTTAAGTTGTAAAAAAAATTGATATCTCGTTAATTCTTCTCTCAATGTATTTGGTTCAGATGAATAAAACTTTACTTTCAATCTCAACGTATAAGGTGGACCAATTTTAATTTGCTTTTTAATTGGTTTAGTTGGATCCAACCAATGTTGTACATTATTACTGTCTGTATATTGTAAACCAAAATAATCCTTTTCTATCAAATCTAAACTATAAAATACTTGCTCGTATAAGTCACTAGCCAAAGCTTTTTTCTGAAATATTCATAAATAATTTTTGATTAATAATTTAATTTTTATCTCAATTTTTTTTTTTCTAATTTCAATTTCAATTTAATTCAACTTACCGATAATTCAATAGGCAAATCAGTACCATCTAATAATATAACTTGACATTGTATAATATTTTTATTGCTTAGCAAACGTTGATTTTTTATTTGTGGCGATGCTGTTTGTCCATTGACGCCGCGTACACGTCGACGTGATAAAAATCTCAGCATTATTGTTCGTTGTTGTGGATATATTTTTAATTTACAAGTTTCCCCATTACAATACACCAATCAATAACATTTTATTATGTATTATTATTCGTTGGACGGTCACCAAGACCGTTAATTATCACAACATCGTACATCATGTCTTGTTGAAACGTCAAAGCTTGTCGTCATGCACATTTCGTTTAGATTAACTATACTTTTCTTCGTTTCCTATATATCCAATACCGCAAAAAAATTCGGTTTCAATTTTTACTATTTATTTATATACAAATATCTTTTGTATTATTGCTATGTAAAGTAACATAAAAATTTTCTATACATATTTAATTTTAAAATAATATTGATAATATATACACACTGTATAAATGTAATATGTAGTATTATGATTATAAAATCGGTGGAAAAAAAAAAGGAGGAATAAAAAAGAAGATAACACCAGGCGTCACATACAACGTGGACGCGACACCTGGCGATAGGTTAATCAACTCGCAAAAACATTTGTCAATGATGGCGTAGGTGTGGCATTTTTTTTAGGTTATTATATCTACATTGCAAAAATGATGGAAAAAAAAACAACAATAATTATTAGTAGTATTTATAACAATAATAAATAAAATACAGCTATGCAATGAAAAGAAATGAAAGATTTACAATTGAAAAATCATGGATATAATACTGATTATTTTATTATTAAAAAAATGTACATGAAAAGCAGGTGAAAATAAAAATTGTGAGATGTATATTTTTAAATTAGACTACGAACAAACGTTGGTTAATTCGACCAATGAAACGAAGTGTTACCTCAGCGGTTGACCAATCATTTAGCGCGCTTTTGCCCAACGCTTTTTCTATTGGTCAATGAGAATACAGTTGAAATGGACACAATAATGCTGTGGAGTTCAATTATAATCATTTAAGAGAGAGAGAGAGAGAGAGATATGATTTTTTGCATACAAGCAAAAATTGGAATAAAAAAAGAGTTTAGTGAATCCATGTGATCAAAGGGGTCGAGGAGGGTGTTGTGTCGATTTGTGTGAGTTTCTCCCCCTTGAATAATCTCTCTCTCCCTCTTTTTATATTCTCGCACTTCCTCCCCTCCCTCTCGGCCTCTTTTTCTCTCTGTAAATACATACTCTCTTTGTACTCCGGACTCTTTTTTTTTTTTTTTTTTATTGTCCCATTTCGGAAACGTCATGAGATATTTTGTTGATTTTGCGACACGTTAATGAGTGTAAATACGAGAACTGTAGCGTGGTGGAGAAATAAACCCGCGCATCAAGTTCAATGGACAATCATTTGACGAGTTAAATATTTATTTTGCATAGACAAATTTATTTTTGAAGTCGTGTAAGTTGTCATGAATTTACTAAATTTAATAAGATTTTCATCTGTTGTAATATAACTAGATGATAAAAATTATCTATTTAATATTTTTATATTTTCATCATTTTAATTATGAATATTAAATAAAATATTAATATAATTTGAGATATTTTTTTATTTATTTACTTTATTTTTTGTGTTTTTAAAGTTAAACAATGGCATTACGAGAATTAGTTGAGGGTGATTGTGGTGGACCAAGTCCATTTTCAACCCTCACATCTCATTTAGTGCAAGATCGTGGATTTAGAGAAGATGGAATTGGCCAACAACATAATGTGCATAATCATGTACCAACAATGCTTGAAAATGCAACTGCTGATCAATTGGTTGATGAATATATTGAAAGTCGCTCTAATTGTCATCCACAAACATTTAGAATGAAAGATATTATGCAAGAAATACATGAAATAGATAGTGATATTCAGCAACAACCATTAACAATGACACATCAACCATTGGATCAAGATTCTGAATGGGCAAATCAATTTCTGGAAAATAGAACAGACTTTTATGTAATCATTCATCATTATTTATTATATATAGATATATATATTGTTGTTCGTTTTTTCTTTTTCTTTCTTCAATGATATTATATAAATGATAAAATTATTCATAGGAACACAATACAGACAAAATATGGGCAGAGAGTCAACAAGAGCAACAACAGTTGACACGGTCTTTACTTCCACAAGACGCAAATGAACTTGGCTTAGGACAAACATGGGCTGAAGATTATATTGAACATATACTTGAATCTGGAAAAAATGATGCAAATGAACAATTGGAAGGATTTAGAAATGCAGAAAATAATAGTCCGAATATTGCATTCTCAAAATTTATGAAATTTATGCATCAGGAGGGAGAAATGCCTATTGAAAATATTCAAAATTTATCTATTGTATCAGCGAATTCAAATCCAAATAAATGGGCTCAAGATTTTTCCGAACAACAAATTTTAGATAAACAACATCAGCAACAATTGTCGTCAGATATAAAAGAAAAAAATGACAATGATGTTGAAGAGAATAAAAATGATGATGAATTATCAGCGGCAGCTGGAACATGGGCAAATGAATTTTTGGGAACTTCATCAGGCAATGTAGGTGCGTTTCATAATTAACATTTAATAAAATTATTTGTTTAATTAATCATGAGAATTTAATTATTTTCAAATTTTATATTCGTATGTATGTATGTATGTAACCGTGTGTATTTTTACAGATGCAGATACATACGAGTCTGCTTTTTGGGCACGACTTCAAGGCGAATGGGATAAATTATCAAATAATCAGTCAACTGATCCACATCCTTGGATATCAGATTACGAAAGTTATTATGATCCATTTAAAGATTATAAATTTAATGATAATAATCCAATGAAGAGTGCGACAAATGCATTGGAAGAAGGCAAACGTAGATTAGATGCTGGCGATTTGCCAAGTGCAGTTTTATGTTTTGAGGCGGCTGTACAACAAAATGAAGAAAATCCTGAAGCGTGGTTATTATTGGGAAAAACCCAGGCTGAAAATGAACAAGATCCATTGGCAATAGCAGCATTAAAAAAATGTTTATCTTTGGAAACGACAAATTCAACGGCATTAATGACATTAGCAGTCTCATATACCAATGAATCATTTCAAAATCAAGCCTGCTTAACATTAAAGGAATGGTTATTAAAAAATGAAAAATACAGTAACTTATTGATGGTAAAATCAAATGATGATATTGCTACCACAAATAAATCTAGTGTTTCCACCATTTTGTTTAATGATGTCCATAATGAAGTTAAAGAATTATTTATTCAGGCAGCGCGAATGAATCCAACAAATGAAATTGATGCTGATGTACAGAGTGGTCTTGGTGTATTGTTTAATTTATCAAGTGAATTTGATAAAGCAGCAGATTGTTTTAATGCTGCACTTCAAGTTAGACCCAATGATTGTAGGTTATGGAATCGTTTAGGTGCATCATTGGCCAATGGCCAAAGATCAGAGGAAGCTGTTGACGCATATTCGCGTGCATTAGAATTATCACCAGGTTTTATTCGTGCACGATATAACCTTGGTATATCATGTATCAATCTTGGTGCATATAAAGAAGCAGGTGAACATTTATTAACAGCATTAAATCAACAAGCCGCTGGTCGTAATACAGAGGGACAGAGTGCGCCACCTCGTGCAATGTCCGAAACAATTTGGTCTACATTTAGATTGGTATTGTCATTGATGCATAAATATCATTTAAATGAAGCTGTAGAGAATAGGTGAGAGATTGTTGCTGATAATTTATTCATCTTTTCTTTTATTTCAAATAATTTTCGAATTTATCTTTAAAACAAAATGGCGAGTTGTTCAATTTTTTTTTCTCAATTCTTTCAGAGATCTGGCAAAGTTGAATGCCGAATTTGGAATCGTATGAGAACGCAACGCAATAATAACGAAAACAAGAAAGAAATAATACAAAGTTAATTTGATTTATCATAAATAACATATATATTAATTTCTAATAACAAGAATGTATAAAAAAAAAAAAAATATATGAAAACGCAATTTATAAAAAAACATGTGAAAGTGTATTGTATGATTTCATTGTTACGTCTGTAGATGATAATAAATAAATTTATTTCTATACCGTGATGTGAAAGGTTAATTTGATAATAAATAATATTTAAAATGCAAAAATATATATTAAACATTTACATAATTGAATGATATATATATACACGTATATTAGTGCAAGTGTTTTGATTGGAGGATAAAATTATTTTCAAATTCCCCGCCAATCGGCCATGATGTTCTCCAAGAGATCCATGAGAATAATGCCTTGATAATTCTACTGGATTTTTCTCTTTTCTCACCAATGTAAATATACACGTTCACAATTCATATCCCTGTCGTCATGACTTGATCGCTGTATTGCATATTGTGCTTTTAGAATCAGAAACTCAGACTTGAGAGTGTTGGTCTGTGGCCATATTGGCTTGGTATGATTGTCGTGTCAGTGGAGTGGATAGTTCGCAAATAGAGCAACAACATTTTTGTTTTATTGTATGTAGTGAATAAGTGAAACGAATTAATTGTCAATTTCAACGATGGAAGAGACTAAAATAATTTATCATATTGACGATGAGGAAACGCCTTATTTAGTTAAGCTTACAATATCACCGGAACGAGTGACACTCGCGGACTTTAAGAATGTATTAAATCGTCCAAATTACAAATTTTTTTTTAAATCAATGGACGATGATTTTGGGTGAGTTTTCAGTACAATATTATCATACTAAATAAACAAATATCGATGAATAATTAATTTGGTTTATGAAAATTGTGTCAAATTATTTTTTTAAAGTCGATATTTGCTTGGAGCAATGAAAAAAAAAAAAAAAGAAAAATCTGACATGAATATTGTCAAGTGACAATTCATGGTGCTGCGCTCTCTGCGCACTGTTTTTCTTTTTTCTGACAATCAATTCTTTTTCCTTTTTTTTTTTTGTTTTTTCCCATTGCATTGAAATGTTTTTATTCGTATATTATAAAACAATCATTCGATTGTCCCGATGAAAACGTTCATTTAAACATTAAATGACCTCACTCATTTTTCCATTTAAAATTATTCTCCATCAGGTCATTCACCTCATAATAACTTTTGTTGATTAAATGAATTAACATTGCGAAAAAAAAAAAAATATTACAATCGATATTTAAAATGATGGAATTGTATATTTTAATTAAAGAATAATTAACAAGAAAAAGAAAAAAAAATAGAATGATCAATTTATATATTATACATTTTATTTGTCTATGATTATTTATATGTTTATAAAATGTATGTTATTATTAATTGTTATTTATTTATATTTTTTATAACAGCGTTGTCAAAGAAGAAATAGTCGACGATGATGCACATCTTCCCTGCTTCAATGGTCGAGTTGTCTCATGGGTATGTGTTTATTTATTTATTTAAATAATTAATATTTAAATAATAACCATAGAAAAAAAAAAAATTTCTTAAATTGTCTGCATAAATCTGTCTTTTTCTCCCTTTTATGTTTTATTTTTCCAAACATTTTTATGGATATATATTAAAGGGAAGAACAAAAAATTATATATATTTTGTAAAAATAATTTGATTAATTATTATTACAGTTAATAATGTATATTGTTTTGGTTTATATGTAAAAGATTGTAATTACGTTTTGTTTTTTCTCATTTTAGTAAAACTACATTTCGTCGAATTTCCCCAAGTAAAAACTTCCGGTTTTAGTTCATAGCAAAGAAATGTAAAGATACACTTTGTTCGGTGGCGGCGTAGCAGGCGACTTGCGGTAGGGTGGGTGGACCTAGATGGGTGTTATATTGAATATATATATATGTATATATGTATATACACATCCATTTATACATATATATACATCTCTCTCTCTCTCAATATATCCCCACCATTTATATTCCTTCTATCCATAACTCAACCAGTCATAGAGCTCCAGATGAATTTACCAATCTGATGAATGGTCAACTTTTCGATTATTCCACTCGTTGCCTAATCATTTGTTTAACCTTTTACTGCAATTGCACTTGAATTTATTCAATGTCTAATATGAATGAGAAGAAAAAAAATCATCATGTAAACAAATATAAATTTAAATACTATTATTTTTATTATTTGATATTCATATGTATTTTTATTTCACAATGTATATTAATTAGGGTGTTTTATTTTTAGGCGATATTTTTTTTTTGTGAACACTGAAAATCTGATAATTTATAAAAAAAAAAACAAATATTCCTGTTTGAATAAAAATTCAGAGTTTAATAATATTTATATATACAGGGATAAAAATTATTATAATTAATAATATAAAATGATACGATGTCATTTGAAATATAAAAACACACTCAAGAATATTAAAAATATGATTAAAATAAATATTTATTTATTCATGTGCTACATTGGAAATTGGCAATCTTAGATAAAAAATTATTATGCATAAAAAAGTGTTTATTATTTAATTTATCTTTTTTTTTTGTTTATAAAAAATACATAGCTCGTATCCGCTGAGGGAAGTAACGTATCGGATGGTACATCTCAATGTACAGACTCTGTAGCACACAGTGAAGCAAAGCACGATCGAGTTGATCATGTTGCACCAGGTTTAACGAGTCGTGGTGGTCCACCAGCACTGTCACACGACGACACATTAACCGAAACTGAAAGTATTATAAGCAGCAGACAGGGACATCATCATTTACACAAAAGCTCCAAGCATCATTCAGACAAATATGCAAAATACAATGGTAAATAATATTATTTCTTTTACTTTAATTAAATTAATTATTACTATTTAAATGAATTAATTAAATTTATAGGTTTACGTATTAACGGTCATTCAAAACATCGTTCTGGTCATGGATATGAAACAGCATCAATTCTCAGTTCAGATTTGGAAACCACAACTTTTTTAGAGTCTGATGATGATGCAAGCAGTCGTATAACGTCAACAACTGGACGACATACAAATATGAGTAGTACAATCGAGCGTGTTACATTAGGTGCATTATATTCATATCAAATTTTAAATTTGAATTTTAAAGAGAAAAAAAATTGTTTATTGATAATTTTATTATTTTACATTCGATTATATTATTATATTATTTTTTTTTAATTGTAGATCGTCGCAGACCACAAAGAAGACGACGTCACAGACTGCCACCGATGTCACGGACATCATCATTTAGTAGTATTACTGACAGTACCATGTCACTTAATATTATAACTGTTTCATTAAATATGGATACTGTTAATTTTCTTGGTATTAGTATTGTGGGGCAAAGCAATAAAGGTGGAGATGGTGGAATATATGTTGGTTCTATAATGAAAGGGTGAGAGCATCGATCGGTATAATTAAAACCAAAATAATAAAAAAAAAAACCAATGAAATATTCAAATTATTTGAAATATTTAAAATTTATTTCATTTTAATTTTGTTTATTTTTTTTATTTTTAGTGGGGCAGTTGCTTTAGATGGTCGGATAGAACCTGGTGATATGATTCTTCAAGTGAATGACATCAATTTTGAAAACATGTCGAATGATGAAGCTGTAAGAGTTCTACGTGAAGTAGTTCAAAAACCTGGGTAAGTAAAAAAAAATTTAGCATTTTTTATTTTCAATAAAAACTGGAGAGAGAAAAGAAAGGGATAGTGTAACAATTTAATTGAATAATTGTTTTTTTTTTCTTTCTATGAATTAATTATGATTTACTTTTATTTTGTAGACCTATTAAATTGGTTGTCGCAAAATGTTGGGATCCAAATCCAAAAGGTTATTTCACAATTCCACGAACTGAGCCTGTTCGTCCAATTGATCCTGGCGCATGGGTGGCACACACAGCAGCAATACGTGGCGAAGGTTTTCCACCACGTCCACCAAGTGCAACAACATTGACATCAACATCGAGTAGTCTTGCTAGTACCCTTCCCGACACAGAGCGTAAGTAATTAATAATTAACGTAAATGAAGTCCTTCTGATCTCAGTTTTCTATTTTTTCTTCAGTCCCATATGGCGAAATCCATATCTCGCCATTACTTGATCGTACAGAAAAGTTCTATTTACATTTTTTATAAGAAATTGAATGCTCTACAAAAAAGGTCTCTTGTGATTAATCGATTACTCTAACCATTTAGAAGATATTCGCATTCGAATCCCAATGCGTACTGATTTTAATAGTTTTTTGATAAATATTTTAAATTCATCCATTTAAGTCATGAATGCAAATATCTTCTAAATGGTTAGAGTAATCGATTAACCACAAGAGACCTTTTTTGTAGAGCGTTCAATTTCCTACAAAAAATGTAAATAGGACTTTTCTGTACGATCAAGTAATGGCGAGATATGAATTTCCCCATATGGGACTGAAAAAAAAAATAGAAAACTGAGATCAGAAGGACCTTCTTATTAAAATTAAGAGCTCATCTTTGGAGAACATTTCTTGAAGGTGTCTGGGAACCAATTTTTAAGTGTCGAAGGTTAAACAAAATAGTCGATTTTTTTTTGACCCACCCCAGTAAATAAATCATTATTTAATCTATCCATAAATTTATATATTAAATATTTTTTTTTTCACACCATAAAATTTATCTTAATAATAATTTTCAGGTCCGTTGGAGGATTTACGATTGAGTATTAATACAGATATGCCAACGATAGTTCGTGCCATGGCACGACCAGATTCTGGCTTGGAAATACGAGATCGAATGTGGCTAAAAATCACAATTCCAAATGCATTCATTGGTGCAGATGTTGTTGATTGGCTAAATACACATGTTGAAGGTTTTATTGATCGTCGTGACGCACGAAAATATGCATCGCTTATGCTTAAAGCGGGATTCATCAGACACACCGTTAATAAAATAACATTTTCGGAACAATGCTATTATATATTTGGTGATTTGTGTTCAACAATGGGTAACATGAAATTGGATGGCGATACAGTTGGACCATTGCCTCCGCCTATTGGATGGGATTTGATGTATTCAGGACCATACACACCACATTCAGCAACTGGATATAGTCCAATGCCATTTAATTTCACCAATGAGCCAACAATTTATGGCTATCACCGCGAAGAAAGTGTTCATAGTGAGTCGGGTATGTTTTTTTTTACCCCATCCAATTTTTTATTCCTTTGCTATTTTCAACCTTGAAATATTATTGATTGAATATTTTTCTCCATTAGTTTATTAGTTTGATAGATTCCCAAAAATTTATTTGTTACTTGTATTTATTTTTATTATCATTAAGTGAAAGCGTGCACGCGAAATTATTAAAGGGAAATTAATTCTCTTAACATTTCTTGATCGTAACTTGAATTTTAAAATAAACTTCCCATTTTTTTTTTTTTGCCTTGTTCATCGGTGTTACAGGTGGCAGTAGCGCAGGTAGCGAACATATTTGCAAGGAACCAATTCACGATTTGAAATCGTGTTCGTCGGCATCAGAGTCTGAGCTTCATTTGCCTCCATCGATGCCAAGTAAAAATTCTGGCAATGGGACATCAGGTTCAAATGGCAAACGTTCCAATGGCAGTCGTAGTCGATCAAGTGGATCTGAACAGTCAGTTCAAACGGGAACTGGTTCAACGAATCAGCAAGATTTATCTGGTAGTAGACAGTCATTTCGCATTGCGATGGGCAATCCCTGTGAATTTTTTGTCGATGTTATGTAGAATTTAGTATTTTTTTTTTCTTTTTTTTTTTTTTCTTTAAGACGTATATAGTGAAACTATTTTAAGATATATTTGAACATGAATGTCATTCAATTATTCCGTTCATTGGAAAATAAATGAACAAAATTCGCAGCATGTTCTTGAACGGGAAATTTTGTTGAGATGAAAAAAAAAAAAAAAAAAAAAATATGTATAAATGTAAAGAAATTTTTTTATTAGAAATCAAAGCGTGACATTATCTATTATAATTAATTAAACACTTTAATTTTTCATTTTGCATATTTCACCATTTACTTTTTCAAAAATTTTCATTTTGCTCTAAAATTAATTTTCTTACTTTTTTCCTTTTATTATTTTTTGCTCATAATTATTGGATGTATTTTTATTATGTGGTATGACTGTAGGCTAATGCACGTGGGGAAGAATAATGGCTATGCTTAATTAATTGACTTAATTTGAGTTATCAAAAAAATTCCGTTTAAGTTTTTTGTATTTTTTTTTAATATTGAATAAACATAGCGCGCTCTGCATGCAAAAAAATAAATAAAGCATGCAAATATGTACTCTATAAAAAACATTTCTATACGATTATCTGTATAATTAACACAAAGATAATTGTAATGCACATAATTACACGATTATTTATTTTACCTTGCGCATGATTTTTACGTAGTAAAACTCTAAAAGAAAACAAAATTATTGAATTGCAAATTAATTCATTCCATTGCTTGCATTTTAGGATTGTCTGCGACAATGGGGCAGCTATTTCTTTAAAAAAAAAAAACAAAAAAAAAAATCATCGGGACAATTATTTGACGGTTATGTACGTATGATTTATCATCTGCTCCTGTTCGAAAAGAAATACATACATCCTTTTTTTTTATTCTTTTTTTTTTTCTACTTCGCTACCACATTTATATGAAGAAATTAACGAGCTATAATAAAAAAATAAACAAATAAAAGTACAAGCATGTAATGCTTTTACTGATAAATTGATTACGGGATACGTAATTATTAATAAGTAGAGAATAAAACGAAAAAAATAAATAAATAAATAAAAACAAAAAATACAAAATAATACAAATACTCCTATGGTAGAGAACAAAAAAAAAAAAAACTTGTCACATTTAGATTACGTGCCAAAAACATGGTATGTTTAAATAAATATTATACTTGCTGCTGTATTGGCATTATACTTTCAATGAAAAACTGTAAATATAATAAAAGAAGAAGAAAAAAAAACAGTAATGATGAGAAAGGAATCGAAAAATACACAAAAAAAAATAACGCTCAAAATTAAAAAAAAAAAAAAATTAAAAGTGCCATCAACCTTTCATACTGACGTGAATAACATTGATTTTTTGTATGTTACCTGAAATCTAATGAAACAAACGAAAAATATAGATATTAAAATAATCGTAAAAATTATTTAATATTTACACAAACGAAAAAAAAAAAAAAAAAAATAAACAGCTTAAAAAAAAAAAGTTTTCAGGATGTACGCCGACTGTGTATCATTGTTATTCCGTTGTTTTATATATAATTAATTCATGTCTGACGTTTATTTAAATTTACGTTTGCTTATTATATATAAAAAAAAAAATACAAAATGAAAAAAAAAAAAAAAAAAAAGTTTTAATTGTTATATTAACAAGCGAACAAGCTAATTTTTAAATATATATAAATAGTATTATTTAGTTTATATATTAGTTTTGATCGAAGAAAACAAGAATAAAAAAAAAATATAAGATAAAAACAAACAAACAAAAATGTAAACGAACGTAATCTTAGGTTTTAAATACAATTTCAACGGTATACGGAGAGTTTTGAATTATTATGTAAGATATAAACAAACATACAAAAAGAAAAAAAAAAAACAAATCCTTATTTCATGTACAAAATAATTTTTATAAATTTTTTTATTTAGAATTTATCGATGCGTAAATGATTGTGAAAAGAAAATACAGCATACAAAATACAAAATGCATTGCCCTGTAATGTCGCAAAATAATAACAATTTTTAGAAATTATAACAATGGCATTGATAAAAATAATTGGATAACCTCTACTGTCTTTTTTTGTTTTATTATATTATTTTTAATTCTCATTGTCATCACGTGAAATGTTTGACCTTTACCAACTTTCTACAATCGAAAAAAAATTATCTATTATAAATTATAACAAATTATTGCAAGATAATATTTTATTTATCTCTTTAAATTTCAATAAAAAAAGAAGAAAAAAAATTACTAATTTCATTTTAATCAATTAATCAATTATTATCAGTAATTAAAAATTACTAGATAAATTTTTAATATCATATCTCATTTACTGAATGTGTCTCAATCGTGTTTAATCAGTCGTATTTGGATTTTTTTTTCCAATGGACTGCTTATCAAAGACACAATTCATTTTGAATTCATGTCATTGTTGAATAATCAAGTGCGCCAATCAACTATATAAACTCATCTCACAATGTAAGGGTCAATTAAAATTAATTTTTCGATCTACATATAGAATCATTTATTCAAATTACATCGTTAGGCTCTATCATTATGTATATATTTTTTTTTTTCACCTTATTTTTATCGAGCATTTCTCAGGACTCATATTTCGCACAATTTATTTCTTTATCATCATCGTCGAGAGTATTATTTATTGTGAATAGCTATCAGAGATTAATGATTAATGTCGTAGACATGTTTATTTTATATTATGATAAAAGATTAAAATGCAACAATGAATTTATTCGCTCGACTTGTATTGACAAGATGACAACAAAACTGCACTTTGGAAGGTGTGAATATATGATAGATACCTTCAAGAAATTTCTATAACTTGATATTCATCATTTATAAATTATAAATTAATATAAATTATTTTACACAATACAATTGTCATTTTAAATATGACATAATATTTTGTCGTCTCTTTAATATTTGCTTTTTATATTATTATAAATTTTTATATTTTATTATTTAGTCACTAGATAAATCAAATAAATTGTTATTTTTTTTTTCTTTATATTTTAAAAATGTAAAAGATATTAAATTATGTCAATACTTGTTATTATCGCGTTTTCACGAATTCACGGTCAATAATAATAAATTATTATGTATCTCTTTATGTGAATTTAAATTCTGAGGAAAATTAGAGATAAAAATTTTCATAAAAAATACAAAACAGAAAATAAAGAATTTTTTTTTCTAGATAACATCAAATTTTTCTGTTGAATCTCGTAATGACTAGTTTTTTTCTTTTTCCGCCTACAGTTTCACACCTTGAATACTGAAACAAATATAAATATTCAAGATAAAAAGTGTGGAATAAAAAAAAAAATGTGACAACTAAATAAAATAAATTCTACAAATGAGTAGGCGTTTTTATGTCAATGTATTTGGATAATGCAATTTATATAAATTTACTTTGTTTTACTTTCACTTTTTACTATCTGCTTTGCGACTGAGAGGCTGTAAGTGAATAATAAAAACAACAATATTATTATTATAAACAACAAAAATTGTGCATCACTTAGTTCAAATTACAAACAATTCCATAACATATAAAAATATTTATTAGACATAATAATATATCATAAATATTTTTAACTTTAATTTCAGGTTTATTTTCCTCGATGAGAATCATTCGAAAATTATTTTTAGCTAAAATTTTCTATCTGTCCCCACGTGTAAAATTATTATTTTTAGCTTCGATCTCACACAGATACTCATCAGGGAATGGAAATTTTTTATAAATTTCCACACACGTCATCATAAATGAATGAATATCCCATACCTGGATTAATCAAATAAATAAAATAAAATACCTAATAAAAAAATAATGTAAATAAAAATAAAGAATAATGAACTTGTATTAAATGTTTTGAATATCAACACATTCGTATCGCGTACAAGGAAAATTTAGAAGGACGTTTGTGAGCGAAAAAGCCCAAGAGTTTCAAGAACAACTTAGTGACAAGAGAGATAGAAAGTTAAAATAAAATAAAAGAAAAAGAAAAAAAGCGTTGAAATTATGACAGTTGTTGAATAACTATTCAATGAATTAAATTGCAGTTGAAGGTCCCACGATATCCATACCAATTACTTTATACATTAAACATACTTATATATAATAATAAAATATTTAAGACATTGTAACGCAATGTGTTTTCACTTTTTGTCTTAAAAATATCAAGCAATTAAAATAAACGTGCTACGTATTATTTATAATTGATCAAATTGGGTGTGGCAAATTATAAATAAATCATTAAAAAATATTAATATCAATTTCATAAACACACCAATAAATAAACTTATCAATAACAACTATAGATAATAATATTTAATATTAAAAAAAAAAAACAAAAAATAAAAAAAAGGTTTGCTTAGAAAATTAAATCAACAAAAAAAATATTTTCCATCACATAAATATAAATTTAATAAATACAAAACAAGAATGAATTTAAATATTATAAAATATTCTGCATATTAATATGAATAATAAGAAAGATATTTATAAAAATTTATCAATTTTATATTGAAATTAAAACAAATGATTGAATAAAAGTAAAAATATATATTTTAACTAGCTTAAAAATAATACAAGGAAATGTACTTAAATATTTAAATATAATTACACATACTTAGATATATAATTTTATATTGTATATAGTAATTTATTTATTGCATAAATGATGATATGTATAGTTGTATTTAATATTGAATTTAAGACAGTGGTGATTTGAATGTGTGAATGTTTATTTGGTGGGGATGAAAGGAGCTGAGAGTGGAAATCGCGTCCACTGTTCGTGGTTACTGCCAAGAATGCCTCGTGTATGTATCTTTAAGAAACTTTAAACATCTCATCAGTCGTATTCAGGTAGTTGAAGAATAAACAACGTGTCTGTGAGTTGTTGTTAAAATTTAATATCATAAATAAATAACGCATAAACGATCATTCATTACGAATGTCCAATTATCAAAAAATTCAAGGTAAAATAAAAATAAATGAAACAATATTTAAAAAAAAAAAAAATACATTAGTAAAATAAACATACACACGTTGATATTATATCATCTCACATTTACATTTAAGCTGTAGGTGCAGTTTATGTACATATACACATACATTCATGTACATTACATTCTCTTTCTTCTTCATCGTCATCTTCATGACCAGTTTGTGATTTAAATATAGGCCTAAAATGTGCAGTTCAAATTACCCACCTATCACACACACACACACACAATACTTAACTATTTAAATCAGTTTATTTTTTACGTCTTGATAATTAGTAAGGAAAAAATAAATAAAAATAATTTTATATTTGTTTAATTGAAAATGAAAAATTTTATATTATTTGCATTGAAATTATATTTATTTATTTATTCCCTAGTTCTTGTAATTAATACTCAAACAAGTATTTTATTATCTTTAGCACGCAATAATAGTTAGCAATAATCAAAAAAAAAAAAAAAAATTCCATTTGCAATTATATACATTAAAGTTTATACATATATATGTGTGTGTGTGTCTGTCATGTTATCTATATAAGTTGCCCATTCGCGGTAACTATTGTCATTGGTGACTTTTAATTATTGCACTCGATGTCGAAAACTTAATTGTATGCTATTTAAAGAAATAGCACGTGGGATATTACATCTCTTAATACTTATATATATACATATTATTATTATTATTATTATTATAATATATTTATGAATGTGTTAATTTAGTTTAGTACAATAATTCATATAAATATATTTATTTATCCACGTTCTTGATAATTAATTGAATAGAATTGAGTGAAATTAAATTTTGTTTAATAATTGATTAGTAAAACAGAGCAATTTATCTTTTAATTGTTCTTTTTTTTTTTTTTTTAATCTCATTTATAGATATCATATCAAGAATTTCTCAGTATATTGAACTTTGTATGAAACTAGATGTATATTTTTTTTTTTTTTTTGTGTTTCATAAGTAAATATTATCGATAAATAACTTGGTGTTTATTGTTGATTTTACTAATAGAAAAATATAAAAGTCAACAGGAGAATAGAAGGGAAAAAAAAAAAAAAAGAATTAAATTGTAGAGATAAGAAAAAGGTAGAGGTATATATAGTGAGAAAAGTATATGAATAAAATCAGATATAATTTAATTAATTCACCGGAAATTTTCAAGGTGAGTTATATAAAAATGTATATTGATCAACGTTGTTGATTTTGCAATTTAATTGGCGAATGATTATTCTTGATTATTGTTCTCTTATACAGCTGTCTTTGACCTGTGGGTTGATAAAAAATTATTACAATGATATATAATTGAAGGTGTATAAGTATAAAAGATTATTAATTTTTAATTACTTACATTAATTTATTTATGAGCATATGTGAATGTTTGTATTATCATATAATTATTTTTAATTATATTTGTTCCAAATTTATTTTATATAAACAATGAAGTTTTCTTTTCCGTTAGTTGATCTCTTTTATTTTTTCCTTATTCTGGAGGACAAATTGTCTATTATCATCATCATCATCATCATCATCATCATCATTATCATCATAATATGTCACAAATTAACACATATATATTCACTGGTATATACATCCTTGATACATATATTTAAAGATGGAGTTGCACACAAATCCAACGTCACCGAAGGACAAGGACGTCAAGCGTGGCGCTGAAACAATATTCGAAAGTTCCAAGATCACTGTGTGAGTTATAATTTTTTAAATATTAATTTTATTTAAATAAATATTACATTAACTTTAATTTATTAATTGATTTATTGAAGCAATGGAGATAATTATGGAGTATTTCGATCCATCGATCCAATTATTTCTGTGGAAAATTTAGCAGAAAATGATAATCACAATTCATCAGATCATCCAATTAGTGCAGATCATCCAACGTCGTAAGTAAAATAATAATAATAATGACAATGATATAGTAAATAAATAAATAAATGAATAAAAATGTAAAGAAGAAAAAAGAATAAATGTAAAATGAATGCATGAATGTATAATTAATCTGATGAATTGAACCATTAAGTTTGTGTTCATTTATATTGCATAATTAAAATTTTTTTTGTTTATTTTAAAATTATGTTCATATGAATAATTAACGTGTGTACAATTATTATCAATTATAGCCTTTGTGATTATAAAATAAGTGTAGATTATTTTTTGATTGATAGAAAAATTATTTAATAAAGAGAATTTTTTAATTTTGTTTCTTTAAAATTTATTGTAAATTAATTAATGGATCAATTCAAGGTATAATAAATAATTATTGATTATTTAATGATTATTTATTAATAATTTGGGAGTAAATGGATTGGACTAATCTATGAAAGTTATCATAGGTATTGTGAAACGATGATGCACTTATTCAAGGGGAATGTTGGTTCAGGAATATTTGCATTGGGAGATGCATTTAAGAATGCTGGCTTATTCCTTGGTCCAGTACTTACAATATTTCTCGGCATCATCTGCGTACATGCGCAACATATTCTCGTATGTATATAGTAATTCGCGACAAAGAACCATAAGAAATCAAAAGAAAAATAAAAGACACGCAACATCGGTATAATAAAATAAAAGACTAAAAAATTGTAGCAGTATTTTATCTAGTAAAATTTGTATCTTTAAATAGAATTAATTAATGTTATTAAATTTTTTGTTTATTTTGCGATCATCAAACGCAATTGAGCAGTGGTAGACTAAAACTTTGAGGCAAAAATAATAAATATTAATCTATTAGAAAAATGAAAAACAAAAAATAATTTATTGGGAAGAATTATTGAAGGAAAATGAATTTAATATTTATAAATGATTTTTATGATTTTTTTAAACATAAATAAAAAAAGAAAACATAAAAACTTTTAATATTTGTTTGCAGGAACTTATGATTGTAATGTGGAGAAATGTGATGCTTCTGTTGGCAATTAAAAACAATATTTTACAATTACTTTTGTAATGGAAAGTCAAAAACTAACTCTTATCACATTCTCATTTTATCATATGATGGATCGATGGATAATATTGTTTAGTGGATAAATAATGCGTATAATAGAAGATAAAGATATAAAAAATAATTATTAAATGTGAGTGAATTTATCAAGTGCAAAGTTTTAGTCTCCTAATGCTCGAAAAAATAAATAAATAAATCATCTTAACTATTGAAAAAAAAAACAAAAATAAATAAAAAAAAAGAATATATTTTGTTTTTTTTTCACTTGAATATTTGTAATTAATATAATTATTTCAATTTTAATAAATGCTTCCAGCTTCAATGTAATGCAGAGGCCACAAGAAGGAGTACATTGAAAAAAGATACGGTGGGATATGCTGGAACAGTTGAATTGTGTTTTGAAATTGGCCCACCAAGATTACGAAAATATTCAGTACTAATGAGGTGCGTTTAATTAATAATAATAATAATAATTAATAATTATTTCACTTTGGCATTTACTAATTATATAGCACATAATATATATATAAATAAATATACAAAGACAAACGTATTGTGAAATCGAAAAAAATTTTTTCAATTCAAATTATGCTTTTATAATTCGAATTAAAATGCGATAATAAAATCTAAATTTATGAATAGAAAATTTTTAAAATTTATTTCATATTAAGCAGAGTATATATAACAAATAAACAAATAATAATTAAATATTAATAATAGATATTTCAACCCTCTGAGATATGGTTTAATTATTAGATAAAATTTTAAATTTGTTTCTCGATTTTTTGGAATAATAAATACGTTTAAATTTCTAGTGTTTATAATAATTGCTTATCGTGTTGTTATTAATAAAATAAAAGTATGATTTTATCTAGTATCCAATGAATAAATAATAAAATCATTAATATCAATTAATTATACTAAGACATTTATTGACTATAAAAATTGTATATTTCAGAGAGTTGAATTTTTTAACTAATGTAAATTAATTATTAATTATAAAATTCTGAGATTAATTCTCAATATGACATTTGTTTATTTCAATCATGTCATTGTAAATTTTTTATATAATATTCTTAAACTTGTTTTATCTTCAACAACTTATAAATATAAAAATTTTTTTTATTTTAGAAAGATTGTGAATTTATTTCTATGCGTTACGCAATTTGGTTTCTGCTGCGTTTACTTTGTCTTCATATCGACAAATATGGTGCAGGTAAAGCAAGAAAAAATCATGAAACAATTTTGTTAATTACAATGTCATATGATTAAAAATGTTCATTGAATATATTTTAAAACAGGTTTTGGACCAATACGGATTTCATTTAAACGTTCACTGGCACATGGCAATTGCATTAACGCCAATTATGATGAGCACATGGATAAGAAATCTAAAATATCTTGCGCCAGTATCATCAATAGCAAATTTATTAGTTGTTGCAGGTTATGTTGCAACTGTATATATTATGTGTGATAATTTACCATCAGTAAGCGAACGTAATTACATAGCAGACTATCAATCAATACCATTATTCTTCGGCACAGTTATTTATTCTTTCGAAGCAATAACATTGGTAAATAAACAATATTATAACCACACTTTTTAATTGGTGTAATAATTTATCTATATATTAATACTTGAATAAATTATTTTTATAATTATTTTTAGGTATTACCATTGAAAAATGAAATGAAAATACCATCGCAATTTAATAGTCCTTTAGGAGTATTAAATGTTGGCATGGTTATTGTCGGCACAATGTTTGTTTCAATGGGATTCTTGGCTTATTTACAATATGGCGAAAATGTTGCCGGTTCAGTTACGCTCAATCTTAATTCCAAAGAAGTGCAAGTATTTTATTTCCTTTTCATCTCATGGTATTTATATTATATCAATTAATATTAAATCCATTATCCGGATATAAAAATAATATTCCAACTTAATCTTTAACTCAATATCAACATATAAAATATCTGATAATTAAAAATTATCCTGTTTCAATCCTCCAATCGTTCTATTTTAAATCAATATTGTATTTATGTAATTGTTTTTCCACACAGATTACCACAATGTATAAAAATTGCCATATCTCTGAGCATCGTGCTCACTTATGCACTACAATTTTATGTACCTATAGCGATAATGTGGCCGGAAGTGGTGAGAAGATATGGCCCATTCCGTTGTCCAGTATTGGCGGAAACACTTTTCCGTTCTGTTCTTTGTTTAGTCACATGTAAGCAGTACATCATTCATTATTGATCCTTTTATTTATTTTAATATCTTCATTTTATTCATTATCATTATTGATATTATTTTATTATCATTTGTTTAATTCCATTGATTATTTTATTTGTTTTTTTTTTTATTTATTCATTTTATTTTTAGTTATTTTGGCGGAAGCTATTCCGAATCTCGGGCTGTTTATTTCGCTCGTGGGTGCCGTTAGCAGCACAGCATTGGCACTATTGTTTCCACCAATTATTGAATTAGTCGTTTGTTCGGGTAATCATACACTCGGGTATTATAAATTATCGAAAAATATATTCATATTGTTTATTGGATTACTTGGATTTGTGACTGGGACGTATGAAAGTATTACATCTATTGTAACTGCGTTTAGTAAAAATGAATAAAGTATTTAAGTTTTTGTTAGAGATTAATTTTAGTTATAAAAACAAAACAAAAGCAATAATGAAATGTTTTCTTACCTCTATGTATATGTACATATATGTATATCATATATTTATATTACAATCTTTATTTTTCACACAATGTCAGCCGAATCGAATGACAGTGATAATGTATTTGATTGAGATTGATATCGACGTAAGAATGTTGAGAATTTCATCATTGCACCCACCGCAGTTTCGATTATTAATTCATCATCACACGCGGATGAACCGTCATATTGTGCGGGACAACCTGAAACAAATTATAATTAATATAATAATTATCAAATGGTATTAGAAATGTTACTAGAAAAAAAAAGAAAAAAAAATTATAAACGTGAATAAAATTTTATTTACTGATTCGCATCGATGTCGAATTTGAGAAAAGATTGGTGGTAACTCTGGGTAAAATTTTGAACTGCAAACATTGCAATTTTACCAATAACTAAAAAGAAAAAAAAGAACAAATGAATAATTAATATTTGCAAATTGATTTGTTATTTCATCATTTCATTTCAATTATTATTTATTAGAATATAAAGTAAAATAAATATTTTTGAGTTATGTTTATTACCTCAACGAGTTCTCGAGTGTGGTATGGCTGTAAAGCAGGCACAAATCGCGATTGAATTTGAGTAAGTAATATTCCTGGATACATTACACAATGTGCCAAAACAGCACCGAGCATTTTACAAAGCATAGTTCGATTTATAACACCATCGATTTGTATCCATGGTCTTATCACCACATGAATATCCTCAGCTGTATTTAAATCTAATTTTTTAGCAGCAGTATAAATATCTTTGGTTTGTAATAAACAAGTTCGACGATTTTTACGAATATTTTTTTGACTATTTGAAATATTTGTTGAATTATTATTTTCATTTAATTTTGATGATGACATTTTATCATCTATTTTATCATTATCATTGTCTGTTTTATCAATATCATTATTTGGAACTTTATCATCGTGTTGTGGATTTAATACATAAACACTTCCAGGTGGAATTGGCGGCAATCCTTCACGTTGTAATCGCATAATTCTTATTGATTGAATGATCCATGGATCGATAAAATTATAATGAATATAATGCATTTCTGTCACACCAGATCGTAAAAATAATCGATAATCTGTCAGATGATGTAGTATATTATATAATTGTTTGCCAATTTTTTTGTAAAATTTAACTTTTAATTCTCGCAATGTCACGCCTTGTTCACGTTTTTCACGAACATAATTAAAAATTAAATCAACATTTTTGCTTATAATATTCTCGTGTTGCTCTAAATCTAATTTAATTCGCAAATAATCCGGAACATCTTTGGGAAATACTGCAAATTTTTTTAAATCATCCACCATTTGATTGTAATTTTCATCATCCAATAATAAAATTTGATTTGTGAGTTTGTCATCGATAATAAGATTGGGATTTTTACATTGTTCTCTTTCAATTTCTGGTAATGAATAATAAACTCCAAATGTACTCACAACAAAATATTCATGTGCATGATGACTATCTGGTAAATCTTCATTTAATTCTTCTCTCATTCTTAATAATGCAATTCTCGTACAACTTTTATGTACATCATCCGAATTAACGTCTTTTTTACAACAAGAAGCACTTGATTCAATTTCACAATCCATATTTTTTATAATATCATTAATAAAATTTGAATCCTTTCTTTTATCAATCTTTATTATTTTTTTTTTACCAATATTATTTTTCAATTCATTTTGTATTGATTTGGAACAGTTAAGTGTTTGAATTTCTGAATCCACTTCCATAGGAATCGTTTCACTTACAAATTCATTTAATATTTTTATCGAATCGTAATCAAGAAAATCATTTGCCAAATGCGTATGAGTTTTGTAAAATGCCTGATGAATGCTATCATCAATCATAGTCGAATGCGAACGTTCTATATCTTCTTTTGTAATTGTAATGATAGTGCCATCTTGAAATTGAATATGTTCACAATCATCGCAATCATCATTTGAATTAAAATCAAATGTTTCAATATTTTCTACAGTCAAATCATTATTGTTTTGATTATTAAATTTAGTGGATCCCCATTGTTCCCTCTTCAAAGTGGATTTTTTATTCGATTGTTTACTAGAAACAGCTGAAATTTCAAAATTAACTTTTGACTTTTGCACATCATTTTTATTTGTCATTTCAACATCATTCATTTTACTTTTATCCACTATCAAATGATTTTTAACTTGTTCACATGGCTGTTTATATTCCGTATGAATTTGTTCTAAACTCGCTAAAATATCCTGATATCTTTGGGCAATTCGAATAAATGTCTCGTCACACTTTTGATGTTTTGGATCAACTAGTGTGATAACATGATCAGGTATTTCAACATCAAAATTTAATTTATTTTGCGTAAGACATTCTTGAATTGCTACAATCATACCACCAGTTGGTGGAAAAACTTGAATTCCAACGTTATTAATGCTCAAACTTTCATCAACATAACTGTCAATTATTCTCAATAAATAATCTTGTATTTCGCTATAAATTTCTGCAGGTAATTTTGTTTGAAATTTATATATATACGCTGTACTTAAATGATATTGTGAGCTGCTCATTGGCATACAATTGCCATATTTTTTCATTGCTGATACATAATTACGTTTAATCGATACCATTTGATCCGATCGAATTTTAGCCATTGCATTGCGCAATAAAATTTCTGGATACTGTTGATAAATACGAAATAATTGATATGCCCATGACTTTCGGTCTTTTCCACAGCACATTGAACTATAAATAACTGAATTAATTGTCGCTGTATGAATGTCATTGGTATTTTTAACGTCATTTGTAAAACCCTGATTGCTATAAGGCTTTTGTGGATGATTAATTGCATATACTAAATTAAATTCTTGAACGGTATTTGGTTTGTATTTTATCTCTTTAGATTCAGTTTGTGATATATCGTAATATTTTTTAGCAACATATGCAACGAGATTTTTAAATACCGTTGCCACTTTTTCATCAAATTCATTTGGATCATTATTTTTACGTATTTTTTCAACAATATCACCATACCTTTTATTGACAAAATAATTTTGTTTTATTTCTTCAACACCCAGCGCAACACTGTGTATTGTTTGAGGTTGTTTAAACATGTATAAAAGTCGCCGTTGACATGCACGTGATGTTTTATTATATGAACTCAATGAATATGATCTTAAAACATCACGCACTGCGGTAAAAGTTATAACTTGACTTCGTGGATTTGGTGCTAAATACATCATTACAACTTTGCATACTAAAAGAATATTGTCTTCACGCGGGCTCCAAACAACGCGTAATTTTTCCATTTTTTGCAATGCACTGTAATCAATATCGTCATATTTAACACGAGGACGAGTTTTACGTTTTCGTGGTAAAACTCTTCGTATAATTGTATTTTGTTTCCTTACATTTTTATTTTCAATTAATTTAATTCGCAACACATTAACAGTAGAATTTACTGATTTAGGTTTTGATTTATTTGTTTCTTTTATATCATTAATGTTAATTGATGTTGGTCCAGTAACTTTTTTTAATCCGGTAAATTCTGTAAATTTAATCGGTTTATTCTGTACCTTTGCCAAATGAGTTTTACGTTGTACATTATGATAACGTATTTGATTATCATCCGTTAATGCATTAATAGAACAATTGAAATTTGCCCAATTCCAATTGCGTTTTAAATGCGAAAAAAATGCTGAATCAATACCCGCTGCACCTTTTTTATCACCTGGCATTATTCCTAAATCTAATTCTGCAGCTTCTTTTACATCTCTTGGCTTTAATGTTTGTATCATCTCAATTTTTTTCGTCAATTCCTCGAGAACAATATCAGTTCCTTGTACAGCTAATCGTCCACCTAAACGTGTATTGATACAAATATGCCACATGTCATACCAATATTTTTCTACCGTTTGCATTTTATCGAAATAATATTTTGTTACTGGATACTTTTTCTCCTGAATTTGATGATAACCCGCTGTCGATGATGTCGTGTCCATTAATTCACTTTTACGATTTAAATAAATAAATACTTGATCTTTTTCCTTTAATTTTTGCGGTCCAAATTGTATTAAACCAATAAAACATAATCGCATAATTATTTCATGAATATTATAAATATAACGGCGTTTCATTAATAAAGCATTTCGCAATTGTGATGGTAAATCTTTAATAAGATAATGTTGTCTTATTGGATTTTTAATATAATAATCTAAATCAGGTAAAATAAATGGAACATTATAAATTTTAAGATACAATGATAAGGGAATGCGAAGTAATACATCGCAAAATAATGTCCAACCTTCTGGCCAACCACTGTGAATTGGTATCGGTGGAATAAACATTTTCCAACTAATTTGCGTATCAAAAATTTCACTCATTTCTTTCTCCATTACATCATCAAGTTGATGACCTTGTCGGAGTAATTGTTCAATTTGTTGTTCACGCGTTAAATTAGATCGTCCTGGATGGTCATAAATTAAATGATAAATTAATTGATGCATAACTTTCATGCGTATAAATTTTGGACTGTAGCCATAATCTTTTCCTGCTTTTGTATTAATAATTAAATTATTCGGTATAATTTTCGCATTAGTGTGTGTCCATGTTTCAAGTGCTCGTTTAGAAACCGTAACTTTCTCATCGCTCGATACAATATTTGTTTCAGGTGGTGATTTACATTTGCTCGATGTTAGTAAACAGAATTTTATTCTTGCTTGCTCCACTGCCGATTGTATAACTGTATGATTAACATTAATGCTTGGATCACAGATAAATGTTAAAATTTTTTTTGTTCCATTAGCACTTAATGTTAATTTAATATTTTTTACTAAATTTTCATTTGCTAATTTTTGTAACAATCGAATTAATGATTTTTTATCCATTTTAACGAAATATCCTTCACGTTCCTCCTCTTCATTAATCATTTTTAATAATTTTGTAATATCATCGATAACTTTGTGCTCTTTAACAGCTTCAATTATCATGTTTGCACGTTTTAAAATTCGATATGTCACTGCGCCAGTATTTTTTGCATCTGATAAACCATAATCACTTATTGAACATCGAATATCACTGACAGATTTATCAATTATTTTTGCTTCTGTTAAAACAATATTACATTTATTATCTTGTGAATTTTTATCATTTTTAGATTTAATTAATTTCATTTTCTTCCCTGATTTATCAATAATTTTCTCGGATGATTTCTTTAATAGTGTTGATAAATATTTTTTCTCGTTAATATTTTCATGCGTAACACTATATTTGCATCCGCATTTATTTAATTTATATTTTTTCTTTATTTTATTGACAATTGAAAATAAATATTTTCGATTTGTTTGAGTTGGTATCTCGTCAATTTCCATCGGTTCATCAACAATTAAATTTTCTGAATTTATATTATTTTCATTATTAACAACAGATGGATAAAAAAATTCTTCAGGTGTTGATGGTATTTTATTAGTTCCGTTTTTAGATTTTTTTGTCAACTCTTTCATTTTATCCATTTCTGTTTTAAATTGCATACTAATATTACTATTTTTTTCAAATTTCTTTGATACATACTTTGTGCTTCTTTGTCGTCCCATGTCATTCATATAAGTTGCAACCAATTCAGCTTTAGATAAATTCTTAACGACCGTTCTGGCCTGAAGTTTTGTTAATCCCATTTTTATCGCCAATTCTGTCTGAGATATCCCATCATAATTCGTTTGTTCAACAATGGAATTTGCTTGACGTAAAAATGGCTCATGAACTTTTCGATTTGTTGTGTCTAATTCATAAGGCTCTTCATCATCCATTCCATCATCTTTACCCCACAGATTATTTATATCAATTGATGGATCAATTAATTGAATAGCCCGAATTCTTTTTTCACGTATAGGACCATTTTTTCGTTGCCATTCTGATAATTTTGCATTTGGATAAAGTAAACGATAAGGAACAACTAAATCGGTTTTAACAACTCGTTGAAAAAATGGAGTTTTAAATAAATGTTTGATACTACTTTCAAGTCCCAGTATCTTTTTAATTTCTACATAATCAGCAAGATGTGTATCACGTGTTTTTAATACTTCAATTATTTTCTCGGCTAAATAAACCATTTTTGGTTTTCGTTCAACATAAAACCTTGGCAAATGCAATAAGCTACCACTCGTACCATGTCCCGAATTTTTTTGATAATGCGTTTGTTTTGTAATTAATTTGTGCTTGAGTAATAATTTACGATGATAAAATAATGTTTTTGGATCTAATTTTAACGTATTTAAACTATGTTTGCCTTGTGTTACTTCACCATGATATCGTGATCTACCAACACGTTCTAAAAAACAATATTGCATTTCATTTAATTCAAGTGTTGGACAAACGCAATCACCAAATAATGCATGGTATCTTGCACGTTGTGATGCAACAATAACTAATGTTGAGCCATAAGTTTTTTCTGTCAATTCTAAACTCAAAATATCCATTGATTCTATTTTTTTTCTAGTGTGATAACTCTTACATGAGCCTATAATACCATTTTTAGCATCACGAATTGGGTAAAATTCATAAATATCATCAGGTAAATTGTCAGGTTCAATAATTGTTCCTAAATCAGGATCAACAAATTCATAACGATCGTAAATGACCAATGGTGGTCTTGGTTCATTCAATTGATAGAAACTAAATTCTTTGATTGAAAGACATATTGTCCACATTTGTTCCTTCAATGCCTGTGGAAGTGTATCAGTTATTTGCAATCTTATTGCAAGTCGTTGCCATAATGCTTGGAGTGTTATTCCATCAAGACCTTCCAGTGCCACTTCGTCAATTACAACATCAATAAGATTTATTGATGGTGAATAAAATATATTATCTTTCAATGACTTATGCATTTTCATTACCTTTGTAATTTTTTTCTTTTACCTAACCTGAAAATTTTGTTCAATTAATAATAAAAACGTATATTCAACTAACCTCAATTGTATCAATTTTCCTTACCATTCTTAGTATTATTTTACTTACAATAAATCACGTGTCCAAACTGAATCTTGAGAATAAAGAAATTAATCCCATATTAATTTTCATTTTAATTTATTCATGTTAAACATTAACAAAGACCACAAAGATAATAACGAAATATCAAACAAGCTAAAAGTTATTAACAATCTTACATTGTCACATATAACAATGTGATAATTGACGATAATGCAGTCTGATGTAAAAAAAAAATTCAAACATGTGATGAAAACTTATTGTATATAAATCTAATTAATTATTCGCAGGCCAGAGGGAAAATATATGCGCGCGCCATAATGGTGTCAATAACGCGGGAAAATCAAAAATTAAATAAACTTTCTAGTACATAATAATTTTGCAATAATTATATTTCAATCAATGTATAAAAAATCCTCTCAAATAAAAATTCATTTCCAGTTGCATCTATAATTTATCTTTATTATCAAATATTATATTTCATATAAATTCCATTTTCATTTTTTCGGTTTAAAAATAAAATCGACCAGTCGATTAATCGAATATCGCACTTGAAAAAAAAAAAAAAAGAGAGAGAGTATGATAATACTTGGGCAAATAGCCGCAAGAGGTCACGTCAGTTTGTTGCAAGATGGCGGGTGAGTGAGTGTCCGTGGATGGGACGAGGCCTGGGTAAAAACACGAGGGTATTTTACCTTTAACCCGTGGTGTTTGTGGGTTTCAGATATATCCTATCTTCAGAATGAAGACGTGGAACACACAGAAGAACGTAAGTACAATAATTTATCATTTATTAATTGGTTTAAGGGTTGTTAGTTTATGGGGGTAGCCACGGCGCCCCGGGTTGCGTTTAGTCTTTAGTCATATATCACTGCACACAATGACGATATACGCACAAAGTAAAGAAAGCATGATGCGTGTGTATGCGTATATTTTTGCATTCATATAAGTATACGTACGTTTGTTTGTGTGTATCATTGGAATGGAAGATTGGCGTGGCTTCGTCACACCACGACCTACGATACATTTTTTTTAAGGTTATGTTCGTTCACAATGTTGAATTGTAAGTTTTATTTAAGAGCGCGATAAATCCTTTACAATTTTATGTTAAATAACATTAAATAACTGTATAAATTCATTAAATCATTTGTTTATTTGTTATATTAGTTAATTTTGTAAATATTTCTTTTTTTTTTTTTTCATTCAATACAGTATATTGAATTCTATCAAACGCTCAATGTTTACTGTTATTGTCAAACAAAAAATAAACAATAAAATTGAAAAAAATTCATACGATAATTCGTTTTAACAATTTCAATCATCAACTAAGTATATACATATAGATATTAATATTATTTATTTTTGTCTTTGTGTTTATATTCGATTTCAATGATACGCCTAAGTAAATCAAGAATCATGCTTGCCTGATAAACTGGAAGAAATATTACATTGACCAGATAATTGAATGAAATATTTGGCAAGAATTTTTCACATATAAATAAAATAATATTATATTTTTATTTACATTTTAAATTTGTAAATAATTATTTCGCATTTAGTATTGAATGTAATTAAATTATTTATTTTAATATATAAATTGGGGGTAAAAAAAAAAATAAAAAATTCGCGGTAAATATTGGAAAGAAGCGAATTAATGTTCCAGTTGGAGGCGACATCTAGTGGCAACAGTTTGAAATAACTTGTGATTTCAAACACCGGCCAAGTAATGATAAAAGTAAAACTAAATGCACAAAGTGCGAGAGGGACAAAAGATTAAAAAAAAAATAAAGTAAATAAGTACATTTGTACATACATATGTATATGTGATTGTGCTTGGAGGTCTTTCGCCTATCAGGGTTACTGATCTCGTCTATCCTCTATTTACCAGTGCCATCTGCCGTCAGTTTAGAACACTAACGGACCTCTTATAATTCTTAGGGTTACCCCGCCACTTTCCAGGGTGTCCAAAACTTTCCACAACGAATTATATACATATACATATATACTTTAAACGTATGTATACAATTGTACATGGCGCTTATTTACGTATATTCATTTCCAGGAAATCTATCCTGAAAGAATGTCAATGCATTTAAATGTGCGTCCCAAGAATAACTTGAAGAAAATTATTTTCTATTCTTATCTTGTTTCCTCTCAATATATTATATACATGGATATGTATATATATTTATTTATAATGTAATTATAAAAGTGATGGTAATATTTTTTTTTATTTTATTTTCATTCTGATATTATGATTCTAACATTTATTTTATCTTACATTCCATCGTTTGTTTTATCAGGTCGATTCTTTTGTCGCCATCTTTGAACATCAATTTTACTTATTAATTATCTGTAGATATATATACATTTTTATTTAATTATATTGAAGGATAATTGTTGAAAGTATGTTTGGTATTTTGATGTTGATGTTATGTGTCTTTTTTTTTTTTTTGTATTTTCGAATGGGAGAATATTAATAATTTATTTTTTTTCTACACTCAAATCTTTCTTGCGTGCAGAAATGAAGTTCAATAGATTGCGCGGGAATTATGAATGATTAATTATGTATTATATGTTTGAAATTCATGAGGTCGATATTTTTATTATGTATAATTTTTATATATTTAGATGGTATTTGGGGTTGAGTTTTTATTTATTAATTTATATTTTAAGTGTTTAGTAAGAAGGAAAAATGTCGAATGATCAATATAAAATAAGAAAAGTTTTAGGTGAATTTTTGTTCAAGATTTATTTTAATTCTTGGTATTGACATTATTAATTATGTCGTACTGTTTTTTAAATATTTTTGTTATTTCAATTATTAAATAATTTAATAGTAGATCGTTGCTTTTTTTTTTTTTTTTTTTTAATTTTATTGTGCTATTTTGGGTGACGATGATATAAGGGTGAGTTCGCCCCCGTTTCCTAAATTCATAAAACGACATTGATAATTAATTAAACCATCATCGATTAATCACAACATATATTTTCTTTTTATTTCATCAATATTTTCGTTTTAGCTTTTCAATTTTTCCAGATATTTCAGCAAAGGTTTCTCAATATTTTTTTTCTCATCCAAATCAGCCCTTCATTGTATCTAGAATTTCAGAATATATAATATAACAGGAGAGGGTGAATAATAAAAAAGAAAAATGTGAAGAAAAAAAATTTTTTTTTTCTTTTATTAATTTTTTTTTTTCTCAAGTTTTATTTATATTTATATATTTGAAATGAAACGTTTAATTTTTCTGCATTGTGGTAACGGTTCTCTTTCGATCTTCCTCGTTCCACCCCTCTTATATAACGCAAAAAAAAAAAAAGGAATAATAATACAGAGAGAGAGAAAAAAAAAAGAGTTCCTTGCCCTATACCGACATTTCAACATCCTTTCATTTTTGGTGGCATGTTTTTTGATAGAAGGTCCATGTCCGTCTAGACATGACGTTAGGGCTCTAGCTGTTCTCTGTATATTTGTAAGCTTTTATAGTCTCAACAAAATGCACCCTTCATATAAGCAAAAATACCGGTTTCTTTTTTTTATATTTGCCATTTTATTTTTTATTCTTATTGAATAACACGTTCTCTTACACTTAGTCTTGTCTCGTCACTTCTCTTCTTCTTAGAGAGGGGTTTTTTTTTTTCCTTTACATTTTTCTCAACTTCAATACACATCGCATTTAAATGATTTACACACTTTTGTATTTTATTCACATTCAAGTCTTCTTACAGTTGCATTTATAGACAATTAAAAGACGAAGGGAAAAAAAAACTTTTTGTCATTTTTTTTTTCTTTTTTTTTTTTTAATTCTTTTAATTATTTCACTGTTTTAACTTTCATTTTATCTCACTGTCTTGTCTATCTCATCGTCTCATGAAGATAAAACTATATATTGCAATTGTTTAAGAGGTAAAAACTATTTTTTTTTTTTCTTTTTAACTTGGAATAATTTTTTGTATAGGTTATAAAAAATGTTGGGCGTCATGCCCGACTAGTGGCGCCACCTGGCACTCTTTTATACTGTTGTTTGGTTATTATATGGCATTCCTCAGATGCCATTGAGTTTCTCTTGTTTGTAATCCCCTCCCAATATATTTTAACCTCCAATGCGTGAAGAAACCACCGCGCGGCGTTGTCCCAACAACGTCATTGCAGCAGCAGAACTTCTTTAATTTTTTTTTTTTTTTTTCTTTACTTTCATTCGTTTTTTTTTTGTTATTTTCACAAATCAGTTTAACTACACAAATAATGTTTTACACCAATAACAGTTTGCCTTTTGCTTATACATCTTTTGAATTTTTATTTGGACAATTTGAAAGACAAATTTTCGTTTTTGGTTTCTTGTTTTTGAGCTTGAAAATCCAACCTGATTTTTTGGATATAAAAATTGAATTAGGGTGGAATAAAAGGATGAAATAGACATAATGAAAAATCATGTGTGATTTTTTTTTATTAATAATTTTTTAAAGCTTTTTTTTATGATCAGATTTTGTGAATTTTTTTTTTTTTAGGTTTTTTATTTTATTATTTGGAGAGGAAATTTCTTAGGGATGTTGTTGCTTTTTTGTTGGAATATTAGTAGGATTGAAAGTATTATTGTAGGGGGTGGAAAGAAAATTTTTAATTTGATAGATTTTATTTATTTTTTTTCTTTGAGATAAAATGAAAGTAAATGAGGCATGATATCGATCCACAATTCTCCCTTAATTTCTGTGAGTTTTGTCTGCTCTCAGGCCTAACCCCCATGAAGGCTTTGGGAAAGTGATGAAGAGGGCGTTGAGAGCTATCTTATATATATATATACATATATACATACGAATATCTATATATAAATATATTAGGGTGTGTCGAAAAAAAATTGATAATTTTTTTTCAACGTGAGTTCTTTTAAAAATGGTTTGAGTTTTTAAGTAAAAAAATTATACAAGAGAGGAAAGCTCAGCCAATCATATTTTAAAGTGATGTTTCAAAAAAAAAATTTTTATTTGATTACTATGGAAATTTCTTCAAAGTTTTTCCAAGAGAAAAATTTTTTTGTAAATAAAAAAAAAATGGTTTTAGTTAATATTTTTCTATAAACTATAATTATTATAGTTTATAATGATTTTTTTTCGGAATTTATAGATTGGAAAAAATGACAAAAAAATTTTTGGATAATGAAAATATTGGTTTTTTTATTTTTTATTTAACTTAAATTAAAATAGTATTGGAAATTGTTTGAAGATTTAAATTTATTTCTGAAATGGATATTAATATTTTTTATGAGCTTGAATTTTGAGAATATAATAAATAAATTATTTATACACAGTCACGATTATATGTATATATATTTATTTAGTGATATGTCTCAATTTTTGCCGCGCAGTAGTAGAAATAATCGTTATATCAGACATCATTTAGTGGTAGCAGAAATATAAAATTGCCAAATTTTGATTCGTTTAATAAAAAATTCCAAAACAAGAAATTTTTTTTTTTTTTCGTGACTTAATCAAGTCATATTAATTTATTTCAACAATATTAACTCAACTATTATTTATTTTATTAATATTATAATTTAAATTTTTATCATGATATTAATATAATTTTTTTTAAAAATATTTTTAGAAAATAAACAATTTAAAAATTTTTTTCTTCAATAATCACCGAACATTTATAATGCTAATTACATCCATATGTCAACTATAAAATCAGTACAATCCATAAAAGCATTGAACATTTAAAAAAAAAAAAAAAATCAAATCAAATTTAAAATCAAAAAATAAATAAAAAAATTTTAAACGACAATTCAATAAATAAAAAATACATTTAATTAAATTTATAAATAGTAAATTCATTCGTACAAACACATAATAATATATAATAATAATACTAATAATAATAAATAAATAAATGATGAGAAAATAATTAATAAAATTAGATTAAATATAATACATAAATACAAGAAAATAAACAAGATATTTTTAGTTAATACTTTTCCGCGTTCTTAACTCACAAATGTTTTATTTTCTCTATATCTTTAACAATTTTCTCACTCTGTTACTTGCACACATTATCTGATACAAAAGGTATACGTGATCATTGCAGTGTCCAAAGTCCTGTATCACAGAGATGAAGAGACGATTCAGGTCCAGTTTTTCGATCGGGAATGTCAGAAGACATTTAAGGCAATGGCGCAAACGTTCTGATGTATATATATGTATATATGTAGTATATACAAGTCGTTGGATTTTTCTTGTTAATCGTTGAGTCCTCCCCCTCGTGGGAAAGATGAAATAACTTTTCTCAGCAGTATATATAGCATTATATATATATTTTTTTATTTATCATTAAATTTATTGGAAATAAAATTTATTGAGTTTTTGTGAGAAAAACATTTTTGATTTTTAATTTTTCATTCTTGGATGAAGAATAAATATTTAAATGTTTATATAAAATAATTATGTTGTTATTATTATTTTTAATATTTATTTTCTTTTATTATTTATTATTTATTTTATTATATATAATTAAATATATATGTATTTATATTTATATTTGATTAATTTTTTATTTTATTTTAAATAATATATTTAATTAATATATATTATTAAATATTAATAAATATATATATAAATTAATAAATAAATATAAAAATATATGTATATATATTCAATATACATATTAAATAAATAAATAAATAAATAAATAAAAATAAAAAAAAATTATTAAAATTAATTTCTCAATTCATTATTTTTTTTTATTTATTATTATTATTTTATTTAGTACTAAATGACATTTGTTTAAAATTTCTCCATGCATTTGTTGATACTGGATTATTGTACTAAGGATTATTTTATGGATTAATTTAAAAATTGCATATTAAGTGAAGAAAAAAAATACACGAAGTGAAATTGAGAGGGGAAATATATATATATATATTCATTTGTATATATGTATATACATGGATATGTAAATATATATAATATATAATAAAAGGAAAGAGCAGTGTTTTTTTTTTTCTTTTAAAATTTACAAATGAAGAATTCAGTTCCCCCGTTTTATAATTTCCAAATAGAATTTTAAAAAAAAAAAAAATTTATATTAAAAAATATAATAAATAAATACAAAAACAAATCAGTAATATAAAAATAATTAAATTGCGAAAAATAAAAACACAAACTGAAATATCGAAAGAAAAATTTTATCATAAATATTTACCAATAAATAAATAAATAAATAAATAAAAAAAAAAATTTTTTTTTCCCTTTTTAAATATTTAATAATAAATAAATATCAATATTCGAAATTTAAACACCAAATAAATACAAAATTCTATTAATAATAAATGCAAATTGAAAAAAAAAAAAAAAACAACCCTTAATTTGCTGATATAATTTTTATTTTTCTCTTGAATTTAATCAATTTTTAAACAACCCAAGATCCAGACAAGACATATATATATATATACAGATGCTATATAGTCAAGTGTTTTAACGAAAAAGGGGTTGAAGACTGTACGAGCAAGAGCTGGTAACTAAAAGGGGTGCAAGAGACACTTCTCCCTTTCGTAGTGTCCCTCCTCTCTCGTTCAATTCAAACTCTTCGTATATTTATATACATTTTTTTTTTTTTTTTTTTTTTTCATTCTTGCTTTCTTTGCAACCCCTATATATTTTTTTTTTTTTTCCTCGAAATGAACGGTTTTTCGTCGACACGAAGACACCACTCGAGTACGATAGTGTCCCAGTGCCCTTTTTATTCAGAGGTCGTTGCACTCAAAAATGAATTGAATTCATTTTTTTTTTTTTTTTCCTATTCATATTTATTCATATTATTATTTCAATATTTCATTCATTTTTTTTTTTTTTTTTTTTTTATCACTACCCTTGAACAATGGAGATCTCTCGCTTTAAAATAAATTAATTATTGCAACGTAGAAAATAATTTAATTTTATAAATATTATATTTGAAATTATTTCATTCAGATAAATTATATTATTTGTTTAATACTTTTTCAAATTAAATAATTTATTATGATTTGTATGATAAGCTTCACGGATTTAATGTCAGGTGTAGCAATTGAAAATTAACAAAAAAATAACAATTGAGGCAAAAAGGGAAAGATTAATTATAAATTAACAATTTTATTTGAATAAATATTTCATGTTAATAATATTTATTCTTCAGCCGAAAATAATTTATCAATTTTAATTAATAACAATTTTTTTATCATTTCTATTATTATTTTATTCATTAATATTTTATTTACAAATAATTTATAAATATTTATTCATTTATTTATTCATTTATATTTATTCTTCATCCAAAATAATTTTTCAATTTTAATTACTGACAATTTTTTTTCTTTTTTATTTTTATTTTATTCACTATATAGTTTATATATAATCATTATTACTCATTTATCATCATCATCATCATCATCATTATTATTATTATTATTATTATTATTATTAATAATAATAATAATAATAATAATAATTTATTCATTTATATTTATTCTTCATCCAAAATAATTTTTCAATTTTAATTACTGACAATTTTTTTTCTTTTTCTATTTTTATTTTATTCACTATAGTTTATATATAATCATTATTACTCATTTATCATCATCATCATCATTATTATGATTATTATTATTAATAATAATTTATTTATTTATTTATTTATATTTATTCTTCATCCAAAATAATTTTTCAATTTTAATTACTCATAATTTTTTTCTTTTTCTATTTTTATTTTATTCACTATAGTTTATATATAATCATTATTACTCATTTATCATCATCATCATCATCATTATTATTATGATTATTATTATTAATAATAATTTATTCATTTATTTATTTATTTATATTTATTCTTCATCCAAAATAATTTTTCAATTTTAATTACTCATAATTTTTTTTTTTCTTTTCTATTTTTATTTTATTCACTATAGTTTATATATATTTTTTATATTACTCATTCATTATTATTATTAATTAATTAATTAATTAATTAATTAATTTATTTGTTTATAATAATTTATATTTGATAAATGTAATTTTTATAATTTTATTAATGATGCAGTTTGTGCAGTGTTAAACTATAAATTTAGATCGAAAATAATGAATACAATTGATATTACAATATTTATTATTATATGATGTGAAATAGACAGTGTCTAATTGATCAAAGAGACATTTGTGCTTTGACTTGGGTTACAAATGTATGGAATATACCGTGGGATATTCAACAGGGACTCTTCATGTATGTGACTTGACAGTGTATAGTTACTATTGGTGATTGTAACATTTATACTAAGACTCACTGGTTGCACAACACTTGCATGAACGCGCTTGTGAGTTAGTCTGAATTAATTTCTTAGGGTCCCTCTTCTCTTGCCCCCTTCCCCTTTACAAATAAAAGCCACAGTGTTGCCCTTTACATTCTTGGACAGTGTGTCGAGCGCTATTTTAAGCCGCCAAATGCGCTCAATAAGGCTACAAGAATTTATTCTTGTACGTTTCCCATCAATTAAATCTTTTGTATGTACAGAGTCTTTTTCAATTGAGATAAAATATGGAAAATATTTATTATTTTATATTTTTCTGAATTATTTTATGAATATTATGTTTAAATGGTTTATTTTTATTATTATTATTAAATAATCAATATGGAAAAATATATTTTGGGATTATTTTGAGAATTTTTTGTTGATTAAAAAAATTAATTTGAATGAATTTTAATTTTATTTAAATCTCCTGTGTTTGATGATAATTATATTGAAGCATTTTGTTAACTAATATAAACATTTATTAATGTTAATAAATGTCTGAAAAATAAATAAATATAAATTTTAAATTAAAAATAAATTTATACATTTTAAAATTTAAAATTATTTTATAATTATTTTTAACTTTCAGAATTTTAAAAAACAATTTTCTTTTTTTATTATCTCATTAAACAATTCTCAAAATAATAATATATTCACCCTAAACCTTCAACATAAATAAATTTGGTTCAATTTAAAAAAAAAAAAGTACAAAATCTCATATTTTCTTTTAAAATGTTTTTTCAATAATTTTTCCAACACTTGAAATTTTTAATAAAAAACACCAAAATTAAAATACATTAAACTCACTCAACCCCTCAACAATATCTAAAATTCTAATAATTTCCCCATAAACCTCAAGTCACATAAAAAATTCATCAAAAATAAAAAAATATAAAACAAACATGTAAAAAGATTTTTTACACTAAAAATAATTACTAACATTATTTCTACTAATATAATAACAATACAAGCAGTATTATAAATAAAATACATTCAATGTCATCATTACTAACTAAAATTACAATTAATATTTGTAGTAAAATCGTAATAAAAGAAAAAAGAAAAAAATTAAATAGCGAATGTTTATCAACGATTCTTTCAGAGTCAGTCAGTCAGTCAGTCTCGACAAATTTGCGCTATAGTTTGTAGAAATTACAACAGACTACGAGGGGATGAAGAAAGGGATAGAGAGGGGGAGGGGAGGGGAGGGGGGGATCAGACTAAAGAGGGGAAAAAGTTTATTCATAAACGTTAACTACGAATGACGACGTAGTGCCGGTGTGCAAAAGCACAAGTACATACTCGTCATTTTTTTTTTTCTTTTTGTTATATATTTTCCATTCCATTTTCATTCACTGTTTAATATACATATGTATATGTATGTATGTATGTATGTATGTATGTATATGAAGAGGTAGTGATGTTAATGTAAGAGAGAAAGAGCGAATGAGTAACAAAAATAAAAAGTCAGAGACTCTTTAAGTCCCTCCCACTCATGCTCACACTCTCATTTGACGTTCCCTCGAGCATAACTCTATTTTAATTTTTTTTTTCTTTAACCCGTTCATTCTAGTTAGTTCAACTTTTTTTTTTTTTAAATAAAGAAAAAAAGTTTATCGATCCATTAAAATTCACTTCCGCATTCTCTTTTTGTAAAGGACACGAAATTCTTCCTTATTTTATATATAAATATTTTTTTTTTTTTTTTTTTTTTTAGGGGTATGTCAAGTCTCACGTGACATGCATTTTTTTTTTCACCCCCTTGTGGACATTGAACAAAGTTTTTCGATCCCTATAGAGACACGGTGGTGGGTTTGTGTACAGCACGCAAGAATTGTGTCACACGCATTTGATTATTTTAATAAAAATATGTATGTTTATTTATTTCATTTATTTCATTTATTTATTTATTTATTTATTTATTTGCATACATGTATGTTGAGAATTTATTTTATCGTTGGGGTTGTGTATGTACACTTGTGCTTGTGCATTTATTTTTATTTTTTTTATGTTATATTAAATGATTTAATCAGAAAGATAGAAAAAAATGAAATAAAAATTTGAAAATTATTTATAAATTTGTGATGAGAATAAACATTTTGGAGAAGAATAAATATTTTGGGTTTATGTTTAGTTTATTGGTGATGAAGAGAAATAATTTTAATATTTTTTGTATTTGTTTATTGGGAGAACGTTAATTGTTTATAATTATTTATTGAGTGAATTTAAATTTTTTGAGATATTTTTAATGGTGATTGGAAATTTTGTTATATTTTTTGATAAATTGAAATTCTTTGATGTAATTGAAGTGAAATTATGATAAATAATATTAATTTGTTTATATATATATATCGTCATTGACTTTTAGAAATTCACGTTTTTTTTTTCTCTCGAATTAGAAAATTATAGTACGATATAAATATTCAAGTTATATACACCATTTTTTTTTTATATATATAATTAAATAAATTATTAAAATTTATAATTTATCAAAAATGATATTTTATCATCGTTTAATAATTAATTGCGCTTATAAATCATTCAAAAATTAATTAATTCTGTAAAATATCAATTTTTAAAATTTATTTGATTATATTTTATCATAAATATCAAACTAAAACTCTACATTTAATCTATATATAATTAAAAACAATACAAAATACCGTAATAAAAATCAAAATGAAAATACAACAGTTAAAAATATAAAATAAATTAATCATACTAAATTATTTCTCAATAAATAAAAATCAAACAAATAAATCTCCCACAATATTAATTAATAAAATATTATTGCATTATGTTTATGTGTCATAACAATTTTTAATTAATATATTAAAACAAGACTCACAAACAAACAAAAAAGAAAAAAAATACCTTGCATTATTATCGTTACACCTCTATTTGTGCATTTACATTTTAATTATTTTTCCTCTCTTTAATTTTGCCTTTAATCTAAACGCAATATTTAAATACATGAATTAAATTGCGTGATGCGTACAAAGTAAAGTCGAATAATGTCACGAGTTTAGCATTATATATTGGTCCTCGACGCACGTCGTATTATCGATCGCGGGCGTCGTCGTCGTCGTCGTCGTAGTCGTCATCATCATCGTCGTCGTCGTTCTCGTTGTCTCAGGGCCGCATGGTGGCGCCGACGTTCATCTCGCGTACAACTACAATTTGGCTTTTGCGCGTGACGGCGGTGAAGAGATGCACTACGAGAATATATACATTTCGACTTTCCCGGCTGAGCCCGAACTCATCCGAACGTTCACGAACGATACGAGAGACAAGTTAATCGTGAGAATACAAGGGGGCGCAGTCGACCAATCGCCGGTGTCGACCCGGCGTGTTTCACCAAACGGACACCTTCGTTTACGCGGTTTTACTCTCTACAATTGTGTGTCGCATTTATTAATATTTCTTTTTATTTGATTTTTTTATTTTGTTGAATTCATTGATTTATTCATTGCTGTTGTGTTTAATAAATGCTTTATGTTGTTTATGAATTTTATGTGAATTGATTTATTTGTTTGTTGAACGATTGAGATTTTGAGGATTGGGTTTAATCTGTGATGAAATAAGTGGTGAAAAATTGGGTGGAGACACGCGAAAGAACACGAATCGTTTTTTGGGTGTGTGTGTGTGTGTGTTACATTTACTGAAGGGATTTTATGGTGTTTTAATGATTAATTTTATCGTTGTTTTTAATTATTATTAGATTTTTTTTTTTTTTCGGTTTTAATTATTTATGATGATTAAATATATTTATGGGAGGTTGATTGATATTTCTGTGGATTTAGGGGTGGAATATTATTAGTTTGTGGAAGGAAATATGGGGGTTTATATAAAGGACGAATAGAAAAGCAAGCATGGCCGTCGTGTGCGCCAGTTTATCAGTTATTTTGTGAGATTGTTTTATTATTTTTTAATTTTTATCTGAATTATGAGGAATAATATTATTAGTGTTAAGTGCTGGAGATATTGAGTGAATTTATTTAAAATTATTATAATCAATTTTTTATATGGGGAAGAGAAAATAAAAATTTACCACGCGAGTTAAACCCGGCATGGGATGATGATTTTTATGTCATTCACTGTGTGTGTTTTTCAAAAATCGATGCAGCTCAAAATGGAGGGAAAATTAATCCAAAATGGCGCTCAAGTACTTTTAATAGGGGAAATAAAAAATAAATTTATTAGAACAGTTTGAATGGTTAATTATTTTTTATTTGTTGATTATTTTTTTTTTTTTAGTATTTTTGTGATTTTTATGGTGGAATTACGATTGATAATGCAAATTATTTAAACGTTTTAATAATATATGGATGGAAATTTTTTTTTTTTGACTGTTTTTGACAAATCAATTTGTTGTATCTCAGTGCAATAACAATTAATGATTTAATGTGCGGAAAAAGGTGATGAAATTCAGAAATCACCGTAAAAATAATTCAAGTGTATTATTAAGTGATTAAAAAAAAAAATATTTAATTATTTTATTAATAAATAAAATGGTGATTTCAAAAATCATGTGGATACGCGAAGAAATTGAAGCTTTAGCTAATGTTGCGAGGTGAGATCATGAATAAAAATTCGAAAATACATTTATAAAAAAATTTAATAATTTTATTTTTATTATTCTAACTTGAAAAAAAAAATTATTATTTTATAAAACCTGTTATATTAATTTTGCTCACTTGAATGCTCATTATTGAACAATGGTAAATAACAAAAATAAATTTATAAACAATTTTTCATTTACATTGTGCAATTGTATTTTTTTTTTTTTTTCAAATTAGATAAAGTTCAATTTTGTTAATTTTAAATTGAAAAAAAAAATAATTTTTACATTCTAATTTTTTTTTTTACCCTCCCATCCCTTAATTCCTACCACATCTTCATGATTCGTGCACACGCATACTCTCAGAACCCCCATAAGACAGTCCATAATGGTTTGTTATTGATCTATCTTCCACACCTTCTTTCTCTTACATTTTTCTTCCTCCCATTGTTCCTGATGGTTTGTCTTCATCTTTGACACTGTCTCCTTTACATAATATCACCAAAATCCTGCCATTCTCCCAACAAAAATCCCCAAATAAATAAAAATCACAAATCTATTTGCATTAACATATTTATTTATCAATCATTTTAATATTAAATTCCAAATGACCAAATGTGAAAATACTTTTTATGGTCACAAAGGTCGTATAAATTATTTATTACACTTTACTACAAACAAATTAAATAAATATTCTAAATACTTGTAATAATTCCTTACAATTTATTTATTAATTCATTTATTTTCATTGATATATAAATTGATTTACAAATAAATTTAACGTTAATTCGACTGATAATATTTTGATAAGTTGATCTTAAAAATAAATATCTTGGTATATTTATAAATTAAAAGTATTTATTTAATGCTATATATTTATTTATAAAGATTTGTTTTCCTTTATTTAGAACTGACTATGAATAAAAAATAGATCTTTGTCTATGACAGATGCAATTATTTATTGATGTGCTTAAAAGTCTCGAGGCAATTTCGAATTGTCTGGAAACATCACGAGAAATTTCACTCTGTGAATCACTTTTAACAGTTAATATATATTTATATATCTGTATATAATATTGCATTTGAGCATTGAACATTGAAGCTGTTATCCACAATCACCTTCAGCTACTCGCTCAAACCAGACTAAAAGCTTCTTCACTCACTCTCTGTGCAAAACTTCACCATGATCTCTCGCATCGTCAGGTCGAGCTTTCCAGTTCATCGTTCTTCACTTCATCCTCATCATCATTCAATACTTTTATAATGTAAACGAGATTTTCACGTATACATTTGAATTTATACTTCTGAATTTTCACATTTATTTATCTATTTTTAATTTATTTTTTTTTATTATTTTATTGACATTTTTATTGGATAATGTTTAATACTTTATTTTTATAGGTTAGAAAAAATTATTTATATTATTGATAATAGTTTCTCAAAGGAATCAAATCATTTTTTAAGTTTTAATTTGAATTATAAAAATGATTGTATTAATTGAAAATTGAATTTTAAATTATTAAATATTTTTTTTTTTTTTTTACGAATAATTAATAATTGAATTATTATTATTGTATTCCATAGTATTTTTTATTATTCAAAATGTTTATTGTTTATATGTGAGTGAAATAATTAATTGAAATCAGTTTTTTATTATTTAATTAATTAAAATAAATATTCAAAATATTCGTAATATTTTTTCAAATTTAAAAATTATTATAATATATATTAATTTGTATTAATTATGATGTGTAAGTTTGTGTAGACTGCAAAATATTTCATTTGTTGATAAAAAAATATCAAATCATATCGAATAAACAAATTAATATATGATAAAAAATTTTCATTTTAGTTTATTAAAATTCTGAACTATTTTAACTGATAAATTTATTCAACTGTGAAAAATTCATTTCCATTCATTAATTTATACACAACTGAATAGTAAATAAATAAAAATGTCACAAATTTATTTAAATTAAATAATTTAATATTTATATATTTATATTTAATATTCTTCATTTCATTTTTGTTTATATTTATGCACTTTCTAGAAAATTCTTATTCTATACAATATTTTCCACTCTACACAACCCAAATATATAAACAAAAATCAATTGATAAAATCAAGATAATTCAAATAATATTCAACACATTCCAAATTGCAGATCAATGTCTTTAAATAATTTACTAACCGAATATATCAATAGCAAGATAATTAGTAAATGCTACAGTGATCCTTTATTCATCCAGGTCAAGCATAAAAAAAAATAAAATTATTAATAAAAGTTCAAAAAAAAAGGATATAGAGGAAGAGAGCCAGTTTTGAAAAAAGGAATAAATAATTTAAAAAAATTTGTATAATAAGTGATTGTTCATTCATTTATATACGTGATGTCATAAAACATTTTTCAAAATTATCAGTATTTTTGGACTTCTAACCATTTATAAAAATAATGAAATTTGGCTCTTTCATAACACATAGACATTGAAAAAGTCACCTAATGTTTTGAAAGAGCCAAGTTCTTATTACAGGACTGAAATTTTAGATTAACAAAGATATTATTTACTAATAATGTTAAGATATAATTTTATATCTTATATAATTATAAAATGTTTTATATAACGCAAATTCTGGATAAAATATTCACTTAAATCTAAGAAATTATCATGAAATTAGTCGTTTGAGATGAATCATTGCAATCTGACTAGGTACGATCTTTTTAAGAACTCATATAATTTTATTTGATCTATCTGAGTCTGTATCATTATTTATTTTAGATTTCTTAGTAAGAGCTTTTTTGCGGGACCATATAAAGCTAGCTTTTTCATCACACTGCAGTCCCGGCTCTTTCAAAACATATTCTACCAAGAAACATAACCTCGAAAATTAGTATGAAATTAAAGATTTGCCTGCAAAATATATATGGTATTAGAAGGCCTAATATATCTATAATATTATTGTATAATCATATTACTATTAGTTTTGTCCGTATAGACGTCAAAAAACAAATAAAATAAACTCAAAAACTTACTTTTTGACGACGAAATCTTCAATATGTCGTATCGACGCCGTTTATTTTTGATAAACTGTCAAATATTTGTGGGCGACATTTGGCTAGTATTACTATCTTAAAATAATAATACATCCATGATTCGTTCAAAAACTACCACGTAAATGATAATGGCTCTTTCATGCCACTCTTTCCCTACAATAATGGTGAATTCGAGATGAGAATTGTAAGGATAAAAATCATATAGAAAAAAGGGAATTGCACATACATGACCCTGAAACCGAGGTCGAAGGAGAAAATTCACAAGAGTAATCGCAAAAAAAAAAAAAGAGATGCAGTATATATATACATATATATGATAAGAGGGATGAAAGAGAAACGAAGAAGGGAAAAGGAGAGTCTTGTCGTTGGTGAGAGGGAACAGTTTTCAGGATCAATACTCTCGCGTCTTGTGATCATTCATCTTGCCACGCCCCTTTACTCTCTCTTCCTCTCTCTTTTACCCTAAGAGAAATATCCTATATATATATCCTTGTCATCCCTTACTGCTCCCCTTACACACACTCACAAAACTCTTCTTGCATTCTCTGATTTTCTATTCAACAATCTGAAGCAAAAATTAATTCTATTTTTTAAATATTAAAATCAATTTGAATTTGATTTTTTATTTTTATAATATTCAAAGTTGTATTTGATTGCTGGGGTTGTGCATGTGATTTAAATGAGTTTGAGAGAGAGAGAAGATAGGAAAAAGGGGGGAAAGAAGGAGGAATTGAAGGAAATTGTTTGTCGAGGACAGGGCAATGAGAGAGAATGCGATTTGAAAGGGGAATAGAAAGAAAGAGAAATAGATGAAAAATTCGCGACCCCTTCAACTAATCCAACCCTGTATTCTCCTAAACACATATATATACATATATATCTAAGTAATGGCGGAGATCCAGAAAATTCATGTGTAAACGTTGAATTTATCGTTTACTAAAGTCCTAATACTTTTTATTTATTTATTTTGTTCCATCATTTTTTTTTTATTTCTTCTCTTGAAGTTGAAAACATTTTTTATATGGTTTTGTATATACGAAATTGTGATCTTACGGTTGAGAAAATAATTATTGAATGTATTATAGAAGAAGAAGAAAAAAAAAAAAAGGTTTTAGTAAATTGTGAAATTATCTGTATGTTTTTTTTTTTGTATTTAGATTTATAATTGATTATTGATTGCTAATATATATATGTGCATGTGTTTGATGTTTATGTGTAGGAGAAATGGCACGCAGCACGGAGATGGAATCGAGATATTGCAAATACGATCAGCGAGACAACGATGGAGATGGGGGTGGTGGCGACGAGGGTGGAGGACCAATTCATCCACTTGACGCAATGGCAAAGTTGCAGCAGTATGCATCTTGTGAGATGCCCTACAACCGGTGAGCATTTATATTATTTGCATTTGATATTTTATATTTATTTAAAAAAAAAAAAAATCAAAAAATTATAATCATGAAATATTTATAAATTTAATTTAAAATATATTTTGTATTATAAAATTATTTGATGAAAGTTATCTCTTTATTCCAACTACGTTTTATTTTATAAAATTATAAATATTAATTTATTATGTTAATTAATATTGAAAAATATTTAAAAAGTTTAAAATTTATTTTTTATATGAATGAAATTTTATTTGAAATATTTCTTAATTTTTTATTTATTATTGGAATTAGGTAAATTTATTAATTGATATGGATTTAATGTTTAATGTTATTTGTTTGAATGGATAAACAAATATTTGTTTATATAATTTGTTGTATTTTAGAGATTATTTTATAATAATTTGGATTGATGATAAATGTATTAATAGTGAAGAATATGAGAATTATATATTAAGCAGCAACAAATTTATTGGGATAGAGGGACGTGAGTTTTGCGACGATGAAGAGGAGTGAAGGGAGGTAAAGAGTTAGACCAAATATACATGGTGTGTCAGCGTCGCGGCGCGCGTTTACTGTTTTTTATTTTTTTATTTTTTATTTCTTCTTCCTCGTGGTCTCGGTTTCTTATACCGGAGTAATTACAGGCACCTAGAGAAAAGCAACTTGAGGTCAACGTCATCTAGACATTGGGCGCCGGTTACTTGGCCTGCGATTTACTCGCACAAAATGTCTAGAGATCAGAGACGACGTCGACGACGACGACGAAAAAGCGACGGGACGACCTAAATTCCATCGAAAAATTTATTTTTATTCACTAGGGGATTATAGAAAGTGCGGGGAATTTTATTTAGTTCTCTAATTCGGCCTGGTGACCTTCTTTCTATTATCTCAAAATTGTATAGAATAATTTTGAATTATTCTAAATAAATTCGTTGTGATTTTAATTTTTGAAAGTGTTTAAAAATCACGTGGTTTTTACGAATTGTTTTATTTATATTAATTATATATAATAAGGAAGAGCCATAAATATTTTAAATATTATTGTTAAATATAAATGTTATATTCTTCTTTTTTTTTTTTTCTTTTTTGATTTTATTTTTTAGCAAATTTTGCACTTGTGTAATTTATACTTTTTATCATCCCTGTGTTCTCAGACGGTTTCTAATTATCTCAATATCGTATAGAATAATTTTGGATTATTCTAAACGAATTCGTTGTAATTTGGTATTTTTTGAAGTATCCAAAAATTACGTGGTTTAGGAATTGTTTATTCTTGATCTTTTCTTTCCTTTTTTAATAGTATTTCTAGCAAGCTTTTGCACTTTTGTAATTTATATATCTTCGATATCGTATAGAACAATTTAGGATTTTTCTAAATAAAGTCGTTATAATTTGGTATTTTTTAAAGTGTTCCAAAGGTTTAGGAATTGTTTATTTATATTATTTATATATAATAAAGGAGAGTTGAGCGTATTATAAATATTATTGTTAAATAATTCTCCTTTTCGTTTGTTTTTTAATATTATTTTTAGCAAGCTTTTTGCATTTTTGTAATTTATATTTTTTCAATATATAATTTGGTATTTTTTAAAGTGTTCCAAAGGTTTAGGAATTGTTTATTTATATTATTTATATATAATAAAGGAGAGTTGAACGTATTATAAATATTATTGTTGAATAATTCTCATTTTCTTTTCTTTTTTGATATTATTTCTAGCAAGCTTTTTGCATTTTTGTAATTTATATTTTTTCAATACATAATTTGGTATTTTTTAAAGTGTTCTAAAGGTTTAGAAATTGTTCATCTATATTAATCATATATAATAAATAATCGAACCAAAATAATTACAAAATATTATTATCTAAATTTTTTACTTTTTCAAATTTATTTTTACCAAATTTAGCACTTGTGTAATTTATATTTTTTTGTCATCCCCATGTTCTTAGACGGTTTCCAATTATTTCAAAATTGTCCGCTTGCCATCTGTAATTTGATTAATACAACTAAACAAATAAAAAAAATTTTCATTTTTGACGAAGCGGAAAGACTTGGTAGATATGATATATTTTAGGAAATGTTATATTGCGCTCAACTAATAACCAACACACACCCACACACACACACATACACATAAACTAAATTGTGAAAAGTTAAATAGACACCGATATTCCAAAGGCGAAATAAGATCGAGACTAAATTCATCGTTTCATAATATACATATATTCATTTTATTTTTTTTTTGTATTTATTTTTTGCTCTTTTTATTGTTGGCTTCATCTTTGACCGTCTCGACTCTGTTTTCGTACACTGGTCCAGTAATAGTTTACGGTGTCTGGGTGCTGTCTGCGAAACCAGTGTCTGTGACACGCAAACTCTCCACTTAAGTTTATCTATCCTGTCTTTATTTAATTCACAATTTTCAGACTAAAATAATTTCACCAATAGAAAAATAAAAATATAAATAAATTCCATTTTAAAAATAATCTGTAATAACTTCTGTCTTATTTAATATTACTAAACGATTTATTATTATTGTTAAATTCATTTATATTTTTACAATGCTTATTATATTCCAAATATAATATAGAAAAAAAAAAATTTTTTTTAATCAATAAAATTTATACAGTGCTATAAAAAAAAATATTTATATTTTTTTTTTATGGTATAAATTTTCCACTTTTTATAAAAGCCATTAATTATCTTATTTTAATAATGTTTTTCTTTTGCTTTTAATATATCGAAAATAAATGAACTAAATATATTCAACATGTATCAATAAATTTAATATTATATTCAACAATCAATTAAAAAAAATATTTTCAATAATATTATTTAAAAACGATAAAATGCTGGAAGAGAAAAATTAAATTTATTAATTAATATTATATAATTATTTATTTACTGTTGCATTTTAATATTCATTGACGAGATATATATTTTTTTTTTTATTTTATACATTGAAGATGACTGTGCTGTTAGTGAAAATATATTAACGTTATAATTGGTTGATTATGACGTTGATAATTTTTGCAAGTCATGATTAATCTTGCGTGTGAATAAATATAATTTATGTTCATTTTAGAGGGTTTATATCCTGTGAATAATATGTTATATGAGCTGTTATTAATTAATTATTTATATATATATATAAATGCAGCTCGTTAGATTTTATAAATAATTTTTGATTAATTGGGAATTTAATTTATTTAGCAGTGAATAAAATAATTTCATGTTAATTTCGTCATTCGGAATTAATATAAATACGTAATAAATATAAATTTGTACAATTGTGTGAAGTCTAAAAATTTTAATAATGTTAGTGGATTTTTTTTTATTATTGTTATAGTTTTTGATATTTGTTGAATAATTTAGTTCGTTTGTTTTTGATATACTGAAAGCAAAACAAAATATATTTTAATTAAGTTATTAATAACTTTTATATTTAAAGTGGAAAATTTATTTTTAAAAAATATTTATTTCATAGTTTTATTAAATTTCATCGATATTTTAATTTATTTTTATCATGTTTGCAATATAATAAGCACTGTAAAATTTTAATTAGTGATGAAAAAAAATTTTTTAATGAATTTAAATTTATTACAATCGATTCATAGAATTAATTATTACATAATTAATACAATATTTATTTGAATTAAATAAAAAAATATCCATATTTATGTTGTGATATTTAGCATTCAACATTCGATTAAAAATATATAAATCTAATTTATTTTATTGATGAAAAAAAATTATTTTAAACGTTGGTTTTGTCGAATTTTTATTAGCATATATTATTAAACTTATATATTTTTTTTACAATTATATAAATTGTCCTACTAACAATAAACACATCAATATTTATAAAAGTCATTTAAAATAATAAAATACCCAAATAATAAGTACATTAAATAATCAATTTGTTTATCGGAATATTGAAAGTATTTTTCAACGAGACTACTGAATATGAAAAATATTTATTCTCTTAATTTTCATCCTTTACTAAATATATTATTAATATGACGTAATTGTTAGATTTGCAGTGCAAGTAACATTCCAAAGATATATTATACACAACGTAAAAACTCTTATTACCCTTTCATCATCAATTTTTAATCTATTTACTTAACCAAACTACATAAACTATAATTCTCAAAAGCGAACATAAATCCCATTGCGATAGCAAAATTTAAAATCTAAATCACGTTCACGTCATCACTGATGGGTAAAAACTTTTGTCTTTATATATTTCATACTCTGGTGGTGGGTGGATTATAGCTTGCAAAAATGGACACACGAGACCAGAATATTAAAGAGAAAAAAATAGAAAAAAAAAAAAAGAGAAGAAAAAATAATATTAAATATATAACCAAGTGAGAAAGGAGATGAACATCATCAGAAGCAGCAGCCGGTTGTCGGCTTTCCCCACCTAATTTTTCATCTCTCCACAATACATATATACATACCATTTATAATATATAATATATATAAAAAGCGCGAGAGAGAGAGAGAGAGAGAGGAAGCTGACTATGATCGTTTGTCCACGAATAAACGTAAAGGTAAAGTAACAACGAGACATACATGTATAAAAGAAATAATCCGTGTATGCATTTTACGACCCTCCCTAGTGCGACGACTACGACGACGATGATGACGATGATGATGATGATGATGATGATGATGATGATGATGACGAGGGGGAAACAAGTTCGAACGCGTTTGGATGGTGAAGGGCAGGTGTGTGTGTGTATGTATATGCCCTCGCGCGCCAACAAGAGTTTATAGCTAAAGTATATAGCAATGCTTACCTTTATTGTATGAGAGTAAGTGAGAAATATTGAGATAGCTATGTACCATATGTATGTATAATATATAGACGAAAAGGTGGGAGAGTTTAGCGCGTGCCATCGACCATCCGGAGGCCAGGTGTAGACCTTTATCCATTTTACCCGCGTGTTCATACACCCTCTGTGCTATATATACACATAGAGACACTTAATATTATGTGTGTGTGTGTGTGTAAATATATTTTAGAAAGATCAACGATCAGCGAATGCAACTCGGGTGGCACGATTTTTTTTTATTGTATTTTATGTATTTGATAATCAAAGGAAGATTTGGATATTTTGAGGTTAAATTGCGAGGAAGTATATTTGGGCTTGGATTTTTGAAGGTTTATTAAGTTTTGAGGTTATTTTGTAAGATTTTTAATGTTATGATTGTGGTTTTGAAAGTGTTAGAAAAAAGGTTGGCCGGGTGAATTTGTTTGATATTTATCCCGAATCGAAATTTATGTCCTACTTTAAACCTTAGAATTGGCATTTTGTGAGATTCTTCAGGAGTAAAGAAGGTTGTTTGGATATATTTTAATTGGAAATGCAACTCTCCTCTTCAACACTTCGAAGTAGTCACATGATGCTAAATTTTCCGTACTAAGACAGAAAGGAGGAACTTGCATCTAAGATTGTTGTGAGATAAAATATTACAATGTTGGGTTGTAAAATTAGCATTAAACTATAGGTTTAATGCTAGATTTTTAGAGGTTCCGCAGATTTATTAAGTAGAATTTATAGGCCAACGAGTGCTATAGAATTTTTAATCGACTACTAGAAGACTTGAAGAAGCACAAAAATTTTAAACTGGGTTAGTATAATTTGGAAATTGAAATATTTTTGGATTTTTTATGGTGGAACAAAAGTTGTTTTACTTTGATGAGGGATTTTCTTTTTTATTTAGGGAATTATTACACACAAGAATGATAATTTTGTGTTAAAGTTCACGGGAAGTTTGTGCTGATTTTTTTATTATATAATTTTTTAGCAGAATTGATGGATTTTATTTAATATAAATATAATAATGTGTTGAATATATTTTGTGAAAAAGAGTTGACAAAAAATTTAGTTAGTTTTTTTTTTTTAAGCAAAATAATTTCTATATTTCAATAGAAATATTCAGTGGATTTCCACACTAATTTTATTATTTGTTTCTGTATAATATTTGGATATTGAAATTATTATTTAGTGATGCTAGTGGATATGAAAAATATATTCATAAACAAATAAATTATTATGTAAATATATTTTTGAGATTATTATTATTGTAATTTGGTAGAAATTGAATAATAATAAGTTGAAGAAACGAATAACAAAAATATTTCTTGCTAAATTTTATGAGCTTAAAATATTCAATGATAATTATTTTATATGTAAAGAATCACTTATAGATAATATATATTTATTAAAAATTATCTTAATGATTGAAAAGTAAAATAAATTGAATATAAAAAAAAAACATTGGTGGTCGATATATGTCGATCGAATTGCAATTTAACTTCCGTCATCAAGCAAGGAACTTTGAAAACCCGACGTGTTTCACGCCCACGCGGAAATAACGTCGCCGTTTGCCTCATCGTCATAGGGGGGCGTTACATCAGGGATGATTATATATGGAAAGCATAAGAAAAAAATAAAAAATAGAGATATTGTTTGCGCAAAATCACTAAAAAAAATTCCATCCTTTTTATAGAGTGGCTGCTTAAATTTTAACCGAAATTCTTTGCCAATTAATTTTTCTATTTTATTAAATTCTTCTTCTTAAACAAATAAATTATTAAATTTCACAATTACATAAATACACACATAAATTTATTAATCATTCTTTCAAAACATTTCATAAAGTAATAAATCGATAATTGAAAATAAGAAAAAAAATTTTCCAAACGATAATTTTTATATTCGGCCATTTTGTTATTAAATTTAAGAATTTTTGATGGTACTAAGTGCTCTTCAATTTTATTATTTAATTATTTTTAATAATATGTCAAACGTTATTGAACGTTCAAAGCAATATATATTTAATGCAGACCACCCTGGTGTTTTTATTTTGGAAATAATTTATTTTTTTTTGGTTAGAATTCACCTTGAACAAAATATTTATTTTTGTGTCTCACTAATATGTTTATACCGGGCTTTCTTCGCTAGTATTATATTTTTTTAATTTTTTCTTTTCTTTCTTAGCTTCTCTCGTTCACTTTCTTTATTCGAGGAACTGCGAACGAAGGAACCGACGTGTGTGTTATCGTGTTACGAGCTTGGGACTTGTGTTAAACTTATAGTAACCGAATATATCTCTGCTCAATGGCCGTCAAACAGCCTCGACAATGATCAAATTTGTCCAACGAGACGTGACCAACACAATTCTCTTTAGTATTATATTTATTCCTTTATTTTCTCTTGTTATTTATGCTTTATCGATCGTCTGCCTAAATATATTTTTGCGGGTTGCTCTATCAATATTTTCATGTTTCAAAAGGATTTAGAAAAAAAATATTTTGTATAATTATTTAATGATTTAAATAATTTTTTATTTATTTTACAATTGTTTTGATTTTAATTTTTTTTTTTTTTTTTGTTAGGGAATTTGATACACTCTTTTAGCATTAGTGATTAATTTATTAAAATTTATAGGTAAATATTCATTTTTTATGGTTTATTTGAAAATTTCATCAATCATTTTATCACTTTTTTTTTTTTTTTTTTTAATTAAATTGTATTTTTAATTTGACAATTTAATTAATTCTATTAATGATTATTTTTCTATGGCAGTCACATGATAATTTTTTGAGAGATGAATATTTATATTCTTCATAATTTTGGGCTTTATAACAAAATCAAAAAAAAATTTTAGCAAAATGTTTATCAAATATTTCGGAAATAATTAAATATATTTTACAATTTCCTCTTGAATTACAAACAATGATTTGTTTAATTAACTAAATTGCAATATATCCAATTTTATATTTTCCCCAATTTCTTATTTAAAAAACTTAACAATTATATAATTTATTTGGAAAATAATTTAAAATTTAATTTATAAAAAATTTTTAATTCATTTATTTTTTTAATATTCCATGGCTAAATTATCAGATTGTTTATTGTACAATAATAAACAAATTGTTTAATCAACTAAATTGCAATATATCTATTTTTAAATTTCCCACCAATTTCTTATTGAAAAAAACTCAAAGATTATATAAATTATTTCAAATATAATCTTCAAAAAATTTTTATTTCATTTATTTATTTAATATTCCATGGCTTAATCATCAGATTGATTAATATACAATGAAGTAGATAACGTGAAATGACTTTATAATAAAAAAAAAAAAGATTTATAAAGCACGTTACAATATTGCAATGCTTCATTTTAAGAAAACGTTGAATGTAAAATTTCAAGCCCTCGTGCATTTGTAGTTATATTTTTTAAAAGAGGGGAGTGAGGACTTTACGAACGCCACCAGGAGACAGCTGCAATATACTCCAATGTATATATATATGTGTGTTTATGTGTGTGAGATACTGCAACACTCTTTTATATATTTCTCATTCGTTTTCTTCAGCACTTTGCGCCGCATTGTGGCACGAGCCAATCATTCATTATATTTTACATACCATATGTGACTTCAACTTCTTTTTCTTCAATTTACTTTCTTTTACTTCACTTGGTTGCACACAAATGCGTAGCGTTTATTACTTTGAGCGTGTATATATACGCTTAATTATACGTTTGGTATTTATATAATCTATGTTTTGAAATGGTTTATGAATTTTGGAGGAAATTTTATTCTGATTATTTGAAATTGATTAGAATAAAATTTTTAGTTGGATAAAAATATTTTTTTATATGGTGTTAATATGGAGGGGTGATGAAGTAATTGTTATATTTGTGTTAGATAAATTTTTTGAATGAATTTTTGGTAATAATATTTATTCAGATTAATTTAATAATTTTTTATATTAATTTATTTATGATTAATATATTTATTTGTTTAAGTTTATTATTTTTTGTCATTATAATGTTTAATAATAGTAGATGATAAAATATTTTACGACGAGAAATTCAATTTATTTATTAATATTTATTGCAATTTTTTTATTTCAAATCGAAATTTCGAGATTTGATTAAGAAGAAAATTTTTTTAATTTTTTTAGTCGTTTTATTAATATTTATTATTATTTATAACAATTTTTTAATTTCAATTTGAAATTTAGAGATTTGATTAATAAGAAAAATTGTTAAATTAACATAAAATTGTTGATATTCAATAAAAAAACGATAATATATATTTTAAAAAATGGTAAAATTATTTTATTAATTTTTTTCAATCGTTTTAATAATATTTATTAATATTTATTAATATTTATAACAATTTTTTAATTTCAATTTGAAATTTAGAGATCTGATTAACAAGAAAAATTGTTAAATTAACATAAAATTGTTGATATTCAATAAAAAAACGATAATATATATTTTAAAAAATGGTAAAATTATTTTATTGATTTTTTTAAATCGTTTTATCAATATTTATTAATATTTATTAATATTTATATCAATTTTTTAATTTCAATTCGAAATTTAGAGATGTGATTAATAAGAAAAATTGTTAAATTAACATAAAATTGTTGATATTCAATAAAAAAACGATAATATATATTTTAAAAAATGGTAAAATTATTTTATTAATTTTTTTCAATCGTTTTAATAATATTTATTAATATTTATTATTATTTATAACAATTATTTAATTTCAATCCGAAATTTAGAGATTTGATTAACAAGAAAAATTGTTAAATTAACATAAAATTGTTGATATTCAATAAAAAAACGATAATATATATTTTAAAAAATGGTAAAATTATTTTATTAATTTTTTTCAATCGTTTTAATAATATTTATTAATATTTATTAATATTTATAACAATTTTTTAATTTCAATTTGAAATTTAGAGATCTGATTAACAAGAAAAATTGTTAAATTAAAATAAAATTGTGTCTATCCAATAAAAAAATGATAATATATATTTTAAAAAATGCTAAAATTATTTTATTGAATTTTTTAGTCATTTTCTTTTTGAATAATTTATAAACCATTTTCAAATATTAAATTTTCACCATTATTATTGTGTCTTTTATTGTGATTATATATATTTCCCTGTCACTGCAATATCCAGATGTGGAAATAAGGCAGTCGAGGGTAGAGAAAAGAAGAAAAAGAAAAAAAAAAAAATTAAATAAATAATAATCCGTGGAGCATTAGAGAAATACATAGAGGTAAAAATCGAAGCGCGCAAGATGCGAGTAGCATCTGTTGCGGTTGTATTCGTGGATGAAAATTAATGCAATTTTTCTTCTCTCTCGCTTTGTTACTCATTCTCCTCTTTTCACTTTTACCTTTGGCTCGTGCACACAAACATGTCGAACAATCTCTCACAACGCATCTGCTCTTATGGCATCGGGTTCGTTTTTCATCGATGAAGTGATTTCGCGATGCATTGTGTATAGTGTGTGTGTGTGTGTCTGTCTTTATTGTATACCGCCAAAAAATCCCCTCACTTTTCTTTTTTTTTTTTCTCTCTCTATTTTTTACCTTTGCATCCGCAATCGATATATTTTCAAACTTCCAACTGTGGGGTTGTCAATGAAAAATTAATGTTAGAAAGAATTTTTATACTGCACCAGTTATTATTTATTTTTTTATTTTTTTTTATTTTTAATAATTCAACAATTTTTTTTTTTTATGGTGAATAATGGAGAATATTCATTTCAATTTAATTTTACATGGGATTGAGAATTTATTTCTTAATATATTGTTTGTTGAAAAATAATATTGCAGTTTATTGTGAATTTTATAAAACTTTTTTTCTTTTTAGAGTTGAAAAATGTTTTTAAATATATTTAAATAAATTGTTTATTGATTTGAAAGATGTTTTAAATTTATATTGAGATAATTAACTTGTACAGGCCTGTTTCTAAATGTGTAATTAACATTTTCAAGAATTTAAATATTTTTTTTTTATCGTTATTTAACATGAAGTGAATAATTGAGATAAAATAAATTACAAATTCCATATTAATGACTGAAATTTTTAGGTATTTAATTGTATGAGATAATACAAATTATTTTTAATGAGAAATATTATTTATCGTTGAGTAAAAAAAAATTTTTCATTTCAATATTTTTAATTGATAGTTAAATATTTTGAGGAAATTTTATGAAATATTTATTAAGTATAATTTATTTATTTTTTCTTTAATCTCATTTTCACTTTTACATTCCGACATTTTGAGATTTTAAGATAATAAAATATTTATGAGTTAAATATTCAATGTAATTAATTATCTGTTTTATTATTTTTTTAATTATTGTAAAACTTTGGTATGGAAAAATGTATTTTTAATTAAATCATTTATGATTCATTGAAAAAAAAAAAATATGTTCAAACGATATTTATATTATTCTATAGAATTTTTAATTTTTTTGAATGAGTTTTAAATGAAAAAATTCATTAAATACTAATAATTAAATCGTTTTATTTTCTTTCAACTTTAAACAGAGAACAATTAATATTTAATCATTTTTCAAAATTCTTGCATTGGAATTTAAACCTAAAAATAAAATCAAAATTCAAATTACTCCCATAATTAATAATAAATAAAAAAAAAAAAATCATTGAACTTCACATTTTAAACACTAGAATAAAAAAAAATATATCTGATACAATAAAAACAAGTTTTATTTATATATTTAATATGCATCATAATTAATAACAATTATAAAAAATATATCTCAAAATTTCCATAATAATACACACATTTATTAATATAAAAATATAAATCATCGAATTTTCATATTCAACAGTATAAAAATAAAAAAAAAAAAATTCCCCAACACCAAATAATCATAAACAATTAAAATTAAATATTTCATTGAATTCAATAAATCCAGCTACGTACATACACACACACACTATATAAAAAAAAAAAAAAAGACATGGAAAAAGACACAATATAAAATCAACAATCATAATTATAAATAAATTCCTCACTTTCTCTAATGAAAAACAAAAAAAATTTTATTTTCTATCCAAATCGACAATTCACTACATTATAAATAATTATAACCTCATTTACGATAATTAAAAAAATAAAAAAAAAAAAATCTTTGGCACTCGGAACCCCGACGCAGGTCGGATGGTTATCGAACTTCCTGTCCAAAGCTTCTCAGTACATACATTACACATATATAATAATAATAATAATAATAATAATAATAATAATAATATAAAAAAAACCCCCGCCGGAATAAAAGACGAGGAGTGGTATAGTAAGAAAGATAAAGCGATAATAATGATGATGATGATGATGATGAGAAAAAAAAGAAGAAATAAGTCGAAAAGAAAAAAAAAAAAAAAAATAACGAAAAAATTTAAGAAAATAAAAATGTAGAATATATATTCGTTATATGTATAATCAACACCGGGCCCTGACGATTCTTCCAGACACCGTCGGTCGCACATCTGTCGGGTGGTCCCCGAGGTTGACGGACGATCCCCGACGACTCGCACGAGACCCCAAAAATAAAAGAGCTATGATAAATAGAGAAGGAAGAAACAAAATTTGGTGAGGGAAAGAAAGAAAAAAAAAACAAAGCAGGATAAATTCAAGAGAAGTTTTATAGACGAATAAGTGAGAGAAATAAATTATATCTATGTGTGTGTGTGTGTGTGTGTGTGCATGGTGCATAGAAGGTTGGGGATGAGGCCACGTGACCGGAAGGTGGAGAGAAGGGAGGAGAAGGGAAGCGCACGCGCCGTCGTACTCCACCTGGCGCATCACCTGCTGCCCCCTGCTTAAAACCCTCTCCCTCTCGTTCGTTCACTCTTTCACTCTGTTGTTTATTACCTTCTTCCTCCTCTCTTAGGGAAAAAATTAAAGATTTTTTTTTTTTTTTTAAATTTATTCTCAAAAATAAAAAAAAAAGAATAAAAAAATATTTCAATTTTTTGTTATTTTTATTTTATTTCAGATTGTGGTGGTGTGTGAATTGTTTCATTGTTCTTTTATTTTTTTTTTTTTTTAAGGTGATTATTTGAGGTCAATTTCGGAAATTTTTGGGTTAGATTTTTTTTTTTTTGGGTAGTTAAGGGATGAAAATTAACGCAAATTTTATTAATATTCAATTTATGGGATTTTCCACGTGATTTTTATGCTGCTTAGGTTTGAGATGTGAATATATATGGAGACTGTGGGCGAGGGGGAGTGACTGGCAGATGCGCGAAACGTTGCAGGTATATGTATACATATATATATGTATGTGTACATATGTATAACCCTGAATTTTCCGAATTGTTATGGTCCAGGTGCAAAATATATATTTCGTTTTATTTTACATGGTGTGTATATAAGTAGCTGAATTTATTATATTCAACCAAATATTTGTTTTCAATTATTTATATTTATTTAGCATTGTAGAATTTATTTTTTTGATATTTTTATGTTGGTCAATAAAAAAAATTTGATATAATTAAAATTTTTATATTAATAAAATGCCTAATTAATATGGAAATTTTGAAAGATATATTTGACATATTTTTTATTATTATTAATTATAATTTATAAATATTTAATATCATTCAATATCCACAAATTATTTATAATTATATTTATTCAATGAAATATTATCTTTATTATTTCATTTGCCAAAATTTAATCACTTTCACAAAAATTAAAAATTTTAAGTTCTGATAATACTCAAAAATAGTTAAAAAAAAAATTTTCATTCATTCCACAAAATATTTCTTCATTATTTTATTTCCATATAAAATAAAATTATGATCCAAAAATATTTTTCTAATATTTCCAAACGAAAAAAAAAAAAAAAAAAAAACCAACACATACATATAATCTATCAAAAAATCAAACAAAATTCAATTAAAAAAAAAAAAATATTCTTCAAACTTAAAAACTGAATTAATAATAAAATTTCTATACTTTAGAAAAAAAAAATTTTTTTTAAATGAAAGAACGAAAGAGGAAAGTAGAACACGTGATATATTCAAAGTTAAAAAGTATATGTATACATATATATACATATATACTAGAGAATTTGACTTTATGTAACGGTTATACATATATATATATATATATATATGTAAACACATTGAAGCTCTTGTGAATGAATTTGTTATCTGCGAAATGGCCGCGACCTGGGCCATGAACTGCAGTTGCGCTCAAAGGTCGACAATCGTGAGAATTTAACCATTACCCCCCCTCCCCCTATCGCCCTCTTTGCACCACCCCCACGTATTTTCATACATTCATGCATTCAGTCAACCCCGAATGTATTTTTACACGTACATATACACTTATAAGTTTATTTTTCTCCATATTATTTCTATTATTTTCACAAGTTCATTTGTTTTTTATTTTTATTTTATTTGTTGTTTATTGCAACACAAATAAATAAATGTATATGGGTATTTTATATATAAAATAATGAGTGCGTAATCGCTATGAATATATATAGTTGTGAAGAAAAATAGAAATTTTATATTTATTTTAATTTATAGAATGTAGAAAAAAAAAAAAATGATGAGAGAAAATTGTGATATAATAAAATTTTTAGAGATATTTAAATATGTAATTTATGTATTTATGTATTAATTATTTTGGATTATGTGTATGTAGTTTCGGTAGAATTTTTGAAAATGATAGATTTTGAATATTACATAGGTATTTATAATTTTTTGTAGCTGTAGAAATATTTAAAAATTTCTTTTGTATTTAAATTTTAGTTTAAATCTAAATTCATGTATAGCCAATATACGTTTTTCTTTTTTCCTTTTTTCTTCACACAAGTTACGTGATGAAATTAAAAATTTTTTAACTCATCTCCATTTATTACTCGTGCCAAGAACAATAAACAAACATTTATCGAATTTAAAATTATAAAGATTTCTAAATAATTATAGTATTTATATTGTTTCAATAATTTAATTACTGCGTGAAAGTTTTCTTAATTAATTTTTAAATTATCATTCATTTATCATACACATATGTATGTTTATTATTATGCACAATAAATCCATTCATTGAATATATTCTAAGAATTTAAAAAAAGAGAACAAAGTACGAATCCGATCGCAAAAACATCAGTGATAAAAGTCGTTACACAGACTCACGTCATCATTGGTACTCATGCGTATATTTATATGTATAATTTTTTTTTATCTACACACACACACACATATACATGATTATATGTCAATGTGTATTTTTATTCCTCCACATTAATCGTCGTGACAAATGAAAAAAAAAAAATAAATAAAAAGAAATATGAAAATAGAAAAATAATTCATGATATCATTAAATAAACCCATTTTCCACGAACAAAAATAAAATATTCCCATGATTCATATACGTGAACACAATGTAAAATTCACGTTGATAAATCCGTGGGATTCAGTCACGTGACCTGTGTATATGTGTATATTAAATTGGTGACTCAAACGTGGAAATGACGTTTACATTTATGAGCGTTGAAACTTGAAAAAAAAAAAAATTTTTTTCCTAATTTTATTCAAGTCTAAAAATTATGATATGTATTTAAAATAATAAGTCTTGGATATTTGTACGAATTTTTTTCCCTGCGGTTTGCACTTGTCTAACGCGAAAAAGATAACAAGGAAGAGAAGAGAAAGAGAGAGAGAATTATGGAGTAAAAAACGAAGGAGGAGAAGAAGGAGAGGGAGTAGGTCGCTCACGTTGACGCCAACGCACGCGTGAACGCGACGGAATTCAGATCGTAGGCTATTTAAATCGTAGCCAAAGAGGCGAACAAACTATATAACTACGTGTGCGTAGGAAATAACCGTTATACTAAACGACTTTATATACATTCAGTTGCTGAGTGTGAAACAACGAGCGAATCTGTATTAAATATACATAAATGTCATTAATTATAAGTAATAACAATTCACATTTTAATAGAGTTTAATATAATTACTGTCAATATAAATAGCAAAATTATTCTTTCTTTGAATTATTTCTCATGTGTTTGAGACATTGAACAATGGGAAAATATTAAATAACGTTCGTGACTGCTGATTTTGATTTGATGTATGTGATATTTGTGTGAAAGGAAAGAGACTAAAGTAGAGAGTGAAATGAAAAAAATCAATGAAAAAAAAAACGCACGATGTTTGTCAAACACGTGGAAAGAGTATTGTATTGCAATTGTATTAATGTCATGTGATGGGTATTTTTTTTTATTGTGTGTTATTTATTATCATACTTTGCCAATGTGATCAAAAAAAAAAAATGCGAAAGTTTTGAATATTATTTTTACATCAAATTTTATTTACTAAAATATTTTATTCAAATTAATTAATTTTGATTATTAATAAATTGATAATTATCACGATTTTTATTGATTCAGTATTAAACACCACGAATAATAATTATAAATAATAAAATTTTATGTTTAATAAATTAATATTACAGTAGAAAATAAAATTAAAAAAACATTTTATAATTATTTTTCTCACAATTTCAGAACATTAATAATTCAAAAAAATTCATAAACAAATTTATTAATTACAAATTGTCATCTTATTAATTAAATTTGTATTTGTTTCATCAATAAATTCATGATGAAAATCAATAACACAATTAAATATATTTTATTTTTTTAATATCAAAAAAAAAAAATCATTTTTAAAATAAAATAATTCTTTAAGAATATTTATATTAAATGATAATAATGAGAACCGGAAGTGGCGACAAAGTTATACTCGACCTTTTTTTTTTTCGCTTTCTCATTTCTCTTTCTTTTCCATTCATATTATTGCTTCAATACATTATCTCCTTTTTTTCCCATCTCTCCTTAGTACTCTTTTATCGGCGTGTCATTTCTATCCTACCATCTATCTATTTACTATCATTCTCTCACACAATTTTACAAACATGTATTGATGTATAATATAATATTATATGTATATCTATGGATACACAATATATAACTCTCGTAAATAGTTCGTTTAATGGCGGAAAGAGGCGCTGCAGTAGCGTAGCGTCCCAGTGAAGCGTCAGCCAGAGAAGCGCGCGCAGTCCCACGCGGACCACGCGCGTCGAAGTTTTATCGGTGTGTTATTTTGCTCTCATCACAAAAATTAATTAATTTTTTTTTTTTTTTACATCATCCACTTTGCTTACCGTCCGTGAATTGTTTCATTTATTTATTATTACTAGTCGGTTTAATAATTTTATTTTTTATATATCACTAATGTGAAATTAAATGTTGATATTATAATTTTAATAACGAAAAATGGATATTAAATTTAAATTTAATTAAAATATTACGCGTTTACATACGATATTTATATTTGTGCTGTTTGTTTATATTTTTTGCTTCTTGGATATTGAAAATATTTTGCTCGTAAATGGGGTTTAGATGAGAAAAAAAAAATATATATATTCATGAGCAGCCATTTTAATGTGAGATGGAATAATATAGAAAATGAAAAGAGAAAGACAGAGAAGGGAAATAAAGAAGGAGAACCACTGCGCGTTTGTGTTGTTGTGTGAGCCCGTGTATTTGTTCAAAAGATTGGGACAGCATACAATTCATGATGAAAATAATGTGGACAATTGTGAACGACCAGCAGCGAATAGTGATGAAGAAAATAAATAAAATTCTCCGGACTAAATGTGATGACGTAATAAAATGAAGAACCAAGTATGATTTCATTTTATTTTATTTTTTTTTTTTTTGCTTTTAATCTTTTTTGTTTCATGAGAAACTTCAAGATATTTTTATTTCTTAAAGGAGGATTTTTTTTCTTTCTTTTAATTTATTTTCCCAATGATTCCTAACAAACATTTTTCCATACTGCGTAGTTTTGGCGTCGTTGCGTCGTTGAAAAAGAAAAAAAAATAAAAGCGTGCGGAAGAATATATAATAATATACATAAACAGAATTAAATAATGAGGCCCAAAATTCCAATGAATTTTCTGTCTCTATTAGCAGTATAAATTTGACGTTTGGATAATTTTTTTTTTTCTCTTTTCGCATCTCTTTCATAATATTGTCGCAGTTTATATGTGTATTTATATATATTTATTTGTTTACGTGTGTGTGTGTGTGTTTGAAATGTATATACGCATGCTCTCACGATTCGGCGCGAGGCCGTCATCGTGTTATCGTTTAAGGCGGGAAGAGAAGAAGAAAAACCACGACGACGATTGTAGTAGTGTATAAATGTAGTATTATATGTATACATTTTGTCTAATCGCGCGCACATTCGTTTGTCGCCGTTTGTTGGCGGTTCTGTTTGGTCGTCGTATAGCTTGTAACTTCATAAATGTAAAAGCTTATGTAACCTTTACTTGTGCCGATAAGCCCCTCTACATACATACATACATATATACACTGGACTGTACGTCATCCATTGGTATTGCTGCTCTTCTGTTGCTTTGGCGTTTCTTCTCGCGAGATAATTAAATGAGTCGTGTGAAATCGTTTTATTATTTTATTTTTAAATTGGAAATAATAATTTATAAATTATCGATTGAAATGGTTGAAATTTTGGAATATATGTAGGATATAATTTGAAATTGTTTAACGTGAAAATGTGCAAAACATGGCTTGTATTTGAGTGTAATTTGTGAAAGAAGAAAAAAAAAATTTTTTTTTTTTTGTGCTTTTTTTTTATTTATTATGGACAAAATTATTGAATAATTTTATCGGAAAATAGATGAAGAATTTTTGGAAATAAATAGTGATGAAATTATAATAATAATTAGCATGATGGGTAATCCAAAATGGCGGTGATTTATACCGCGTGCCCGTGAACACGAGTTGATATTTTGGATTATATTTCAAACAGTTAAAAATTAAAATTAAACGTGATTTTTTTTTTTAATTATGTGAATTTGTTTTTTTATATTACTTTTGCAATTTTTTTGTATTTGTTATTTATAATTTTATCGAGTTTATTGTACACCCTTGAAATGGCGGTTTTTAGTATAGTGAGGACAAATGGATGATATTACAGTAGTGATGAGAGTCTGTATCGTATATATATATATATATGTATATATATGTGTGTATACCCATATACATATATATATATATGTATATAGATGATGAAATACAAAATGCCGCGCGGGCTAAACACGTTTCTGTTCACTTCATCACATGTGCGTTATTTTCAAGAGGAAAAAAAAATTTTTTTCTTCTTTCCCACGATGCCACGCCCGTTCATGCAGAAATTCACAAAATGGAGAGACCGAAAATATCCCCTGATTGGTAAGAAAGAGATAAAAAAAAAAAGTAAAAATTTCCATTGTTTCCATTTTATTTTAGCGATAAAGAAAATAATATTAAACGATTATTTCATCGTTTTTACGATGTTAATATCTTTACAAAGAATGCGACTAATCTATTTAATAATTAGATGATATAAAAAAAAAAATGCCTACAGGTCTGAATTGTTATCGACATATTACTAAAGTTAATTGTATTGAAAATAAATATAAAAAAATATATATATTAACCTTGGCCGAGCTATTGATCTCTAGCGAGGGCCAGAAAACCGATATATATCGACTCACCCTGTGATAGAAACTTTGTATATAGTTGATACATGATACCAGACACTAATTTGGGCACTTTTTAAGGGCGATTTCTATACCACAATACGTGTTGGAATTAAAGTTTCATTTTCTTCTCATTTGTTTAAACAAACAAATGTATACTAAAAACATTATTTCACTTGATATTTCATTTATTCTTTTATTATGAGTATCGTGGCATGATCTTTCGTTAATTATATCCTAAAATTTGATTTTTTAGAGGACATTGTGTTCTTTGGTAAAAATCCTGTAATATTTGGTTTTCGTTTTGTAAAAATAATTGATATAATTGTTCATATTGATATGAATTAAGGTTATATTGACAATGCTGATATATTTGGTAGTTGAATTTGCAATTGTTGTAGTGGTAAAAAGTTGTTTGTAGCTGAACTACATTACTGCTGCGGTGTTGCATTTCATTATCATTGATAAAAAAATTATTACAATCATTTCACTACTTGATCTGCCTCATGTATTTGTTTATATTCATAATAATATAATTGTAATAATATTACCTTTCTTAATTTGAATAAAACCCAATATTTTAACATTTCAAATTCCCAATTTTATCCGCATAAAAATAAATATTACTCATTTTTCTATGTTCTACATTTAGTTTCATTTTATCCTCAACTATTAGAAATACTAGAAGTATAAATGAGAGAAAATTGAGACTAAAATCAGTATAGGGAAATGTTGTTGAGGAGAAATTGAGTTTGAAATAAAATATTTATGTGACAAATTTATAAAATGAGGAGAAATTGAGTCTGAAACAGGTATTTGAGGATAAAAACCGTATCAATTTTTCTACTTCGATAGTTGAAGTGGAAACAGTGAAAATAAATATCTTTTAATAATTTTCAAATCGATTTAAAGAAGGAACAAACTACTTCGATGCTTATAGAACCTCTTTGAACCTCATATGATACTCTAAAGTCTTACAAGCTTGGCTTCTTCGTGCCTGCTGCAAGTGGATTAAGAAATCCAAATTTGTGCCACCTTACAGGAGTAAAAGTGGATCTAAATTACATTGTATGCCTATTGTAGAAATGAAGCATGAAAGTAGAACGTAAATTTCGACTCGGGAATTTGTCCGTTGTTGGGAGATTTTTGCGCTTAATTAATGATATATAAAACGAATTATTCGATTATGAGCCGGCGTCAAACTAGATAATCACAAGTCCAATTTCAATACAAAACTGGGGAGTATAATCTTGTACATGAATTGATATGATGTATTTACAAAATACCTATATGTAGATAGATGGGTATGTCTGTGTTTGGGAATTGTAATGTCATTACCGGTACATATACCTAAGCATCTAAATGTAAAAGGGTGTGTAAAAGGAGAGTGAAACTACCTACCCCCTGAGGCATGTTACGATGGCTGATGTCGGAAGCTCTAATAGAGATTGATGGTAAATGCCGTTGGAAAAATCCACTCACTTCGAAAGTAAATTCACATAGCGCTTCAATGGATTGCACCTTTTAATATTTTGCCTGTGATTAATGCCATATTTTATCCATCCACGAGGTTTTATATATTTCATCAAAATAGTTTGTGATTATGAAAATAGTATAAAAGAATAAAGAAAGGAAGGGAAAAAAGTGAAGAACAAATTATATTTTTTTTTTTTTCTTTTATTTTTCAAAGTTATTATATTAAATTAAATTATATTGATTATCGCAATTAATCGACATTCAGGTGCCAATAACTTTGACATGCTCTGTGCTTAATTAATTTAAAAATTTTTAATCATTCATTTTTCTTTGTGGGAGAGTAAAATGGAATGGAAAAAAAAAATTGTTTTATGAACTCTGATTGATTTTATTTGTCAAAACTTTTTTATTTTTATCAATAACTATTCAAGTTTGTTAATTATATTATTGAGTGTTGCAGTATTATTCGGGGTTTATTTTAATTCAATAATTCTGAGTATATTTTGAGATAAAATATTTAGTTATTTGCAGCTTGCAGAGATTATTTGCAAATGGTTTTTATTTTTTTGTTTGTTGAGATTTTAAATTTGTTAAAGAAAGCAGAAAAAATCATTGATAGATTTATTTAAAAATGTTTATTAATTAATTATAATTGCGGTGTGTGTTTTATTTTCGTACAACATAAGATTCAAAATGGTTCCTCAGCGATAAAATGGCCGTCCGTGAACACTGCTTATTTGGTCGCTTTGAAGTTCAAAGTATTTTTAGCTAATCATTTACTAAATTCGATCGACAATTCAATTATTTTATTTTATATTTTGTCATTCTCAAGTCGTTTTACAATATAAATTAAAAATAAAAATTTTTTTTTTATTTCGTACAATTCAAGTAGAAAATATTCTCAACAAATTATAAAAAATAATTCAAAATTATTTAAAGAACATGAAACATTTTTGAATGATTCGAAAAAAAAAATAGTTCTAAAGATATTTTTTGATAATTCACCGTCAATTAAAATAATTTTGTTCATCACAAATTTAATTATTAAATTTATTTTGTGATCAAATAATTCTTAATATTGTTTGTGAATGCATAATAAAATTAAAATCACTATAGAAACGTCACCATAAAAATTATAATAAATTGTATACAATTTATAATATTATATCTCAAAATATTTTCTAAAAAAATAATATCCATACATCAGTATAAATTTTCATAGACTATTTATTTTTATTTATTTTATTTTATTCCTTAAAATATATGTTCTTCATTTTTTCTTTTTTCTTTTTTTTTTTTTTTTGCATAATTATCATTAGAAAATATTCATTCATACATTTAAATGATGAATAAAATCAGAAATATTTTATATTAGATTAATAGTATATAGTAGTTCGTATATAGCAAATGAAAAATAGAAGTAAAATTGAAACGATCAAGTGCGTATCAATGGCGGATTCTCTGGTGTGCACCATTGAACTATCTCCTTCAACCGATCATCATCGTTTCACCAGAGATCTCTCTGTCCATTTACATTATATAAATATATATGTAGAAGAATGTATAAAGGAACTTTCTCCCTTTTTCTTAAATTCAATTACACCCTATCTGATCGATAATCCAAAGGGATCAGGGGTTTTCGATAAGAAATATTAAGATAGTGCGGTTAACTTGACGAAGAAGTTTTGTATTTATATAAAAAGAATAATCAAAAATTCTGTAGACGAAAAGAGGAATAAGAATAGTTTGTTTAGTTTAGTTTTTTTTTTTTTTGTTCATTGGGAAGAATTCGAAATTCAGAAGGAAAAAATTTTATCTTATACTCTACTGCCAATGACATTCGGACTCTGACTAATTTCTCGTTTAATAAATTTAGTGAGCACTTTATGTGAGGATGGAGAAATGAAGAAAGAGTTGGTAGATGGCCAGAGTGTAATTATTACATGTAGGAAATGTTTTGCCTGAAGGCTGCTATATATGGTGGTAAAAGTTAATTTGGGCGCGAAATTGCTCCACAAAATCAAATTTCATTTGGCCTCAGGGTAGTTGTCCAAGTACTTCGGGGAGTTACACTATTCATACAGATATTCTATAAGAAATTCAATAATTTTATGATAGTCGCATCAAAGTGTGAAATTAAAAAAAAAAAAATAAGTCATAGAAAAAATTTTTTTTTTCATGATAATTATGAAACAATAATTTTGAGGTTGAATGAAATTGAAATAATTATAATTATACTATTTTTTAATTATATAATGGAGCGATTTTGCAAAATTGATTTATTAAATATTCAATTGAAAATGTTGAAAATTATAAAAAAATATTTTTGGGATTTTTTCAACGTGTTGATAATTAATTTTTGATATTTTTTATGGCAGCTTGTAAAAATAGTAAAAATAATTGAATTAGCACTATATTTGTACAAGAAATGAATTAACGATTGTAGATTAATTTATTTAATTTTCTTTTATTCAATCGGTTATATTATTGATGCAATTAATAATTTTTTGTTATATTATTTACAATTCACCTTTTTGATTAAATTTATGGGATTATAAAGTACAATATTTAAAAATATTTATTTTCAGTGCAGAATTTTAAAGATAATTATTCTTTATTGTTTACATTAATATAAATGATCGATTTTTATTTGTAATAATAAGACTAGAAAACCTTTGCATGATTCTATTCCTTTAGAGCTGCTTCGAAAAAATCTCATTTTATTTATATTTTATTGTTGAGAAATTCTCCTTTTCTTTTTATTCTCAAGTTTATCTTTCTTGTCCTGGCTCGAAATATCACGTAATAGTTTCTACAACTTATTTATAAACTATAATTTAAAATTATACTGACTATATGAAAAAAAAAAAAACAAATCTTTTGTTTTCTCCTCTTCGTTTGTTTATGAAATCCATAATTCGTTTTATGTACCGTAAAACAGATTCAAACTACTAAAAATGGCATAAAAAATTGTGCTGAAAAATTACAATTGTTAATAATCAACTACATTTATTTTTTTAATTTACACATGAGTTTCATGATGATGAATTAAATTTCTGCACAATTTAGTATTTCAATACTTTCATTCATCCCAAATATTTATCATTTTTTTAAAGACATTTCCATTAACAAATCTCGATAAACCATTTAATTAAAATATATTTTAATTATTCATTTTAAATTTCTTCCAATAATTAATTTTTGTTTAAATATCTGTAGAGAATATAATACTTACATAAAAACAAGCTTTTATCATTGAAGAAAATTAGTACAGACTAAATAAATTTATATTAGAAAAATCCTCGAGGATTAAATATTATTCAATAAAGCAAAGAAAAAAAAAAAAAAAAGTGACACGTAAAAAAAAATTTTTTTTTCGTTTGAATTTTTGAATTGTCATCGGTTGGAATGCAAGAGTGAGACAAAGATCAGTCTCATGGGACAAACGTATATGTATGAACACGTACCACCAACGCAGTGGGCGCTCAATGAAATGGAAGAAAAAAGAGAGAGAGAGGGTCGTGAAAAACGAGGGAATTGAGAGAAAAAAAAACGATGAGAATTTTGTCCAAGTTTACAAGGGTTCCTGGAAGGTCGTCCACCTTCCACCCAAGTAAAAGACCCTCTTTCATGTGGACCGCACGCTCAATTCCTCCCCATATTCATGTCTATATATACATACTCTCACTTTTCTCCATGCGTTCAACATCACCCTCATCATTCGTCGCCTTTATCTCTTCTTTTCCCAGGCGCCTTCCAAAGATTTCTTCCTTCGTCGTGGCGCAACTTCCCACAGGAAATACACAAGGCAAAATGAAATAAATTAAGAAAGAAAAAAAAAATACAGTTCTCCCCACCTAAATCCACTATTCTTATCATCTTATCTGAAACACTTCATGTTATTAGGAAATTTGTGTAAAGAGATAACAAAAAATTCCATGACATTTTTTTTTTTTACTTTTTATTCTTCCTTAGCTTCATTTGCAGATTAAACTAAAAAAAAAAATTCTTTTCTTCTGTTCTAGGTAAGTCCGCAATTAAGAATATAAAATTAAATCAGGCATCATGTGTATCATGAAGAAAAGGGGTGAGTAAACAAAAAAAAAAATTATCACTAGCAAAAATATCGAAAGAAAAAAAAAATGAATAAAAAGATTGAATTAAGCAAAAGACGTCGCGTGTATTTACACGAAACGTAAGAGAAATTCACTGAGATGTGGCGCGAAGACGAGAAGGCACACTTGAATCCCGTGAGAGGGGTGGAGTAGGGCAAAGGGGGAAATAGAGGTATGCGGGAAACGTTTTCCTCGGTTCCCACGCCGCGCATGTACTTGCTTTCCCTTTACGTCTCGCCATTCCTCCCATGTTGATCCCACCACTACCATCACAAAATCATTCTGTCTCACTTACGACTGAAGATACTCGTCCCGTTGGACCACCTTGTCCCACTCCTGGGTTCTTCTACTCTATGACTTGTCCCTTTTCCCCACCACTTGGACATTCATACATATACTGTCGGCGATTTTTGTAGTAGTAGTGGGAGAATATCGCGAGACTGGACCGCCTGAGACGTTTCGATGATGCTGCTGCTGCTGCTGCTACATGGATCATGGGATTGTTAGATGCTCGCATTTCAGACGCTTTTAGTGAGGGTGAAGGAATTACCTAGCGTTAGAAAAATAGTAGAGACATTTTTTAATATACATTCGAATTTTCTTCTATTTCTTTCGTTCGTTTTTATATTTTTTTAACATTTTCAAGCAAACAAAAAGACACTGTAATTTTGGTTAAACTTGGATAGACAATTATACAATAGAAAAATAAGCGTGGGGATTAAATATTATTATTCTTTATTTTTATTATAAAATAAATTTTAGAATACATGAAAAATTTGATGGAATTGATGAAATACAATTCGTTTAATATATCCAACAGTGTAAATTATTTCAGTACGCTTGTACATATATACATGTATCATTGATGGTCTAGAAAGTCTCCCGGGGTAGATACAAAGACAAAGAGAGTGAGAGAGGAGAGGTATTGACGACATTCCCTCACGTTCCATGCCGCGCGCTGTCGTCGTTCCAGGTAATCGCTCTTTAGATATATAGAGTCCTCTCTTTCCCTTTCCCTCTTTGATTATTCCCTACCTTTCTGCACGTATTTCTCTGTCTCTGTTTTAAAAACACTTCAAATGCTGAAAAAGAAGCTGAAAAAAAAAACTGGTAGTAAAAAAAAAATAAGAAAATCAAAGTAAAATAAAACAGTATGACCTCAGTATGTTCCTTCTTGTGGGAATTTAGTTGATGGAATTTCGAGGAATCCCGTGAGGAAAGACAACACACATACGTACATACTTGCACATCCATGTATAAATATTGCCATACACATAAGGATAAAAAGAACGAAAAAAAAAAAAAAAAAAAAAAAAAAAAAAGTAGTAGCTAAAGAAGAAGATGCAGATGAAAAAAAAAAAAAAAAACACAGTGGTGGTTGTCGCTCCTCGTTTGGTTATATTCCTGATGCTCATACTGTATTCGCTGTGTATTCCAAATGCCCTAACGAAAAGGGCATCTGCACTGCAGCCGGCACACCTTGGCTGGTCATTGGCTCTTCCAACCAACCAACCTCTCTTTCCCTCTCTCGTATCCCTACTTTTAAAAGTATCCCATTGCTGGCCCTCAGCTCGCGCGGTGTTCCACATAAATACACAAATACGCGCGTATATACCCGGGGCCACGGCCGCATTCCACGGCCCCCGCTGTCGCGACCCCTCTCTTGCTCGGCCCCTCTTGTCCGTCTGCTGGTTTCTCCCCACTTAAATACCGTGCGGGCCTTCCCCACGTGATGCCCCGTAGTCGATTGGGAGGGGTGCGCACGGGGCATTATCGAGGCCTTATTCCGGGGGCGCCAGTGGTAAGCGCGCGTTGGCTCTTCTCTTTCTTTATCCCCACTTATTTACCATCGCATTGCGCCGTTGTCATCGTCACTGCTGTTGTTGCTGCTGCTGCTGTTGCTGCTGCTGCTGCTGCTGATGCCGCTGCCGCGCCACGCCACCATTTCACTACTACTATACTCACCAATACACTTCTGATAAACCAGAGGCGACGCGTCTCACCTTCTTCGTGTGTGCGCTGAAATATTTTGTTTACTTCGGCTGGCTCTCGGTTCTTTGAATCCGGCGGCACTCGGCCTCGCATCTCCGCAGGGCGTCTTTCTCAATCAGGCCCGACAGCTCATTCTTTCTCTCTTTATCTTTTAGTCTTTTTTGTTCCTCGGTCTTTATTCTTCCTATATCTTCACTTCACAACTGTCTTTTTTCCTTTTGGTTATACTTGCCTTGTTCGCTCTCCACATTTTCTCATTGGGGCCCCCGTCTCGTGTTGAGAGCGGGGAATACCTGTGGCCTCGAGATCAACAGAGATGAAAAAAGACATTATCTTTCTCTCTTGCTGCCCCACGCAAGCTACTTATACATTCATACCTTCTTACGGACCTACGGCGACGACCTCGCCGTCTCATTCTTCTTTTTCTTCCACTTGTCTTCCTCCTTTTCATCTTTTACTTATGCGTTTTCTTTTCATTTTTTTTCTTTTTCCCCTCAACATTCAACGTCAGCAAAGTGTGAATAGTACGTCTTTCATTGCAATAAATCGCCCAATGCAATTGTACCAAATAAACAACCAAATTCACCCTAAAATAAATTAATAACATACAAATAATAAAAAATTATGTTTATAATTTTATTCATAATTTTTGTTTTATTTTTTAATTATGATTTAAAAATTATTACACAAATTCTGTGTATTAATATTTTAATGAGAAAAAGACATTCCCACAATTCGAATTGTTGAATTTTCGAAAGTGTATTTTTATGTAGCATACTATACTTTTTTTTTATCTGCGAAGAATGAGTGAAGAGCACATATTGTACATGCATATATATACGAAAGGTATATAAACATATATATATATATATATGTATGAATGTGCGTGTTTGAGCGTCGGATCTCTTTCTTCGCAGCATCTTGTAGACTTCGGCAGCGTCGTAACGCTGCGGTGTTGAAGGAGAGTGCGGAAAAGAGAAAGAAAGAAACGACCAAAGATATATAACAGCCAGTAACAAATGAGATCCTTCCAAGAATCGGGCCACCGATACAGTACCTACATTCTTTGTGGGGGTGAGAACTTTTCTCTCTCTTTCACACACATAAATCCACCATGTTTCTTGCATATTTCCAATACTATATTCCTTATTCATTTCATTAACTATATATGTACGGATAAATTCAATATGTAGTTGAAATAAATTAATCTAATTCAAATATTCGAAAATAAATTCATTAAATTATTCTCACACGATAAAAATTGTTTATTCAAAGTAAACTATTTCATTTTATTATAAAAGAAACGACAAATATATTTTTTATTGTAAAGGAAAATTTTGGGAATTTTTATTTTTTTTTTTTATTCAATGTTGAGACTTCTCAGGGTGACTTCTAGGAAGTCTTAAAGAATAGGGAAAAAAAATTTTCATTGCTTTTTAAGGAGGAGGGTTTAAATACACCCCTTACTATAGTGCGCGGACATTGCTGTGAAGAATTGAAAGAAGGAAAAAAAAAAAAAAACAGGCATGAAGAATAAATATATATAAAGAGGGGAGAAAGATTTTTTGTTGGCGCCATGGCGGTATTTTCTGTGAATGACTGGGTTGTAAGTGTCTTAGTGTGTGTATATGTATATATGTATGGGCCCAAATCGGATTTGGGATGTAGATAGAGGAGGTAGAAGGAGCCAAGTGAAGAATGAGAGAGCCAATGTGAGAGGGAAACGCACGCCAAAGGATCAAGCGCCTCAAGGAGCATCTCTGTTTCTCTTCCTCTCGCGTTCTTCGTACTTTGGGCCTAATTGGGGCAGGAATTTTTCGTTTGCCGCGCGGCGGCGCATTGGTATTTTTCTCCGTCATTCTTTTTTTTTTTTTTTTTTCTTTTTTATTTATTTATTTTTTCATTTCTTTTTATACTTTTACTTCTCGCCTGAGGATTCTTCTATATGTAAAATGTGTTTTGGTGAACCTAACCATAATATTGATCTCGATCATCGATTCCTCGAATTAACAAAGAACCCCCCCCCCCTCTCTACGGCTTTTAAAAAATTTCTCCATTTTTGAATTTAATTTCCATTCCAATTTGGTTTTATTTTTTAACAATACAAAGATTAAGGAGCTTTTTTCAAAGGGGAAAAAATATTTTTATTTATTTCTTGTTTATAGAGAATCTTTGAAAATTGTGGGAATAAAAAGGCAATTTATTTATTTATATATATATATATTTATTTATTTTTTTTTTTTTTTTAAGAAATGACTTTTTTAAATTTTATTTTGAAGTTGTTTCTGTGTGTATATTCAAATTATGCGATGGAATTTTGTTGAAAAAAAAAAAAATTGTCGATTCCTGGAACCTTGGGGTAGGTCCTTTCAGGGTATAATGAAAAAATGCGACCACAAAGAGCTTGAGAATCCTGAGAAAAAAATATGTAGAGGGAAGGAGGAAGTGTGAAAAAAAAACCAACCAAATAAAATAGAATGAAAATTTTTTATATGTATATATGGCTTTTTTACATTGTTTTATTTTTTTTTTTTTTATTTTATATGTACAATAGAGAATGAAAATATGCAAACAGAATTTAAAAGAATTCTTAGAAACTTTATTGTTTATCAATGTGTCAAGTATTTACCCACATAAATATAATGTTTGCATGTACATTTGTTCAATTTTATCTTATTTTATTTTCATTCATTCATTTTTTATTTCATTATTTGAGCTAATGAAAAAGTTGAAAATTAAAAAATACAAGAAAAAAAATTTTTTATTACATTTTATTTTAATTATAAATAATTATAAAAATGCGCAGTTTATCTATTTATATTTGTACATATTTTTCATAAATCATTTTTGTCTTTATAGTGAGTGATGAAGGGAGAAAAAAATCTTTAAGTCTTAGTTTAAATTTCTTGGAAATTTTTTTTATTATATATATATATTTATGATTTGAGAAAGTTTGGATAAAACAGCGGCGGCGTTTGGTGCAAAGAACGAGGCGCGAAGAAGAAAAGGGGGACAGGTAAAAAGATATGAGGCAGGATATACGAGCGATAAAAGCGTGAGAAGTCAGTGGGATAAAAAAAAAATCGATGTCCAATGTGTTATAAAACAGAAGAAAAAAAAAAAAAAATATATGGAAAAATGCGTATTTGTATTTCAAGTGTTTTTCCATTTTATTTCGGTTTTTTTTTTTTTTATCTCGGTTATTTTACTCTCACTCGCCCCCTTCTCTCTTTTTATATATCTCTGTCTTGTGGCCAAAAGTTCCAGGAAGGATTGGACCCTGATAAATTTTGCTCTTTTAAAACCTTCGTCAAGGGAGGAGAGACGTCTGTCGACATATGCAGGGGTTGATCTCTAAACCGCAAGAATTCTCAGAATATATTTATTCCCCATTTGAATATTTCAAAAAAAAAAAAAAAAAAATTACAATAAATATTATAATAATGAAAAAAAAAAAAAAAATTTTGGAAATTTAAATATATTTTACGTTTATATATTTATTTATTTTATTCATTATTTATGTAATTATTTAATGTTTAACTTGAGAGTAAAATAATTTACATTTTTATTTAATTTGTTTTATAAAAATATTTATGAAATTTATTATTATTGATTATTGCTTATCAATTTGTTTAAAAATATTTTCTAGAGTTTCTCTGTAGATCAATTGATATTTTCAGAATAATTTATTAAAAATTATTAAATAATTTCCTTAAAAAATTTCATTAAGAAAAAAAAAAATTTTTATAATTCTTTTTTAATTTTTTTCCAAAATTGAAAATTTACAAATACATCGCTCACATATATATATTTGTTTATTTAAAAAATAATTTATATATATTTGCAAATTTTTCAAGCTTTTTTTTTTTTTATTTTTGTAAGTTGTTTTGAAAATCTTCTAAAATATTTCAAAACAATTTTACAAATGCACAAAATGACAATTCTATAATATATATCAAGTATATAATATACCGAAGGGAATAAAATAAAATAAGAAAAGAAAAGGAACAAAAATCACTTCCCAGGCGAGAAATAAAAATGAAAAAAATCATAACAACTCACAGCCCAAGGAGACGAAGAAGATGAAAAAAGAAACGGAGGATGAGGGTAGCGATTGGTAGGTGAAGATAAAAGGGATACGAGCGTCGGCGGCGCAACCAAAGAAATAAGAATCTACTTAAAAAAAAAAAAAAAAAGAAAAAGAAAACAAATATAAAAAATGCATATAAGCGAATAAAGAAGAGAAAAAGAAAATAACAAACGAATCTAAAGAATATCCATCACACAAAGATCCGCCAATAAATTTCTCATGCAAAACTATATCAATAATTTTAGTTATATTCCATCGCTAAATAATAAATAAATAAATAAATAAATAAATAAATAAATAAATAAACAGCCAAATAACTATCAGAAGAAAAAAAAATAATAAAACAAGTTGATAATCGTCTTTGAGTTATAATGATAACAATTATAATTAATACTGAAAGCCTCGGTATATATATTGCTGTGAAGATGAACAAGAGATATGTTGTTGATGTCGGCACGCGGACGACCCTGCAGACAAGGCAGTCAGCTTTTCCTTTTTGTTTTTGTTTTTTTTTCTCTTTACTAATTTTTATTTCTTATTCATCATTATTATTTTTTTATTTCATCATCTTCTTTCTCTACTACTTTTACAACACGATTTCACTTGTGCTATGTTGCTGTTGTTGCTGCTGTTGTTATTGTTGTTGTTGATGTTGTTGTTGCAGGAGAACAGGTCGATAAAACAAATGAACATTCTCCTTAGTCCACCTCTCACTGGCCAGTTTTGCCAGACACTTGGACGCGCGTAACAACAACAAGCTCGCGATTGTCCGACACCTTGCGGGCTTAACTTATTTATAGTTGGCGACTGATGGTCTAGTCAATTTCAAAACATATATATTTTTCATAATATCTCTTTCAAGTTAATTATCATATACTGTAACGGTCATGAGAGATGAAAAATAAATAAAAATATACGCGACAAAGCTTGAGGATTATAATCTGAAAAATATATTTACAATTATATATAAATTAAATATTTAATTGTCGATTACGAATAAAAATAACAATTATTTATTTATATATAAATGTATATATATAAACTTGGATATATATATATTTATTAAATTGATGCAGGATTTTTTTTTTATGTTGGAATTTTTGAGAATTAGATTTATTGAAAGTTTTATTATTAATATTTGCTGATGTTTCTGATGAATTAATTTTGTAATGTTATGACTTTTTTTTTTTTTTTTTGTAAATCTTTTTGGTGAAGGATTTAATCGACAGAGTGAATGAGGAGAGGGTTGTGGTACGAAGGGGGAAAAAGTGTTGCGCGAGGCGTTGAGCGAGAATAAGAAAACGAAGAAGAGGGAGAGAAAGGAATCGTAGACATTCCACTGGACCCCAGGTAGCACCACTGGAATGCAGATAGGATGAATGAGGTGGTCTCTATACGCCTCAGAGTCCAATACCAGTCTCTCTTTTTATATTTATATATATATATATATTTTTTTTGTTTCTTCTTTTTTCTATCGTTTCGGTCCTTCTTCTTCTTCTTCATATTATTTTTCATCATATTCCGCTTGTTGCCAGCAGCTTTTTGAGCTTTCTGTTAATGAAGAATCTTCAAAAAAAAAAAAAATATATATCAATAGTAAAAAAAAAAAATTACAAAAAATTACGAAAAATAATTAAAACTATACTTTTATCACTTAAACTTTATTTCCATATTTTTCTTCAATTAATATCAATAATTTTCTCCAAATATAAATTTTAATTATCAAATTCTGAACATGAAAAAAAAAAATATTTACATAAAAATCAACAGAAATTAATTAATAACATCAAATAGTCCTATAAAAATTCTCTATCATCATTATTACTACAAAATATATTCATAAATCACCCAATAATTATTAAATTTATAAAAAAACAATTCATATTCATAATTCAACGATTCCAAACATTAAAAACTGAAAGAAAAAAAAAAAAGCCACGTGACTTGTTATATCTACGATATGAATGAGTGAATTTAATGGAAGAGGAGAGGGAAGAGGAGAGGGAGGACGTTATCACTATACATATACATATATATTGCGTGCACTAGGTCACCGACTGATATCCCTGACGAACAAGAGAGTGGATAAAGAGCGAAGATCGACTGTATTCTATGTATTTATATTTGTGTCATTTGTTTATACATACATACATATATATATATATTTTTTTTTTAATTTATATGTGTGTATGGATTGAGTGTAGAGAGTGGGAGAGAAGTATGACTGAGAGAAAAAGGGACAAGAAGAACAAGAGATGGAATGTCAAATGACAAGAACGTGATAACAAATGAATCTACTGTACACAAATGCTTCCGTTCGTTATCGTTTTGTCCAAAGAATGAATACCATATTGATTGTATGTATGTGTGTGTGTATATGTGTGCAACATGTTTTTCATTCATGAAATTGACTCTACGGGTCATAGAATAAAAGAGTAAGATAGGAAGAGAGAATGAAAGATAGATATAAATGCTATCGAACGATTGGAAATGACTCAAAGAGTTCAACAGTAAAAATTTTACAGAGATGTAAATAATTATATATATAAATATATGTATGTGTATTATATATTGTTATTTATTTAGTTTTTATTATCATGTTGAATTGAATAGAGGGGAAGGAAAAATATTTTTTTTATTTATATATTTGTTTTGAATGAAGATATATAATGGTTAGAGGAGGAAGAAAGCAGCAAAGTATTTGCTCAAGACAAAAATTCTTGAGGAATGATGACCCCAATAACGTCAAGTTTCGTGGGACATTACATTCACGCACACACACACACACACGCTGTTAAACATACAAATGAATATACACACATAGATATATATACAATACTCTTTGAATTAGGTTGGAATGCATGAAGGTGGTGGGACAACGTTGGTTGCGTTCTATAGAGAGTTATATAAAGTCAACATGTGATGAACGAAGAGCAAAGACATAACTTATAGTATATTTATATAGTATAGTTAGAGAAAACGTGAGCTATAGTGTGTCTTTCTTGTTTTCTCTTTGTCTTTTACTCTTCACTATTACCTCCCGCGGCTTCTCTCAACTCGCAATGTAAAGAATCCCATTCATACCTAGTTGTAAATGTATAGGATACGTCAAGACTATATGGTGTTTGTGTGTGTGAAATGTGTGAAATGTGGTGGGAAGTCACACAGGACGTATGAAAAACAGGCGCCATTATTGAAAAAAATTAAATTACTCCGTTACAATTATTTTTTTTTTTTATCTTTTATTATGAATTTATTTTATAGTTTTTTTTTATTTCGTTTTGTTTGTGGAATTTTTTTATTATTTTTTTTTTTTTTTTTGGGTAAAGGAAGTGAAGTTGTTGGAGATTAGAATGTGAATAAAAGTGCAGAGGTAATAAATGCAGACGTTGAATTTTATAGATAGATATATTTGAGATTGAAAAAAAAAAAAAAAGCCTGTGATAGGATATAATATATAAATGCAGTTGCGTTTGGGTGAGTCATAAAAAAAAAAATGTATAGAAATTGTGTGATGGAAAGGGAAGTAATTATTGGAATGATGAATGACCTCAGGACGTCCTTGCAATATTATAACTCTAAAGACCTCACATACCAGAAATTCTTAACTTTGAGAAGGGAAGAAAAAAAAAATTCGTTGCAGTTTTTTTTTTATTTTTTAATTTTCTAGCTTTTCTTTTTTTTTTTTTATGGGGAGGGGGAGGGGGATATTATCGTTATTTGTATTATCCAATTGGATATAATATTATCTTTAGTTTGTATTAAATTAAAAAATTATTCATTCATTTAAATATTTATACAGAATTTAAAATTAAATGTGAATTATTTTTTATTTCTGTGTAATCATTTTTTGAATATCGACTTATTACGAATAACGAGGACTAGAGAGAGGATCAGAATGAAGTTTTTGATGGAGGAGATAAAAGAAAATAAATATAAAAAAAAAAAACAAAACGTAGACCACTGGCGAACGTATGAAAACAAATTACGAGGCGGCGTCTGTTTGTTGTATCCCGAAAAACTCCTTTAGACCACGTTCACCATCTCTTTTTCTCCTCATCTTTCGTCCTTTTCATCATCTCATTTTTATTTTTCTTAACTTTCAAGATTGGTGCATATACTCCACGCATCAGACCTCACATTCCATCCCCACTTATCTAATTTTGAACTCACAATAAAATATATTTCATAACAGAGAGAGGAAAAAAAAAAAATTATCATGATTTTTTTATTTGTTTCGTTCAATTAATTGTTGAATTATTTATAGATAATTTATTTTGTTATATTCAAATAATGTAATATATATTAGAGGAACGATTAATTATGTCTGCTTAATGTTAATTAAGGAGAACAAATTTTATTTTTGAGTAAATTCATATTTTTATTAGATAAATATTAAAATATTTTTTATTAGAAATTATTTAAATTTCTATTGGTTTTTATTTTGTTTATTTATTTATCTAGTAATAACCAGTGACATTCCAGGGAAATTCAACTGGTTTTAAATTAAATTTTCCCTGCGAGAGATTTAGATAAATTATATATGTAAATGTTTTTTTTATTTTACATTGGTGATCAGAAACTAATATTTAATATTAAAAATGACATTATTAATTTACATATCAAAGGGAGATAAATTTATTTATATAAATAAAATTACAAAATTGTTCCAAGTGCATAAAAAATATTCATCAAAAAATTATTATCAAGTTTTATATTTTATTAAATAAATAAAATCTTGTAAAAAAAAATATTCAAAGCTGAAAATTAATTATTAAAATAAATAATTTTATAATTTATAATTATTATAATAATTATACGTTATTCAAAGATGCAATTTTTAATTAAACTCTGATCGTTATATTAATTCAAATAATTAATTTAAATAATTTCGATTAGTTTTATTATGAAAAAATTTTTATTTTGAATTATTTTTCGTTGAATATTATTAATGATAAAGATTTCAATGGTATTTTAATAATTTTATAAAACAAGAAAATATTTAATGACGCCAATGTAATTATTCAATGATAGAGAGAGAAATTATTGAGCAACTAAATATGTATGCGAGTTTATTAGAATGCTGACACATAATTGCGAAACAATTTACCTTCACTTCTAACGAGACATTTACAGTCACGTTCATTAAAAGAAGAACAAAATATATTGCAACAATATAATCCTCCATATATATTCATAATAAAAAAAAAAACATAATTTAAAAATCATTCAAACATTATTTGAATTTATTAAAACAATTTTATTTTTCTATTCATTCAAAAAATCACAAATATTTAATTATATTCCATTTTTCTTTACTATTTATTTTTTATCAACATTTTCCTACACATCTTTATACACATTCGACTATTTAATTGTTCAATTATATAACGCAAGTTATATAAAATTAATATTCTCAATAAAAAAAAAAATTATTCTTAATATTTAATAATTAAAAATTACAAATACAAAAAAATATTTAAATATATGCGACAGTATTTTTATTTAATTCTGATATTTGAAATGAAAGACAAAAATGTGTACTGTCCATTTGTATGATAAAAAAAAATATTTTTAATTTCTCTTTAAATCAATTATCACCTAAATGGCTGTTTAAGAATTAATAGAAGCTCTTTTTCATGTTGAAGAAATAAAAAAAAAAAAATTCTTTAACTATTCCACTTACTCATCAACATGTAAAGTAATTCCCGTTAAAAAATAACAATGAAACTCTACGCTATACTATGTGTGTTATAGTGATAGTAGTAGTAGAAGTAGTAGTAGTAGTAGTAGTAGTAGTAGTAGTAGGAATAGTTAGTCTAGAAAAGAAGACGATACAATACAAAAAGTCGCGGCTTATGATGAATAAACAAGAGAGGGTGGTTGAAGGTGTGGGGCCCACACGAAGAGAGATAGATGAAGAAAGAAAAAAAAATATAAAAAGGAGAGCTAGTGGAGACGTGCGTCGCCTCCTTTCTAGAACATTCCAAGAGTCTGGTCTATCGACCTCGAGCCAAATTTTCAATCGACTTTGGCCCTGGCCGGGAGCCAAATTCCTGTCGGTCTAGCTCCATTCTCTTTCTCTCTTTCATTTTCTCTTCATGACAAAAAAAAAATATATCCCTTTTATTCCTTATATTTCCGGCAAGTGTGCCCAATGCATCAAAACGAAAAAAAAAAATCATCATCATCAATTGATGAAATAAAAAAAAAAAATTTTTTTTTTTCATGTATTATTATTAAATATATTTATTTAATTATTTATTAATTATAATTATAATTATTTAATTTTGTTTTTGCTATGAAATGAAGAGAGAAAGTCAGAAGAAAGTAATGAGAGAAAAAAAAGAAGAAAATGAAATGCAAGAGACTGAATGAAGAAATAGAGAATATATAGTGTATAGAAAAAACCCACACACGAGTCTGGGCCGGATACTCGCACTTCCGGTCCCACACATGGCTGCGTGCCCGCGCGACTCTTTCCCTCCCCTCTCGCGTCCCTCTCTCTCTCTCTCTCTCTCTCTCTTATTCCATATTTGTTGTCTCCCACCTCTGTATCATGTGACATTTACTACTTTACTTTGCGTGACATCACCGTCAGCTTCAACAATGTAGGTGGGCATAAATGTTGGAAAAATTTTCAGAAAATAATTTTGTATATAGATAAAGAAGAAAAAATAAATAAATAATAATTTTGATTCATGAAAAATAAAAAAAAATAAATAAAACAATTTTTAAGACTAATCTGACATGAACTTCCGACAGTTCATTGACCTCTCAACACTGTTACATACACATACATGCATGCGTATTTATACATACACTTATACTTATAAAAATGTAAACAGTATAAGAAGAAGAGTGCAGAAAAAAAAAAAAAAAAAATGTGTATGGAAGCCAAGGGGATATATGAAGGAAAAAAACAAAAGAAAAAAAGAAATTGCGAGCGAGGGATACAGTGAAGAAATAAAAGAGAATTTAAGAGGTTAAGGAAGGGCATGAGGAGGGGGCGAGATGTGACGAAGGGACGTGGGCGGATTCAGTATAAGTGAACCGAGCTTACTCGAGCGGATTCAAGTAGGGGAAGAAATGATGGGAGAAAGAGAAAGAGAGAATATGAGACTTGAGCCGCGCGCGCATATCACAAACGTGTGTCCGGTGCTTTATGAATGCCAACCGTACCCGTTGCGCGTATTTACTTCTCTCTCTTTTTTGTTTTACTCACTCTTCGTTCTCTTCCTTCACGTCAAGTTCTTCATTTCATTATGTTGTTGTGTTCGTTCATATATATATATTCTATATATGTGTGTGGATACAATCAAGCGAGTGCGTTCGTGCTACATAAATATAGGCTACGGTTTCTCTTGCAAGTTCGTAGGCCCCTACGAGAAATACATCGAGTCACTCACGCGTGCTCCCACTGCCCCCAACTCTACTGTATACTTGCCAGCTTAATTGTCAGTTTTGTAATTAAAATGCGTCTTAATAATAATAATAATAATAAATAAGAATCGATGTGGGAAACAAAAAAAAAAATATTGAGCGTGACATTACTTTTTATGATAAATTAAAAAAGTTATTGTTCGTGTTTTTTTTTTGTTTGTTAATATATATATATATATTTTTTTTTTGATTCTATTCTTTTGTTCATTGCAATATTTCTTGAAGATTGACCACAACGACCGTTAAAATCTCGCCAAGATATATATTGTGTTACGTAGAAACGCGTTAGGTTACCATACACAGCAAACAACCTCCATCCAAGACTGAAAACAGTTTCTTTTTGTCTCTTCTTTTTCTTACCCTCTGTCTCTACACAGATGCCTCTATGTATTTATGTATATGTATATCCACATAGACACATACACACACATGTAAATAAATATATGTATATAATACTACCTCTGACGGTTGTTGCACTTTGTTGCACGTGCGAACACGACAACGCCCGCGCATACACTGACGAAATCCTCTTTCCTCTTCTTCCATCCTCTACTATATATATATATGTATGTATGTATGTATGTATGTATGTATGTATGTATGTATGTATGTATGTATATATATATATATCTTCATTTACTCGTACACTATCCACTCGGAAATATTTTTATACGCTACATATGCGCATGCGTATATTTTTCTCATGCAATAATAATTGCATTCATTGATATTTTTTTACTCTTTTTTTTTTTTTTTTTTCTTTTTACGGTTCATTCATCCGGTAGTAGTTGTAAATTGCTGTGATTCACCAACCGAATCACGGAAATTTCATGGCGCAAAAACATTCGTGACTTTTTTTTAGAACAATTTAAAATTATTAAAATAACATTTTCTTTATTTGAAATAATTTTTTTTATTATTAATTTCATTGTTATTCATTATTGATATCTACAAAGAAATTAAGGATAATTATTAATAAAGAAATTTCATTCAGGTGAAATTATTTGTTTTTTTTTTTTTTTATATAGTTATGTTTATTATTAAATTTTTTATTTGAATAATATAAAATGCCATGACCTAAAATGGTGGGTCAAATTATTTTAGTGTATGCATGTGTATATAGTCGAAGAGAGGGTAACAAAATAATTGACGGAAAACGATGAGACAACTCTCTAAAAATATCCAACTGTATCAAAAATGCCTGACAGTTATTCTATCACCCTTTTGTACATATATAAATACACACATAGAGACATACACACATGAGTGCGTACTCTCTTGCGTTGATAATTACGCTCACGCAACGCAAGTCAAGCTCATTGACATTTTTTTTTCTCTCCCTCTCCTTTATTTCTTTTTTTTTTTCTTATCTACAACGACTGGTGCGCGCGAATCCATTCACATTTAAATACAAAAATGACTACAACTCGTTGTGGATTTATTTGTGCAGTTTATCGAGAGAAATATTAACCTCTAGAGGACCGGAAAACTGATAGGGGAAGAGTGGCATGAAAGAGCCAGTTTTGAAAAAAGGGATAAATAATACAACAGAAAATAAATAATTAAAAAAATTTTTGTAATGAATAATTGTTTATTTATTTATGTAAGTGATGTCATAAAACATTTTTCAAAATTATCAGTATTTTTGGACTTCTAATCATTTATAAAAATAATGAAATTCAGCTCTTTTATAACACATAGGCATTGAAAAAGCCATCCAATGTTTTGAAAGAGCCAAGTTCTTATTACAGGACTGAAATTTTAGATTAACAAAGATATTATTTACTAATAATGTTAAGATATAATTTTATATCTTATATAATTATAAAATGTTTTATATAACGCAAATTCTGGATAAAATATTCACTTAAATCTAAGAAATTATCATGAAATTAGTCGTTTGAGATGAATCATTGCAATCTGACTAGGTACGATCTTTTTAAGAACTCATATAATTTTATTTGATCTATCTGAGTCTGTATCATTATTTATTTTAGATTTCTTAGTAAGAGCTTTTTTGCGGGACCATATAAAGCTAGCTTTTTCATCACACTGCAGTCCCGGCTCTTTCAAAACATATTCTACCAAGAAACATAACCCCGAAAATTAGTATGAAATTAAAGATTTGCCTGCAAAATATATATGGTATTAGAAGGCCTAATATATCTATAAAATTATTGTATAATCATATTACTATTAGTTTTGTCCGTATAGACGTCAAAAAACAAATAAAATCAACTCAAAAACTTACTTTTTGACGACGAAATCTTCAATATGTCGTATCGACGCCGTTTATTTTTGATAAACTGTCAAATATTCGTGGACGACATTTGGCTAGTATTACTATCTTAAAATAATAATATATCCATGATTCGTTCAAAAACTACCACGTAAATGATAATAGCTCTTTCATGCCACTGTTCCCCAATATATATCGACTCGCTCTGTGATAGAAACTTCGTATATAGTTGATACACGATACCAAACACTAATTTGAGCACTTTTTAAGGGCGATTTCAACTCTCAAATTTTGGCCATCTAAAGGTAAGAGGGAAAAACAATTTTTTAATATATGCAATAAACTACGAATGGGGTTGAAGAAAGGGTGAAGGGTTCAAGCATCGATGATACAAGAGGTAAAACGCACAAGAAATAAAGAAGAAGAAGAAGGAGAAGGAAGAGGATATGACTAAATTAAGAATGAGAAAGAGTGAGAGAAGGAATTTCCTGTTGTGAACATCTTTGGGTGCATCTGCTTGCCTTTGCTTATGCGATGCGTTCATCCGGACTCTTTCTCTTTCCCTCCTCGCTTTTTCCTCTCTTCTTCACTACTATATGTTAACCGAGGAGAACAACACACTATATGTCTGAGCACATTGAAACCTCTTCTTCAAAGCCCGTTACGCACGCCCAACTCGTGCAAACGTGTAAATAACAATTACGATTGCGATTCTAACCATCTTGTTCGTTCGTTCATTTTCTCCCTCTCTCTCTCTCTCGCTCTTTTTTTTTTTTATAAATCCAGTCACAATTGCTAATGTATCGTCTGAGGTCAGGCGATTTGTCTGGCAACCAATCGAATCAATTTTCATTTATTTATTCATTTATTGTTTCAATTACTTCTAAAATAATTTGATTAATTTATTGGATCTGTTCATTAGTTTGTGTTTAATATTTTACATTGACACAATTATTTTTGTGTCACTTAATCTGGCTTTAATTTTAATTTCAAAGCAATAATGTATAACTGAAATCAATAACAATATAGCCACAAAAATATTTATATTGAAGGAATATATATAAATAAATTCGTAAAAATATTAAAACATTTTTATTGAATGAAATTATTTGAATTATTAAGTTTCATATCAGTTTTTTTCTTTTTTTTTTTTACGTTGATAGGCGTATACGCACACAAAATATTCGGGTATAAGATTAGAGAGGGAGAAATAAAACGAGGAGAGAGGGCGCGATGCAGGTCTGTTTGCCGGCGAGTGTCGGTCTGCTTCTGAGAAGTAACGGGTATGTTTTATCCCCCGTGAGTGCTCAATCTTTCTCTCTTTTACACACGTATTTTGTTCTTCGCGCCGGTTTTATACACACACACATTATGTGCGTGTGCGTAATACAAACGTAAAATTCTTGTGCGCACGCATAAACTCATACAGAAATATCGATAGAAATAAAAATGTGTGTGTAAACTCTCTCTCGCGCACGCTGACGTGTGCGTCGGTAGTGCGCAGTTGCCGCAACGCGAAGCGCGCGTAGTTGCGTGGCCAGTGGTGGCCCCTGTGAGCGCGGCGAGACTCTACAATTATTTTCAGTATGGAACAAGCCGTTGAGCTGTGAACATTTATAGTTTAGTTAGATATCTATCATAATATAAAAATTATGTGAATATAAATTCATGTTTTTATATTCTTTTAAGTTGGTTGTAGAATAAAATAAACTACATGGATTATTATTATTTTTGACAATTTAATTTCTTATATATATTAAATTTTTTTTTATAATTAATTTGGAGGAAAAAAAAAACATTTTTTAAATGTGCGTGTGTGATGTTTTGTGTTTATTCTCATGGCATATATGGAGACAGATATATATTTTATAATTTAAAATGGCGACTAGTCCAAGATTTGACGACAAAACGGCGGGTACACGTGGGTCGATGACGCCACGGCGCGACCGGAAGCGACGCGGCTGAGGGGAGACCCTCTTCCCCTCTCATCATATATACATATACATCTCTCGCTCTTTTTTTTTTTTATTTATTTTTTCTTTCCTTACTTCCCTATCACACCGCCTCTCTTCATGGCTCGACTATCTTTTTTTGGAAACAACGTTTGAACTGACAAGTGAGATTGAGGAAATGGAGAAAAATTGACGCAAGTGAAATAAGAAAATAGTAAAAGAATAAAATTGAAAGAAAAAAAAAAAATCTACATGGAATTTTACTGCTGTGAAATTTAACGGTTGTGATTTATAGTTTCTCTTTGATCTCAAGCAAATACTCATACAGAAATAAAGGAGTTAGGGGTGGGTTTTTTGATTAAAAGGCTTTTTCCTCTTGATCAAAATTTATTCAAGACAAATGAGAATAAAAAAAAAATATATATTCTCTTTCATTTAATTTCTCATATCGGAAAATTGTGAATACAGTGCAATTTTTTATATAATAATATTTTTCTTGTGATTATAATAATTATGAAATGATGATGATGATAATGATGATGATGAAGAAGCAGCTCAAATGTTCGCTGGCGCGTCACTGCCGGGAGTAATTTGAACCATTTCTTATATTGCCATTGAGGTTGGTAATAGGCCCTTTTAACGTTGGGTCACGCTACACTATATACGGTACGCCATAGTACTACTATAGAGACTTCCGGCCCAACGGCAGGAAGTGAAAACACACGTGTCCGGAGGCACTCGTGTGTATTCCCATACCAAACGGTGTGTAGAAGCTTTCTCCCCACCTTCACTCAAATACACCAACGCATTATACACAACTCATTTCTCTCTTTTTTTTTTTTTTTTTTTTTTTATTCACTTCGCTTTGTTTCTCTCACATTCTCCAACCTTATCATAAAATCAAATAGTGCGAAGCACCTTTCAAATTGTCGTTAAGAAAATAATAATGGAATGCTTAGCCAAATGTGACAAGTGTCCAATCTACATACATAATCAACAAATATGGAATATGAATAATAAACGTATGTATTTATCACTTGAAATCGATGATGTACAATAATATAACATTTATTATTATTATTATTATTTGTTTATGAATCAAACGTTTAAATGTGTAGTTTTATTTCTTGTTTTCTTTTTTTTTTTTTGTTCTTTAATCGTTCATGGAATGACGCATTGACTCGACAATGCCCGCATGCTTGACTGTGTCTCTGTGGCATTTATTTCTAGTTTTTTTTTTTTACACTGTTCTCTCGCTGTCTCTCTCAGTCTTATATGTCGCGGCTTTGCATTAGGATTAGGAGTTCTCGGTAGCGGATGTCGGTAGAGTGAGAGAGCCAGAGCGCGGTGGCCTTCAAGATTATTATGAATGAATTTTTTTTTGTTTGTTGTGTTTGTGTGGTGTTTGCAGAGAGAAACAGAGCAGCCAAATTTTGTGATGTGAATCTGCTTATATTTATGTTTGTATATATAAGTGAGAATGGAATGTGGTTTTTTTTTGCTATGTGTATTTATTTGGAATTTCGTACAATGACAAAAGATAATTTTATTATTCGAAGTGTATATTGTGGCGATTATTGTTGACGATTGGTTGAAGAGAATTATTGTAGGGGATGAAGGAAGAAAATATTGCAATTATTATGTTTATTATATGGAAAGAAATGTGGGGGTTTTTTTTTTGTAGCAAAAATTTATTCAAGTTCATCGCTCCCGCGCATGTGCAAACATATCCACACACACACACCCATGGACACGAGGAGGGCATTCATGTTCCACTCTTTACCTCTCTCATGTGTTATTGTTGTCGGTCTCGCATTAGTGGACCCTTTCTCATTTCCCTTTTTATCCTCTTCTTATATTTCTTCCTTTCTCACTTCACTGAAGCCCAAACACTTGAAGTAAACGTAAAAAAAAAAAAAATCAAAAAAAATAGTAATAATAAATACAAAACAAACAACAATCACATTTGATATTTCGTCAGTATTAGAAAAGATAAGAATAATTTTTATCTCTAATGATAATTAAAGAAGAAAATAAATTTCAGTTTATTTTATTTATTTATTTTTTTTTTTCAAATTTTATGTGAGTGAAAGAAAATTGGTATTTTCTCAAGTTCCCAAATGCGTCTTGTTTACGTCCTGGCGTGCTTAAATAGTGGGAGAATGCGGCCAGTGGCCGCCTGAGAGTCTCCGGCCAATGACGCATCGTAGTAATGGCGAGGGAGAGGGAAGTGCGACGACGTAGTCGAGACGTAACTCGAGGGGCCCACGAAGCCAGCGTGAGAGCGGGTTCTTCACTCGGGCCATTTAGTGCAGCATTTGCCTCCCCTCCATCCCCCCCCCCCCTCTCTTTTCCATCACCAAGCTCCACTTCATATTCTTCTTCTCTTGCTCTCTCCCTCTCTCTTTCATTCTTTCGAACTCTATTGCTTCGTTTTATTGGAAGAGAGGGATAAATGCAATGAAGAAAGAACAGGCATTTTCTGAGTCTGTATAAGCCGCCATAACTGAATAGTTGAATGCATGAGAATATAAAACTACTACGGAAGACAAGAGAGTCTCTCTCTTTCTTGTTTTTCTCTTTTTGAAATTGAAATGTACAAAAGATTGAATTTTCAAAATTTACATTTATAACTTATTTGATTTATTATTAAATATTTATCAGGCATTTTAGCTGTGAATTATTTGGTAAATTAAATTTTTTTTTTTTTATATTTGTTATTGCTATTAGATTCCATTGGAATGTAACAAATCTTCTGGACAGGTGTCCCTGATTGGTGTTGGTATATGAATGTATGCGCGCGCATATATATATACAGACGAGAATCGGTCATGTAACGGTCGTGCGCGTTTGTAACGTGACACTGATGTGAATGACGTCAAAAATAATCATTCTCTCTCTCGCTTGATCGTTTTTTTTTTATTCCTTCTTTTTATTTTTACAATTGTCTAGACTCATCCATTCATCTTTATTAAATCTTTAAGCGTTTCATCAGTCGCCAATTGAATTAGAATTAATAATAAATTGAGATGTATTGCCAACAGTCGGTAATGTAGATATCTATATTAATTTTATTTGACATTGTGAGTTTAGTTTTAGTTAGTTTTGTGTCGTGTAGGGCCGTATCTTTTGGGCGCACAAGTCAAATGTAAATTAATTTTACTAATTAATAAATTACTGATGAATTTACAATTAATGCAAAATTATATTATCATTAATATTGAGTTATTATTTGTGATTTGTGATGGTTTATTTAAATTTTACGAACCTATCTTAATTTATCAGTGGAAATTTCTTTTTGTTTTATTTTATTGTTCGTTAAGGATTTTTCTGTTGATGTTACTTTTATTTTTAAATTCATCAGACATGTCGTTTATGTAAATTCTTCAAGTTAAAATTATGAATGAAGATTTTATATTAATTATTCCTTTTTATATGACAATGTTGATGAGCACGTTATTTTGAATAATTTCTTCATTCAAAAATAATTGATAATTTGCATTCAAATTTCTTTTTTTTTTTAATATTAGGTTGAGGAATATTGTAGTATGATAGGATTGAAATTTATTCAAAATTTTCCATTTGGCAATTGAACTACCTTAGTAATGTATGAAGGCTGATCATCAGGTCATTGACTCTCGGTCGTTTCTTCTTTGAATTCTGCGTTGTTGGACCCTGTGCTGCTGCTGCTGCTGCTGTTGCTAGTGGTGTTGATACTGGTGCTGATGTTATTACTCTGCAGTCATGAAAATATTCCCCCTATGCTGCTGCACAATGGTCTTCACCATCAGGCACGTCTTTGCTTTGGCAGACGGTAAACAACAGTTTCTTTTTCTTCCTTTAAGACGTCTCATTCATATCATGCATGAGTTTGTAGTGCTCAGGAATTATCATAGCAAATTATTCTTTACATGAAATAAATGAATTCTAGGAAATCACTAAATCTTTAATGATTTTAATTTCAAATTTTTAAAATGAGGAATTTTTTAGAAGGGATAAAAAATTTTTATTTAGTGAAATATTTAAGAAAAAATATGAAAATAAATGAAATTTCATTGATGAAATGAATTAATAAACAAATGAAGGAAATTAAATTTTTAATTTAGTGAAATGTTCAAAGAAAATTTATGCAAAAAATAAATAAATAAATATCAGTAGCGATTATTTTTTTTTTTTTTAGGATGAAATTTTAATTAAACAAATTTTCAAATCTGTTGACATAATTTCAATATTCCTTTTTTTTCTTGCCTTTTTGATATTTGATAGAACGTTTATTAATTTATTTTTAATATTAAAAACAAAGCTTTACACTTTGGTCCATATTTGTATTTTCGCGACTTTATTTTTATTTTTTCACTGTCCATCAATTAAATACACAAATATATTTACCCTTAACGTCAACTTTATTCCTTCATCCCACTTGAAACAACCCGTTAATCAAACGCTCAACAGATATTTGTTCAGATCCAGGGCGGTCGTAAATTATTAAAAAAAAATTCGCTTAAATTCTTAACCTCCCACCGTTTGCCCATAAAAATCGCGCGGAAAATTCAATAAATCTCATCTATTTATTTATTTATTTATTTATTCATTTATTTATTTATTCATTTTATTTTGAATCAAACAAGTGAAATAGTAAAAATGTTTATTAGTACAAATGTAAAAAGAGCAAACGCCAGAAAAATATAAAAGGAAAACAGATCTCAGTACGAGCAAGTGAGGGATGGTGAGAGAAAATATGTGGGGGGTTGGTGGGGGCAGTGGCGATGTCCTAGCGAAGGTCACGGCCGGGAATGCGGTTTGCGTCCGTTGGTCCAATGTGGCAGTGCCTTCTCCTCTTCTTCCACCACCATCACCAAGACAATTGCAACCATCGTCGTCGTATACTGTCTTTCTCTACAACCAACTTGGCCTCATCTCTCTTTCCCCACTTCTAACTACTTGAACGCAGACTTGGCAAAGGAATGCACCAAATGCACTGACCACCGTATAGTATCCTATAGTTCTTCCTACTCTTCTTCTTCTTCTTCTTCATCATCATCCACTTGTTTACTTCGTTCGAAACACTCCATCCTCATTCTTCTTTGCTTAACTCTTCTCCTTTTATCTTTCTTCATCATTCTAAATATTTTCGAGTACACACGAATCCAAAACTTTTAATAAAAATTCGCTAAAATTTTTCATTTATTGTATATTATTATTTATTACACTTTTTATTTTGTTTATTGTTGATACATTTTGGTATTGATTTATATGAAAAATTAACTTGGAAGATTTGTAGTAATAGAAATTTCTACAAATAAAAAATATTAAATTTAATTATTTTAAATTAATGTATTTTACAAAAAGTTATGAATATTTTAAACAATTTTTTAAAATTTTAAATATTAGTATTAATTATCAATTAATTGACAATTATTACAATTTTGATTGATTCAGTATTAAAAACTACAAAAAATAATGAATAAAAAAAATATTCTACGTTTTTTAAATTAACTAAAAATTTTTCAGTCTCAAGTTTTGTTTTGAATTTTTAAATTCAAAAAAATATCAGGGCTTTTTACCTTCTCTGTAAAATTATTTTTCCACGGGTTATGTACCACATTAAGACTAAAGATAAAATCAAAATAGAAAGACCGATATATATGTATGTACACTCGCCCTACAAATCAATACTCTTTTTCTCGTATTTCATCCACCGACCCTAATACCTACCTAGCAGCTGGATATATATTTTACTTGTATGACACATATGTTGTGCACCTTAAAAATGCTACAATTCCCAAAGCAACGGTAATATACTAACACATCCCCACATTCTATATACCATACATTCCCTATTCTCTATCTATTAATCCTATTTTTTTCACTGTCACGTACTGCAGAATTTCGGCTCAAACATTTTGTCCCTTCGACATAATAAATCATCTTTAATTTCAAGTATTATGTTGGATTATATCAGTAATTTATTCATCATCAATTAATTTTCTTTCTATTCACAACTGAAAAATATTTTATTTATATCCTTAATTTTTATTTACCATTCATTAACAATACTAATAATTGATTAAAACTATAACGAAACAATAACAAACAAAAAAAGAATCGATAATTCGAATTCAAAATCACAAATTGTTTTTAAATTACGAACAAAATTTAATAAAGCAAATTTTCCATCAATATTTCTCATCATAAATAAATTAATTAATTAATTAATTAATATATTAGGTCAATCGGAAAGTAATAATTGTTATTTCTGTGCATATTGTTATTCATTTTGCTCATAAAACAATAATTTTCTCCGATCTGGCATTGGAAATTTACACACTAGATTACAAAAAATTGTAAATAACGATAGTGTAATAATTACATCATTGATTAATAATACAAACTTGTATAAATTTTATTTATTTGAATTCGACGACATTACTTTCCGATTGACCTAATACATATATATATAAAATTATATAAGGGTGGTCCACCCAAAATTTTATTTTTTTATTTTATGGACAAAATTTTTTTTTGTTTTTATTTATTTATGATTTGGCATTAAAAATACATATAACCCTTTATTTTCACCCTTCTACCACCAACCCCCATTTTTTAATAGCAATATTAGCACTGTAATAATTCCTTTTTTTTTTTTTTTTTTTTTTTTTTTCAACTACCAAATATTTTTATATTTTTCTTATAATAATTTAACTACCAAAATATTCACTAGAAATAATTTATATGGCAAAACAATGTTTGCCGGATCAACTAGTATATATATACATTATTAATCTGTAATGAGAGCATCAAGTTGTGGCTTTGCTGTACGTATACGATAAATATATTTATCGTCATTATAAGCAGCATGCTACTATGTGTGTAGTGCTGAGTAGTGGGGGCATTTCATTCAGTGACGAATTTGTATGAAATGCGCATGCGCATACAATTGACGGCACAACTCTAGCGCGTACACACGCTACTCACGCTGTTCACTCTACTGCCCCCCCCCCCTCTCGCACTCTTCTCCGCTGCCCTTTCCGCCCCACCACTGCACCTTTCATTTCTTGTTTTCTCGTTCCAAAACACCACAATCGCGCGCGCGCACACGCTCGCCCGACCACACCGACCTGCACCTCCTTCACATATATCTCGTTATATCCCTCACTCTCTTACACTCCTTCACCCCCCTTCATTCCATTCTCCCCCTTCCTGTCGCACCCTCCTCTTTCTTCACTTCGTCCCAGTCGTGACTCGCGTTCCCTTATATACTCGGTAATCTACACAACGGTTACGTGAGAGTGGGCATGCACGTACACACTCGCCGTAGGTATTCAGAATACTTGACGCTGCCGCTTTAATGTATATATGTATGTGTATGTATATTTATCTCTCTCTATTTCGCGCGCACATTGCTGTTTTGTTGTGCATTTAGTCGTACAGATGGCAGCACAATCGTATAACTAACGCGCGCAAAGAACGGAATAATCAAGTGACTGAATTGAACCAACTTATTTATACAAAAATATGCGAATTCATTTGTAATATATATAAACAATTTATTTAATATATATATATATATATTTTTTTATTATTATTTATTAATTTTTTGCCATTTAGTATGTAAATTTACAATTTTTGATCGATGAAAATTTTTATTTTTGGGAGACAGAATGAATAACAATATACGCAGAAAATGTACATTACTTTACGATTAACTTAATACAATAATTATTGTATGAATCAATAGTTATTTTTATTTTATCAATGATTATTGAATTTTCAAGTTCATTTATATATATATATTTTTTTTTTTTTTTTAATATTGGCAAGTATTTAAATGATAAAGTTGTTGTTTACGTCGCAGTTTGAAAAGACCACCCGGTCTCAATCCTGCTTGGTGAACTGCGCATTAAAATCCTTTTCTCTCATCTTTCTCTTGTTCTTCGTGCACTCACTCTTTCACTTTATCCCCCCCCCTTTATCCCTCTAATTTCCCTCTCGCTCTTACTAACAGTGTATTATAGCTTCTAAGAAACGACAGCGGTCGTCTCAACTACATAGTAGACCGCCTACGAGGCTTCCACACACACACACTTATCCAGTGTGCATCATACACACACGCATTCCTCACTAATACCAATAGCTTTTTTTTTTTTATTTTTTATTATTATTATTTACACGCACTCTCCCACTCTCTTTCTTGCATTTATATATTTTTTGTTTTTTTGTTTTTTGAGCTTTACATATGCATTCATATCATATTTACTACACATATGATGTGTCTTTGGCTGTATGTGGGGATGAAATAAATATATATATATATGTGTGTGTATATATATGTATATGTTGGCAGACGAAATGACGTAGACGATGTGATTTTGATTGTGTTGTGTTGGTGCGCGTGAGAGTAAACGCCGCGGTGTTGCATTCCCCTGTGGTGCATTGACTTTGCGCGCCGGCCGTTCCCCCTCCCCTCTTGTGTGTGTGTGTGTATATATACGTTCTGTATTTTGTTCTCATTTTCTCAGTTCCAACGCATGCAGTCTCTGATCGTCGTCTCAACTTTGTCTCTCATCCCATCTTCTTTCCTTCTGCATACTCCGCCCTCTCCCTTTCTTATATTCGTAAAGCGCAACCGCCTTGCGGGCACAACACAACATTCCTTACCGATCACAAACACCACCTTTTATTCCACGGTGGACACACAGTGATGATGCTGATACATCGCGCCAAAAAATAATATAAACATTCTCTTCGTTATTGCTCTTTCAATCGTCCTTGCACTTTATATAAATTCTGGATAATGCTCAATTTTTTAGGTTGCGATTTATATTTATTATCTATTATTTTACGCGTTTGTTTATAATTTGTTTAAGTACTTGATTTTCATGTGTGAAATGTTATGTTGAATGCAAAATTTATATCAAAAATTTAACTATAAAAATTATTAACAATTTTTTTTTAGTATTTTTGAAGGGAAAATTTTTTTTTTTTTATTGCTTTTTGTTATGTATAAAAATTTATTTTTATACAAAAAATTTAGTATTTGATTTAGTTAAAATTCTGAATTATTTAATTTAAAAATTAAATAAATATTAAATATATTATTATATTTTAGTTGAATTTATTTTTATTTTTCTTTCTACATTTTTCATTAAATGTAAATAAAATAAGGAAGAAAATAAATAAGTTAATAGTCTGTTATTTATCAATGTATTTGTATTTGTGCTTTGTATATATTTGAAAATTTAGTCACATAGACAGCAAATTTTTCAGTTACTTTATTGTTCATTTTCTCCAGTAACTTCATTTTACTTTATATTCTGAAACAGACACGCACACATAATATATATCTGTATATATTTGGCTTTCGACCCCACTGGGGTTTATGTTCCGAACTTGAATTAGTTCCGGGTAAGCCGTATATATGTTGTCTGCTTTCCACCCTCACACCTGTCCGTTCTATCGTCAAATCGTCGTCGACGTCGTCGGCTTTTATTGATTTATAGTTTTCCAAATGACCGCATTCGTTTCGTTTTTCTCTAACCCTCATTTTCCTCTCTGTGTCACCTTTTATTCCTCTATATAAATATACATACAAAAGTCCTCTTAAGCTATTCAAACTTCTCCAAGAATCTTTTTTCCTTTTCTTACCTATTTATATTCATTAATAAATTTATTTATTTATGTGCAAATAATTCAATTGCCTTCAAATTTTGTATGAAAAGTATTTTGAAAAATTATCTTATTATGATTCACCTTTTTATATTTTATTTCTTTAATCTTGGATTACTATTTCTCTTTATTTACAATGTTGTCCTTGATATTTATTATGCACGAAAAAAAATAAAGAAGAAATGTTAAAAGAGACATTGGATAGGTGATGTTTGTTTTGAATGTTATTATTTGATTTAGATGTGTGTTTGTATATTTTATTATATTTCTTTTTTTTTTTTTTTCTTTTAGTGTGATATTCATTTTGTTTTCCCCTTAAGGTTTTTTAGGTTATGATCGATAAATTTATATCTATCTGTCTTTCTTTCGCTTTCATGTTTCTATAAACTTTGCCTGATCGCATTTTCGTTGTTGTATAAACTATATATGCATATACTCGCACATGAAAACTCGATTAAACTTCAAAAGCGTCGCCATTGCGAGGAGTAAGAGGTTAAAGTTTGTCTCGAGTATTTTACAACACATAAAAGTATATATATATATATTTATATATACATAAATTGAAGCTTTATGTATATACAATTTAATAAAAAAATAATAGTAAGCACAATTTTCCATTTGTTATATATTTAATAGCAAATTTTCGTTACATATATTAATAAAGAAAATACATATTTTTGAATATAAAAATTATGATTTATTTATTTTAATTTTTTTTTTTTCTGGTTCAAATTTTTGATATTAAGTTTTAGAGTATTGGTATTTGTATAAATTTATGGAACATGGAATTTTCTTCCTGTATTTTCATGTATAGGATATGGTTAAAGTTTATATATTGGCTGCCCTGCAAATTTTTGTTGACTGCAGTTAAGATCCTATAGCGTTCAGGGAAACGCAGAGGTTAGAATATGTAACAGAAAATCGTCGCGCGCCGCGCGGCCATGTTTGCGCGGGTGTTGTAGGCGTGGCGTACGAAGACGCGCGGGAAAGCGTGGAACGAACTCAACGCGTTTCTCCCACTCGTCGGTAATGTAATATTAAGATGGTGGGGGCGAGTTGGACCAATCGAAATGCGCGCCAATACGAATATCCATACCACCTACCTCCGTCAACTCACTGACGTTGCTGAGAGTGGATGATTCGACTGTGCATATACTGCGCATCGACTCGCGTCATACTTCGCGTCAGTGTTGAACTTCGGTTCTAAACATCTTGAGTTTTCGCGCTCATAATTTCTTCCATCTTATTATTATTATTATTATTATTATTATTATTATTATTTTAATGAGAATATTTCGACGCATTTTCTGATACTTTTTTTTTGTTTCTAAATTATATTAAATATGTTTAATATTATTTGGAACTATTTTCAGGGGTATAAAAAAAAGAGAAAAAAATATGACAAATGAGAGGGAATTTTGAATTTATTAAAATGATTTTTTATTTTAAATTGGTAGATATAATTATATTGATTATGTAATGTTTTATTTATTTATTTATTTATTTCGTTATTTATTTATTTAATGAATTTTCTTTTATGATTACAGACAACTTGTTGGACGAATTTTGGTGGAAATATTTCGTGGTGCTGTAGATGATGAAACTGAATTAAATGTCGCAGAGGTGATGCAACCTATTTACAAATTGGTCAATGATACAGGTAAAATTTTTCTTGTATTATTTAGTTAATTTTTCGGTTGATTTTTCCATCGTGTTTGGGTGAAAAAAACAAATTTTTTTTGAAAGATGAATTTGATATTTTTAATTATTTTTAAATGCAATTCGTGCTGAAGGAATTGAAAATATTACAATTGTCTCAAATCCTTTGTGCGATTGTTTATCAATTTATTTTACCTCATATTTATTATTTTATTTTTGCACAAAGTATAGAAATAATTATTGCACCGTTAGTTTCATAATTATTTCATTCAATATTTTTATATCAAAATGTGAAAAATAATAAAGTCACATTTTGATCGAGTTAAATTAACTTTGTTGATTTTATATATATATATTAAATATTTATTTGTTAATAATACATATACCAATAATATATTTTATTTTATATTTCTATTCATTAATTATTTAGATTTATTTCTATTTAAATATTTGTAATTTATTTTTGTTAATTCATTTTCATATGTTCTGCGTTCAATAACAAGAGACCAAAAAGAAAACGTGACGTTTGTCGATTATATATACGCAAACGTTTGTGTATGTGTGTGTGTTTCCGTTGAGAACACACGTGTATCACCGGAAATAAACGCGCACGAGCCAAGCAACGAGAGGGACGAGATATATATCTGAGATGGCTCAATATGTCCAAAGACATGTAAAATACTTTGTGATATTTATTCTACAAAAAGAGAAAGAAAAATCATAAAATTATCTGAAGAAAGAAATAATGAAAAATAAAATTTTCTACCAAAAAGATCTGCAGAAAAATCATGTTATTTAAAAACTACAATTGCCACAAGATGTAAAAATCTTAAGGCCCAATAAATCCATGATGGACCTTATAGAAAAGAAAGAAAAAAATAAATAATAATTACATGAGAGAACGATGCAATGTTATTTTTAGTTCATTACTTCCTTGGGGCATTAGAAGGAGGAACACACGTGCCAGAAGCGATGAAAAAAAAAAAAGGAAGATGAAAAAGAAGAGTATGATATAGCAAGAAACGATGAGGAAAAGGAAAAAAAATTTCACCATTGCGCCCCCCTATGATTTGTATTAAGAATATATATTTTTGGAACTGCCGTAATGCAAGCGCTGTGTACTAAGCCTTAAATGGAAAAAGACAAGAGGGAGAAAAATAATATATATCAACATATTGTTTTATTTTTAGTTGTAAAAAGAGGGTCTCCAAAAGAGATTTCTCTTCTCAATGTGAGGAAGACGGAAGTTGGTCTAAAGACGATAAGATGCGTTGATTGATGACCAGATGCTGCTGCAGCAGCAGCAGCAGCAGCAGCCAGAGACAGTAACAACACTTCAAGCAAGAATAAATTCGACAGCCGTTCTTTAAAGTCAGCAGCAGCAGCCCCCCCTTTTTATTTTTTTCTTCGGAAAATTCGTGCCCCTCAATATATATTGAGTGTTGTATTGCCTCCGGGTTTAGGATGCGCTGCAATCTGGAGCAAATGTATGAAAAAGTGTTGGGACTTGAAAGGGGCAAGAATCCAATGAAAAATAAAAGGAAAAAAAAAATAGCGGGAAGAAACAGCACGTGCGCCTTGTCATTTCAATGGCATGTTTGAGAAAAGGGCAAAAAGGCAAATGGAAAAATTTCTTTAGAGAGTTAAAATTAGGGAAACGGCTGATGGTGTTGAAAAAAAAAAAAAATTGTGGAGAGGGGAAAATAAGAGAGGGGAAAAGGCCCTTTTTTTTTTTCTAGGACCCAAAAGGTGCGAGAGTCATCTGCAGAAGGTTTCAGTTGCACCCACGCTCTCTTTGGATACAGTCATTCTTTTTTTTTTTTTTCTGTGTCTATTCAATCATTGGCAATTTTTCTCGTCATGAAAATGCCATTTGAGATTTGGAGTTATTTTATTTTAATATTTGAAGAGTTATTGGGGATGTTTGATCAGAAGTTTAATATTTGTGAAATATTTAAGAGCGTGGCCAATTGAATTTTGGGATGCATTAAACAAATCACAATGTGCTATAATAAATCAATTGATATTTTGTGCATCATCATGGTATGGATTTGGGGATATTTTATTGAAGGGAAAATTCATTTTTGTTCTTGAAAAATTTATTAGCCAATAATAGATAAAGTTCTATTTGTTCTCGGTATTTTATGACAAAATTTTCGGAATTTTTGGATATTTATTATAGGGACAAAGTTGTTATATTGGTCCTTAAACTGCTCAGGTAGAAATAACTATTGGATTATATCCTTGAAATTTATTGGGCTTAGGGGTATAAAGATATTGTTGGATTTTTATTTTAATAATTGTGTACAATTAAAGTTGTATATTTTGATGATGAATTTTACTAGAGAAATTTTTTTAATTGTTTATTTTTTTGTGATTTTTCAGATGCAAATGTCCGACAGGAATTAGTTGAGCAGCTGCCACATGTGGCGATGATATGTCAGGAAGCACCAGAGCGTTTTGGAAATGTTTTTTCCAATCATTTGATTCGTATTATTGTAAATTTTCATCATGATGATGATCAACAGGTAAAACTTGAAAAAATTTTATCTTAAAAAAATAATAATTCTCAGTAAAAATATAACAATTAATTTTATTCATTAATTTAACTTTGAAATATATTATAAAATAATATTTATCATATTAATATAAATATTTAAAAATTACTGTTGCAGTTAAGAGTTTTAATTTGATGTTTTGTGTTTAATTAGAATTTATATTTAGAATATTAATTGTCATTTATTTATTTATTTTTTTGCTTGAAGATTCAATAATGAAATTGAAAGAAAAATATAATGAAAGTTAAAATATTTTTGTTTTGTTTCCAATTAGGTACGACAATCAACTCACGTTGCATTACTCAAAATTATTGAACGTGGACTCTTGGATAAAGAGTCAGCTGAGTTTATTGTTGCCCCAACGTTACTTCGAATGCCTTTATTACCTGCTAAATTGGAATTTCATCGTGCAATTGACGTAAGTGTTCATTATCGATGACATATTATATTTATAATATGTTGCTTGGTTGAAAATTATATTTATTAAAGTGAAATAAAATGTTGAAGATGAATTATATATCGGAAAAATAGATTCTACTTGAAAGACATGGGTAGTGAGATGTTCATTGCGTTATTAAAACGCATCTCACTACCTTGTCTTTCATGTAGCGTTTATTTTAATTCACATTATTTCAATTCAATGAATTAATTAATTAATTAAAAATAAAAATAGTTATTTCAGAGGACATGATTTTATCGTCAAAGCCGGTTTGTCATAGAGATTTTGACTATCACAGCCAGCTTTGATGAGCAAAATTGTGTTTAATTATCTTCGAATTAATATAAAAATAATATAAATTTTTTTTTTTCATTTACAATTTTACTTGGGAAAGGAATAAATAAAGTTATTCATCTTTAATTGTCCAATTTTTTGCGGTCCGATACATCAAATTGGTTGTGGAATGTGCTTTGCCAATCATATCACAGCCACTTTGATGAGGTTGGCCCACAAAATCTATCTACATATTTGACAGAACAGAAACGGGATTTATAAATATTGATTTCTAACCACAAATCAATTGAACAAAAACAAGCATAAAATATAAAAATAATATTTTTGTTTTTTACATTAAAGATTAATTTCTTTCAACTCAACGGAAGGAAACGCGATCCAATCGTCAAATTGGTTGTGACGTGTTGTATATTTAAATAAAATTCATATCACAGCCATTTTTGACAAGTTGGATCGCTGTTTTTATCAACACCATCCCCCTCAGGAAGATCAAAAAATCAAAGGAAAAAATGTAAATTATGATGATTGCGTCGCTCACAGAGTGGCTGTTGTATGCGGATATTTGTTTCATATCACAGCCAGCTTTGATGAGCGCCGCGGCATCCGAAAACATTCAAAAAAAAATAAATATTAAACAATATAATAAAACCATTGAAGAAATTACACATTTAAATAATATTTAATAATTTTTATATTTCTTTTATCAGAAAGGTTGAACAACATTCATCATGATTATGTATTACTACTACTACTACTACTACTATCACCCAATACGGTAATCACTGTACCTCGGTCGACGACCTTGTCGTTTGTATATGTATGTGTGCACTCACTCCCTCTGTCTTTCTTCATCCACACTCTTCATAAAGGGCCCTAAACCGGTGCCCCCGCGATACCTGCCTCAGGGCCGTTCACTCTCTTCTCTGTCCTTCTTTTACTCTGATCTGCAAAACACATTCTTTTATATAAATGTATTTTTTACAAAGTGCTTTACCAATGTATAATAACGATTGATTTCCTTAGAATCGATTCAATGAAGTTTTTACGATTTTTTTTTTCTGTCAAATTATTTTTTTTTTAGTGTCACTGAAATAAAAATCGACTGTCTCGCCCATCAGAGTGGTTGTGATGTGGTGAATTTAACTCATATCACAGCCAGCTTTGATGAGCGAAACGGTGCGATATAAAATTATCAACAAATATTTTTTTATTAAGAATTGAAAATACGATTAAAATAATGAAAGGAAATATTAAATTATTTTGTATGATAAATAATGCTATTATTATTTTTTTGTAATTTAGGGGATGAGCAAAGTTGCATCTGTATTGGATCCACAAACTGCAGAGAGATTATTTTTAAATAGATATTTGTTGCTGTGCAGTGATGATCATTTTTTCATTCGAAAAAGTTGTGCAATGCATTTTGGTGAATTCGCCACGGCAATGACGAAAGAAACATTATATAAATCATTGGTAAGAATGTTATTAATTTATTATTCGTCAAAACACTTTATTTTTCATTTATTTTATTTTAATACAAGAAATAATTTAATAATCTTTTTTTTTTTCATATTTTATTTAGTTACCTATGTATGAACATCTTTGCAAAGATATGATTTGGTCAGTGAGACAATCTTGTGTGGACGCAATGATATCAGTAGCGTGTTGTGTATCATTGGAATATCGTCGCACAACACTATCACAAATTCTTGCGAATCATCTCAATGATGCTTCAAAATGGGTTCGTTTATCAGCATTTCAAATACTCGGACCGTTTATCACGACATTCGCCAAACGTTTTACTGAATTTACATACAAACAATATGGTGAACTAGTACTAACGGATCAACATGGTACTGAGCTTAGGTATAACATGTATGTATGCATATATTTTTTTTTTTTTTGTTTTATAATTTTTGTATTTCATTAAATAGCTTTGAGAATTTTATTTTCATTATTATTCATCCGTTAAATATATTATCATTAATTTGTCATAATTGTGAGATTGAGAAATCTTTTTCATATCAATTTTTTAATTTTGAAATCAACATTTTTTCTTATCTTTAAAAATTTAATAAGCTTTATATATATTTTAATATAATTGTCTAATTATTTTGTTGTATTTTAATTTGTAGAATATCATTCCTTGGAATGGGAGAATTGTCAGCGTCTGCTACAGCTGCATCAGACGAAGAATTTGAGCATGAAATGGATCGAACTAGTCCACAATCAATAAATGAACTTGCATTGTACAAAAAATGTCGAACATACCGCAGACGTAGAGCTCCATCTGAGATAAATAAGAATAAAGAAAATATTCCTGCTGGTGGTGAGACGTCTAAACAAATTGAACGAACAAGTTCATGGAATTATTCATTAGAAAGAGGACAAGATGATTTTATATCCGATGATACAGACGAATCATCAGAGTCTCATGATTTATATAATCCATTCCTATACTATTACATACCGCCTGATTTGCCATTAGATCAGGAGCTCATTGATGCGGCAACTAGTGAAAATAAATCTATAAATGAATCTATAGAAAATGAAACAGCTGAAAATAATGATAATTCAAGCGAAGATTCTAATAATATTAGTGAATTAACATCAACTAATATCAATGAACAATCAAATAAAGATGAAATGAATAATGATATTGAGGAAATTAAATTGCTTTTTCTTGGACCTAGAGCATTGGAAGAAATGATGGAAACAGAACGACAAATGATTCGATGGCAACCGGACTATGCACCAAAATATGTTAATGATGAATCCCTAGCAGATGGTAATCAATTTACAATAGAAAAATGGAAAGAAATTAATGATAAAGTTGTTATGGCATCAAAATTAACAGATGAAAATGATTCATTAACAAATAAAATAACGGGTAATGTTAAACAAGTATCAGATGTAGATGGTCAACATATTGTGCCACAAGTATTAATTGATTTTTTTGTATCAATGGCGGATCCTGAAGCTTATTATGATCTTAAATGGAATGGCGTTGAAATTCCACGTTTTTGTGCATTTTGTTTTCCCGCAGTTGTATTAACATTAGGCAAAGAAAATTGGCCAATGTTAAGAACTGCATATGAATGTTTATCGGATGCACGTGAATATCGAGTACGTAGAACAATGGCGTCGAGTATTCATGAAGTTGCAATGATACTTGGTGAAGAATTATCAGCTCAAGATTTACTGCCAATATATGATGGATTTATTAAAGATTTAGATGAAGTTAGAATTGGTGCATTAAAACATTTGGCAATATTTTTAAAGGTTTTAAAACCCGAAGATCGTAGTCAATTTTTACCACGATTGCAGGCATTTTTATCTATGGACAATGAATGGAATTGGCGATTTCGTGAAGAAGTTGCATCACAATTTTTACAAGCCATTCCACTTTATACAACTGTTGATGTATCAACGCACATTGCACCATTGTCATTTCCATTATTAGTGGATAAAGTTGCGGCTGTACGACAAATGGCGCTTGAATTGGTAACAGAAATTGTTTCATATTTATCATGCGATGAAGAATTAGTTACTGGTATTATACAAGAATTAAGATTGATGTTAACAGCATTTACCAGTAAATGGACATGTCGACAGACATTTGCATTACTTTGTGCTTCATTATTGAAACATAATGCAATTAGTGGCAAACGTTTTGCTAGAGAACTTTTACCAGCGTTATTAAAATTAGCATCTGATGTTGTGCCCAATGTTAGATTGGCAGTTATAAGAACATTAAAAACACAAATTGTTCATATAAGTGAATCACTTACTGTTGAAGAAATATTTAAGATTAATCAGGAAGTTGAAGCATTGCGAACTGATCGTGATCGTGATGTTCGTATGGTTGCTTGTGGCTTTACCAATAAAGAATTTCTATACAGTGACTTTAAAAAGATGCTTGAAGCGCAACAGTGCAGTAGTTCAAGTTCAAGTTCAAGTTCAAGTTAAACAAATGAAATGAAAAAGTATCAAATTATATGAATAAATTCGTCGGATATTTTTTTTTTTTCTTTCTTCGCTTTCGAGCGAAAAATAATTATAATTTTTCTATATTCACTTATATGCATTTATTATTTTCTCAGTGATTCAAACCACGAAAGCAAAAATATATTTTTAAATTCATTCATTTGTTGTGTGCAATCAGTAATATTTTTTTTTTCTTTCTTTTCTTAATTTCAAATAGACGATTTTATGAAAAATTCTTTAAAGTTTGTTGGGTAAAAAAAATTTTTAAATACAGAAAATAAATTTTTACACAAGTGGCCCATTAATGAAAAATAATTACTCGTTATTCCGAATTTATTTTCGTGAATTTTCAAGAAATAAAATATTTTAATTTTTTTTTGTCTAATAGTAATGCCAATTTTTGTAAAATAAATAAATAAATAAATAAATAAATAAATAATGAATGAGAATCGAGACAAGAGTGTAATTGAAAAAATGTCAACAAAATAATTTGCATTTAACGAAAAAAAAAAAAAAAAAAAAAAAAAAAGATAAATAAAAAAGTACGTATGAATTAGCAAAAAATATTCTCATATTAATTGTATAATAATTTTCTTTTTACATAAAAATAATGATAATATTGTACTATACGAATGCATTAAATCGAAATAAAATGAAAGAATTTTGTGGAGAAAAAAAAAATTATTCTGCTTAATATTTTTCATTTTTATTCATTTGCATTCTTTGATTTTTTACTTTTTTTTTTCTCACTCTCTTTTTCTTTTCATTATCAATAGATATTTGTTGATTGCGAATATTGCACGATATGGTTTGGAAATTATGTGTATAATAAATTATGTATTTGATAATACAAAGAAAAAGAAGAATTAACCAGCAATAAAAAAATCAAAATGACAACTTCTGGCATTTTTTTTTATTTAAACCAAGTTTAGTAGAGCATTATAATCATTTATTCATTTGAAATTAATTAATTTATGTAGATAATGAAATAATAATAGATAACTGTAATACTGCCCATATTTTTCAAAGTCGTTAGCACGATTTCTTAACCTGCAAATTTCATCTAAATTAATTTTATATTTAATTCATATTAACATCCTCTGGATTTCATGACTTGATTTTCATTCGGTACTGCCGATGGCTGACAAATGTCCATGACAATCTCAGTTCATAACTTTCATTGATCCTCGAATCTCCTTAATCTATATAAAATAATTAGTATACTCAAATAATTGAATTTTATTATTTTTAAAATAATTTCTAATTGTGAATAATACTTTAGTAACAATAGTTTGTCCAAGATTTAGTAAATCTTCAAGTAAATTTGTTACTTTTGAATTGTCTGATGACTTTTTTATTTTTTTTAAATTTCTCCAACGTTGTTTTACTACTTTTGACTTGTGAACTTTTTTATTTATTGCCGAATGTTTTTTAAGCTCATGACCAGCATCACCAAATCGCTTTGTGCGAATTAATTTCTTCAATGGTAATTTTTTGCCAATATTCTTTGTTGAATCAGGATAAATATCAACCAATTGTGTTCGTTTAAAACTTGGATTCTTTATATATCTTCTCGATTTAAATCTTTTAATTTTCTTTCGTGACTTTTCAAAAGCTTTAACTTTTTTTCCAAATAATTTTTTCGCATCAAATTCTTTTGATTTTAACATAATATGATTATTTAAATGATGTTTATTTGGTATTACACCAAATAGTTTTATCAATGAATCATCATTGTCACCTGAAACATTTGGTAAATGTCTTTCAGTTCTTTTTTTTGATGCCTTTACATTTTTTATTTTTTTTTTAGATATTGAATTATTAATTAGATGAATATTTGGCGATTTAGAATGAAGAAATAGTTTGGGAGTAAGAATTAAATCAGATTTCTTATTCTTGACATTGGTTCGTTGATCATTTATGGATGCAGAATGACCCAGGTCATTATGGTGATGGTTTTGTTGTTTATGATGTGCTGATAGTGTCTGAGAACTTTTACAATTGACCACGGAGATGATATAAAGAAGATTCACGATGATCGTAAAATTAATTTTACGCAGATTCACCATAACCTTACGTGATAAATCGCATTGATGATATCCACTAAATTCACCAGCCAAACAATCCCATCAATCAATTAATTAATTAATTAATTGAATCGTATTTATATGATTAATAGATAAAATAATCAATGAATAAAATGATTATTAAATTATGGAGAGATGATTTTATAATTGAATACGTTTTTTTTCTTTCTTTAAACTTTCTTGTGACCTAATAAAATAAATGAATGTTGAAATTAACAAACAACTTCGTGGTCACGTATTATTATTATTTTTTTTATTATAATACGATAAGGAAGTTCCTTAATTGAGGCGAAGAAAAATTAGGATTTGTATGAAATTTAATTAACATTAAACAAAGCATTTATTGTATTTTTTCTTTTTTTTTTTTTCATTTTTAAATAAATATTTTTGTGATATAAAAGACACTAATTTTAGTGTCGTCTTCGCGGTCCGCGAGAAAATTAATTGTGCCCCCTGTGTTGATTGATTATATATAAATTGATTTATTTTTCATTCTTTTATTTTTATTTTTGTGGATTTGTTCATCACGAAGATTCGGCCTCCTCGATCTTGCCCTCATCCGTTCCCTCGCTTTTTGATCTGAAAATTCAATTTATCAGATAAAAAAAAATTAATTTTTTATTCTCCGGGGGCAAAAATAATATCGAATTAATTTATGTCGCATGGGAAGATAGGAATACAGCAATTGAACAATTCTATATTACATAATATAAATTTATATTACATAATATATTACAAAATAGAACGTGACATCATTGTGTATGAGTTCTTTTTTTTTTTTTTTTTTTTTTCATTATTTATTCTACTGTTTATCACTCGCTTTTTCCTCTTTTTTTTTTTTTCACTTAATAAATATACCCATCTTCCCCTGAATGTTCTTGTTGTTAATACACTCGGGATTTAGTTGAAAAAAAAAATCCGACATGCGAAATTTAATTTTTTAAATGATCATATTGACTTTTTTTTTTTTTTTTTTTTTATTATTTATCATTTTTTGTTTTCGATTTGGTTTTTATTATCAACGTGTAAAAATTTCGTGCCGTTCCACGCGGTCGCACATTTTTTTTTTTTGTTCAAATCATTCACTCGCCATTTTTTTTATTATATCACTTTTTAAAATTCGATAACTCAGTTATAAAACTTTAATGAATTAATGGAATGAATTTGTGTGTGAATTGTGATTTTTGTATAAGCTTAGAATTATTGATAAAATAATGAATCATAAAACAAAAACGTAACAAACATATTGTTCGTCAATTGGATTATCTCATTAATTAAAATATTATAGATATTTATTTACGAACAAACGAATTAATCTGTAATTTTAATTCACCGTTTTGTTTTATTTATATTCATTTCTATTATGTTAATAATCAACACTTATTTTTTTGTTTCAAACACGTATAAACAATCTCGACATTTATAATTACAACAAATATATATGAAAGACAACGAAGTGGCATGAAAAATTATTGATTAAATAACTAAATAAGTGCTGATAATTAATATATAATAATTGTTTGGTGAAAATTGTTCACTATTATTTGTTATTGATAGTTTGAACTGAGAATATATGATTCGACTTATATTCTACAATCCGTAAATATGATTAATCAATCGATTAATCAATTATTAATATCAGAAAAAAAATTAAAGTTCAGAAAAAAAAAAATTATTTAATATTATTTTTCTTCTTGTTTATCCATTACTATGTTTTTATTCGGTATTTTATTTATATTCTCCCTGTCTTATTTGCACGAGTAGGCACTTGGCTATGTTTACTATTCAATTGATTAATTTTAGCCACAATTGTCAATATATATTTTTAATAAAACTCGAAAATTGTTTGAAGTTTTATTAAATTTAGATGAAATTTATTGTATTAAAAGATATGTTAACTGTTTTTTCTTTGTTTATTGCTGAATTAATATTGTTTTCTGTATAGGAAATTTATATTAAAGTTTTTCTAAATCATCAAAAATTAATTTTACTTTCAGTTTTTTCGATTTTTGTATCAGATTAATATTTTTATTTTCATCGATTTTTTTTTTATTGTTTTTAATTAATTATCACGCGCATAATTTTGCATTGTTTTCGGTTAATTTACTATCTTCACCGTGTATTCAAATCTATTGTAAATTTTATTTTTGTTTACTAATGATTTAAATAAGAAAAAAAAATTAATTATTTTATTCGCCAGTGTGGATACTTCAATGCAAAGTCTACTTAGGAATGTTGTATCAATATTTATGTTTCATTTTTATTTCCTCTTCATCGGTATAATGTAAAAATTAATAAACATTTATAAATCCTAAATAGGAACAGCACGAAAAAAAATTTTTAAACACGTTTTTATCTTCTTTTTCTTCAATTAAGTTCGAAATTTTCGCTTTAATCTAATTTGTTTTTTTTTTCTATATTCATTATCATCATCATTATTATGATAATCAAACTACCTCTGAGTGAATCAGTCTCTATGCGATTATATTCATGAATAATTATTGGATATAAATGATCGTTATGCTCTTCCTCATCTCCTTTCTATTTTTCCCCATTTTTTTTTTCACGTTATATACTAAATTTCGCTGAACAATGATTATCATACCCTGAATATTAATCATTATATTGTGTAATTAATTAGTTGAATATCTATTTTCCACTTGAACATAAACGAAAAAAAAAATATAAAAAAAAAATGACGCGAATACTTTGTTTTTCATTCTCCCCCGATTGTTTTTTATTAAAATTAATATAAATGAATGAAAGCATATACGAAATCAAAAAATATATTTCTTTCACGCTTTAGGATCTTTTTCATTATTCCTTTTTTTCTTACATCCCCAATCGACCCAACTAAACTTAAATTAATAAACGAATATTCAATCTGTGTAGAAAAAAAAAAATTGCTTTTCTCTTATTCAAAAATATTCTACTACCCAATTGTATATATGAATCACAATACAAAAATACATGTACGAAAAAATTCTTCCCTGGTTTTTCATTGTCTCTTCATTCATTTTTCTTAACCCTCTTTTTTCTTTTTTTTTTTCTATCAGTTTAATTATTATTTTATTTATTAAATTCAAACGCATGGATGTTTCCAAAAAAGTTTTCCATAAAACATTTGGTCCATGTGTTGTTTAAACTTTTGTGTCAAGAAATTTCTCCGATGTTTAATTAACTGCTTAATGTTATTTTTATTATTATTATTCTCGAATTAAATTGTTCAAAAAGAAATGAAAAACGCCCTAATGGCAATTAAAATTTTCGCGTATTAAATTTTTTTTATCTTCTCTTCGATGGTTTACTCACAAAAGATTAAAAAGTTTTTCATCCTATCCCCTGGAGTAAAAATAACCGTAGATTGCAATCATACCGCCACCGATTAATACGGTACCTATTCCTATTGTTACGGGCATAAATAATGACCTCTTGAATTTCTTCCAGTCTTCCGATTGCTTCTGTCGTCGTTTCATCTCACGCACTTGCGCCGCAATACGCTCCTTCTTCTCATGCTGATGACGATGTCGTATTTCACTTTTATCACCTGGACTTGATTCAGAATTGGAATTCAAATATGAATTATTATCTTCACTTTTTGAGTTGTCAAATATTATCATATCATGTGAATTATTATCGTGAGTATTGTTTGTAATTGTTAATGTATTTTTTATAAGGTCAGTAGACGTTGGTGGTTCCATTGGCAATGGTTTGTTTGGTGGACCAATTCCATTTTCTAAATCATGAAAAATAAAAGGAAATTAACAAATTGACATTATCTGATTAATTAATTGAATATTTCATTTTAAATATATAAATTTTTATAGTTTTCATGAGAATATTCTGTAAAAACTATTAATAGTCATGGATTGTCAAGATGATTAAAGAAATAAAATGAAAACAAAAATGAAAAACATCGATGAATTTAATTTTGTTGATATTTATATAAAATAAATATAATATTTACCATTTTCTGTAACGGGACTTGGTGTCAAGTCTGCCATCATACTTCTCGTAAGTGAATCACCTCTTGGCGGTGGCAAAGGTGGTGGTTCATCATCATCATCATCATCATCTTCTACCGATGTATTGGTTAAAATTTCATTATTCACCATATCATAATGATTTGTAATTGAATCAATCTCCAAATTCTATAAACAAATATAATAACACAATAATTAAATACCATTATTCAATTATTATTTGATTATCATAACAGCGGTATAATGTTTTCAAGATAATAATCCGATAGTCTATTTAATTTTTCAATAATTAATTCAAACCAAATGAATAAAGACAATTTTAAAAAAAAAAAATCTGACAACAATATACCGCTGTTAATTGGTATTATTTACCACATTATTCGATGGCAATTCTTTTGCTCCTTCAATTATAGCAGCATAAGAAAATCGTAGTTGATCAGGCGTCTGAATTAATCCCATTCTGGATTGTCTCATTTCCAAAAGTACTTCTCTAACATTCACCGAGTTCAGTCCATTTTCCTCTATCTATTTGAATTAACAATAATCCTTTTTCAATACTAATCATTCACTATAATTCATCCTATTTGTTGCAATATACAAACCCTCTTAATGTCATTTACAAATATAAATGACACATTATTTTACATGAGGTTTTGAAATTTTTCAAAATAACTTATAAAGATTTATTATCACAACTTCATGCAAACATTTTTTTTTTCAGGGGATCTTTGTTGTAGGAGATAATACATCTATTACTGAATAATTAATCAAACTTTAGATGCAATTAATTTGTAGCTTAGTAACAAAAAGCCTTTTTGAGTTAATGAATTATAATGTTAAAAACTTTTAAATAAATATCTAGACTAATATGAATGAAGTAAAGCTATCAAAAATTTCAGATATGCATTGTAAATATAAATATCAATAAGATAGAATAATGTTTTATATTTATTATCGATTTTTTTTTTGCTGTTTTAAGCAATGAATATGAAGAAATATATTTTTTGTTTATTTCTGAACCGGAGAATATTTGTTTACTGACCAATACAAGACATGTGTCAACGAGACAAAATGTTCCTGAACGTCCAATTCCAGCAGAACAATGAACAATCGGTGGACCAACATTTATATCAAGTGCACCAGAGGATCGAACATCCACAAGAAAACGTAAAAAAGCTGTGGGACTTTGTGGAACACCAAAATCCGGCCATGTCGTATAATGGAAATGTAAAATATTTCGGCTCTCCATCGTTTCCATGTCTGTCAATCTAAACGTATATAATTGTTATCTCTCACATTTCATTAAAAATAATTGGAAAAAAATGGCCATAAATGAAAGTAGAAATAAGAAAAAAAGGAAATTAATATTATGTAACAATTATTGGGAATAAAATACAATAATTTTTTAATTATAATTGATCTTAATCACACTCACACAAACACAAAGTGATGAAGCACAGTATAAATAATTGAAAATTATGTTTAAAAGAAATCTAAAAGGGTCGTAGATAATTTTTTTAAATTTGTTTTTCGTTTTATATTGAAAATTTGTTTACCTTAATGTATTAGTAGTGTAATCTGATGATTGAGTTTTACTGACAAATTCAACTTTTAAATTAACATCGGGGAACATCATTGTATGACTTGATGAGCTATCGAGTGGCCAATACTGATGGCACTTGATTTGATTCTTTTCAATAACTTTATTCAGCATTAATATGGCTTTGCTATTTTGTTCCCAAACCATAAGCCAAAAATGACCGGCTGTACTTGGTAATGGACCTTGTGTCAATATATATTGACGGTGTGCACGTTCAACCTTGAACGAAAATATAAATATATAAATAGTTATCAAAGTTATTGATATCAAAAATATTTATTTTTGTTTCAATATTTCATATTTACCTTGATAAGATTGGCATTGATGTAATCACATGGTCCTTTTTTTAAAATTACTCTCGTATGATCATAGGGTGCTACATCTCTGTATCGATTGAGAAGTTTATTTTGTAGCTTCTTGGATTCGTTTAATGTATACTCAAAATTACATGACTCATGACGAATATGCTAGAAATTAAAATTAAAAATAAGAAACATTAAATACAATTTTTTTATTATCTTGATACAAAAAAAAATATTCACAAGAATAATTATTAAATCTCATTGTCGATATCATGTGGTTAAAAAGCCACATCAAAACCCCAGTAATAAAATAACAAGAATTTTCCTTTTTCCCCACTCGTATTACAAATAACAATTTAATTTTTAAATTAAATTAATTCACACTCTGAATGATTAAATTTAATTCAACAAACAGAAGTGTATGAAAATAAAATGCTAAAAATTTCTTCAATGCTTTATCAATTAAAGGAAGAATTTTATTCATTTATTAAAACTTGAAATGTTTATTGAATTTATTACTATTAATTAATAAAGATAAAAAGGGTGAGTCTTTCTTTTTTTTCTTCTTTACCTGTTAATTTACAATTATTCATTCATTCAACTCATCATTGTGCTTTATGTTATATGTTTCCTTAATTTTTTTTCTTGTTCCTACAGTCAAAATTTCACTCACCTGATAAATTATTGGCCAAGTTTCTGTTGAATTAATCTGCAAATATTCGGTTTCAACATTGCTCACAGCGTCTTGCGTTTCGTTGGTCATTGCTGTGTGTATATTCACCACAATCCAAACTATATAAAAAAAAAAAAAAAATCCAGATGTGTTTTTTAACGCACACCAATTATTAAATACACAGAAAAACCTCTGTGTTCTGGTGTTTGATTGAAGCAAATTATTTCTGGTAAATTTGTAATTCTCAGTATCTGAAAAATGATGATAATATATGCATCAAAAATGAGGAAGCAGAACAGTAGTATCGAAATGAAAAAAAAAAAATAATAATAATAAAAAAAAAATAAGAAAGATAAAATAAATCTGGCGTACTTTATTTTTTTTTTCTTTTATTATCTATTAGTTTAACAACTTTAATAATTTATAAACTCGTTCGCCATGTGAATTTTGTGTCCAAAAAAAATTTTATATATTCATTTGTGAATTCCACAATGTACCAAAAATTTTAGTTTGCGACCAAGAATGGTAACACTTTTTTTTTATTCACTTCTCTATTTTTTGTGTGTATGTGTGTATATATATATGTATATAAATGCTGTGGTTGTTGTGTGTAGTAATCATTCACTACATGTCCTTTTTTTTTTTTTGTATTATTCTATGGGAAATATGAAAAACGTAATTTACATTAATGCACACACATGTATAATTCTTATTATCAAAACTGAATAAACTGCTTAAAATTCTCATGTGTGTTCTATCCTCTTTCCACTTCTCTTTTTCACTATGTCTGTTCTTTTTCAACGAAATTTATCGTTCACTTTCGCTGATGAATCTTATACATGAGTACCAACATTATTAATCTACCAATATATACGAAGTTATATGCGCAGAAGGAAATAATATATAAAAAATGTTGTTTTCTTCATTCGCGCTAAATTTGAATTTTTATTTCAAAGACTTGATAAAATTATATTGAATCGTGAAAAAAAAAATATATACATATGTAATAGTTTATCGTAATATTTATTTATCATTTATTATTCATTAGATATGTATAATAATGCTTGTAATTATAAATATTTATAACGTGTAAAGATTAATTTCTTTTTCATGCTTTAGTATTTTTTAGGTTATACCCATATTTAACCGTGTTAAGAGTGATCTCTGAGTTAAAAATGCAGAGACAATTGGACTTATAAATATTCATTTATTTATATATTTATTTTAATATTAATATTGTAAAAATATTCGTTGTTATATTGATTTATTATATGAATTATAAAAATATCATTCAAGAATAGATATAAATACTTCCGTTAGAGGCTACGACCAACGCGCCATCTCCGGATAGTTCTAAAAATATTTCACTTTGCAAACTGTAGGTGGCGGCACAATCGAACAAATAGGGGTGCTAAATGTTGATGCAAAGTTCTTCTAGTATTTTTCATATAGTCAATGCCAATTGGATAATGTCCAGCATTATTAACAGCTGCAATTTACTCAGTTGTAATATCTCAAAGTAGGCTTTTGAATATTCAACAAAAATTTAATTTGATGAATCAAATTCTAATTTATAACATATCAGCATCCTTTAAAAAATATTTACCGTATTTGTTTAAAAGTTTAATTATAAATTAAATTGCTGACACAATAAAATAATAAATGCTTTTGTGCTAATAAATATATCATTGGAAGATCAAGTGTGATTTTGGTTAGGGTGACCAAAGCTTCACTGTTAATCGATACAGAAAATTTTTTATAAATTAAATAAATCGAACATAACCTCCACGTTATTTGGAGTGTGCACATTATCAAGGTTTTATTAAGCAACGAGAAAAATTCGATTTTTAATAATATAATTGGTTATATTTCGTGAATTAATTCACTTTTATAAATAAAAATGGGTCGACGTTCGATTAATACCACCAAAAGTGGAAAATATATGAATCCAACTGATCAAGCTAGTGAGTTTTTCACATGTTTTATTATCATCCATTTATTTTTTATCAATGAATATATTATAATGTTTTGTATATTTGAAATGCAGGAAAAGAAGCACGGAAAAAAGAGTTGAAAAAGAATAAAAAACAACGTCAATTAGTGCGAGCTGCTGTTCTGAAAGGAAAAGATCCGGCACAAATTATAGAAGAAATGGAGAAAATCGATCAAATGGGTAAGAAAAAAATTTTTTTTTTGTTTCTTTTATTTATTTATTGTCTAGTATTGTTTACAATTATTCAACAATGTTGGTAAATTGATGAAAAACTTTACTTTTCAGAGTACAATGTTATGCAACCACCACCTTTGAATGAAAAAGTCTTGAAAGATAAAAGGAAAAAATTAAAAGAAACTCTTGATCGGGTTCTCAAAATGTTTGTAAGTAGTCAATATTATGAACAATAAAATATTAATTCACTTGATTACACATTGTTTTATACAGTGTTGAAAGAGAGAAAAATAAAAATAATTTATGAAGTTTGAGGTTTTATAATTAATTTGAATTTTATTGTTATAGGCTAAAGATGATCAAGAAAAATGGACGGAATTGAAGGATCAACTTATTCAATATGAAAGGAGACGAATAGAATTAGTTACTTATTTTGAAGCAGTGAGACATGCTCAACAAGTTCAAGTTGATGATATTCCATTGCCATCAGCAAATACTGAAATAACTCGATTATTTCCAGGTATTTATTCAATATTTATTTACACATAAAATCATAATAAAACAAAATTATGAATCTACTTAATTAATTATTTTTAATTACAAGATATTTTATACTTTTTATCGATTCCAAAATTCTTTTGAGTTGTCCAATTAATTTAAATAAAAAGTTTAATTTCTATATGCAAAGTACAAATTTAGTGAAAGTAAATTTTATTAATTGTCTTAATTTGATTAATTTTACAAACAAATTAATTATCGTATTATAAATGTTTGAATAAATTTATTCAAAATATGAAATATTAATCATGGGAAAATTATTTTTATTTCAGGATCTGTAACTTCGCAAATTCCATTGCCTGATATGCCTCAACCACCAACTCATATCTATCCACCACATGCTCATTATATGTCTCAACATCTTCCTTTAATGAATATACCAATACCTCCAAGTATTCTGAAGAAAACAAGTATATATTCTGGTACATCAACACTTTCTGCGTTGGCTTCGAAGAAAGATCCGCCAGGTGTTCCACCATTTCCACCACCAGATTTCTCCAGTGACGACGAAGATTTCAATGATAGGGTAATTAATAATTGCTTTGATGGGTTAAAAAAATCGACTATTTTTTATTTAACTTCTCACATGGGAAAATTGGTTTCTAGATACCTTTAAAAAATATACTCCAAAGATGAGCTCTTAATTTTAATAGTAAAGTCCTTCTGATCTTAGTTTTCTATTGGCAAAATTCATATCTCGCCATTACTTGATCGTACAGAAAAGTTCTATTCACATTTTTTGTAGGAAATTGAACGCTCTACAAAAAAGGTCTCTTGTGGTTAATCGATTACTCTAACCATTTAGAAGATACTCGCATTCGAATCCCAATGCGTACTGATTTTAATAGTTTTTTAATAAATATTTTTAATTTATCTATTCAAGTTATGAATGCGAATATCTTTTAAATGGTTAGAGTAATCAATTAATCACAAGAGACGTTTTCTGTAGAGCGTTTAATTTCCTACAAAAATATATATTGCACATTTTATAATATTTATTTATCTACAAGTTATAAAATTTACAAGTAACGAAATTTTTTGTTAAATTCTTCAAACTTTGACCTCCGATATCTTCTAAATGGTAAAAGTTATGGAACAATTGTAAGATACCTTTTTTGTAGAGCATTCAATTTCCTACAAAAAATGTAAATAGAACTTTTCTGTACGATTAAGTAATGGCGAGATATGGATTTCGCCATATGGGACTGAAGAAAAAATAGAAAACTGAGATCAGAAGGACCTTCCTAATGAAATTAAGAGCTCATCTTTGGAGAGCATTATTTAAAGGTGTGTCTAGGAACCAATTTTTCAGTGTAGGAAGTCAAAAAAAAAATTAGTCGATTTTTATAACCCATTCTAAAATATATATTAATACATTTCAATTTATATAATTTTAAGGGAGTAAATATTTATCATATAAATAAAATTTTATTATTTAATTTATAACAGCTGAATGAATCGACAATACAAAAATCACGGACTATCAGATTTGCGGATGATAAAGAAAATGATAAACACGAATTGGAGGGCAAAGGAAAATCTGTGGAAAATAAAGAAAAAGATATGGAGCAAGTAAAGCCAACAACTCTTCAGCAAAAAATGCTGGCAATGGCCGGTCAGGATATTGATCAATTCATGCGAGAAATGGAAGTTGTTCATAAAAAAAGAGAAACCGAACGTGCTCAAGATTTAAATGCCAGATTATCAATACTTGATTCAGAATCTGATAATATAACGAGAAACAAAGGTATTAAAAGTGGTGGACACAATAATGAAGCATCCAGTTCATCTGATATGTCATCAAGTATTTCAAATCAACATCATTCTGTTGAACGTATGCAACATCATCAGCATACAATAACGCCAATGAGTATACCACCACCACCACTACTTTATAGACCACCACCACCACCACCGCCACCGATGCATTTGAGAATGCCGCCACCTCCACCACCGCGTATTGGACTTAGATTACCACCTGGTAAGTAATGTCTTTATAATTATGCTTTGCATAATTCAATTGAATATTAATTTTTGATAAGGGAAAAAAATTCTTGTCTTACAAACTAAAAATATAAAATTAAATGAAGAAAAAAAAGACTTGATTCAAGTTTAAAATCGACTTGTGTTAAAACTATTGATATTCTTACAAATAATCGAAATTCTGGACTTGATACAAGCGAAAAATTGACTTGATGGAAGAATAACACTTTAAGTTTATTTAAATGTCTTGATCCAAATCTAAATATGACTCAGTCCAAGCATATTTCAGACTTGTATCAAGACTATTTATGTCAAATCTGAATCGCGATTTGATTCAAAACTTTTTTTTGTTGGTTGTTTTGTATAAATTGTGAATTTATTTGATTTTTTAGGACCACCACCAGGAATGCCAAGAATGTTGAGGCCAGGACCACCAAGTTTACCACGACTTTCACCTCCAACATCGCAAATGTCCATATCAAATTTATCAAATATGACAAATTCTCCAATGCAAAATATCGCCGGTTCGAATGGACAACAAAAAACGCCAAATGTTCTGTCTGCTGCGCCACAATTAATAAATCGAAAGGACATGGATGGCAAAAATTTAACAACAATTGAAGCCAAACCACAAATAAGAAATTTAACAGCGGATGTTACTAGATTTTTACCAACTTCATTACGTGTTAAGAGGGATGATAGACGAAAGCCAAATAATTCTGTTCGATTACTTGATAAATTCACTGAAATGCAATTAATTAAACCAACACTACCAAAAACAAAAGACGATGCTTATATGCAATTTATGCAAGAAATGGAGGGTTTGTTGTAAAATAAATCTTATATATATATCTCATTATTCATTTGTTTATGAATATTGAATAATGTTCAATGAATATAGTGAACTAGAATTGATAATGTACGTTAAACATTTTATAAGTTTTGATTATTGTAGAATTTAAAATACATCTATGTATACTTAGTATTTTTCTTTACATAAATTTATTTAATATAAAGTGAAATACGACGCATTTTAGTAATAACGAATGAATTTTTCATGATTATATGAAAATAATGAATTTACTGCGATTTGCGATAGACAAAAAAAAAATTGAATTGAATAATAATATTAATCGAAACAACATTTAAATATGAATTATAAAATTAATTATATTTCTGATAATGTTAATAATGTCTCGCAATATTTTAAAATTCCAATTGTTACAAAAAAAAAAATGAAAGTATACAATCGAATATATATTATTTATTTGTAATATATTCATTATATTTTATTATTGTAATTTGATAATGGTTTATAAATCCAAACTTTATCCACTCCATGTCCGATAATTTTAATTGGTGTCATGGTCGGCAATGGAAATCGACATACAACGATGGTACAATCATGTTTAAGTTCTGCAATGAATTTTTGTTCTATTTGTGGCATCTGAAAAAATGAAAAAAATAATGAGAAGAATTTTATTTAATGTCAAGTAATTAGAATTAAATGAAATTATTATTTTTCCACGATTCCATTTTATTAATAAGACACAAATTAATTCATACCATTTGTTCAACACCAAACAATATTACATTGTCGTATTTATTCAAGTTGATATTCCATAAATCTTTCTGATGAAAAATTGCTTTAGATGACAATCCTTGAATGTATGCTGATATTTTAGAATATAAAACGAGCCATGTATTTAACTCTACACCGCAAGCCGTAAAACCTTTTTTAGCAGCAGCTAAAACCTATTAAAATATTTTTCATCATCATCAATGTTATGAATAAATAAATTGGATGATGCAATACAATAATTTTTCAGTATGTTATGATGAAAATACCAATCGACCATCTCCACTTCCTAAATCAATGAGAGTTCCTGACTGTGATCGCAAACCATTAAAGACATTTTGTACTTGTTGAGTTGTAGCAGGAACATATGGTAAACATATTTTTCTCAATGCTGGTTTAACAAATGATACACTAATTACACTTAGTGCTACAGCAACTCCACCTGAAATATTAATGAATATTTTCAATAGAATTTAATATCAACTTTGCTTGAATATATATTTTGTATCTTTATATCGTTTAATTATTTTTCTGCCAACTGAAAGTTTTAAAATACTTGTAAAAATATATTAAACAAATATAAGTTAATTGAACTTTATATTCATCTTCAGAATTATTGAAATATTTAATAAAGAGTTATTTACTTTTTTATTTACAAAATACAAAATACTAGTTTAATATTGAAACAAAATGATAAAATTCAACCATATTTTATACAAATTGTTAAAATTGTTGTAATGAATCTTCACCCTGTAATAAATATGAAACAAATATTTTATTTAAATAATATTATACTCATTATATCAATAAAAAATAATTACTTAACCTGTTAAACCTATAAGAAATAACCCTGTATTTGATGTTTTATTAACATTTTTGTTTTGATTATCATTCCAAGTTAATTCATTCATCATCATGTATAAATAATAGTGTAATTGATTGAAATAAATGTGCAATCATGACAAAACCATGTGAAATATCCAATTACGATTATATTAATTTTGAAAAAACAAACATAACCAAACAAAACGGTGAAATAATATGAAATAATACAGCCATAATTTCGTAATCGAACTTGCAAGCTTCTATTGTGATTGAAAAACTGTCCTGGGACCTGGTGGATAAAGAAAAAAGCTTCATAGTGGAGTTCGATTGGTTTTATTGAATATGCAATGGTAATTTAGTCCAGAATTCTACAACGTGGACCACACTGGGATAACACTAGTCTCACTTGGTTATCTGATTAAACTTTGAATTGAAATTTTTTAGATTTTGTAGGTTATTGTAGCACTAATTTACGTATAAAATGAATATTCAAAAGTAAATTTATCAATTGTTATGATAAGCTTGATTATTTGTTTATATTATGAATATTCTGAATGGAGAAAATTTTAAAAGCAACAAAATTTTATTAGTCAAAATTATGAATGTTTATTCTTCATCAATAATTTAAAAGTTTGAAATGAATTCAAATTCGTTACATGGGATTTGGATGCGAATCATAAAAATTAGGGGTTGTTGATAATATAAATAAATAATTAATAATTTATTAATTATAATATTAAACCTGGAGAAATTAAAAAATTTTTTAAATAATAAAAGTTTTTAAAATGACAAAGTTCAACACTTAATATCTGATATTACTATGACATTTGAAATGTTTTAATATATTCTATGATAAATAATTGAATTGTTGTTAATTAAATAAGTGAATTTTAATTATTTCTTTAAAATCATAGCTACATTTTTTAATTTTAACACATAATTTCAAGATAAACTTTGGCGGTATAATCATTATACAATTGTGATCAAATAATTTTTAATAATACAATATAACGATTTACAAATTGATAAAATATTTACGAGAAATAGTATTTTAATATTTAATAATATTTATACAGAATTTCAACATACGAATAATGAATCCATCATTATTTATTTTTTATTATCCATCCTAGCTCGTTGCTTTCATGAGGGACAAGTGTTCATAATCACAGTAATTATTCTATAACATTCAACCCAATACCCAAAAAGTCTCTGTAGAAATATAGACCGTTTGTTTCTTTTTGCAATTGGAAAAAGGCGCAAAGGCTTAAAGCAAATTTTGTACGATTCAAAACCGTGATGATTTATTAAAATATAATAATTCTTTATTTTTGCTTAAAATTTCATAACATTTAGTTATTGTAAATTTTATATTTTTACTGCTTGGTCACACTACATTTTATTATATGTTTTATTAATAATGGCAGAGTAATTGAATAAAATTTATTTGTTTACCCGAAGAATGAAAGATTATAAAAATTGCCAAATGGCTTTTATTTTGATGAACTGAAATATGTGCGATTAAACATATTGTCTTTCATTAAATTGAAGAAATTTTACTTGATTAATTTTTGATAATTTTGTGTTGCTTTATATTAGAAAGAATTGTACTATCAACATGTCATTTGTTTTACAACAAATATTTTTTTAACTCTATAATATATTTATAATTAATCTATTTATAACTATTAAGCGTACGTCCTTGTAATGAATGAACTTTTACGTTAGAATTGTTAAAGATTGCATACAATATTTTCATAATAACTTAAAAAGCTTGTCAGTGAGAGAATCACCAATGCATTTATAATTATGATAAAGGATTGTTGTTTTTCACTTTCTGATCCGTTTACAGTCACAAGTGGTTTTTGAGACTCCACTTCAGTAGTATTGAGACATTCAAATTCGCAACAACGTTCTCCAACACGGAATCTTCGGCATTTCTATAAAGCAAAATATTACAATTAATAAAATCAAAATTATAAAAAAATATCATTGGCTTTATTGCTGAATCAAATCATAATAAATTGCCTACTCTATTTATCTGATATATATTCTTGACCACAATAATGTAATTCCCGTTTTATCATACATGAATATAGGTTATGAAATGATATATGAGATTTTCTATTTTACCGACAGATGATACTTATTTCAGGTTCAGTTTTGGTGCGATTTGGAGAGTGGTTCAATGAAATGGTTCGTTTTTCAATTACGTCATGAGTATTGTAATTCAGAAGATATCATTTTGATGTAATTTCCAGGTTAAGATTACTTAAAATAGTCTAAGAATCGGTATAAGACTTTTGCTTTTAGCAGAAGTAATAAATTTAAATGTATAATGGAGTCGTTAAATTACCAGTATAATATGATTTGTTAGAGAGAATAAACAAATGATATTTTACTTACATAAGGTGGTCTGCAATATATTGCTTGGCACCACATTGGTTCTGAATGATAACAAACACAAAGACTGCATACTGCTGGACCAGGAACATACAGCAATCCATGTTTTATTGTGCCGCCTTGAAAATCGGTGCAGTTTTCCTCTATAGCATCTAGAAATTAATTGAAAAAATGTTGTAAAGTATTAAAGTAGGATTAAAGATTAATAAGATAGGATTAATATCCATTAGCAAAAACGCAGCTTGAAATAAAATTGATATTAAAATTTGTTTTTTCAAGTGACTTTGTTAAATCTTTTATAAAATTTACTGGTTTTGTTTGATATAAATATTAAATACGCACCGAGACAAAATATTTTCTGATTCTCTCATGAATATTCAATTAAATCCAGAAGAAATATTCTTGGAAAATTGTCAGGAACTTGGATCAAATATCAAATTATTTATATTGTAATGATAATGATAATAAATCAAATGAATTATTGTTGGTGTTCAACAATTGTAATGATGAGATTTTAGAAAACAAGCGGAGGAATTTATCAACAAAGTGCTACATGTTTTTCGTGAGCTGTATTGTGTAAACAAAAGGCTTTTGTGAGATATAAATATATATATTGTGCCGTGATGGGCTTTTAACACGAGCTAACTTACTGTTATCTCCAGCTGCTTCAAGGGATACCACCCTGATTATCTGAAAAGGCTTTGAAGTTTTCAGAGGAAACTTCAATAAATCAGTAAAATCTCAAATCGATTATTTTGATAAATTTCCGATGACTAATTACGGACATTTATTGTTAAATATTTCCGAATATTTGAATTAAACTAATTGAAAAATTCACATTTCAATCACGTGGTATAAATACAACGGTTTTATTATTTTTTATTCTTTTATTTATCGTTTATATTCTCTGTTATAAATTATAAATGACCCGTTTATAATTGTCATAATCAGGATTTGAGTCTATTTTAATTTCAACCGAGAGAGTATTTAGAAAAGTATATATACTTACTTACATTTAAAAAATATTGTCTGATGATCTGCATTAGCCCTGTTCCATTTCATCTACGGATTGTGGTTTTATAGTCAAAATATTTAATTGGAAAAAAGCAATAATGGCTCAGTGCTTATTACAAATTAATTTGTATTTTTACTTACGTAAAATTGGAAAACTCCCAAGAATTAATATCATAGAAACTAAAATAGCTCTAACTCTGCATGTGGCTTCCATCGTGGCGACTTATTTTGAATTCACAATTCATGTAATAAGTAATATAGAGAAAAATCGGCTGGCTATTATTCACAATATCAAATGTCCAAATGGCACACTTGTAAATCTCACCTGTAAAATTAAAATATAAATAATTCAAAGTCATCATTTCATTCATCGAACATTAAACTCAATGAAATTTAGGCCAATGATCTGATAAAAAATTATATATAATGTAAAAAACTATTCCGATATTATAAATATCAACTTGCCGATTATAAAGAATGAGGTTTACTGTTAATTCGAAACACGATCGTCCAGCTAAATAAATCAAAATATAAAAAATACACATTAAAATAAATATCTTGATATCTATTTTCCGCATGCAAAAAAAATAATCAATTAGTGATTAACTTGTATGAAAATATTATAACACAAACCTTTGTATGAATTAAGATCGATATAAGTCCACCACATTAAAGAGCATGTATGTATGTGTTAAACTGTTCTAATACGTCTATTGTTAATCAATAATTTTCTAATCACACCATTTATCAGCTCACTGACGATTATTAACAACACGAGCTTCGAACTGAACAGATAGTGAATATTCCCCATGTTATGGCTGCATGTTGTCCGGACCAAAAAGTCTATTGCGCGTATTCATTCTCATGTGAGGACAAAATCCAGACGAAGGAGGGATGGAATTCCTCGAGTAGATGTGGAGTTTTGTTAGCAACTTATGACCCAAGTTAATGCCAGCGCCATCCGTTATCGTTGTGCTTTACAACTGAAAAGTGAAGAGTTATGTTAATCGATATTTAGTCGATTGACGGTATTTAAATTAGAAGATAATTGAAAACAAAAAAAAATGAAATGTGCGAGATATTTTAACTGAATTATTATTTCGTAATAGTTGATTGGTACGATGAAACCTCCGAATAGCGGTCATGGGGATTTATTTGAGATGGCCGCTATTGAGAGTGGATGTTGAAATAAAGAGGAAAATGAACGAATATGACCGATTTAGAGGTGACCGCTATTGAGAGGGGGGCTGAAAGGAATGCAAAAACTCACTATAAATGGCCGTTATTAAGAGGTGACCGATCATTAAGATTTTTTTTTACTGTGGTTGATTCAATGTGACTGAAATCGAATATATAGATGCACCTCTCAATAGCGGCCACTACCAATTTGATGTTTCGACTGTTGTTGAAGGTGACCGTTATTGGGAGGTGATAATTAAATTTTGTCGCTGTAGTTGATTTAATAGGACTGGAATCGTATATTTAACAACACCTCTCAATAGCGGCCACGAACATTTTGTTTGGTGGTTATCGAAATCACTCGCTATTAAGAGGTAGTCTAAAATGACCGAAAAAAGTCATAATCATTTGCCAAATGACCGTTTTGGAGGTGACCGCTATTAAGAGGTATCATCTCATTAAGTTTATTTTACGGTAGTTGATTCAATGTGATTGAAATTGAATATATTGCAACACCTCTCAATAGCGGCCACGAACATTTTGTTGTCTGGTGGTTATCGAAATCGCTCGCTATTGAGAGGTAGTCTAAAATGAACGGAAAAAAGTCATAATCATTTGCCAAATGACCGTTTTGGAGGTGACCGCTATTAAGAGGTGACATATCATTAAGCTTTTTTTACGGTATTTGATTCAATGTGATTAAAATTGAATATTTTGCAACACCTCTCAATAGCGGTCACGATTAATTTTTCGTCTGGCTGCTATTGAGAGTGACCGTTATTGAGAGAAAGTGTCTGGAATAAATGAAAAATATTTTAAGAGTTGGAAAAATGACCTTTTTTAGAGACAATTGCTATTAATAACTGGCTGATAACAGAGCTTTTATTCGATAATGTTAAAATCAACCGACGCATTCAGCTGGCAGTAGATCAATGTGTTTAGTGGTCAGACATCAAAATATTCGATAAACGTCAAAGAACGTACCTACATGTATGGTGTTATATTCATATACATATAGAGATCAGTTTATGCATTATTAATGCATTGATTAATAACGATACAATACAATACAATACAATAATTAATGCAAAATTTTATTATTTAAATAATTATTAAACAAGCAGCGCGTATAGTGAATTTTTCAACTAAAAATTCATTTTTCTATTAGAAAAATAGACAGCGCCGAATTTTAATCGCTTTCTTGTAGAAAGCCCGATTGATTTGTTTTAAAAAAAAATATAAATTGAAGTTTTATTTATTGTTTAATTAATTAAACACGTAATATATAGCGATATCGATACGAAATTGTTTTTTTTATTGGAAAAATACCCGATTTTTTATTGATATCAGTCCATTTTTTATCGGAATAATTTGTTGATTGGTATATTAAAAGAAAAATCTTTTTCAAGTATGATCTCATCTGTTGTTAATTAAAACTATGTACTGTTAATTTTAAAATAAATAATTTCAACACATTTAGTGAGGTAATTTTTCTGTTTCGATTAGTGTACGTACATATGTTTTATTTATCCGAAAATTATCCTTGGGTTAAAGTCCAATTTGACTAAACTAATAACGATCTTAGCCAAGAATGAAAGTCCTCTTAAATTCCACTTGACTAAGAAAACTTTAAGCATCTGCTACTCGAACTCACTCTCAATACTCAAACCAACCCGAAAATCGGTTGAAATCAAGTTGAACCAAAGACTTTAATACAAATTTTATCAAAATGCTTCGAAAAATTCTTCCAAAATTCACAATAACTTATTTATTCTTCACAAGAAACTCAACAAAAATACATTTAAAAACACAAAAGCAGCTTAACAAAATCTACAATCATGTATTAATAACTTAGATTATAAAAGGTTGCAGATAACAAGGCTGATTAACATTTTTAATTAATGCTATTGTTCAATAAAAAATGCAAAATCAAAGAATTATAATCATTCAGCAATTGTTTTGTTTATTAGAGTGTTTCATTTTTAAGCGATATTTTTTTTTTGTTTGTGAACACTCAAAATCTAATAATTTATAAAAAAAAAAAAATATTCCCATTTGAAATAAAATTTTGAGTTAATTAGAGGCTTAGTGAATTCAAAAATTCGATTTTCCATATAAATAACACGAGAAAAAATTTTTTCTTTTTGACTTCAACTCGATTTTTCGGCGATCAAAAATTTTTTTTGAAAAAAATGAATATACAACTTTTTATAGAGCATTAAATTTGCTACAAAAAAGTTGTTCACCGCAAACGCTCTCCGACCAACAGTTTTCGAGTTGTACGTAAAATTAGAAAGATGAAAGTTGATTATAATTGACAAAAAATTTTTTTTAAATTGGAATTTATTGATTTTACATTAATTATTATCTTACAATAAATACTATAATGCTGAATCAACAATGTAACAGCATAAAAAAAAATTTTTGATTACCAAAAAATCAAGTTGAAGTCGAAAAAAAAAAAAATTTTCTCGTATTATTTATATGGAAAATCGAATTTTTGAATTCGCTAAACCTCTAATTAACTCAAAAAATTTTTTTCAAACGGGTATATTTTTATTTTTTTACAAATTATTAGATTTTGAGTGTTCACAAACAAATAAAAAAAATATCGCTTAAAAATGAAACATCCTAATGTTTATATACTCTATAGAAATAATTTTCTTTTCGCCGTTTCTTATTTATTTTTTGTTGTTATAAATAATTCGTCCTGTATTTTTTATTTATTCAATGGAGACTTTATATTTCCTTGCAACTTTTAGAATATAAAATAATACATATAATTATTCTTAACCTCTAGAAAATCGGAAAACCGATTTATCGGCTCGTCCTGTCATAGTAACTTTGTATATAGTTGATACATGATACCAAACACTAATTTGAGCACTTTTCAAGGGCGATTTCAACTCTCAAATTCCAACTGTCTAAAGGCTAAAAATAAAAAAAATAAATAAAAATTTTATCCATTTAAATTTGACGACATTACTTTCCGATTGATCTAATACATTGGATGCTGGCGCCGACTTACGGTGTATCAAACAACCTTTGGCACTCTTCTCAGAGAGGGGATATATCCATTTACCAGGGAGGTGGAGCTCAACCAGCGAATTCTTGATACAGCGGTACCATTTGCGCGAGCGTTATGGGGAGGGGGGTGTTTGGGGTGCTTTCGTGGACACAGTAGAAATATAATGTGGACGACACGCGCGGTACTGTAGTCACGCAGATCGTCGGAAGGAGTGTAAAAGAGCGGGTGTCTTCTCGTCGCGGTTTATCATATAGTTTTAATAGTATATTCCAATTTAAAAAATAATATTCCATACATTCTTAGTAAATATAAATTTTTAAATTATCGGATAATATTATATGTACTCTACTAAATACGTTAACAATTATATAAAATTATATATCGATGAATTATGAATTAATTTGGAAAAAATTATTCAAATATTTAAAATGCTTATGAATGTAATTTAAAATTTATTTAAATTATTATTTAATAATTGAGATAATATTATGGTGATGTAATTTTATTGAAGAATTTTTAAGAAACTTAACTTTTAATATTTTTGTATAATATAATAAAAATATCGTGACATGATAATATCTTTGGAAATAACAGCATGGTTGTCTTATCTTAGATAATAATTCATGTAAACAGACTTGTGACCCTGAAATTATTAACATTATTAAAAATTTCGGTGTATGTTTAATATATTGAAGTGAATATAAAAAAAATATAATCTCTTATCGAATTTGATTTTGTATAATTAAGAATTTTAATTGGGTTAGAAGTAAAAATTATATTTTTTTTTTAAATAATGCCATGGTTATATCATCACTATATTTTTAATTTTACTATGACATTATATTTATATTATTTTTCTTCTTATGTACTGGTAAATAATTAATGTGCGTATGGTAATATTGTGAAGTGTATTTTTGTGAAATGAACAAAATTTTTGTGTTGAAATTGACAATTTATATTCAAGCGTTGTTTGTGAATTTGTGCTGCAAGTTATCATCAATGCTTTGAGTTTCCGACGGGTTTCAATAATGCTACGTCATTTATTGTATGAACATTCATGTAAGGTATGATCTTTTGTTTATAATTTTATATTAGCAAAAATATTTAGTCATGTGCTTATATGTGACAATATTGCAAGCATATTTAAATGTATTATTCAGTTGATATTTATGTGTATTGTAAAAAAAAAAGAATAATACTAATAAATATTATGTTTAATTGAATGATCATTTATATGCATGGTAAATTTATCTAATTATAATAATTAATAAAATCCAAAACGGATTAGCTATAATTTGTCATAATTTTTCTTAATTTTCTTGAAAAACAATTTTAATTTTTACTATTTTAAATAAATGATACGAAATATATTTTTCAGTTCCATTTAAATAAATATATTGTTAATATGTTTTAGTAAACAAATTGATTCATATAATTATCATAATTATCGTATAATTTTATGAAAAAATTAAATTGTCTGATAACAAACGTTTGATGGTTCATAAATTAAAAAAAGTTCCTGTTAACCTAATTATTTTATTTCACTTCATTTCAATTTATTTTACTATAAAAATTTATCATTATAATCTAGTAATTGGATTTGATTCCCAATAATAAACCACAAGTCTATGATTAATTGAAAATATTGGACATGAAATACTGATATAAAACATTGTTTTGCTTATTACAGAATTAAATTATTCCTTTGTTTCATTTTTCAAATTTATGATTATTGTTTTTTGTTACGAATAGTTCATATAATTATTACTCTCATTATCCCTAATAATTATTACTATATATTCACAAACAATTTATTTTTAAACAATAAAATAATACAAGAAAATTTTTTCAGTTTTTTTTTTTTTTTTTTTTGAATGAAAATTGAATACACTGCTTTTATATAAATATTTTACATAAATCTTTCGGTTAATTATTCAATGCTAATTGAAATTTCATCAAGGATTTTTAATATTTTGTAAAGCTATGAAATAAATAGTCGATTATTAAAAATTATTTGTTATGAGTTATTCAAAGAGCTTTTTTTAAAGTTAGTAAGCATGATTTTCTATTATGCATTGCTAAAATGAGCTTTTATCGATTAAAGTCTTCATACTTTTTAATACTCTATGCTAATTTTATTATCTAAATTTTATAACCATTGTTATTATTATTACGTGAGTAATAAAAAATTTTTCAAATAGAAATCTGTAATTTATTTTTCATTGGTAATTTCATAATAAAAATATTTTGATTACATTCATTTAAAGTGAATATTGTCATTTTCATATATTTATACATTAATTATTTCACTTTTATACATAAACTATTAGTAACAATATTCGATTTTAATTACGGGGAATGAATTTGCTGAGAAATTTATGTAATTTTTACTATTCTGCTTAAAAATAGCGAACGAATATTGCACATTTTCGTATGAATATACTTGATGATAAATTGTATAATGAGCTTTAGTTAATTTTGAATTTTACTATTAATTTCAGGTTGATAAATAAGATGTAAATAAAATTATTGTATTTATTAATTCGTTATTTTTATGTTTGGTGAAAGGAAATTAGTGATAATTAGGTCAAGGAAAATTTGAATCGTTATTCTGATTAATATAAATTAATATTAGATTTATTTTCTAATTTTATGTCAGTTAATAAATCTGAAGTAAGAAATTTTAAGCTAGTTAAATGCTAATCGCTTCTTTATTGTTTATTTTCTTTTTTGAATACGTCGAGTATTGTAAAATGCAAACTCAACTATGGATTATTTGGCCGACGCAGGCCAAAAATTCAAATGCTATCATTAAAAACTAATACTATCCTTTTTTTTTTTTGAAATTTTGCTTTGAAATTAATTTATGTAAATGAAATTCAAATTAACGTGCAATTGAAACATGATTAAAGACAACAATATCTAAATAAAGCGAAAATTCGTGATAAATGAACAAAGTAACAAAAAAATTATTTCAACATAATTTTAAAAAAGCTCTAAAAGCTGTAGCAAAATCAGATTTCATCAAAAATTCATAAAATTTTTGTAAAACTCTTCGAACAAATTTCAAATTAAAAAAATTGTTAGTTAATTATTACCTTTAAATAATTCTAATTAACTTCAAATTTTTTGCTTCCTTTTAATTTATAAAAATTATTTATATCACAATAAAATAATGCAATTTAACTATTTGACTATTCATAATTTCAATCCCTCTTAATATTTATCAACAAATGTAAACAAAATCAAACTCTGGTCTATACAAATAACATTTCTTCAATTAAAAATTCTACACCTACATCCCAAAAAAAAAAATCCTCCAAATCATAATTTATTCATTCAATTGGCCAAATATGTCCCTCCAATTAACATTTAAAAATCAAATATGTATTGTTTCACATTTTCCTAATTTATTTCTACAATTTATTTCTTCATCCACACACCAGGTGCTTTTTTAAGTTTAAGAACCACTGCAAATTTTTAACCATACGCAAATATGAATACGACGTTCCTTTCATATGAATATAACATCAGGAAATTTTTTCACATAGAATAAAAAAATTTCATGAAAAAAACTATCCACATTTAAATTAGAAAAGAAACGTCAGAGAAAGGGTTTTTTTTTTTTTTCTTTTTTTACAGCAACGCTGTTTTAGAGCAGAGATCGTATACCTAAACATAAGTCAAAGAGAGCGCGTAAAAAACTTTAGAAGAGTCCAGGTAGCCAGATTTTAATGTTATGGAGATATGCTATTCATTGTAAGGCATGGGAAACCATAGGGGAGATGGTAAAACCAGTCCTATATTACGTTTCTAGGTATTGAAATGAATAGATTGTTCCTATTCATCCTGTATTCCGCACAGATTTGAATTCACTATAAATATTATATTTTTTGTAAGATCATATATGAATCATGTGCTTTTTTGCCTAATGAGAATAGTTGTCAATTATAATTTTAAATAATATCTAGTTATACTTACATTTTTTTTTTTTTTTTTTGAATTTATAATTCTTAATTATTATTTATATTATATTGCTATTAATTATGTCTTATAAATAATTTTCTTCGGTAGTATAGTGGTGAGTATCCTCACCTGTCAAATGAGTAATTTTTATTATTTCATTTTTGGTTTATAATATTCGATGATAAAATATTTAATTTCAATTTTATAATGTATTATTGATCACTTTTTTTTTTTTTTTTTTTTTTTTTTGATGAGATGTAATAATTTGATGTTTTACAATGTATGGTAGTGAATATGAAGTTTTTATATTTTAAAGTGCACTCTTAACATGTCGATCTGGGCTTCACGGTTCCAGAGTTCAACGCGGTTGAATACGCAAGAAGGGTCAACCTTTTTTCCCCTTCTATTTGACGAATTAACACACACTACGAGAGGTGAACCGGTTTTTTTTCGTATGTCCTTCGAGATACTGCATAGAAATTTACCTGGTATTATTTAGTACATTATAATTTGAGATTCAACTGAAAAACCAGAATTTGATTAATTGTCCTATGGTCCAAATAAACAATTCAATAACATGAATATAAATTCATAAATTGATAAACAATTTATCAAATTTATTTTATAGATTGATGTGATTTCAAAAAATAATAAAATTTAATTAACAATATATTTTTGTTATTAAATTATGTGTTTTTTTAAATTAATCAAATGTCAGAGTTTAGGAAATTTATAGAAAAGCTCAGTTGAACTTTAAGAAAAAATTATTTTTATATTATTTATTTCTGATGATAATTTTGTGTAATTTATTTATCTCGTTGCATATTAATTTATTGAATGTTATTTTATTTCAGATCATCAATTCATCATCTTTGCAAGAAAATAATTTATTATAATCATTTGTTTAATGTATTAATATATTTAATATAATTAAAAATCAAACGAAATTGTAAAATCGAATTTTATTTGTGAAGGTAATTTAATTTCAGAAATAATTTCACGTCTATTTAGAGACACTGATAATAAAATATTTATTATCCGAACAAAAGAAAAATGTTTATCAATTTAAAATTGCAGGAAAAATTATAAAATAATGATTTTTTATATTTTTATCATACAAAATAAAAAAAAAAGAAAATAATCAGTTTAATTTTGTTTATATTCGTGTCATGAATTTGTGATTAATATTATAAATATATATTAAATGTTTTTCGTACATAATTAGTTTAATTATGTAATATATGTTATAAACAATTAATAAATATAATTTCAATCATTTACATATTAATATAAAAATTATATAATTTTACTTGGAGACCGAAAATTTCTTCGAATTTATATTTATTCAACAATTTTATCATTAATAAATATCGATGAATTGTTTAGAATTTTTTATTTTTTATTTATTATTAATAAAATACGTTTTTTTCAAGTGATATTACGTTAATTTTTGGATGGAAATCGTTAAAAAAATTGGGGAAAAAAATATGTTTAGATTTATTAGATGAATTGAAAAATATTTTGTTTTGGAAACAAATCGAATAAATATTAAAGCTTTCTGAATTGATTCATCAACCAAATGTTTATTCATATTAAACTTAACAGGAAGGATATAATGTCCTCCGTCGATCACAAATTAATTTCCCATATAATATCATGATTAATTTACTCAGGATCAAAATTAATTATCCTCTATACGAATAAATTTCCGCCAATTCATTCAAGCAATTTATCATTTGTTTATCAATATCCAAATATTTTCCTTCACATTATAGAAATTTATTAGAACTCAAGTCGATTATTATAATAAAAAAAAAAACAAATTAATATTCTAATTCACTTGCTCAATTGTAAATAAATTAATAATATTAAATTCTTCCAACAAAATAAATATTATATTCACAATCAAATTGTTTTTATAATTTCCACAGAATATATAATCAACATTATTACAACATCAGAATGCAATAAAAAAAAAATAATAAAATTCTTGCTTGCTAAATGATTTTATCGTTTGGCATCATAGCAAAAAATTTAAATGCAAATATTATACAACAAAAAAGAAGAAAAAAAAAAAAAAAACTTCTATACCCCATTTACTAGGGTATATTATAATTTTGTTCGTGAAAAAGTAGTTTCATTTGAAACAGCATTTGGTATCAGCAAAGCCCTATGACTATAACTATGATGGTTTAGATGTATGCAGAATCAAAATTTTTTTAGTTGACAACGAAACCATGGCAGACCCTGATTTGCATGCGCTCTTTACTCCAGGTGTCCCACTATTTGCATACGAAAGCATAACGCTCCCAAAAATTCACCCTACTTCCTCTTACCTACGTTCTCCCCACGAGATCACCGTTTATGGGTTACCAGCGCAGCATGTTGTGTCGTTAACCCAGCGTTAAAATTTTGTAAAAATCGCGTACACTGCTATATGTATCTGTTAAATTTGGAAATTATTTTATTAGAATAGATTAGAAACAGATGATATTATTAAAATATAGAAAGCCATTGGATAATATCTTTTATCAAACCTAATGATTCTTTAGTAGAATTGAAAAATTAATTTTTAGCAGAACTGAAAAATATTATTAATATATTGTTAATATTTTATTAATAATGTTAAAATCCTGCCATTAATCCCTGGATTATTTAGATAATAAACATCAAATTAGTTAATATTTAAATTTACTGTTGAAACTGGGTTAAATTAAAATATTAAAATATTATCTAATTTGAAGTTAAATAATGGGATTTTTTTATTGAAAATCAACCGATAATAAACGATTATAATCAGCGATTTGTTAATAATAATGGAACTAATTTCTTAAAATTATTTTAAAATGAAATTAGATGTGATTAAAAAATAGTTTATTAAGGATTTTTACAGGAACTTATCAGGAAAGCTAAATTGGCTTGTAATTATGATAGATCCCTAATCAGGCATAAATATCAAGCATGTTATATCAATTATATATTATTTATAATAGTATGATGTATAAAATCATGTGTTTAAAGTTGAATATTGTTAAATATTTGTTTAATGATTTTTTTCCTAACGTCAAAAATTGATTGAAAAAATTCCCTCGAGCTCAGGGTGTTATTATATAATTTGTTATAATAAAATTTACATGTCTATAAGATGCTTTAGGGTTAGTGTGTTAGGTTACCACCCCGGTGAGTCGGGTTCGAATTCTCTTGTTGCTATATACAATGTTTTCTCGAATGGTAAAGTTATATAATTGCGAATGATGAAGTAAAATTCCTCTGGGGATAATTAAAATATATGAAATGAATAGTGGCAAAGTATTTTTAAGATGAATAGGTTAATAAATGTTATAATTAAAATAATTAATTTGATATTTTTTAATATAAAATTTAGAATAAAGTTTTTAACTGGGAAACTGCTGATATTTTTAGTTAAATTGGTAAATTAGTAATTCAATATGTTTTTTAATATCATTTTAATGTTGAATTTGTATTAAAAAAAATTTTAACTTAAATTTCGAGTGGATTTTTACACAAAATTTTCACAGATAATCTTTCTAACCAATTTGTGTTTCAATATATTTAAAATCACTTTTTTATCCTAATATAAAACACAATTGTCATAAAAATTCATGAGTGTAATGCATTCAATATTTCTTTTTTAGATGTACAGCGGAAACATTTTTATATTATTGTGTCAATATTTCAAGACAAATGGAATACATCAACTACTTGATAAATTTGAATATCATTCTAGTAATTGTGTTTGCTGAATAATAAAAGGTAGAGCTCCAGTAGCGAGGTATAGGGTTCCTACGTAGTTTTTGACATAGTAGGAACTTTATACCGTGCTCTTGGACTTGCCAATATCAACTAATTTTTCATTGCTGACTTTGTCCAACTTTCAATGAACACCAAACACTGAAGCGTCACTTGGAATAATATATAATTATTTTAAATTGGAAAAATTAGTGCGTCCTGAAGTCATTGGAAGATGTAGCAAGTCACAAATAATATTGATCAACGATGCTGATTTATATGAAAAGCTGCGGGGAATTTTTTATAAATATTCAAACAATGTTACTAACTTTTCTATCGTGGCTTGGAGCCAAGTTAATAAAAGTGTCACTGGTAAGATGAGAAAAGGGAAAAAAAATGGAAATGTTGGTAAATATTAATAAATGCTGTCAATTTAAATTTTTGAAAAAAATAAATAATCAACAACATGAATAAAGATAAAATATAAATAAGATGAATAATTATTAATAATTGTTGAATTATTTTTTGTACAAAATTTTTTATTTTTATATTTTTATGATTTGGCATTAAAAATACATATAACCCTTAATTTCAACCCTTCTACCACCAATCCCCATTTTTAAATAGCGATATTAGTACTTTTATAATTTCATTTTTTTTTTTTTTTCAACTACCAAATATTTTTATATTTTTCTTATAATAATTTAACTACCAAAATATTCACTAGAAATAATTTATATGGCAAATTTATTAGCCGGGTCAGCTAGACAATATATAATTATTTATTGTTGAAAATTTGAGCTTATTCTACATTAATAAAAAAAAAAAAAAACCTTTGTACATATTATTAAATAAATATTATAAATATTATCTGTGTTTGTTAATCATCCATTTTGATTTATAATTGTTTATCATCGACGGTTTTTCTGCCTTCAATGAACATTTTTTGTTGCAATCTTTGAAGAGAGGCCTCATTTATCGTCGGCCATCTTCTTGTACAGTATTTTGCCTCAGAACCAGAATACTGTGGTAATTTAACTCACATCTAAAACTCAAATGGTCAAAGTACGCTCGGCATCTTTTCATATAAACATCATTCTTTCGAATTATAAATATATTTTTTATCACTAGTTAAATTCAATAAATAAAGCTTACATATCCAATAAATATAATTCCAAAAATTATAAAAATCGAACGTACTACGCGATTTTATTAAATAATTAACAACCAAGATTTTTATATTTTTTTGCAATTAATTATTTTATTTTATTTATATTTGTTTAAAGCATTGAAAGATTTTATTGTAATTTATGTTATATATGACAAAACGAAGCGGAAATTAATGAAAAATAAATCACAAAAAATTTCGCTTAGAATCACAGTTAGGGCACAACAGAGACGAATTGCCTTGAGTTTTTTGAGGTGTCTATTCTCAACGGTTGCCAGCTGGAGAGTAAACTGTAAAGCCTTGGGGCCCCGAAAAATACCCAGTTGTACAGTAGAAACGTCAACTCAACAACAGATGGCGCTACAAGTCTCAATTTCAAATATTCTCTAATAGATATTCCATTGCAAACTTTTGCACGTTTCAGATCGATTGGAAAAATTTTTATTCTTTTAGCCTTGCGTGAATTACTGTTAAAATATCACAAAAATTAAAATATAAATGATTTTAGATAAATAAATATTTTGTAATTGTTGAAAAAGCTTCAAAAATTACATTCTCACTGGTGAATTAATTGTCAATGTCATTAGGATAGTGTTTAAAATATATGAAGAATAAACAAGTTGGCTGTTTGGGCGTGTGGTAAGACACAAGTTTAGCACGCGGACAACTCGGGTTCGATACTCGGTCGAGACAAATATTTTTTTCGGATGGAAATATTAATCCATGAGTACTTTGTAATAAGGTAAAGGGAAAAAGCACTGAGGACGAAGCTTGACTTGTGGTGGCAGCACTTGTCAAGCGGTATCTATCATAGAAAAGGGAGGAGTGTGTGGTCGGCTTAACCTACTATTGTGGCTTTTCTGCAGTTTTCCCACAATCGAGCGCAAATGCTGCGGGTACTTCTGTAAAACGTTATAAGTCGCCTGAAGAAAATCCAAGAGGTTGAAGTATGAGAGAATTAATGAAGGAAAACTGTGTTGAAAATTTCTTCAGGAGAGTTTTTACGTGTAGCAGGAATTTCAATTCGATTATTTGTTTACAAAAGGAATTTTAATTTATAAATAAATAAATGATCGATATTGCTTAAACTACAAATAAAAAATTTTCGATACGAGGGATTTAAAAAATTATTTTTTTGAGGTGAAAAATAAGAAAATATAATAGCAATTTCAAACTTTTTGTGACTATCATTAAAAAAATTCATCACATAGAAATTTATTATTGAACATAGGACATTTTAATAGGAAATGGATTAATGATGGGAGTAATGAACTCCAAAAAAGAAAAAATTTGAATAGCACAAAAAAAAATATCTATTGACAAATAAATTGTCAAATTTGTCAAAAATATTCTCACTCAATTATTATATAAGATTCATTAAATATTAAATAAATAACATAATATTCCAAATAATTAAAAAAAATATATTTCGTTAAAATATCCAATCAAAAATAATATTAATGCATTAACATTAATTCAACCCAAATAATTGTCCTTAAGGACGTTCGTTAGTGAAACTTTTTAGTAGATAAAAAATTTTTTTTTTAGTTTTGATAAGTCGAATCATGTAGCTATTATATCTACCATTGAAAATTCAAGACGTCTTATAGATAATTTAAGAAAGTTATTAAAGATCAAAAATCAAATTTTGAGCACAGATCCTTATGTCGAATTGGCATTTTATGTATTTAAAATCACAAAAAGTATATTGTAAGAGTAGATACAATAATAAATAATGTTTAAAAATATTCTTTGAAATATATAGTTTATATAACTCTACAAAAAAAAACAGGTATTGACGAATGTTTAAATTAATTATTAATTATTTTAATAAAGATAATTAAAACTGTTTTGGTAAATTTTGATAAATGGAGTCAAATCAATTTTTAATGTAGATCAACTAATTTTTTAAAATAAATACCTTAAAAATAATTAGTACATATACAAAAAATTATAAATCATTGTAAAATTATTAATATATTTTACAACTGTTTTCAAGCCTCGAATAAATTTTATAAAAAGTTAATACTCATTTGACTCTAGCGTAGCTGATCACGAACCTCCTTAAATCAAAATAAACAAATAATCATTCAAGTTCGATCAATTATTAAATAATAGATTTTCTAAATATTTACCATCTATTTCACATTCTCATTTTCTTTTTTCTACCATGTCATAATGAATCTCAAAGAATGATCATCATTTTTCATAGGCTCAGCTACTTAATTGTAATGTAGACGTGTGTCCCATATAGAATCTTATATAAATATAAATAAAAACAAGTTGCTCTGATCGACGTCGCAAAGGTTAATATTGCAGGGCTGAGTAATCGGTGATCCACAGATCCCTATACACGACCCCAATACGAAATCGTATATTTTACTGACAGGTCAACAAGCCTGTATGCCAGGTTCATTTGCCGTATTCTATGACATCGACATCACTATGCGAAGATTTAAAAGTTAATACGTCCTGAAGTTAGGAGGTATGAACACCACATATACCTGGGGCGGTATTTCTTTTGTGCATTAGCCTACATGGGGATGTTCTCTTTTTTTTTTTTTTTTCTTTGAATCTTCCGCCTATTTACACTCATCTCAGCACTTGATTTTTCAATAGTAAGGGCTTCTCGAAATCAATCAGACGATTTATTACTCATATATTGATATCCAAAACTCGTGCAGTGCACTCATAATTACCATTTAAAGAACCTACAAGAACTTATACAATTTTATTATCATACAAAATCCACACGGAAAATAAGGAAAGATTAATTTACAAAAAATCAATAATATATATTTGAAATAAATAATAATTTATTCAAATATTTATTTTAATTTAATAAATTTCTTTCTTTTAAATAATTTCTTTTCCTCAAACAATATTAATTAATACCAAGAAATTATTCAATCAAAATTATTTCATAAACTTTTCAAAATATAAATTTAATAAAATCCAAGTTTAAATAATAAGTTATTATTTAATAAATATTAAAATTATTTTCAATTAATCAATTAATTAAATTTAAATAATGAATAAAATAAAAAAAGAAAAATAATAAATAAAAATTTTAAAAATACTTAATGAAAAATAAATAAAGTTTATTTATCAATTATTTATTTATCAATATAAAATAAACAACACAAAATAATACATGAGTTATCTCACGCCATGTTATATACATTTCCCTATACCAAATCCACAAAGTTATAAATATAAAATAAACAATCTTATTGTTTTTATTCAATGAATTCTATACTTGTAAAAATTATTCAAGTGCAACAATGCTTTTGTTTTTCTTTTTCATGCAAATTGCAATATAGGGTCGTGAGAAAATATCGTATGTTACGATTAATATGGAAAGGACTTCCTGGAGAACAAACTAAATATAATATGTAAAGATGAAATTAATGTATATGTGCAGTGTTTGTCCCCTAACAGAAATAAGCGAATAAAAAAAAAAAAAACAAGAATACCAACAGCAGCAGGCATGGAACGATGTATCCCAATGGCATGCAAAGGCGCATAAAAACTAATTATGCAAAGACATACCTGGAATTAATATATGCATGCTAAACGCGTGGCATTATGTGTGACAAAAAGGTATGTAAACGGAACAATAGCTACCGTGGTGGATATATCAACGTGAAGAACCAACGAATCAGTGAGAAATAACACAGAAGACGAATAAGAAATACAAATGTAAAAAAAAAAAAAAAGAAATAAATAAATAATAAATGCTTAGAATTGATGAGTGTACATGTGTTCGTTTGGAGTGTTAGATTTGCATAGTGAATTATGAGAAAACCTTCGAGGATTCAGTCGCAGGATCCTTGCATCATATTTAAATTTGACAATATGAAATACTGAAACACAACTGCCATAGAAAAGACAACCCAACTCTATGTTTCTAAAGAATTACAGATGAATCATAAGACAATATCTAATATATTTGAATGTTTAACTCTACTGCATTTGTTTGATAAACAGCCAATGTTTGATGTAGATTTATTATAATTTTATTCATTTATATAATAGGGAAAAATTTGATATAACGTTTTTCTTTAGATCTTAAGTTGGGGTTGCTTAGTAATAATTAATTATGTAACCCTTTTTTTTTTTAATATTGTTCATGTTATTTTATACATTTTTTTTTTTGGATATATAACGTTTATTTTTGTTAATTAATTGAAGGGATATTTATTATTTTATTTACAATTTTTTTCTTCGATTTGTTTGATGAGAATTAATTATGTGAATAATATGCGATTGTTTATTAATACAATATTTGAAAATATAGCTTGGTGCAATTATTTTAAGTAATTTTTATGAGCGAAAAAAAAAGTCAGTGTAAGAATTAATTTTTATTTGTTTAATAATATTTAAATGATAATTTAACCAATGATATTGATATTATTTTATAATATTATGAACAATGTTAATTGAATTAATAAAGAGACATTTTGAATTGTGAATTTTTTATAATTTTTATTCAAATAATGAGACATAAAAAACAATTTTTGCAATTTTCAAAAAATGCAAATTTGTTTATTCGAGATCAAAATTTCACAAACCATCTTAATGAGGACACTTGAAGTTAAGGATTGACGTACGATTTTTTTTTATATCTGCAAAATTATGAAAATAGCGACAAAAAAATTGATTTTTTTTTGCTTTTTTTCGTATAAAAATGTGGATTAATAATTCAAAGTTTGGAATATTGAAAAGAAATCGTTCGTCATTCTCTGCAAAAATATATTTTGAATGTCTCGTCGAATTTTTAAGAGAATGGCAGCAGTTTTTGAAAACACAGTTTCGAGAAAAACGCGTTTAAAATTTTGCAATTTCAAAAATGATCGAATTCAAAAAAATTCTTTAACAGCATAAATTATACATAAATATAGATTGAAAATCCGTAAGAAAATAAAACTATTTTAAAAAAATACTAAAGTAGAAGTTCCCCCCTTAATCGCATAGACGAAAAAAAAAAATGTCAGCTTTTTTTTACCGCGAAAAATTAATCTCTCAGAAAATCAAATTTGGACTGATCGAATTATCTTTTCGAGAGATGAATATTCAACTCATGAATCAATTAAGAATTACGCTGAATTAATAATGTTAAATATCGATTTTTTAAATTAAAAACCTCGAAAGTGTGGGGTAAAAAAAAAATAAATGGGTTTAAATTACGCCCCAACATTTATAGAAAAAATAAAAAAAAAATTCTGGAAGTATTGTTTGTCAATATATGAATGCAATTATATTTTTAATTGGTGGATTTTCAATCATTTTAATAAATATAAACCTCTGACTAAACTTAAAAAAATTCTAATATTAGCAAATATTCAGATCTTTACAGAGCAATAATTCGTTTAACAAGATAACAACAGCGTCAGTTGTCATTAACACGTATTGATCGTGCTACTCACTGCTTATGATGAGATCACGAAAGAAAATGAAGGGATGAGCTGCGCAATAATAGAGACGCACAATGTAAATACGAAATTTAATATCCACAGTTCGATCTCAAATTAATTGAACAATTAATTAATTAACGTAAACAAATGATCGATGATTATAAATAAAGAAATAAATTTCTGAACATTTGAAAATAAGAATCTTGTATTATTTCTAATAGAGTAGAATATAATTATTCTATTAGAGCATAATTAAATAAGTAAACAATTTATAAATTTAAATATTTATTTAGAAATTATGAATTTCAAATAAATATTGTAGTAAAATATTTTTTTTAAATCAGGGGATTTTTTAATCTGTACTTTAGGACCTGACTTTGTATTTTGTATGATTGATTTAATGCACCGATTATTTTATAATGGAATCAAAACTGAAAATATTTATAATGGTAATATGGTAAATCTTGTTTTGAAAATGATTCTCATGAAATGTCTACCGTTATTCAATCCATTGATATATGGTAATAGTATTATACATACATAAATAAATAAATATATAATTCATAAAATACAATAAGCGTGTATATACACTTGAAGAATTAGCCACAAATAATTCATTGAATACACGAGGATGGTTTGCTTGAAGTTTAATATTGTATATTGAGAAAAAGAGAAATGATAAATAATCAAATTTATAAATTAGTTTATAGAAGAAAATGAATATTGAGTAGGTTTTTACATAGAATTATGTAGAAAGAATTTTGAAATAAATGTTTATACACTAAACCAAAAAATTAAAGGATCAAAAAAATTTTCGAAATTTTTCCGTGTTTTTTGACGGGCTGTATCTCAGTGAAAAATGGCCGTATCGAGTTTCCAAAAATAGCATTTTGAAGCTCTGAGTCTCTAGTTTTCAAGCCTCGTGGCGAAAAAATTTTAGGAGTTATGGTTATTACGTGATTCTGAGAAATAGCGCAGAAAAAGAAATTCGCAAATTTTGATTCTTTTTCTTGCAAGTCCACGAACTCAGGAAAATTTTTTTTTAGCTAAGCCATTGATTGGGTTGGATAGCTTGTTTATTTAGCTTCAATTTCGTTTTTTTAAAACTTCGATACGACCATTTTTTACCGAGATACAATCTGTCAAAAAACACGGAAAAATTTCGGAAATTTTTTTGATCCTTTAATTTTTTGGTTCAGTGTAGTGGATAGATTTTACATACAATTATTTATTATGTATAAACAAATAATGGAGGGTAGTGAATAGAGATTATATTACGTCTTCTGCATATTATTGATGCAGTATGAAAGCCTTTGAGGAAATTGTTGGGAAAATTAATCGATCGATTTCAATTCTGAAAATTGTATTACATTATGTAATTATAAAATTTTATATTATTAGAATATGCAGGATTTGAGTGTAATATTATTCAATTATTAGATTAGAATGAATATTTAGCAGTAGATACTTGCATTGAAATTTTTCTATACGTTGAAATCACTCGGAAAAAATGATTTTTTTTTTTTTTTTTTTTTAGACGTTTAAGATATCATTTGTTGTATTAATTTAATCGACTAGACTAAGACACTTTTTGGGCAGACTATAAATAATAATGGTTTATTTGTGAAACTATACTGTGAAAAACTTTGTGTTGAATTTTCTGTACAAAATTTTGAATTGAAAAATATCAAATTTATTGTTTTGATTATACTATTTATAAACCATTGAATTATTCAATTGTTTTTGGAATTTATTTTCGAATAATTTAAATTTGACTCATGTCATTGTGAGTACGTGAAATTATTGCATGCTTTTTCGCGTGTAACATTGGCTATTGTTATATTATTATCAGTGAATATTTTTTATAAAATATCCCTTCAATGAAGATTAATTATTTTTTCAATAAACAAAAAATTTCATATTGAATTTTCCATTGTATTTCTTGGAATAAATAGAGTTCACCAAGTAATTGTATAATTCATTAAAATATTAAACATCCCCAATGTATGATAAATTAAAATAAAAAATCCCAATTTAACACAAAAGTAATGTAACGAAACAAACTAAAAAGTGTGTAAATTTAACATTCATTCATTCATTAATTTCAACTAAAATTTCGTGTTTCAATCAACATAAAAAACTATTCATTCCACACAAAATAATTTTTCTATTCCAACACAAACCCTTGTATCAAAATTTGACACAAAATCATCGTGAAAAAATTGCAACACAAACTTTGAGTGAACTTTTACACAAAATTTCCTACAATATCAAAGAAATATTTACAAATATAAAAATTAATTAAACGCTGATGAAGAGTTGAGATGCAAAAGTGATCAACAAACTCCGCATGCGCCAGATCTGGCGTCTCACCCTGTAGTACAGTTACAGCAGCTAAGACCAGAGCAACTCATACCCTTACTTGAAGGGTAGGTTCAAAAGGAGGGTTGCGCGCGACAGAGACAGCGTCAATGAATAGAGAAATGAACTGAACAGAGAAACTTCAGGAGGAAGAAGAGATAAGCGCATAGTAGAAAGAGATAGGAAAGCAAATTAATACAGATGGGCAAGCGGACTCCACTAACGAACGAACCAACGCCAAGTCTAGTGCCGACCGCCCGGCGTTCAGTTCCTCACAACGTTGCAAAAATTATATTTTTTTATCTTTTTTAAAATTCCTGAAAATTCACCGTGGTCGTGTCTTTATTTTCAACAACTATTCTTTCGAAAAATTGTGTGTTATCATTAATTTTATATCAATATAATTTAAATTCATCTGGTGAACAAATTTGAAATCATTATCAAATAATCTGCAGATTAAAAATATAATTTAAGTTTATAAATATATTTCAAATATTTAATAAGTGATATTAATTAAAATATTTCAGGTTATCAAATTAAATTGTGGATATAAAATAATAGTTTAAATGTCAATGGGATTTTATCAGTGACAATCTAGTGTAAATTAATATAATAAAATTAATTTAAGGAATTTATAATTGAAACTTTGGATCGTTATTATCTTATCATTCTTTTTTTCTTTTAAAAAATTAATTTATTAAATTATTAACTGCAGTAATTAACGAATTTTATTAAGGTTATATTTGTTATTAATTTAATTCTAATCTATATGTAAGATTAGAATTTAAAATATTACCCGGGTAATTTGAATGAAATCGTCAAAATTCTTCTGCTTCTTTCATCAATAATTATTCTGTAACTCATAACTAATTTTTAGATTTAAAAAAAAAATGAAATTAATATGATAATCCAATTTATATACATATATATATTTTTTTTTAATAAATAATAATTCATATCATACTTCGTCTATGTTTGTACCGTGTTTCACTTTCATTTATTACCCTCCTTGGAGGAACTTAAACAGCATTACTTACTCTTGTAGAATATGGTGAATTGCCACTTTTTTTTTTTAATATAAAATTGATTAAACCCATGAAAGTCTTCACACACATCTACGTATATTTTAATATAAACTTTCTACATGTATATAAAATTACTTTTTTAACTTTACTAAATTTTTTCATGCCTCTGAATTGTCTTCTAAGATTATTTCATCTTAGTATTCGAATTATTTCATCAGTTATTCAAACGATATATCATACGATAATAAATAAATAAAATTAATTACACGAATAATCAATGTATGGTAATAATTTAATTTTTTATTATAGTTTATTTAAGCAATATATGTTTTTAATATAAATAAAAATTTCAAATAAACGTAATGCATGAATTATATTTATCGTTAATAATCTTTGTTGGTCGGTCACTTGGGTTAGGCACTGAAGCATCGAACGGGGGCGGAAAGTCCTGGTTGGTTATGCATGAAAGCTAGGTTCTGCCCAGGATCGGTAACTAGGTAGAGCCTCGAGAAATATATGAAGCGAGAGTGAGATGAAATGCTGAGAATAGTAGAGGCTGGGAGGGAGAGTTGAGGGATCGATAAAGGGAGTGTCGGGGAAAAAAAAAAAAAGCTGTTGGAAAGAACACAAGAGGAGAATTTTTACGTATATATATTGTGTTGTAAAATAATATAAATATTATTCGTAGAAATATAATCAAATGGCAAAATTAATCTCCTAGATTGTTACCAAACGCGACAGAATTATTATAAAATTGATAATTATAAACTTAAAAATCGATAGACATTATTATTGGATTGTAATTAATTTATTTATGGGTTGATGATATTAGTTTGGGTTCAAGCTGATTTTTGGTGAGAGTATAGAATTAAGTTCTTGAGGATGTAAAAATTATTGGGAGATTTTTTATAGATTTATTAAAGTTATATTTAATATTTTTATGAATAGAGAATTATTAATATGAAAATTCTTGATTTAAAAAACAAGAACTCGTGAATAGTATTTTATAATAACGAAATGCTATTTGTAAATGGGAATATGTATAATTATGGGGATATATTTTTGAGAAGAATGAAAAGTTAGTAGTTCTGTTTAGGAACAATGAGCACGCACGCATCTTAGGTTTATGAATCATCTTTTGGAATGGTTAAAGTGATGAGAATTAGCAGTGGAATATCTGTAATTGCGTGATAATTATTAAATAAAATATTAATTTAGTTAAGGGTAAAAAAAAAGTTATTATAAATCTGATATTTTCCTAATTCCGGATTAATATTTAAATTTATTTTCGTATATATTTAATGATTTTTAGAATTTTAATTAGCTGGGAATAGAGTGATATTATTTAATATTATCAACTATTGTATATGGATATGTTATATTATTGAACATAATTTGGAATTTGGAATTATTAAGCAAACGATGTTTTGAAAAATATCCAAATGAATTAATATATCGGTAATATAATATAAAGCGCGAAATATGTATATGTGTAGTTAAAATCGATACCGTAATATCCCGCGGACCTTGACGTCTTTTTATTTATTATGATCCTAAAATAAGATCACGGAATATCTGCAGCGATACCATTTTATTAAGATGTCTTTAAATGTTATGAAAAAATTTTTTATATACTGGATTATAATTTTATATGGTGAAAAATTTGAGTGTAAAAGTCCAGTCAAAATTTGTGTTGAATTTTTTTACATAAATTCAACATGGAAAATATTTGCAGTTTTATAAACAAGAAATTCGTGTTATATCTTGAATTAAAGAATATCAAATGTAATGTTTTAATTATAATATTTATAAACCATTGAATTATTCAATTGTTTTTGGAATTTATTTTTGAATAATTTAAATTTGACTCATGTCATTGTGAGTACGTAAAATTATTGCATGCTTTTTCACGTGTAACATTGGCTATTGTTATATTATTATCAGTGAATATTTTTTATAAAATATCCCTTCAATGAAGATTAATTATTTTTTCAATAAACAAAAAATTTCATATTGAATTTTCCATTGTATTTCTTGGAATAAATAGAGTTCACCAAGTAATTGTATAATTCATTAAAATATTAAACATCCCCAATGTATGATAAATTAAAATAAAAAATCCCAATTTAACACAAAAGTAATGTAACGAAACAACTTAAAAAGTGTGTAAATTTAACATTCATTCATTCATTAATTTCAACTAAAATTTCGTGTTTCAATCAACATAAAAAACTATTCATTCCACACAAAATAATTCTTCTATTCCAACACAATCCCTTGTATCAAAATTCGACACAAAATCATCGTAAAAAAATTCCAAAACAAATTTCAAATAGACTTTTACACAAAATTTCTCACTTATAGTACAAACTATCCAATAGTACCCGATGATCCTTTCACATATTCAACAGCTAACTAAATTTCCTAAATCAATGACATCTGGTCACAATGTTTTCATATGTAATCCACATATATCCATCCGAATAAAATGATGAATGTAGGAGTGTGTATACACCACACATTCGGCTGCTCAGAGAGGTGGTTCAACGAATCGGAAAACGCGGAGATTTACGCATGTGGAGAATGTCTTGTGGGACGAACCATCATGTGTGTCTTTGGAAGATCGCAGGAACTCGGCAAATCGTATACGTGTTCCTCCCCTTACTAACCGACTTACAACACCTCTGCCACACCCATATCCACCCTATAAAAAGAAATCGAAGAAGGGAGCGTCTGGAGACTATTCTTTTAAGTTACCCTCCGATTCCATTCGTATTGGCATCGGAAGCGCCTTCTTCATAATATTCTTAAAAGTTAATATTCAATAGTCTTCGGAGGTTCTTTTAATATATTTACGTCTTTGGATGAAGCTTTAGATCTGTGAAGAAATCATTCATATCTTTATGTATCACTTGCTCACATTAAATTGACAATGTCAATCACAATTTAATAATGCGGGAACTATCTTCATTGAAGATTTAGAATATATTTTCCTTTTCTTTCAAGAAACCATTTTCTGAATTTTAGTCTAGATAATAATTATATCAAACTAATAATCAAAGCTTATACTCTTCAACTACTTTGTAAAAACATTTAACAACTATTTTCCAAACTCAATTTTTTGTTAACTTGTACTTATTATCTTTGTCTTTTCTTCATTTAATATCTATTTCGCTGTTAAATACTATGACACTACTGTAATTTACTTCATACATTGTATATTTCAACTATTTTGTACTTATTTGCTTCATAGTTTATTTACTAGGGCATAATAAATTAAATCAATCAATCAATCAAACTAGATAAATAATTTAGTAGAGGAAAGGATGCAAATTTGGAATACGACTTTTTGAAAAAATCGTATTAATAATGGGTTAAGAGATAAAAAATTAAGAGCCGCATTAAATGTTAGAGAAACTTATATTTTATTTAAATAAAAAAAAAATAAACAGCCTCGGATTATTATAAATAGGACAAATTTTGGTTTAATCATAAAATTGCAGATTGTCGTGGTTTAAACAATGTGAATATAATTTGGAATAGGGTATTCCAAATTACAATCACCTAAATAATCAACTTTAATTAACTATATAAATATCTTTAAACTTATATCTCAATTATTAAATTTAAAAAATTCAACTTCAAGCTTAGATCTAAATCAATTATATTTTTTGTAGTCTTTGCAATAATCACAAACGTAGCAACCTGAGCCATATTCCAAATTAGCAACATAACCATTTGTAACCTAAAATATTTAAATATTTTAATAAAGTTTTCCTTATTTGTTTTTTAATTCTTTAACTATTTAGTGAATTTTTTATTTTAGTTTCCGTTGAAGTAGCATTTAAATGACGATAAACTTCATTTATTGGGGACAATGAGCATTAATTAATTCAAATATTAGCATCAAAGTAAATGATAATCAATCTCAAAATGAAATAATGAAAAAAAAAATGGGCGTATTTTGCAAACAAAAGGAAAGAAACATAAAAAAATTACTGTTACCCTCTCAGTAATTGTTCAAAAATAGGAACTCTTTGTTCAGGATTTTTCATCACGATTTTAAATCGTTTCAATTGTTTAGAAAATAATGAACAAAGAATGTATAGTCATCGCTGATATTATTACATTCAGAGGCAAACGAACTGGAAGTCAGATCAAAGTTTGGTGGAGCATTTAATGTCTCCTCTCCCTCTTCCTTCTCTGAATCCTGCAAAATTTTCAATCTTTTCTCTCCACTAATTTTCGAGATTACTCGACGAAAAATATCAAAAGACTAATATTATATTTAATTTCAAATAAGGATCATTATTTGAATATTAAAGACAATTAAAAATAATTACTTGCACCGCCACAAAATGATTTTAATTAATTTTGTTACACATTTAGTTTCTAACCACGTTCAAGTATTGCTGAGGTTGTTTATTCATTTTTTTCTTGTAGTCCTTAAGGGCTGATTAACATTTGTTAATGAGCAAAGTTGCATTATGTCATGTGTAAATTGTCGTAATTTATTTTTTAAATTTTATTTCTTAATTTAGGACATTGCGGACGACGCGTCGGATCAATTAATTATATATACTGACTAGAAATTATATTAACAAAGACATTTAGGAGTTTTAAAATTTATTTCTGTGTGCAAATAGTTTTGTTATTATCAAGAAATGATAATAATTAATTTTTCTGATATTTATAGATTTAATTATTTTATAGATTTGGAGTTATTAAAGTTTTTAATAAATTGTTTGATTTTTTTTTTTTAGTAAATTTATTTAATTAACAGTGCATGCTTAATTTTTAGTTTATAATTCGAAACCGATTATGATTAATAGTTACTTTGTTATAATTGATGTATTGATTTGAATAAGTATTGGGAAATGTCGAAACGTCTGACATGAATGAACTTGACTACTAGTTGATTGGAAAGAATCGCTATGAAAAGCTCCGATAATCGGAATAGTATCTATTTCATAATTTGAGAAGATGTTTCATAGCGGATATAAAATAAAATATTATAATAAAAAATATATCAACGGGATACAAATATGTAATGATGATGTAAGTTGATGAATTAATACTCGTTAAATGCAGTTAACTATTATACAAGTCAACAGGATGGTAAATTCTCTCTCGGTTCACTTGAATTAAATTCAAGTGTTAATCGGTCATATACAAATTCAATTACTCGAATATATAAAAATTATTGCACAGTAAAAAATTTTGTGTAAAAGTCTACTTGAAATTTGTTTTGGAATTTTTTCACGATGATTTTGTGTCGAATTTTGATACAAGGGTTTGTGTTGGAATAGATGAATTATTTTGTGTGGAATGAATAGTTTTTTATGTTGATTGAAACACGAAATTTTAGTTGAAATTAATGAATGAATGAATGTTAAATTTACACACTTTTTAAGTTGTTTCGTTACATTACTTTTGTGTTAAATTGGGATTTTTTATTTTAATTTATCATACATTGGGGATGTTTAATATTTTAATGAATTATACAATTACTTGGTGAACTCTATTTATTCCAAGAAATACAATGGAAGATTCAATATGAAATTTTTTGTTTATTGAAAAAATAATTAATCTTCATTGAAGGGATATTTTATAAAAAATATTCACTGATAATAATATAACAATAGCCACTGTTACACGCGAAAAAGCTTGCAATAATTTCACGTACTCACAATGACATGAGTCAAATTTAAATTATTCGAAAATAAATTCCAAAAACAATTGAATAATTCAATGGTTTATAAATGTTATAATCAAAACATTAAATTTGATATTATTCAAGTCAAAATTTTGACCAGAAAATTCAACACGATTTTTTTATCTATTAAACTACAGATATTTTTTCAATTGAATCAGCAAACGAGTAGTTCAAAATATTTCTCAACATCATTTTCATGTTAAATTCCCGTAAAAAAAGCTTCAACTCAAATATCAAATGAACTTTCACACAAAAATTCTTCACTGCGTGTATGAACTAATAAAAAAAACACTATTGCGAATTAATCTTATCCATAAATCAAACTCACAGAAATTATTCAATCCAATATTAATAACAATATTATATTGTCAATACCAACACCAAAGTAAATAACGTAATTTCACATTGTTCATTACTAGTTCAATCTGTTTGCTTGCACATGTCCTCAGCTTCCAAGTTACAACACCGAATTTTTTAGAATGTAATTCCATCTCGATGTGCACAAATTTTGAATAGAATTTTTTTTTAAACGTGTATTTCATTAGAATGCCAAATTTTTTTTTATCAGCAATTTAGTATATACTATAGTACAACCATATGTTCCATGCATACGACGTACAATACGTGCAAGAAAACAATGAATCGCGTTAAAAAAAATTCGTTGTTTCGGTACTGCGATGAAAAAGTAGTCTTTTGTTCGACTAAGTTACGTTAGGGTTATTAAAACCGGTCCAAAGGAAAGAAACCAGGACGCCCTTATAGAATACCCTCTGATTCGAGGGGAATTTTTTTTAGTCCCACTTAATATACTACAGACTGCAAATTAAAATTGACGATTCCTCAGCTGAATTTATGTTTGAATTACTGTTCGTCATAAAGATCTCAATGTGTATATGAACGCTAAGTATACGTTTTCATATAACATTGTTCCTAAGTACTAGTTTGATATTAACTATACTAATCTCAAATATTACCGTTTTTCTAAGTGTAGTAAAAAGACTAGACAATGAATAGATTCATTTTTATTTATTGCATTTTATCAAAGTACTATTCTTCTTGAATAAAGTCTCATTTAGTTTATGTCGAAATTCGTAAAATTGTTAGTTTGGCAAGCGAAAAGATGGAACAGTGTATACAGAGCTTTGATTGATGATGAAAACTTTCGAAAATTCGTTTTTCTCGATTTTTCTTTTTTCGTTTGAGTTTTTCCTAATTCGGAAAAATAAGAGGTGACTAGTAACTTGAAAGAAAATGGAGAATACATAAAACATGGATAATTTTGGACTGGACCATTGACATAATATATAAAAGTTCGAGCTTTCGGGAAAAAAATTGAAAAATCATGATTTTTTGGTTCAGTTAAAGAAAAATCGCATTTTCATTGAAAAGCTCTGTTTCAATTGTTTTTGATTTCAGGTTCAGTTCTAAATTACGGTTCTTAGGAAGGAAAATAATCACTTGTAAAGCCGAAAAAAATATTTTTCAAAGACAATATTGAGGAAAAATGAAATAAAAAATATAAAAATACCTCGCATGAGACGCCATTTTGTTTTTTTTTCTCCAAGAAAGATTCCGGTAAAACTTTTTCCTTTTTTTTTTTTTAAATTTGAGACGAGAAACCTTTTTCTAAATTATTGCAGAAATTCAAATCGCAGAAAATTTACTGGAATTTTATGAATATTGTAAATTGTTTATATAAACACAGTAATTTTTCCTAAAAGTGAGGTTAAAAATTGCAAAATATAAACTACAGATGATGACTCTGAAGTATAAAAAAATAGTGAACCAATGAGTGAACTTTGAAAAGAGTGCTTGAAAAAATAACAAGCCCTCATGACTATTTAAAAAAATTTTTTTTTAAATAACTTTTAATTTTTTTTTTTTCATTTCTTCATTTGATTAAATCATAACATTTATTTATCCATTCATTCACTGACAACTTCAGTTGTTTTTCATCCATACTTTCATTATCGCAAATTTCCCAGTCTTTCACTTTTTAAAAAATAAACAATTCAATAATCTTTACTGTATTTAAAAATTTTCTCATCAAAATTAAATTTCTCAACTAACTCTTTATAATTTTCATTCATTATTCAATTATTAATAACTGTAATTTGCTGAATTTTATTATTTATTAAGTCAATTTTCACTATGCACTACAATAAAATCCTCGACAACTTAAAAAACTTTTGTTATTTAAATATTAATAATGATTATACTATCTTTCTTTCAGAATAAAAATTTATTCGAATGATGTAAAAATCTTTATCAATAAAATATTAATGAAAATTTTTTTCCCGAATGTTTACTCAGCTGGAAAGGAATTTCTTGTTGTATTGGGATTCAAATTATTCATGAAAGCACACTGTTGCTCAAGTAATGTACAAACGCTTCGTTATAATTTTATAGATTTTAACACGTAAAATTTTCTTATGAAATGCAGAAAATTTTAAAGTAACAACCACAAAAAAGCACAAAATAATAAAAATCCAGCCAAATTGTGCTTGCAAAAATTAATACAAAATCATTTCTTACTAAAATTGAAAGTAAATTCGTCATTAATTTTTAGAAACAAATTTTTTTTTATCGATCATTCAACTCAAAATAATTTTTTAAATAACAAGAAAATTCGATACATTATTAATTTTCAATAAACCTTACAATTATCAGCAGTCAAAAATAAAAATGAGCTTTAAATTTTTCGCCATTCTTAACATAAATAAATTATTAAAACTCGTATAACAAACACATAATTTATTAATTTATTAATATAATTTTAAAATATATTCAAAATTAAATCCAGAATTTAATCTACCCATTATTTATATCGCATAAAAAAAATATTAATTCAAATTCTAGCTAATAAAAACTCTTAAAAAAACGTTTTCATGAATGAAATTTAAATAAATATGCAAAATAAATTGAATAAATAACAGAATTATTATTAATATTATCAATAATATAAATAAATTGAATCGAAAATTAAAATTGTAAAAAAACTAAAAATTATTTCTTATTTTTAACTCTTACTGTTTTCACTCATAATTGTCATACGAGCTTTTATATAAAAATCATATGATACTGTACTCAGAAAAATGAATACGCTGGGATAAACAATGAATACAAAAACGGTTGTACCAAGAATAAAGCGAGACAAACATTGATCCTCAAAAAGAAGCTAAAAGCATATTGTCGCCATCACTCGGTCTTCTGGCGCCTCTCCGCACGACCCTCTCCAGACTCATTCTTTTCCGTGTCTCATTCTCCCGTTATACTTTCCTCTCTCTAATGCAGCAAAAAATCGATAGTGCTGTGCGACGAAAAGGGTTGAAATTTTACCCTTGACGGTGAAGCGTCTCTGAGAAATATGATTGAAAGTCATGTAAAAAAGTTTCACGCAGATTGTGAATCTACATATTTTGTATTGAGTTTTTTACCTCAGATATATATGTATCTATATGTGTATACATATGTTTTTAAATAATTGTCTGAAGCTATTAGAAATAATTATGAGCTCATAATAAAAGTAAGAAATTAATTTTTTATCTTTGAAGAAAATTTTTATATTTATTGTTTTATTTGGAACTTGATGAAGTTTTCAATGTGCTCAATTGTTTTTATAATAATTTTATTTAGTTTGGAAATTATGATGAGGGAAGAGATTTGAGATGTTTAGGAATTAAATTGCGATAGGTATTTACTGATTTTTAATTAAGTAATTTAAGTTGTGATGGAGGAGTATGAATTTAAAGAATTAAAAATTTTTATTGATTCTATTTTGATATCATTTTAGTTGAGCATTTGGTGATGTGTATATGTATATTACATGTATATTGCCTAGTACACATGCGCCTAACTTTGCTAATGAGATGTTACCAAGTAGCCGTAAAGAGGGTGTACGAAGTTTGAATGGAATTCAACATTTAATTTCATGAAGATTAAGTAATCTTATTTATTTGATTTAGTGAAAATTGAAATTTTTGGATTGTGATATTGAAGTATATTTGTTGGGATAATGTTGATGATAATTGGTACTTGGACAGGGAGAGATTTTGGGTAAAAGAAGACTAAAAATTTTGAATTGAAAAAATATTGGATTTGATGTTTTAATTATGACATTTATAAACCATTGAATTATTCAATTGTTTTTTGGAATTTATTTTCGAATAATTTAAATTTGACTCATGTCATTGTGAGTACGTGAAATTATTGCAAGCTTTTTCGCGTGTAACAGTGGCTATTGTTATATTATTATCAGTGAATATTTTTTATAAAATATCCCTTCAATGAAGATTAATTATTTTTTCAATAAACAAAAAATTTCATATTGAATTTTCCATTGTATTTCTTGGAATAAATAGAGTTCACCAAGTAATTGTATAATTCATTAAAATATTAAACATCCCTAATGTATGATAAATTAAAATAAAAAATCCCAATTTAACACAAAAGTAATGTAACGAAACAACTTAAAAAGTTTGTAAATTTAACATTCATTCATTCATTAATTTCAACTAAAATTTCGTGTTTCAATCAACATAAAAAACTATTCATTCCACGCAAAATAATTGTTCTATTCCAACACAAACCCTTGTATCAAAATACGACACAAAATCATCGTGAAAAAACTCCAAAACAAATTTCAAGTAAACTTTTACACAAAATTTTTCAATATGTAGTTTTCACTATGAAGACTAAAAACAAAAAAAAATTTTTTATATCAATAATAAATTCTGTATTGGTTATCCTCATCTTCTTCCTGATTATTAATCGTTTAATTCAATTCCTTCTTCCGAAATACATATAAAATTGTCTTTATCTACTGCACTGGAAAAAAATCCTCTCCTCTAAATCATCAAGGTATAAATTTCTCTTTTGCGATACCATAAAAATTCTACAGTTAAAACGTTTTGCGACATCCATTAATACATAAATGTATTTTTTTTTATTCTATCGACTCTGTTGTTCATAAGGCACATGCGCATCGTGTTTTTCATCATATGGACCTTGTGGCGTTCAACCACGAGATAAACTGTTATAAAACGAATACAAGAATATATATTTTACAAAATCTTTAAAATTTAAATTTTCAGTAATTTTTCTTGAACAGTAAAAAAATTTTGCTTTTATTGTTTTAAACTAACAACACTCGTCAACATTATTTCAAAACTAACTCCATTATGTAGTTAATATTTAACTTACTTCAATCTACAGTTAAAAATTTTGTGTAAAAGTCCACTAAAAATTTTTGTTTTTCTGAATTTTTTACATACATGTTTTAATTAAAAGTTATGCTAAATCAACGAAATATTTATATTCAATTAAACACGAATATTGTGCTAAACACTTGCATAAATAAAAAAAAATTACAACTGAAATTTATTGTTGTTATAAATCCCTTGAAAAAAAATAATCAAGTATAAATATTGTATAGAATTTTATGAAATTGGGTTCAAAAATTGGCGAAATTTGAGTAGAATACAAATGTATACGGCTTTATATAATGGTCTGATATCGTTAAGGATAAATATATACATGGTGTCTTGAAAATATACTAGAACCTCCGAATAACAGAATTGTAGAATTGGAAATTGAAAAAATGTTTTTTTTTACAAAAGTTGTAGAGAATAAAAATAATGAACTTGATGATGATTTTGAATTCAAAATTGGCTGTAATGTTTTCAAGGTGATTTAAAAGCCAAGCCAACTTATTGCAGAGCTTCGTTCCGGAATTAAAGCTCAATGGCCTTTTTTGTCAGTACAACAACTATTCTCTTCAGATCTCAACTTTTCATGATTCCAGACAAAGTCTGAACACATATTACTACTTCCACATCACTATACTCCCTCTATTGTGATAAATATAAGAAGTTATCCAAGCTAGTCATTTATATTTTCGAAATTTAAGGCAAGGAAAAAAATGTATAGATAAATATAAAGTCAGTGTAGACTTTATTTTCATTTGAAATCGGTTTTGGTTTAATTGAAAATTTCTAACAAATGTTTAATGAAATTTTAAGAAACCGACAAAATTTCGTCAGGGAATAATTCTTGATGATAAATATATTTGAAATAATCTTCATCTGAATTCGCAAGCATTTTGTTTTTTCCGAAAAGAAACCGGGGGGTTTTTTTTTTTTTAATTTTATTTTATAATATATGGAGTGAAACTTTGATTTAAGCAACTACTCACTAATCAAGTTGCCTAAATCCAAGCGGCGCATACGACATCTTTTGACTGACTGCGCATCGCGCGCTAAATCTGGCCAGTGCCGTATAATACTGCGATGTATAAATTTCGAGGCTGCATGTTCGGCGCAGAAAGAAAATTGTCATAAATAATGACTACATTTCAAGCATTATGAAAACAAATTTTACTTAGATGAATTTTTTTTTCATTCATGAAAATTTGAGCAGGTTTCTTTTTAGTTTTCTCACAATATTTACTATTCAAAGATCTTCAGGCACTGAATGGTACATCTACAGCACTGAAAATAACCAATATGGCGGCTTTATTTGGTGGCCATTCTAGGTAATATAGTGGGGAAAATTATTTAAAACAATATTTCACTGTAAAAATTTCAACATTACAATTTTAACTAATTATTTCAACATAATTTTTATTTTGTATGTTGAATATAGATTTTTGATTGTAAATATTTTCCTAAAATTTAACGTGCGACAAAACTGCATCTTTTGATCAAATTTCAAATTATTAAAAGTTAGATTACTTTTACAGAGTTCTACAGTTGTTTACTGCAGTGGTATTAGCAAAGTCCCATTTGGCTTAAGATGGCGGATAATATTCGTGTATTTACCCTGATAGCAGAGTGATTTTACTTTAGCACTACTGTGCGTCACTTGGTAGAATCCTATGCTAAATTTTAAATCAATTTACCCATATATTGCCATAGTCAGTAATAAAGATCTCTAGAATATAATTGTAGATCCAGCTGTTGGTAATACTATTGACCGACATACAATGAAATATATATTTAAAATTTTTATGTATGACAAAATTTTGAGGAAAATATTAATGAAAAACAAGATTAAGAATTAAATCATTTCTTATTTAATATTCGCATCAGCATCAGACGAATGATTTATTCCAATAATATAACTGGATTGAATCAACGAAAGAACCGATTGGAAATCATTGAAATTTTGTCATTATATTGCGATTAATATTATATATATCTCATATAATAAAAATATCATTATTGTTGCTGATTATCAAAACGAGAAATATTATTCTCATGTGTTTTTTCAATTCAGCATATCGGGTTTTGATCAATCCTCAATGAATTTCAATTTCTATTATTGATCAGAATTTGAGAAAGAATATAATTATAACAATACCAATTGTAATGTTTTACAAAAAATAATTATTTTAATGTATTTGAATATTCAAAAGCTCTTTACTCGATATGATGATGGATTACCTTCCATATTTGTGTTATTTTTGGCATTAATTATCAATAATAATCAATTTGTCTGAAGAAAATTTTAAGGTTAAACCTTATAAAAATGTAACTCCATGACAAACATTATTTAACGCAAAAATTAAAATTGTAATGTGATAGTACGATTCAATATTCAACGTATTAGTCATTATTAGTTTAAAAAAAAATATATAATTTCAAGTTTTTCAAAGATATGTTTTGATCTTTATGTATTTAAAATTCAAAAAAAAATTTATTGTGCATTGCAATTTTTTATGTAATCACTTCTAGAATTTCCGAATGAAAAATAAAGAATATTTCCAAAAATCTTCATTTTCTGACTTACCATTATCTATGTTTCATGTTATAATATTGATATAGCATCATTTATATGCTGCTGAATCATTAGAAAATAACAAACTACAGTTTGTTGAATATTTTTTCAAAAGCGCATTAATTTCTATATACTGAATATCACGACTGAGATTGATCTGCAGTTGTCAAATTTAAAATATCTGAACAATTATCCGAATTGTTATGATCAGTTACTATCGATGTAGATGCAATAGTAACTGGAAATTTTTGAAATTCTTGAATATCTTGAAAAGTACCTGGCACATTAATTGTATCCTTATTTTGACAACTATCATAACTACTCGACGCCATTAATGGAATGTCCGTTTGATTAGGAGTGACCATCTCTGGCATAATTCTAGTATTGATAGTTTGATTAATAATATCCTGACATGATTCATAAGTTGGAGGAGGCCCTTCCCATGATGGTGTACTAATAACTTCAAGATATGACGGTGGATCAACTGTTCGACCGATAAATTGTACCCCGCTTGAGAAATTATACATAATATTCATACCTGAATAAGAGAAAAAAGTCATTAGAAACACATTTTAATTATACTATAACTTTAAATGTTTTATAATTTGTTATTTTAATGTACAATACACTGAAAGAAAAATTTACAAACACCAAATAAATATAAATTAATCAAATCTAATATTTAATTTGATGTAAGTAATGGTTTTAATTGCTGCAAGTAATTTTTTTTTCAGTGTATATAAATACACTAATGGAAAAAAATCAAAGAGAGTTTTTAAAAAAAGCATTTTGAAGTTCTAAGATTTTAGTTTATAGATCTTGTGGTCAAAATATTTTAGAAACCATGGTTAATTAAGTAATTCTAAAAAATAGCACGAAAAAAAAATTTTGCAAATTTATTTTTTTTGTTTTTTGAGTCCACGAACTTGGAAAAAATTTTTTTTTAGTTAAGCCATTATTTCGATTGGATAGCTTGTCTATTCAGCTTCAATTTCTTTTTTTAAAAACCTCAATACGATCATTTTTCACCGAAATAGATAGATTATAATAAAGTGTGGTACATATAACAAAAAAATATACCATGTGTCAAGTTCTGCTCAGCCTGACTGTTGATGTTCCGATTTTGTTGCCACCATCTCAGTCCCATAGCTTTTTTTATATGTACTCTACATATTGCTATTAATAACAACGTAATTATGAACATAAATGCCATTGCCCAACCTGTAAAATATGAAAAAACTATTAAATTTTCCTTCTATGAAATCAAAAAAATCCAAATTGAATTTTATTTCAAACACAATAAAGATTTGTCGACATTTATTTACCTACTACAGTATGATAAAGTGCAGTCTGTACGTAATTTATTTCATGAGTATCGGGTTGCCAGGGTCGAAATTCAAAAGAAGCACTGCAATTCCTGTGACCACAACACCATTCTGGTGGTACACAACGATCTTCACAAATTACTTTACCCGAGCAAGGATCTGGTCCACAGCCTGCATCGATGCTTTCATCTTCGCCATCTCGACAATCATTTTTTCCATCACACACATATCGCTCCATGATGCAATGTTTTGACCGACATTTAAACCATTGTGATCCACAAAATGTCATTTCTAATCATCAGACATGATAAAAAAAAAAAAAAGACATTTTATATACAATTAAATAATAATTTATCTTTATATAATAAGATAAATACTTTTTTTAACAGCCAAGTAAATATTAATGGCATCAAGTGGCTTTCCACTTGTATCACTGCAAGTATAATTTCCAGTATGATTTTCTGAAAGTCTGTCAAACCACAGCCAAGCTATATTCCTATCCTGACCCTTGACAACATTCCTATCATTACAAGAAAAAAAAATATATATTTAAATATATTAATCATAATAGTAACTTTTGGGTTTCATTGATAATTATTGTAAATATCATACCGAACTTTTTCTTCATCTATAGATGGCTTCCAATCTAAAATGTAATCAAGTAACGTATCATTTTTATCACCTCGTTCAAGTACTACAGTGCATGTTAAGTTTAATGATTCGTCTTTCTTCTTTAATATAAGATTACTGCCCATTCTACTATCAAACTGAGGCCTAATTTGCAATTTTGCTTCAGCTTCATGGGGCCAAGGAACAATACCATTTATTCCTGCAAATATATAAAGTGTTGAAGTAATGTTTGTCATTTTTCAAATTGTTATTATGAATTGTATTGTATACTTACCTTGAAGAAGGTTAATTATTAATACGAGATATGTTGAAAAAAATCCACTGAAATAGTACATTCTGTGGCATTTTAACTTTACAATTTCAGCATAATTTTTGAGCGATTTCTAAGATAATAACAGAGAAAATTTCATTTCTCTGTTCATAACCTTACTAAAAACAAACTGCTTCTAGAGTTCTAAAAAAAAATGCTATAAATATTTATTCATATTCCAAGTCATAGCAATTATCGAATATTATTATTGAAATTAATCTAATAATTTTTAAGAATCAATTGACTTTATGGTTAATGAATAATAACTTGATGAGAAATAAAAATTCATTCTTTCTATAAATTGGATATTTGGATCCCTCCCCGTGTCTGGTGAGTTAGCCCTTTGGTTGTCACCACGTTAGCTAATGTTTTTAGGAAAATAATTTTTATAATAATGTTGTAGATTGAACTCTATAAATGATGCTTGCGACATTAGAAGAGTTCATAACCTATAAAACACCCCGAATATCAGTTTGATGAATCTATAATGATATACTTATAAATGAACTTCCTTCCTTACCGACAGATCATCAATTTTTCTGCGGATGAACATAAAAATCAAATTGATGCCAAAGGGGGTGAAACAATATAAGTATATAATTCTTATAATTATTTATTATTTGAACAATTACTTCATCTACTTTTTGCGACGTTATTTATTTTTTCTATAACTAATGCTTTTCTCTTCTCATCAGTTTGTGTGTTTTCGGAACATAACAACGCTTCCCAGCCAAACGGCAGTTACACGTACCATTTTATGATTTTCCCAATAATAACCGGAAATGATATAATTTTTTTTGGTTATGATATTGCATTGATACGATTATCGACACATTTTTTAGCGTATGACTCATACCTAACCTCAAAATCCATGGAAACTTTTTGAATAAAATTATTTTTTTTCTCTCAATCACACAAAATAGATAAAAAAATATTAATTAAAATTGCAAATACATCCATTAATCATTATTGAGCAGAATTGATATTAATTACAGCTCGTTAAACAAAATATTTATATTATTATTGCTGATTTCAATTCTTCAGTACATAACAAATGGCATAAACTGATGATTCGTTAATTGATGACAATAAACAATGAAAATACGGATAATTCTGTAAAATAATAATTATTCTCAGTCTTTCTGTGTGGATTTTGATTTTAATTATGATCAAATGAAATTCCACAAATTAATTAATATATGAATTACTAACGAATAATGGACAGCAAGTACGACCTCAAGATAATTGGATGATCATAATTAAATAACAATGAACATGGTTCGTAATTGGATGATTAATCAGAACGCTGATATGATAGCATAACCGATTCTATTTTATTTTTATTTATTTGTTTAATATATTTATCTTTTTTATTTCTAATAAAGTATTAATATATCTCTATCCTAATATTTTTCATAACAGCACAAATAATTAATTTATCTATAATGAATTTTCAGGATCACAATTTCGGGTCGTTTTAGATTTTCTTGGATGTCTTGAGAATTATTTAATCAAATACAAAATAAAAATCTAATGAATACTTTGGCCTTACCTCTCAATCTTTCCAATGTATTTCTATCATTGTGAGGTATATAATTATTTTTTATATTTCATTTGTTATTTTGTTTTATTACTGTGGCAATTTCGATGACACTTTTTATTTGTCAACTGAAAAATAAAATAAAATCAAAATTAATATTATAGTTCTAATAGAAATTTTACAACAATTAATTTTGGATATTTTAAATTATAAAAGGTGAATTTGATTAATACAGGATTTTTTCTACTTTTCTATTTATTATGAAAATATAATACAAAACATCCTATGTCGTATTACATAGATAACAATGCTCAATTAACGTTTTTTTTTTTTTTTCCATTTTGTTATAACATTACTGTCCAAATCTATTTAGAAGACATGTCAGGTTGAGTAAATTTTTTTTTCTTTTTCGCTTTTCATTTTATTTATGACCTGCCATGGAAATAGAATAAATATTCATTCATTTTAAATTGCTTCGATTTAAATTCTTACATAACGGCGAAAAGTTTGAGATTAATGACAATATCATGTGTTTGTTTATATTGAATGAGGAAAATTTTTTCCAAATTTTTACACAATATTTTCGTTTCAATTGTTTTTCAATTTGTGATACGTTATTTTTGAGTCGATGTATTAAAGTTTCTATTGGGATTAATATAATTATAAATAATACAAACGTATTTCAATATTTATTACAATCATAAATAGTAATTAATGAAAAAAAAAAGCTCAATGTCAATTATCAAATTCTAATTTTTCTATTATTTGTTTTTAGGTCATTCTAACAGTAAATATTTCGATCAATGCTTCAGGCTTTGCAAGAAATTTATGATATTGGCATTTTAGAATCATAAGAAATTGTTGTTATATTATTATTTATTTTCAATCATTATTCAATGTATTTTTTTTTTGTTGATGAGATACGAATTTTCATTTCACTTTAAAATCACCAAAAGTACAAAACAAAAACAAATAATTTCACAATTTACTTTAAGAGGTCATGAAAAACTTTTTGTATATGCAAACAAATTAATGAATAACTGATTTTATCAAATACAATTATAATATTATTCAATTATTTCAATCAAATGACAAAAAAAGTATTTGAAAATTTTATAAATCAATAATTGAAAAGCCAACATATTGAAAAATAATTAAATAATAATAAACACAATAATTTTCTTTATAATTTTTCTTTTTACCAAAAAAAATATTTCTTCTAAATGCAATTATCATAACTTTATTCATCAACATTCACACAATTTATTTAATCTTTCTTTCAAAAATTTCACCAACTGTTTCTGATTTAATTTCGATATCGAAAATTAGAAAAGTATTTTCTTATAACTTTCATGTCCTCTTAAATTCAAAATAACTACCTTGAACTTTATAAAAATTATAATCGACACATTGCAAAGTAAAAATTACAACTAACAATTCGTAATTAATTACACCAGTTTATGAAAAAATTTTAATCTTTATCTACTTCACAATGAAAATTTATTCATTAATAAAGCCATTAAACCTTCACGATCTTTGCTATAAAATAATATAAAATATGCAAACATCTCCCAGCTTGTTAATAGCCAAAATAAAATAAAAAATACATCCTGATGATGATGTATTAAATAAATTTTACTTACTCAAGCAAAATAAATCCAAAGTAAAATCGTTATTTTTACATAATGGTATCTCATTTTATTTTTTTTTTTTAATTATTCTTCATGTACTTCCATGATTAATGTTGTAAACAAATGTCACATAAACTATTTCACTCTCTTAAGCATCAATGTAAATCTATACAAACTCTAAATCTAATTATAGTGTCACAATTTGAGTTATAATGAGGCCGTACATAATCATCTTTAGCTGTGTTTATTAATTTTTTTAATCATCATTGGTGGCCCGCAAATTTGTTTCTATATTTTATTACTGCTAATCATTTAATATCAGCACTTAATATTGCAAGTATATTTTGTTTCACGTTCATAACACTATATATTGCTCTTGGTATTGCTTCAACGACAGAATTAGTCGCGTACGTTGTAATTATGCAAATATATATAAAAGAGTATATCATGTTTATTTATCTCCATAGAATATTCAATCTTATCCATCGGTTTCTGATCTCTTTTGTTTTTTCTCATTGCTCTAACATACAATATATTTTTTTTACCATTATTTTTCTACTCATTGATTCACACTTGAATGACACTTTTCACTTATTTCATTATTATTCTCTTAAATTATTTTCTATTCGCTTGTCAATGGCATTGGATGATAAGTATACTTATACCGTTTGTATTTAATAAATCAATGCGACATAATTTATGTATTTTATTTATATATATATATATATATAATATATATTACTTTCTACTTTGTAATCACGTAACTTTAAACACTCCTGCAAATTTTTTTTAGTCCCATTTATAAGTGTAATATTTATTTAGCAATTATTATGGACTATTAACATTATCATCATAAATATAATTGCCGCATTAATTATTTATTTATCGTATAATTATCATGCTCAATAATTTCATTCATACTTATTTAATATTTCTCATCAACAAAAATTAAAAAATATTAATTACATTTTATCATATCTATGCGTAATTTTTAAACCTAACCTAACAGTCATTAAAAAAAGCGCATGATATTAATTTCGCATATTGCTATAGTAAATATTAATAATTAATATTTTTTTTATACTGCCATTCATCAAACATACGTGTTATAATTAATATACATAATACAATTAATCATGTATAACATAATTGTTAATGACAATTATGTCATCTCATAACCTATAAATATTTGTATTTTGTGTTTGGTTTACTAGTTATTTATTTCGCCAAATTTATTTTTATTAATTATCAGTTATTATGTTTGTCAAGGGTGGTTTATAATTAAAACCTCCCCTCTCACCCTACATCTTTTATTGCTTTTGAATACCCCGGCTTCTTTTGGGTGATCCAAACGGAACAATATCCTGTAAATATCAGTCAAATATAAAGAAGGATATCACAATATATATTTGCGTTACGCAATATTAATTATTTATATTTATATAAATACATATATACTATATTATATATATATATGTATATATATATGTATACATGCACACTACATTCTGTTAATATTATATATTATATTATTCGCATCATCATTTAGGTATATAATTTTTTATTTTTTATTTTTTTTTTTTATCACATTCGTCTAACTTTACTGTGCGATCACGAGCATTTAATTTTGTTTCTTTTTTTCTCCGTTCACATTTTTGTGGTTCGCAATCAATAATGCATAATCGTAATTGCAATGAGAATATAATCATAAAATAAATTGTTCGTACGAGTTTGTTTGTTATTTTATTATTATTTGTATAATAATTATTTTCGTTTATATCTGATCGTTGTGCTTTTGTGTTTGTTAATTTTTTGTTTGTATTAATATTAAATTAACAACACAATTATTTGAATTAGAAATATTTTTATAGACATATTATATTTGTTAATTTTTTTTTTGCTTCACTTATATGCCTCCACGATTTTTTTTTTTTTATTTAATTACCGACTCAGTATTTTTAATTTTTAATTGACACTACTATGGTTCATTTTCAATTGAAATTTCTTTTTTTTTTTTTACTCTAGAAAACAGTATTCTATTAAATTATAGGCACTTAGCGTATGATGCAGTATACTATCTGAATTTGTATAATTTTTTTTTCAACATTCGCATCTTTTGCATCAATCATGTTTTTCATTTTTTAACATTTCACGCTTTGTATTAATTGTTTGTTTTTTTAATATTTTTGCAGATGATATTTGGAATTATCAAGGGGATATATTGTTAGTTCAAGTTGAAATATAATAGAGGAAGATTGATTATTAGAACGAGAGACTGAGTCAAGAAAGATTAGTGGAGCATACAGTAGAGTATATAAATAGTGAATATAGATTTAGAAGAAAAATAGAAACCACATCCATGATTAATAATTGCGAACATCTTTTTATCATTATTTCGCTCGTGGTCAACACACGTCAAGAGGTTATGGCAAAAGTGATTGATTGGTAATGTTATTTATTTAATTTTATTAAGATAAATTGAACTTGAAAAATTTTCTATGATAAAGAATATTATTGAGGAGAGTTGAATAATTTTACTTCTTTATCAAAAAGTAAAATTCTTCAGCATTGTGAATATTTTATAGGCCTCAATGCTACTTTTCGATACGTGCTATCATGAATATTTAATAAAAATAAAGAAGCATTTGAAAAGAATAGTCATTTGTTTATTATAATTTAATTTATCAATAATAAAAGCCATATCTATTAAATAGATTATTATTGACAAATAGCAATATTGACTAGTTATTAATTGAATACTTCTACTCATGGGTATCCTAACAATAAAATTAATTTGTTATCGTAATTTTATATTTAACTCAAAATAATAAAATTTTGATAATAATTTTATTTGTATTTAAAATTTGAGATTTTTATCGATATCTGTCAGAGTTTAATTAATTTTTCCCGTCATTGAATGCAATAAAAGGAGAAAAGTTTAAATAATACGAGTTAATAAAATAATTTAGTTAGTTTTTTTCTTTTTTAAGTAGAATAATTTTTTTTTTTTCGTGATTCAATTCGCGAATATATAAATTAATGTTTGTATAATTTTTCAGATGAGGAGAATATGTTATGGTGTACTAAATTATTGTATCTAAGTGAGCCATATCAAAGGAAAAAACAAGATACAAACAGAAAAACTAGATAAATTTACACCGATATTTATCGAATATTGGCCCAATGGGGACCCATCGCTCGCCAGATTAATATTACTTATCAATTACATTGTTGAATTCTCTCAGTCATGATTAAGACTTGAGTTCAATAAGCTAATATTTTATTGCTCTACGATTCATTTATATACACACAATTTCATTTATTCTGAGGAATTAAAATTAAAATTAAAATTAAAAATAGTTGGATACATGCGATACAAAAGTTGTCAGAATTGTGAATTTTAGATTGAAATATTTATGACACTTCGAACCTCTAATTAATTGAATTTAATTGTTTGCTTAATTAAATTGCAAGTATTAAGGAAAAATAAATCAGAGATGATCTAATTAAATTGTAATAGTATTTTTCAGACTGTAAATATTTTATATAGAGTGAATTGTGAATTAATTGAATTGAGCAAGAAAAACAGAGACGAATGCTTTAATTTTTAGATTGTTTATAACTCTTTTGGAGAGGTTAGATAATTATCCAAGATGATAGAAATATCAAGTATGATTTTTAGAGATATTAATAAGTATAATTTAAATGAAATGAAAAATATTTTTCTGTAATTTATTTTATAATATTCAGGATTTTTATATATTTTGTTAATATCTTTTGTTGAACTTGTCAATTATTGAGAATTCTGAATCTAATTTATTTTACCATTAGAATTTATTTCAAGGGACTCGATATAATCTTGAGAACATTTTTTGTTTGATTTTAAATCAAATGAATCTGTTAATTAAAATGCGTTTGCATAGATATTTGAGGTTATGTAAATAAGAATTCTATTTCCATATCATTTCAATTATTTTTCAATAATCCATTCGGTTATATTGTGTGATCTCTATCGAAATTATTTTATAAATTGTAATGAATTTAATTTTATATAACTTTTGTTAGCAAATCGTTCTATTCAATTTGTTCATCAAATTTACATTTTTTGAAAATGATTAAAATAAATTAGATATCAACTTCGTGCAATAATTAAATAATAAATTAATATCATCTTATTTAGAAGCTGCTAATATATTATAAATAATATTAATTATAAAACCGCTATAAAATGTTCATGCGTCATAAACAAATCATCTAAAAACAAAAAAAAAAACATTAAAATCGAAACTGATATTGATGCAATTATTCATTTGGCATTTATTAGTAAATTATTAATTATAAATTATTTTCTGAATAGACTTTTAAAAGTTTATCATTTAGTGAAAATGCAATTAAAATTTTAATCTCTGTTAAATAGCAAATAATTATTTCTCATTCATAAAATCAATTTATTTTTCTCTCACTTTTTATAGAAAGTTTAATAATTTTCTATCAATGTGCGTGTAAGCTGTCTATTGAATAATGTTCTTAAATATATATAGGAATATATAGATATAGAACTAAAAAAGCCATTTAATGCTTTTAAAAATTATTAGTCCTCAATAGTTTATCGATGTTAGTTACAATCGACATTTAATTAAATTAAAAAAAAAACCTACAATAAAACTGTTGTTTTTATAATTTATATTAAATATATTATCATGCAACAACAATCTCGAATAATTATTCAATGCTTTTATTATCGAATGAAGTGTATTATTCCGATATAATTAATACTTAACATAATATTTATAAACAACTCAAAATGACAAAGTCTACAAAATAATATCAAAAATTCTTTTCAATATATATTTTTAAAGTTTACAATTAAAATATCATTTCATTCATACATTGCTAATAATTAACCGCTAATTATTTAAAATATTTCCTAAATTACGAAAATATAATAAACATAACAGGAAAATTAATTCCAGTTATGAGAATTAATTTAAGATAAAAAAAAAAACCAGTTCAGTTATGTTTTTAATAGAATAAATTTTTTGTTGCTCAGTTTATGTATTATGTTTATGTATCTATGTATATATTTGTATGTATAATGTATGTATGTATGTATGTATGTATGTATGTATGTATGTATGTATGTATAACGTCTTGAGATAAAATACTGTGAAAGACGTTTAACGCCATTGAGTGATTGTTTTTTTTTCTTTCGATTATTTATGAAAAAGAAAAATTATTAAATTATAATTTCGCTTAGAGCTAATTAAAAAATTAAATTATATTGTTTTCTAATTATAAGTTAAGTTATCTACAAGCCTATAATTTTGTTTTCACGTCATTCTCATCATATATTATTATTTTTTTTTTTAAATAATGAATAATATTAATGATGAAAGTGTTGCCAGTGAAAATTATAATATCAGTCTGACAATTTTTCAGGTGTTGAATTTAATAATTCAGCCGGACGGTTCTGCATATGACTAGAATTTATTGCATGTCAATTATTTATTTACATGAAGATAATATTCATGAATAAATTATAAAGCAATATGGAAATAATTATCTAATATTAAATGACTAGAAAGAAGAAGTAGAAGAATTATTCTAAGTGAATCAGAGGAAAATATATTTGAGATGATGACACATGAAAGATGTAAATAAAAGAAGAAAAAATATTTTATAAATAATACGATAAAAAATGTTTTTGTTTAAATGTTTTGTAAATATTTATGTGCTTTTAAATTTAATTTTTTATGTTGAATAAATTTTGTGTGACTGTTGTTATACAAATAAATATTATCAACAAAACTGCGAATTATCGAGAATATTTTTGTTCTTAAAAGTGGAAAAGAAAAAAATTACATAAATTTACAGAATATATAAATATTTATTTGAATTATTAAAAATTAAATTTCATTCTTGTGAATTAAGTTGTGAATATTTACCAAAAAGCCATTCTCATTTTGCACCAAGTCTCAGTAGGAAAAAAAATTATAAGTAATAAAATGTTTGTGTCTTTTTTCTTTTATATAATTTTTTTCAATTCACATTTTTGTTTCAATTTGTTTATAACAACAGAATGAAACTTCAATATAGTATATAATACTGTCATTAATCATCTAATAAATATTCCTCTGATATGTTAATAGTAAAAAATAAATTACGACAATACAATAATATAATTCTAATAAAACAATTTGATCGTTGTATTGAATCGTTGTATTTTAGCATATTCATTCATAATAATGAAATAAATAATCAAAATATATCGTAGGATTAAGAATAAAAATAATAATGAAATTGTTATACCGATAGAAAATTATATTATAAAATTCTAATATTTATAAATAAAAAATTAGTTGTATATAAAAATTGTAAACACTATTGACATGGAATTTTCTATTGTTTTTAAATTGAAAAATATCTTTTACTTGTACTTATATTTTAGTATATAATTATTTACCAATGGATGCTAGCGTTTTTTTTAATTATTTAAAATACACATCGAATTTTTTATATCATTATTCATAATAAATTATATTTTTCTATCGGTTTATATCATAAACATTAGGGTGTGGCAACAAAAACTTACTGAATGGTTTGAAAAAAAGCCTGTGTAAAGCAAAGCTCTTCATTTTAATATTGCTCTTCGTAATTTTTGTTTTTCCATTTAAATAACATGGAATAAGAAACGTCTTTTCTTTGGATTTTTGTAGCTCGACATTTGTACATTATAGAGATAAGCTCATGGCATATTCTTATAGGGAATCGAACGCTCTACAAAAAAGGTCTCCTATACTTTTTTCATAGAGACAGCCATTCTAAAGATTTTCAAACCCAAAGTTCCAAATGTATAAAATTTTGACTTCTTTGTTATTAAATTGATACTAATCACTTTATTATTGTAATAAAAAAACACTTCAATAATTGTAGTTACATTGCTTAATTTTGTTTAGACAGCATAATTTCTATTGCTTTGAAATAATAATTAAATTCATTCAACATAAGTTATAAATAATTTTTCTTACAGTAAATAAAATAAAGAAAAAAAAATATCTGACACGTGAGTATTTTTTTTTTTAACTTTACGAAAATATTAGCACACTAAAACCAGTTTTCCGATTAAAAATAATTTTTAAGACAATAATAAAAGTGATTAGTATCGATTTAATAACAAAATTTCATACATTTGGAACTTTGGGTTTGAATATCTCTAGAATGGCTGTCTCTATGAAAAAAGTATAAGAGACCTTTTTTGTAGAGCGTTAAATTCCCTACAAGAATATACCATGAGCTTATCTCCATAATGCGCAAATGCTGAGCTACAAAAATCCGAAGAAAAAAAAATTTTCTCTATTAAAATTAAAAAAAGCTCCACTTTAAACAAGCTCTTTATTTCACCATCCAGTAAGTCTTCAGTCTGTTTTTTTGATGAAGAAAAAGTGGCACACCCTAATAAACATAAAAAACATGAATTTGAAATACATTTTAAGTTCTAACAAAATCCATGAAAATTATAAAAGACAAATGATAATAAAATAATAATCTCATACATAAATAATATAGCACGGTAAATATTCAATTATGACAAAAAATAATACAAATATATTGCAAACAATTGGCGTTTTTAAATTAATATTTGATGAATTGTAAAAAATAAAAATCATAAATACTAAAAAGTTCTATCTCTTAGGTTTATTGCTCCATTTAAAAATCAAAATATTTCATTCTCTCAATTTATATAATTCAACAATAATGAACACACATTAAATAAAAATAAATAAATATATGTATGATTGTGTACATATGTATATATGTGTGTGTGTGTGTGTTTATATAAATAGTTACTAAATTCAGCATCATTTTGTTAGGTTAACTAAAATGATTTATCATTCTGCTATTATCAAAGATAATTCAATATAAGTTTTTTGTATTATTTAAATAACAATGACTTTATCCAATTAGATAATATTATACAAAAAAATATGGACTAATGAAAAGGCATCGGACTAATTGAGAACCTTAACACGATATTTATTCACCGATAGTTAGATTTTGCATGATTAATTTATTCGATGTTGCTTCTATTATAATAGAATTCGTTGTTTTGAAACATTGCTTTGAGACTGTAACACTGCGTGTTATTTAATTTTTTTAAATATTTTCCTTATTTTTTTTTTTTTGTTCATAAACTATTGGTATTATACCAATATAATGTACATAGTAATAGGCTAATTCGTCAGTAATATCAGGAATAATGAGTAAATAGAATGAAAATGTGCGTTGTAATTACACAATATTCATATTACTGCTATTTAAATTCATTTGAATGTAATAATTTTTCTATTATAACAATTATTGTTATATTTTTTATAACATAAATGTTTATATTACTTAACTGCAATATCAAAATAAATAAAACAATAAATAATGTTTAAGAATTAATTCAAGTAAATAAAATATTACTATTTGACAAAGTGTTAGGTTAGATAGTGAAATAATTTGTAAGCATGAGAAATTAGAAAAGAGAAGCAGAAACCATCTGGCGGCAGAATGGAAGAAGATATATAAATATCTATTGTCTGCAATATATTTTTATGATAATGCAGTTGTTATTGGATTAATAGATTGGAAATTACGAAAACGTCCACAGCCAAAAAATATGAAGAAAAAGTACGAGACAAATAGATGTTTTGAAATAGATTTTGTAAACTTGTACAATGTTAATTATGCGCAATATTTAATTATTCTACATTTTGATCACCCGATTTACTGAATTTGACTAGAAATTTAATGAGCCCTAAATACTAAGTCATAATCTAATCTGTTATAATATATATATATATATAATATATAATTTTTATTAAAGAATGCGAGCAGTGAAAGACGCCATTGTGTAATATCTTTCACGTATTAAATATGTGAGCATTTAAAATGCGACATGTCACTTTATTAATTTGCATATTGTTTTTTTTTATACCCGTGAAATGTTAAATTAAATAAATTCACAAGAATTACTAAGCAGCACTGCGTGTGGACGTCACCAATTCGATGCTTCTTCCATTTATTTCCTTTTGTTCTTTCTTATTTATTGTTATTCATTTAATTATTTTTCGACTTAACAATTATTGGACGTTTTCATTACCGTTAGTTAATTATTTTTCTACTGGCACTTTTCTACTTATCCTATTATGAAAACTTTCGTCTTTCAACGTGCATTCATTTTCATATCATTATCACTATTTTTGCTGCTATATACTAAGCTCATTCCAAACATCAAAATGAAGATTTTAATCATCTCTCAAAGCTCCTAACCTCTGTATGATCCTGGTTGAACTGGATCACACAAATCCGATGACTAGCTTAAATAAATTTATCAAATCGGATTCTTTACTACTTAACCTAACCTCACTAACCGGAGCTTTGGACTAAGCGCATATGAAAGCATCTCAGACATTTCAAATGTTTTTTAATGGTGTACCAAGTATCTCAGCACTGCCCAGTAAATACATAAATATAAAACAGCAATGCAACATTCATATATAAATTTTGTTATACATAATAAACATATAATTGTTACATTGCCATTATTAACTGTGTGTTACTGGGTTATTGCAATCATTAACGTGTATTAACTTAATCAAATACAAATCTCTATAAGAAAATCTTTCATATCATTTAATCGCTCCTACATGTATACCGCAAATACTTGTCTATAATTCATCTACCCAAAACTTTACGGAACTTGTTAACTAAAATCGCTAACTCTTCATTGTATTATTACTCGATTCATCAACTACATTACAATTATGCTATAAACCCCGATTTAATTGAGATGAGTGTTCTAAATCGGTGTTTGTCTGTTGTTGTCCCTGCAATGGCTGTGTCTCATCTTCTCTTAAACACGCCGATTCAAGATGTTTATTCAAATACGACTTGAGTGCAAAAGTCTTGTGACACCTTGAACATTCATAGTTCTTATCTGCCGAATGTGTTTGCATGTGGGCCCTGAGATTGGATCTATCAGCAAATGCTTTGCCACAATGAGCACATCCATACGGTTTCTCACCTGTATGACTTCGTAAATGACCCTGCAACAACCATGGTCTGGAGAACATTTTACCACAAACACCACAGCTATGAGTTAATTTATGTGTAAGAACGTGCATTGCCAAAGCAGGCATGCTAACGTAAGCTTTGCCGCAATGAATACATTTTTTAGCATTCTGTGAATCAAGACTTCTGTGAGTTTGTTTATGCCGAGAGAGATTTGATGATGTGGCATACTGTTTGCCGCATTCAGTACAGGTGAATTTAGGCCTATCTGATACTGTTGGCTCTTTTTCGGGAACAACTGTTGTACTGGTCCGGCGTTTGGATCTTCCATCAGATACGAAAAATGCTTCGTAAGTATAAGCAACAGTCTTGTTACTCCCTGAATTGGTGGTGCTATTACCATTAATGGTACCACCATCAGCACTTAATTCTGTATTATCTGGTGGCTGACAGTCAACAGTAGGCTCTTGTCTGATTTGGTCTTTATGAGAAGGAACAGGAACAAGTACAGAAACTGGAATTGGTGTTGGATTAATTGGTTGACAGGCTGCTGGTGAAGAGGGTGTTGATGGCAGTGACATGGTATGAATAAAAACGGAACGGGTTGGTGCAGCTGGTGATGCACTTAAATCTAAAATTGCTTGGGCAGCTGATAATTCTTCTTCTGGAGAATTTCGAATTATATCTGAGCATAATTGTAGACTATATGGTCTATAAATATCTTTTTTCTTCGGTGGTAGAGATAGTGTAGTGCCTGTGCTTGTAAAGCACATAGAGAGGCTCTTTGAACGTGATTGCAGACCATTTTGGACATTCTGCAGCGGCAGTGGAGAAACGTGGCTCTGTTTTTGATCATGATTTGGTGAAAATGAATCAGCATCTGGTGGCCTTGCTAATTCAGCAGCAGATCGTAATGTGGCATATTTTGGTGGTTCATCATGATTCAGCCATGACTCGTGAGCATAACCTGAAAGTATAAAAGAATTGTTTAGAAAATATTATAGACAAATTAAAAGCTGTTTACAGTTTCAATAAAACTTTTAGGAAATATTTAAATTATAAAATTTTGAATAGATGTTTGAAGCAAACAATCATTTGACCTATCTTGTTAAATCTAATATTTGTTAGACTGAATATAAACTACGTTATTTTCCAACAAATTCGAAACACGATAGTCTGGAATTTATGATTACAAAATGAGATGAATGTTCTTTGTATGTTTAATTCTTAAAATAATGAAAAATAAACTAATTAGCTTTTGCTGATTAGGAAGTTATTATGTTATGTACAATTTTTCAGAGTTTTCAGTCCAACTACTCTTGAGATTATGCAGCACATGTTGAATCCAGACAGACAGACAAGCAAACAAACAGCCATGATGGACCAACAACAGGTTGTCTTTCTCATTGTGAAGATGAAAAGAAAAAAACTAAACATGTCAAGGTGACTTTTATTAAATATTGACATCAGTTCCAAAATTCTGGCAAGTTAAACCTGAACTTTCTTGGTGCTATTCAGGTATTAGAAATGTTGGAAAAGTTAGAAAATTATCAGGATCAAATAACAGATAAATATTATCAAAAAAAAAAATTGTTCTTTCAGAAATGATCCAGGGATAATAATATTTTATTGGTAAACCGTATTTTTAACTTCCATAATTGAAAATTCAGGTTAAGAAATTCTGTGTCCAAGTGAAGTTTTTAAAATAAATAAATATTATAAATTCAATTTGCTTTTTAAAAAACATACAACTACAAATGAAAAATGATTTGCAGATATTAATTATTGAAAGGGCCTTCCTTTAAATTAATATTTGTTTAATAAAAAAAAATAAGCATTTACCAATTTGTCAATTGTCAAATAAACATTTATAATTATTTGAGTGAGTTTGTTGAATCATTTTGTTGCTAATATAATTACAAATATATAAAATTATTTTACATGAATTGAATTGTATAAATTTATTTATTTATTTCAGAGAGACGTATTATTTCTATTATATCAGTTAACTTATCAGATATGTCAGCTACTAAAGTTTGTCCAGCAATTACATAAATAAATTATACAGATGCGGAACTTAATGAAAGATGTAAAGAAGATTCTGCCAGACAATAAATCAAACACGGAAACACCCGAGGATTGGATTAATGAAATAAACCAGATAAAAAATGATGAAGTTGATAGTTTTCCTGTTGATACTATTTCTAAATTAAAAATACTAAGTATACATTATTGTTAAATTTTAATACAATATAAAATTAGATTTTGAATCTGAATAAAAATAATTTTCTTTCCCTTATTTTAGCGAAGTATATATGTATACTATTTCACAAGAGGGGTCCCCTCCAACAGGACGATCAATAACGCCAAATGGACGCACAACTACGCCTCAGGCTGTTGATATTTTCTCCATACCAACCAACCAATGAAATTTAGGCTGTAGAATTCCAAACTCCAATGATTTTATATTTTTAGAAACACATGTACTTATTCATCGACAATCAAGATCGAAAAAACTTGAATAAGATTCATTTGTTTTGATGAATTAATCTCTGAATCAATATTGAACTGAATAATATTTCAATTCGACTGTGTTATGTAAGAGCATGTATTCAACATGTACATTTTGTAGGGAGGAAAATGTCGATGAATATATAGTATTTGATTGGTAATTCTTAAAGGGATAAAATTTATTTAGGACTTCAAGTGAATAATTGAAATCAACAAATAATTTTAAAAACAAGTGTGCAAAATTAATGAAGAAACCTTTCCGAATGTTTGAAAGATGGCTCTAGATAATAAGGTATCACTTGAGATTATCATCAATTTAAAATATCGACATTGAAGAAAATTAATCATCTGCATGGGAATTAGTGCATCTGCAATTGGACAATTTGAATAGAACATGGTTGATGAAATAGAAAAGGATTCTTTGCCAAGAAACAAAATTAGCAACAAAAATACTCCAGCAATTGTATATTCACTAATCTAATTGGACATTTATACAATTTAATATTATATACACAGTCGCTTGAGGGTACTGTGAAATAAATTCCGTCATCATAATTTGCATACATCATGCGCATAAGTACATACTTTCATGTATATTCGCGAAGATGTGATACCGCCCTAATGTAACAGACAGAACTAGGGTGGAATAATGTCTGCAAAGTATCGAAGCTATAACCGTAGCATGATCTACATGAAGCCAATGAAGCTTTAAAAGTTTCGGACACCCCAATATTTCATAGAATAAATTAATATATGAATGATAAACGGGGCTTCTGCTCGTTATAATTTCTTGTCATCATTAACAAATGTAGAAATATATCGATGACATGGGTGTGGCTGTATTTGACTGAGAACAAGAGAATTAGTTAATGCAAATAAATGTCAAATAGTATTTTTTAAAAAATGCCTACCATGATAATAAAGTGCTCCCGACGCATTGAGCGGTGGTGGACTTGGGGCAGTTGTGCCAGCAGTTGGACTGTGAGGTCCCCAACACGGTTGTTGAGTTGTTTTGTTGCCATCACTAGTATTATCACCAACAACATCAATTTCTTCATCCTCAGTCTCAATTATCATCCTCTTTCCATCCTGGACGGTGTTGATATTACTGGTTTTTTCCATACTTTCGTCATCCTCTTGTCGGTCAGGCCACGGATATGCCTTCCACTTCTTTGCCATAAGGCAGCGCGGCATTCCGATATTTTTCTTAATATAATATATTTGTATTATAATCCAAATTAACTACGTTTTAACGTAGAAAACACACCACCGTATTCTTCACAGGCACATTCACTCACGTCACTTGCACCACCAGCACTTATGACACAACCACCGTCTGCCTCGCCCAAGTCTCCTAATACTGCCGTTGCTACAAACCGTCGACGTCTCCTACGGTTTCGTTTTCCACGGAACCGCAGCTTCCTCTGATGACTAGCACTTACCGGTTTGGGTGGCGTTAGCAGGTCACGGGACCTCGTCATCGGCTCAACGATCAGCGAACGTTGATGCTGCCACCATGCCAGCTTATTTGATGACGGGGTTTTGTTCCTTCACAATTATTAAGTTTCACATTTGTGAAATTAAAACAACTTGTACCTTGACGATGAAGAGAGACTTACTCAATGCCACCGCATATGGTGGTGATTCGCGGTCTGCGATGCTCCGTCCAAATGATGAAAAACCAGCGGAATCAAAAATAACACAGAGAATAGGGTGCTGCAACGGCCGTCAGGCAGTATAGAACCATATTAATGGGGTTGTTCTCTTGCGCAGACGTCCACTATCTCCCTCCTACTTTTTCATTCCCCTCCTCGATCATACCCCACCTTTAGGGTGGCTCACTCTAATTCTGTGAGTTGAGTGGATCTGTATACAGGGAGTGAATGCGCCGTATACAAAAGAATCATCATGGAGACAGGGATAGATGTGGGTATTAGTAATTGATGGATATCCGTAAGCATCAATGTAGAGGGCTCGTGCTACATATGGATCATTTTCTTCATCAATATAGTTAGGCGTCTCTTTATATCGACATATAGTGACAAGTCCTCTAGATTTATAATTTCAAAATTAAAGCAAACTCACTTTTATAAATAGTATTCGGAATCAATTAATGTTTTGATATCAGGAATTCCGGCTGCTAATTTCTCACTTTTACTGTCTTAATTTTAATTTATAAAAGCAAAAGACAGATGAAATGTTGAAAGCCAGAACGGATCATTGCTTTACTAACTTAAATGAATTTAAAGGTTAGGTAGTACAATAATTATACTCTTCAGATATCTCTACTTTTCACGATTCCAGCTTAAGTCTAAACTTATATTATTACTTTGACATTGCTACAATAAATCTCTATACTTTCCACATCACTCCCTGAATTCTTACTCCTGATTTTTCATGTAATTCACCTGAAAAGTAGTGATCTGAAGAGTATACTTGTTGTACTGCTAAAGGTTCTGGTTTGTCATTAGATTAGATAGGTTGGACTTTGCTATTTAGTAGTATCTATTGCTATAAGATATACTTGTCATTCAGATGGTCCAGTGTGGCCTTTTATAAAATGTCTTATAGAGTCTTATGATATCAAACAGCGTGAGAATAGAAATTGGAATGAGGAAATAATGGAGAGAGAGGAAAGGAGAAATAAAAAAGGAAAATTAGTCCGGGTCAGTATGAGCAGTATTACAAAAAGAGTGAGGAAGAGGAAGAATGAGAAAGGCACGGTGTTCAGGGGTGGTTGAGTCTCACAGTATGGCACGTGCGGTACGACCAGGTGTTACCTCAGTCATGGTGGGTCGATCAAAATGACTTGCGCATGCGTTTACAGCTATAATGCTTTTTCCCTTTCTATCACCAAGCATATTACATCCTGAAGGGCTACGTAGTCGGCCGTCACACCTTTAACATACACACCTGGTCCCAGACATCAACTTCGATTCAATGTATGAACAATGTAAAATCCTGGTATATAGTCAACTTTATTTTACATTACAAGTCATGATCTCTTGTTTGATATAATATTACAAACCTGATGATAAAGTTTACATTTATTATCACACAAATGACACAAATAAACATTTCATAATTTATTTTTAAATATAATTATAAGCAGTACTATGAACATTATTTAAGAGGATGTGTGTATGAATATTTATTGTAGTAAAGATATTTGATAATCATTGAAGTTGGATTATTTAATGTTTTTATTGTTGCTGGGTTTTATTTCTGATGTTGTATCAACTTGCGTGTTGGAATTACTTCTGGTTTATTTGAATTATGATGGATAGAAATTTAATTGATTTGAATACTTGATCGTTATTGATTTTTGTGGAGATAGGCTTCAATACTCTTGAATTAATTGTACTTAATAAAAGCTAAATAGATTGGAATTCAATGAAGGAATTTTGATTTTTATCTAGTACTAAATAATATGCGCATATGTGCTGAATGTTTTCATTACAAACATTGATTATTTATTTAGGAATAAATGTTGAATTAAAGATTACAATTTACAATTCTCATTTTGGGGAAATGATATAACCTCAAAAGTTTGCGGATATTAAGATATATAGAAGTCTTAATGCGGATTTAAAATAATCTGGCTTTAATATGAGGAATAAATTCACAGAATATATTATAAACATATTGCTTCCTACACCCTTTTATTCTAAGAAAACAAAGTCTGTTGCTTTGTTGGTATATAAAATGTATCAACAACAACCTAGCATTTGTTTTCAAATATTTACTTAAGCCCTTCATGAATTCTTGGTAAAAGTCCATTTATATTTTGTCTAGTGCTTATTTTCAACATATAAAATTCGATGGATCACATATAGCCATCTTTTCACATGTCATGGTAAGTAAATCCCGGCTTTGTCAATAATAAAAATCAACGTGTCAAACATATTTCTACGAATCTATTAAATTAATACTTTATGTTTACAGAATAATTTCATGGAAGTTTTTATACTTGAAGTCTACGAAATTAATGTGAATTTAAATACAAAGGTCTATCAATAATAACATGAAAAGAATTACTAAAATTATCAAAATATGAACGCTGAAATAGTATTGATAACACAAGTTAACAAAAAAAAGATATATTTTTTTGTCTGCATCAAAAAGTAACCAGAAACACCATTCATAATAAATAAAGTTTGCTTCTATACTTTATACAATGATAAATAAATATTGTTTTGTAAATAAAAGTGATGTAAGTATACAAATCAGAGTTTGTTTTCTTCTTATAAACAATTAAAATTGAAAAAAATAGTGAGATTTTCTTAAAATTCAAAATTTTATTCTGGTAACCACAAAAGCAAACTTTATTTAATAAAAATATTTTTTCCTTTCATTTAGTTAAGCATATGAAATCAGAATCAGACATAAAGAACTCAGACTGATGATTTTTTCATCCAAATTGGCTTTTAATTTACAATTCTGCTATTTTTTTTAGTGATTTGAGACATTAGAAAAATATTAAAAATCATTTTCAGTACGAAGGACCATCGGAAATCATTCTACGACCATCCCTAACTCAAATACATTCAAAAATCGCATCAACTTGTGCAATCTAATGCTAAACCAACAATATTAATAAAATGTAAGTTAAATTATCATTTCCTAATATTAAATCTGAAACAAATCCAAAAAACTTTTCATAACATCATGATAAATTGTCTGATATAAAATTCTGCATTTTTCTAGGCATTATACACCGCATATTATATTCCGCTTGGAATTCATCGTCAGACAAAGCTCAATGATGTTGGTATATTTGCGTTGGGACATCTCTCGATTGGAAAATTATGTAGCGACGTGGGTGGTGCGCGACGCCATATCGCGTCTACTGTCACTATCGATCGGATAGACACAAGTGGTAGCAAGCAAGTGATGGAAAGACGCGCGTGTGCAGCGCCATATAATCTGACACGGTAACAGGTGTTGGTCCGGTGGCCCGAACTAGCAAAATCGATGGTTCGCGCATTGCCGAGGAGACACGAGCTTCGCTCTCTACTGCTATACTGGGACCACTTGTGGTCTTTTTCTGTTTGATTCGCCCTCCAACCCCTAACTCTCCTGTTCATCATCTATATTCCCTGTAGCTTGCAAGCACGCAGGCGCTTTAAAGCCCAAGGGCGTGGGGGCGCCGCGAAGCAGCTAGTTGCATCCCAGCCACACCCGGACGAACCATGTAGTCGGTCTAATATCCGCACTACGGCGGACAATTGTTGCTTCTGCGCCCACAGGTGGTACTTTCTTGTGTGCCATTCAAGTCATCGATCAGAATATGCTGGTGGTACTTTGTGGACTATTAGATAAATATTAATGCAATCCTTTTGGACAAAATATGGGGACTGCGCCATCCCTTTGGCTTCGAGAAACAAATAAAATTGTGGAATAATCAAAAGGGAAAGCAGAAAACAGAGACGGGGGTTGCGTTGGTAGTGATAGTGGTGATACAATATGGTGTGTTGTTACTTTAGTGATTATGAAATGGTTGTAAATTAAATGGAGCGAAAGAGTTTGCAACTGATATCAAACAGACATTTGTGAATTTTTTACAATTCATGGGATACAATAAAGCACTGAAGGTGTGTGCAATTATGGATTATGTATCATCTAATTTAAGGAAGATAGGAGTCTTTTAAAATAATACTGGAAGACGCGCAGAGGATCATTGAATAATATTTTAAGATATTCTGTACGAATTTCATCCAGTTTAACGGTATATTTTACTTTATGCTGAAGTAAAGATGTAATTTTGTATTTTTTTAATAATTTTATAGCCAATTTGGTAGTATAGTTCAGGACGGAAAATCAATTTTTAAAGCCGGATGTTATTTTGCAATTATAGAAGGGGAAAAGTTTAAGGAATGAGGGATGTTTACATTACCATTCAACTCTATTACATTTGAGATTATTTTATCACTTACTGAAACACAATCTTGGATTAATTTCAGTTTGCTTTTACTGTATCTTTATTCAAATTTATATTTCACAGGGTTAATAATTATTAAATTTCATTCATGTTGACTGACTTGATGGAGGAAAATTATCCAACATTTTGTAGTAAATTTTTATTAATATTTCAAATTCTTAATTCTAGCTTTTAATAGACACAACTTTGTTACTTTTCAACTACCTGACTGACTCATTTGCTTATTGACTAGCTGACTAAGTGTCTGACTGACTGACTTAATCATTCACTGACCACCTGAATGATTGATAAACTGATTTATTTACTAATTCATTGACTCATTAGCTAACGAATTCTTTTTCATCCACTCCATCATTCATTAATACAAATTAGACTTTATAACAATTAAAAAATAAAGATACTGACACTGATACTTTTATTTCTTCATGTTAACAGGATGCAGAAAATGCTCAAGCTGACTTTTGGTACACCTTTATTATCTTGGCTTGCATGGCGTTATTGGGATCAAAATATAAACATGCGGGAACGAGATTTTGGTGATCCGAGACATATGAGAAGAGAAAAACCCGTTATAATTGATAAGAAAAATATCCTGTTATAATAATGAAGTGACTGACAAAATAGACAGTAAGAAATTAACTTCCACCCACGTGAATACAACGAAAGCAATATTTAACAAGGTAATAAAATATCTCACGCCAGCGACAAGTTTGCATTGCTACTACATTGATTAATGCCCACCATCAAATAATTATTCAAAAATTATTTGACAAACTAAAAGACTTAAACAGTGATAGCTTTATTGAACAGTCTGATTACATTTGTGTTTTTGAATCAGAATTACATTGTAATTTAATGTAATACAAGACTCACTAAAGTATGTGAGATAAATTATTCGTGCAACGACATATCTGAATTGCAGAATCATTTTGTCGAAGATTCTTCATATTGACCAATTGAAAAAAAAAAACAAAAAAAATAATCAATCAACATATTTTGTCTGCGATTATTGATAAAACGTCTTTCGTGCATCGTAAGAAATTATCAAATCAAATTGATGTTTACATTTTTATAATATCTGCTGTTATTAAACTCAAACTACGAGTTTTATAATCTACTACGAAACCAATTTAACCTACAATTAGACAATATGCCGCGGTGTTACATGGTGAAGAAGAGTGTGGGCAACAAGTATATGAGTGCAACTCGGGGATTTGAAACTTGGACGAGAAGTAGTAAAGATCAAACGTCAGTTAATATAAATCAAATTAAAAATTCATCAACAGAAACTGACACAGTATCATCAATATCTCGAGGTAATTCCAGCTGTTTAATAATAAATCAATCCTAACATTACTAAACTTACTCATTTGTATTTTCAGATTGTCACTCATCATGTTTACGAGATATTCCGGACAATAATATTTCCGATGAAACAATATCCAAAGAAAAAAATATCAAGGAGTATGCATCAGCTGCATCGCCAATAATGTCTTATCCATCATGCAAATATGAAGACGAATCATCTAATTCAGATTTAATTCGTCCACAAGAAATAACCTCCGAGACATTATTATCTCCTATACCTGTGAAGCTTTTGCCTGCAACATCAGCATCAATGCGATCCGATACAACGTATCAAAATCACATAAGCTTAAATCCTATTAAATCGCAAGATGTTATCTTAAAAACGCCATTGCTCAAAGATAGATCAGCAGCTGAAACGGAAGCAGCACACGATCTCTTGGAACTCTCGCGATCACTGCCTCCTTTGCCACCGCCGAGTATTGCTGTTGGACCACAAACTGTTGTAGAAACACCCGGTGCTGAAAATGTTCAAGAAATAAGCATTTATCAACCATCAGAATCTTCTATTTATCAAGTTAATACAATAGATTTGAGTACTGGTACAGCGACAATATATCAATCTCAACCAACAGGGATCATTTACGAATCCACAGCAGCAATAGTTCAGCAAGCATCTACCAATGTTTTTATTCCTTTATCACCAGTTCAAGAAATTGTTTTTACTTATAGTACACCGACAATATCTTCTTTAATTAATACACAAGAAACAACGCTTGAGACAGTACCACCACTTACTCCACCTATATCTGAATGCAATAGCGATGTTGAAAATAGCAATCCAAATTCTCATCCTAATTTAAGAAATAAAGAAGTACAAACGAGCATTGAACATTCAGAGGTTAAAGCTGCTTCATATACTTATGATACACTTCTAGTTGCTGATGGAAGGTCAAAAAATAAAAAACTTAGCAATACATTAAATCAAAATGGCAATTCTACTACAGAAGTTAATATTGAACCACCGGAGACTTCAAAAACTGGACGATATGTCTGCTGCGAGTGTGGTAAAATTATTTTATTTTGTTTTTACAATTAATATAATCAATCAATTTATTGAGTGATTGAATAATTTTTTTTTTTCTTCTTTTTTCTTAGGCAAACAATACGCAACGTCGTCAAATCTATCTCGGCATAAACAGACACATAGAAGTATTGATTCGCAATCTGCAAAAAAATGCATTCATTGTGGAAAAGCATATGTCAGTATGCCAGCTTTGGCAATGCATGTGCTTACTCATAAGCTTACTCACAGCTGTGGTGTTTGCGGTAAGATGTTTTCACGGCCATGGTTGCTTCAAGGTCATCTTCGAAGTCATACAGGCGAAAAGCCATATGGATGTGCCCATTGTGGCAAAGCATTCGCTGACAGATCGAATCTCAGGGCTCATATGCAAACACATTCAGCGGATAAAAATTATGAATGTCCTACTTGTCATAAATTCTTTGCTCTCAAATCGTATCTCAATAAACATCTTGAATCTGCATGTCAACGAGAAAATGGCGACGATAGCAGCAATGATATAGATTCACCAGAGTACACAGTCAATTCTGCAGACTGTGAGGTAAATCTAAATTAGTTTTTAATAGTATCATGAATTATAAAAATTTATATAGTTATTTAATTTTATAATAATACGCAATAATTTTTATTTAAATTCTTCTTTTTTTCCTAATTCAATTTCAAATGTATATTTACATTTGATTATATATTTTTTTATTATAATGTGAGAAGAACTGAAATTAATTAACAATGCAATATTTTATTTATGATTTTATTAATATTTATTTATTGATTTTTTTTGTTTATTATTTTATAAATTTTGTAGCTTTCTATGAAAACTGTGTGAATGAATGATGGGAAATAATTTGGAGCACTTGGGAATCTTATCATGAAAATGAGATTGTGATTTATGAGAGAATTGAATGAGAATTGATGACAAAAGTGTCAGGCAAATTTTATCTCAAAGAGAATTGCTGTAGTCGTATCAATTTATTATTTTGACATAAGTCAATAAAATGAATTAGGCACAGTAATTATTCGTATATATTTAAGGTAGAGTGTGTAATAGACCCCACATTTATACAAATGAATTTACAATTATAGTCTTGGAATATCAAGTGCAATGCAGATACCATTAATGGGAACTGAATATAATAATTAAGGGAATAATTTCAAATAATCCATTTTATCGTATATCAATTCACAATACTCATAGTATATTCGTTTTAAGACAATTAATGAACAGAAAAATCTGACTGTAGTGATTTAATGTTTGACATTATGTATTGGAACATGATATTTTTAGTGAGGACCATAAGAATTTTAATGACATGTGGATAAATAATTTTATAAATTCATTTCTTATGATTTATATTTATTTTTTTATTGGGCTAGTTAATCATCGAAGTGTATAAATAAATTGGATATTATAGTCGTATATTTTGAATAAATTAGGTTAAGTAGTCAATGTGGAAAATTTCATAAGTATTTTTTTTTTTTTACAAATGTACGCCTTAAATTTTATATTAAATCTTCATTAAATTAATTAATGTGATTATTTTAATTAATATTTTGTTTTTTCAATATTGTTATTGAATTATCAAACGCGTCCAGATTATTAATTGATTAGGGAATAAAAGTTTGATACTGATTTTTATCCAATAATTAGAACCAGCAATCGATGTTAGTTTATAAAATCATATTTAATTATTGATATTATTAATTTGTTTAAACAAATAATATTATATTATCAAATGATGATTTAAATCTCTTTTAATGTTTATTTAATGAATTTTATTATTTGAACAGTTAATTTTTATCAATAGTAAGTCAAATAATTCGTTGTTCCTAATACATGATGAAATTATAATTTATAATTTACTTTAGTATTATTATTACTACAGTCCATATTTTAAATTTGCGATATTCCTTAAAATCTTATTAAATAAAGCACGATTATGATATAAAGTTCACACAAATGACCTGCCAAATCACTCAATTGAATTGAAAATGTAGTGAAAATTGATTTAATTCATGCAATCAAAATGAATTCGTTATTACAAAAGTAAAAATATCTTTTTAATTAGGATTTTAATTATAAAATGAATAATTAGTAATCGATAATTCCTGCTGTTTCCTTGAAATATATTTCCAAAATAACGATAATAATTAATAGATATTGGGGTTATGTATTAATAATATGTGAGGAATAATTTCACTAACGTAAACAAACATTTATTTAGATTTCATATTCATGTGGAGTAATATTTATCAAAATATATATCGTACATTATTGTAGTATTTTTATACTTGAAATTTAATTTCAATAATAAGGAAAAAAAAAAGTCTATTTCCTAATAGATAAATTAATAAACAAAAATTTCTGAAAATTAATTTATTTGAAATATTTTTTTTTTAAATTGTTGGAAAATGATTGCTATTTTTATTTTACGCCTCCGATACAAAGTTTTATTAATTTGTTATTGTTTTTTTTGTAATTAAACATTTAAAAAAAAATATAGAAAATAATGAAAAGAGCAAAATTAATTTTTTTTTTGTTGCTTTTTAATTATTAGGGGTTTTATCAACGATGAGAAACATTTTGGAGTATAAATAATTCATAATAAAAGATTTTTCCTATAACGTTGGAAAAAAAAAAATAGTGGAAAAAATATTAATATTTTTTTATGAATTTTTTCACGTGAAAAATCAAAATTTATAATTTTTACATTATTTTAAGGGTGTCCAATCGATTCATCTTATCTAAAGATACTTCAATTACATTTTCGAAATTATAATTTCAATATATTTTACAGTCACTGCAGAATTTTTTGATTTTTTTGTTTTTCTTCATTTTTAATTTTTTCTAATCAACATTAATACTTTATTTCCATTAAAAAAAACTATACTTTATACAACTTTCATTTTCAAAATACTGGAAATTAATCAGAGAGCTTTATTCAGAACCAAAAAAAAAAAAAAAAATATATTATTTAAAATTTCTAATTATTTTTCTTAAACAAATTTAAAAATTCAATAAAAAAAATTTCTTTGTGATATTTTTCCTAGAATAAATTCGAGCAAATAAATCAATATAACTAAAATTATATAAATTTTGAAAATAGAGAAAAATACAAAATATAATTATAAAAATAATTGAAAATTTTAAATGAGGTTAATGAAGATCATAATTAAATGACTAAATTAATACAAAAATACCTCAAATACGTAATTAATATATTTTTCTCATTTCTCTAGTCCTAATCATACCATTAATTATTATTTAATCATTCTAAAGAACATTATATTATCAATTAGACTTTTTGGCTCCAAAAGTGGGTCTCTTATATTTTTATTTAAGAATTTCGTTGCAATTTCTTCGTTTCTCATCGTCGTCAAGTGTTGTATATTTTGTTTATTATGTTATTAAACTAATAAACCATCTACATAACCCCCAGCTTAATATAACAATATATTTTTTATTTATTAAACAATTCTAACTTTATAAAATCACTAAAAAATATTTGTAAAGCTCCACCTGCTTTGGAATTATTTATCGAGAAATATTTGAAAATAATTCATTAATTCTAAATATAAATATTAATAATTCTGATAATATAATATTTAATTATAAATATTATTTGTTTATAAATTTCTTTTTAGTCCAGTTTAACTTTCATGATTTAAAATACCAATTTTTTTTAGTATATTTTAAATTATATAAATATTTCATTAAGTTATTGGAACTCTTAAATAATTTAAACAATTGACATGGTTAAAATATTCAATCTAATAATTATATTTTATGCTGTGTAATTTAATGTAAAAAGTTAAAAGAAAAATTAACACCATCGAATAATTCTCAGGTTATTTTTGGTAATTCATGCATATATATAATTATAAGGATCAGGAATATCATTGTCAAGACAATGATGTCAGTTTTCAATTAGAAAATAAAAAAAAAAGAAAATTTTTCAAATCATAATTATAGAATAACAATTATAAGAGTTGATTTGCAGGTCACACATGAATATTATATTTATAAGATTAATGGAAATAATGATGGGAATATAAATAATATCCGGCACGTCAATAATATATTCAATTGTAAACGACCATTATTATTATATTGTTTTTTATACTTAACAGCAATTGAAAAAAAAAATAAATAAATAAGTTAGAAAATACTTGAAATAATATGAATTGAAATTAAACAATATAACTGAATTTAATGTGAGGTAAAGAGGGTATAGATTAGTGTGATACAAGGTACGACAAAGCAATAATTTAGTAATTATATAATATTTAATTAGTAATTATAGAAACTAAGTTACGTTAGTTTCGGATAATCTATGTATAAATATACAATTTATTCAATAAATCAATATAGTTTTGTAGAATGCGCAATGTAAAAGAAAAGAGTTTTTAATTTAAATTATAAAAAAAAAAAAAATAATTATATGTTTATAAATAATATTTGTATATTAGGGTGCTTTGTTTGAGGCGACTATTTTTTTTTTCTTTGCTCCATTGACGGAATATTACTCTAAATATTTGTAAAAAAATTCCTACCAAAGATGAGCTTTTAATTTTGATATTAAGTAGTTGCTAAATAAATTTGAAATTTTCCCATTCAATTTACACGCATAAGTACCACACGATTTACGATTTTTCTCGAAAACTATCAACTTTACAGCGAGAGTACATAGAACCTTTTTTATCGGAAATTAAATTTTCTACAAAATAGTTCTCTTTGAAAAAAACCGTAGAGCTAATAGTTTTCGAGAAAAATTCAATTAAACATATGGAAATTTGAAATTTTAATTTAGCTCTAACTAACGACAAAGATCATTTGTTTACGACAATATTTAATTAATTAATTAATTATCAACTGCTTCAATCCTAACTAAATTATTTGTAAGTGTTATTATAAAATATTAAAAAAATTTTGTGGTAAATATTAAAATCAGAAGCACATCTTTACTGAGAATTTTTTTTTTGTATGTTTAAAGTAATATTCTGTCAATGGAACGAAGAAAAAAAAATAGTTTCCTCAAACGAAGCCCCCCCAACTATTATTTAAATAATATTGATGCTGCAATATTTTTTGTTTATTCTAATAGCATCAATCAATTAATTAATTTATTTATTCATGTTCGCAGTTCGTGTTCATTTGGAAATAATATTAAATATAAGTAAAAGTTTCATGTCTTTTTTTTTTTTGTTTTTTAAAGTGATATCCTGCTTAGAAGTCATTTAAACACCTTCAAGACATCATCATGAATGATGTTACAATAGTTACAATGGAGGAAAATCATGCGCATGCTCAAGAGTTTGCTTTAGTATTATTTCGCATTGCGGTAATATTAAATAAGATTTTCTCCTTTTCCGATGTCGATTTACCAGTTATTCCCGATATTTTATTCACATTCGAGACACAATTGTGAAGATTAAATACAAAAAAAAATTGCAACAAGCGCTGTTAGTATGTAAATAGTAAAGTAATGTCAAAGAAAGACAAAAATATCCGAGAAAATTTATAAAAAGCTTGAATATAATTAAATAAAAAGAAATAATATTTGATAAATATTTATAAATCACGCGAATTTGATCATTTGTTGCAAATATAATATTAATATATAGTTTTACTATTTTTCCTTCACTCACGAAATTATACAAACAATATTAATATGTTAAATTTTAATGTTCTCTTATAGTTATACATGGAAATTACGTTTATTTTACAAACAATAAACGAAAACATTTATTATTGATGTAATGTAATATAAACTATCATACAAAGCAAAATTGAGGTACACAAAAAAAAATAATCTACATTAGGGAAAATATAAATTAAGATTTTGGTTCTTGATTGTCCTTGGTTGATTTTGTGGTTGTAGATTTAATTTCCTCTGAAGTTTTTGTTTCAGACGTGACATTTTCTTGCTTTTCATTTTGTTCGTCAGTTGTACGATTATTTTTTTCAACATTCCAATCTTTCAGACCTTCTGGCAGTGTAGTATCTTCTTCAAATGAACCTGTGCCCTCCACAAACTGTTCATACGTTGATTTTTCTGGGAACGGTCTAGGTCCGAGCAATTCAATCATATCATCTCGACTCAATATTTCTTTCGCTAATAATCGTTCTCCCACCTAAAATATCATCAATTAACAATTGAATTCAAAGTAAATAACATATTTAACTTAAAAATTTGAATTTAAAATAATTTAATAATGTAAAAATAATTAAAGGAGAAAAAATCCATTCAATAATTATTAATTAAATATTATAAATATTCTGAATTTTCTACAAATTTTATAATTATATTTTCGTACTCCCATCAACCATAATAAATTATCACAGTAATATAAACAAAAATATAAATATAATCTTCGTTTGTTGGATTTAAAATATAATCTCACCTTTGTTACATCGTCTTTGTGTTTCAATAATAATTCACGAGTACGATCGTATGCTCTCTTTATAAGTTCTCGCACTTCTTGGTCAATTAATTGTGCTGTGTATTCCGAATAAGGTTTATCTAAAACCATATCACCTGGTTGTGGTTGTTCAAAGCTTATATTACCAATTTTGTCATTCATTCCAAATGCAGTGATCTGTGAATAAGCAATTTTCGTAATTTTTTGAAGATCATCTTGAGCACCTGTTGTTATTCTATTGAAAAATATTTCTTCAGACACTCGACCACCTAACGTCATACACATCCGATCGAATAATTGTTCAGTTGAATAAAGATATTGTTCACGTGGCAAATATTGTGCATAACCTAATCCTTTACCGCGCGGAATAATCGATACCTAATATTAACAAAAAATAAAATTTATATTATTAAAAAATGTAAAAAATGTAATGAATTATTTTGTTGAGTTTTGTTTACCTTTAATATAGGATCCGCGTGTTCTAAGTACCAACCTGCGACGGCATGACCTGCCTCATGATACGCCACAGTTTTTTTCTCTTCAGGTTGTAAGACATTTGTTTTTTTTTCCATTCCCGCAACAACACGATCAATGGCTGCTTCAAAATCTTTCATTTGAATATTATTTGAAAGATCTCTTGCTGCAATAAGAGCTGCTTCGTTGCAAACATTTGCAATATCAGCGCCGGTAAATCCAGGCGTTAACGATGCCATTTTTCGCGCTAGTCCTTCTTTGTCTAATGTTGTTTTAAGAGGTTTTAAATGGACTTTGAAAATAGAGGCACGTCCTTTGATGTCTGGTGCTGGAACGAATATTTGTCTGTCGAATCTTCCCGGCCTTAATAAAGCTTTATCCAATATATCAATTCTATTTGTAGCGGCGAGCACAACTACATTTGTTGTTGTGTTAAAACCTTTGAATAATTAAATAATAGATGAAATTTTAAATATATTGCGATATAAATAATGTATAGAGAATAGGGTGTTTTGTTTTAGGGGAATATTTTTTTTTTTTCGCGGGATTGATGAAATATTACTCTATACATTCAGAAAAAAATTTCCACCAAAGATGAGTTCTTAATTTTAATATTAAGTACTTTTTCAATTAATTTAAAATTTTCATATTTAATTAACACGTAAATCTTAATTTTTTGTTTTTCATTTATGCATAGCTTCGCGGCATTTTATGCTATTTAATTGGTTCTCAGCAGAAATTGTACAGAAATATTTAATCTTCAAAAATGCCTATCACTAAATTATTTTCCGTGAACTGTCCCATCGGTATAAAATGATTTTTTCAATTTTTCTCGAAAACTATCAACTTTACAGCGAACGTTAATGAGACCTTTTTTGTAGGGAATTAAATTCTCTACAAAATAGTTCTTGTAACAAAAACTGTAGAATTGATAATTTTTGAGAAAAATTCAATTAAACAGGTAGAAATTTGAACTATTTATACCTTAAATTGGATAATATTATGTTAATTGGATTTTTCTCAAAAACTATTAACTCTACGGTTTTTAATTAAGAATACTATTCTGTAGAAAATTTAATTTCCTACAAAAAAGATGTCATTAATTTTTGCTGTAAATTTAATAGTTTTCGAGAAAAATCGGAAAGACCATGAAATTCGAGTAAAAATGGACTTTAACATTTTTTTTTTGGTGGAGCAGTTCATAAAAAATAATTTAGTGATAGGCACTTTTAAAGATTATATATTTCTATACAATTTCTGCTGAGAATCAATTAAATAGCATAAAATGCCGCGAAGCTATGTATAAATGAGGAAAAAAAAATTGAGATTTACATATTAATTAAATGGGAAAATTTCAAATTAATTGTAGAATTACTCAATATTAAAATTAAAAGCTCATCTTTGGTGGGAATTTTTTTTGTTTAGAGTAATATTTCATCAATTCTTTCAAACGAAGCACCCTAATAAAGAATTTATTACGTATTGACTAACCATCCATTTCGACTAGAAGTTGATTTAAAGTATTTTCTTGTTCAGAGTGACCAGAAAAATTACGTCCACCTCGTTTTCTGCCCACAGCATCAATTTCATCAATAAACAATATACAAGGTGCATGTTTACGTGCCATTGAAAACATGTCTCTCACCCTTGAAGGACCAACTCCAACAAACATTTCAAGAAATTCCGAACCTGATACTGTAATAAATGGAACATTTGCTTCACCTGCCGTCGCTTTTGCTAATAATGTTTTACCAGTTCCCGGTGGACCTTTAACATAATTTTTAATTCTCAATTAAATTATCAATTTAGTGATTGTATAAATTCAATAAAAAAAATAAAATAAAATAAAAAGAGAATTAGTAACCAATAAAATACCTGTAAGCATCGCGCCTTTTGGAATTTTAGCACCTAAATCAATATATTGTTGTGGATTCTTTAAGAAATTTACAAATTCCATAATTTCTATTTTTGCCTCTTCACAACCAGCAACATCTCTATTAAATAAATATTAATTAAATATACATTTATATATTTAATATTTATATTTTAATAAATATTTTATTCTTATGATTGATTTTCATACTTGAATCGTACACCAATTTCATTTGAATTTATGAGTTTTGCTGTTGATTCCATTACTCCACCAAATAAACCACCTCGTTTTCCACCTTTGCCTCCCATGAACGATGCAGATCTACGCATAGCCTGTATAAGAACAGCTGAAAACCATTTAATTGTTATAAAGTTTGTTCATGAGAAAAATGAACTTGAAATATATATTTTTTTTTTATTATTAATAAATACTATAATTATATACCTAAAATTAGAAGCGTTGGTAAATATGAAATTATTGTTGATGCTTCTACTTCAGTTTTATATACAACTGGTAGATGATTTTGAGGCTCAATATTCAATTCAAGTTGCGCATTCTCCAGATTCCTTTCAAAAGTATCAGCACTACCAATATTGAACCATAATGAATTCTGTAGAAATATATTAATTGCATTCATTGAATCATTTCAATAAATTTTTCTTTTTTTATCAACTTCATCCTTTTTTTTCTTTGATTATTATTAAACTTACCGATCCATCGATAGTGTTGCCAGGTAATAATCTCACTCGGACCCACTTTTTATTCACAACTTCCAATTTATCAACTATTCCTTTGTTTAAATAACTGAAAATAATTATAAAAATATCAATAACAATAAATAGATTCATCAAATTAAATATATACAACTAAAAACAGTTGTTATATTTTTTGTTTTTTCTTTTTTTACCTATATGCAAATTCACGCCACGTAATTTCTTTGCTATTAACATCAAAGAAAACCATTGATCCAATAATCCCAACTGCACCAACAATACCAGCAATAATCCATTTATCTTTATCACCACCTTCAAATGATTTGCCACTTCCACCACCTCCACTTCCGCCACCCAGTCGAAACATTCCTGACAAATACTGATTTGATGGTTTTCCAAACGGTGGATTTGGTGGTATATTTGTTTGTGCTCCTTTATTTCCTGCATCAGTTGGCTTTTTTACAGCCTGTCCATTTGTTTCAGTGGCATTTTTAGCGCCTCCTTTGTTGGCAACAAATAAAAAATGAAATAATTTAAACAAATGTCCAATTAATAATAAATTAAAATGATGCAATAAAATTTAAACTTGTGAAATTTTATTCATTTACATTATTTACCTGGTTTAAAAAATTTCTCAAAACCTTTAGGTGGTTTTTCTGTTAATAATTTCCATCGTTGTTGAATAGTTTTTTCAAGATACAATAATCTTGAACTATTTTTTAAACGTGATAAAGTATCTGGCAACTGAAAAAAAAAATGGTTATTTCTTTTTTTTTGTTTATTAATATTTTATTATTATATTTTATACATTTAATATATTTGAGTTATAAATTAGAAGACATAGGTAATATAATTTTTTCTTAATTTTGTTATTGAAAAATGAGCAAAATATTATTATATCATACTATAAAAGATAGGTTAGGTGATACATCAAATCAGTACCTGAAAACGATCCAGTCGAATATTATATACAGATTTAAGCACTAATTTTTCCATTTTACTAGCTGATGACAATAATTGATGAGCCATGGTTTATCACATAAAATTAAAGCTTAATCGTGTAAAAAATGACGAAACTATTTTGCTCAAAAAATCACTTCAGATAAAAATTGCAATTACCGGCTGTCGTCGGCCATCTTTTTTTTTTATTCTGGCATTATATCAGCGCACGCGCAAGACGTCTACATCACGCGCGCGAAAAAAAAACATCACGTGTCATAATTCAAATTCTCTAGCCAAATAATATACACATTTTGAAGAAGAAAAATAATTATTATTATAAATTTTGAACAAAAACTTATGTATTTTTGTATCAATAATTATAATGCATCATTCATTATTGATATTGATTTATCTCTATTTTTTAAGCATGAATTCCTGAACTGAGAAAAAAAAATCGTTATATATTCCATTTTCTCCCCATAATCAAGAGAGTTCTCACTGCGGAGCGAGACAGATTTTGGCTTCGGTTGGTGTGAAACGTGAAATCCAATAATTACTGCCAATAGATCTTGAGTATTCACAATCGTTAATGAAGAAAATATTGCTGAAAGGACATACCGCTTTTCTACTTTTCAACTTCAGAGGCTTAATTCATGGAATCACCCACTTCTAAACGATTAAAGATGAATATTTCCGTTGCAATAAAAGTACAACATTAATAACAGTAATTACTGATCAACATAATATAGAACACTAACATGGGATTAATGAATGTATATTTATATAAAATTTGTGCAAAATAATCTTTATTAATTCTTGATGTTAATGAAGCATTAATGATAAATATTCTTCTAAATGTATTCGTTCAGTTTGAAGACGTAGTTTATAAAAAAATTCATCAATATTTGAACTGATTTGGTCGTTGAGGTTATGTCTAGCATAGTCATTTTCCACACAGTTATAATCATTAAATACATTTGAATTTTCAAAATTCATATGATTGTAACTATAATTGGAATGCTGTAATAAATTATAATTCATTAATACACACGAAAAAAATTATAACAACACAAAATACTTCTCTTATCTCGTATGATTAATTCAATACTAACCATTGATGGAATATCATGATGAATATTAGAATGATTATATTGCGTTGTCATATAATTACATGACTGATGTGTGAAATTTTCATTTGTTTTATTTTCTGCAGCATCTACAGTATTATCTAAACCACTGGAACACTCAATTCCGTCTGAATGATAAAGCTCAGATCGTTTATTAGAAAATTGAGTTAATACATCATTATTTGAATGTATCGTATTATCACTTAAACGTTCATTATATTGTGCATTGTTGGTTCGTATGGGCACAAACTTTCTTCGATTAACATTCTGATAAGTTGGAGATGTAATTTGATCATTTGATATTTTATTTTCATTATTATTTAGATGTGAATTATTTATGGGTTTCCTGCTGGATTTTTTAGTTTTCACCGTTTCAGAATAGTTTCCTATACAATGCGTGTTTGAAATATCTGATGATATGTCACAATTATTCTTTGCTATTGGCAACGGTTCGTTTTTTCTTTCCTTCTCATTTATAATAAATTGCAAATACTCACTAAAAGTTAATTCATTATTTTTCCCATTCATCAATGTAATCTTTTCCTCTAAACACGATCTTTTTGTGCAGGAAAAATTGAATAATAATTCAATTAATTTCAGTTGTTTATCTCGATAATCCGAGAACAAAGAATATAAAATCTTGAACGATTTCTGATAATCATTTACTTTTTGATCACATTTTTGTTTTTGTATTTGATAGAAATTTCTTAACGCAGACCAATATTTTATACAAAGCCATGATCGACCTCCATCTATTACTGAAAAGTCTGTTGCATTAGATATTAATTTATCCAAATATTTTATCTCCAAATCAAACATTTTGTCCCAGTAAAAATCATCTTTTGAAATTAATAATAAATTCTCCTTTTTTATATCATTATCAGAATTTGCCTCTTGTTTTATATTTTCCATTTCTATTTGGAGCATCAATCGTAAAGATTTATGATAATTAATTAAAACTGAAAGCTCGGGAAAGCGTTCGGATATCAGGGAACTAATTTCCTTTGAAGAAAATAAATTATTAGGTTTTATTTCATCATTTTTCATACTTATGACTTGCTTTTCGTATTTTTTATACAATATAATGTCATCGTTATTCCCATCCCGGTCATTATTCTCTGATAAATCTGTTGGATCAAACAAAAATTGAACTTTTTCATTCAATTCTTGAAGTATTGATGGCGTTGATACCAAAGGCTTCATCACAATTTTTTGTTTTTTCATCATTTTATGCGCATCCAACGACGATTTTGTTTGAATTTTTGTCGTGATAAGATTATCATTAGAATTATCATATATTTTACGTATAAACGTCTCAATTGTAATTATTTCTGATGACTTTGCTTGATTCTCACTAGATAAACAATTATAAATATTCTCGGAACATTTTTTTGATAAAGTTTCATTACTATTCAACAACAAATCATCTTGCGTAATTTGATTTTGTTTAGTAGCGGTTATTTTTTCAGATAGTATTAATTCATTTTCTATATTTTTTGTATCTTTATTATCCTCAATATTTTGAGAACTTGGATTTTCTGAATAAAATCGTTCGAATTTATCATCATCAGTTGTCCAAATACTTTGTGAATAATTATTTGAAATTTTATATGGTGAAAAATTAGAACCACCAACTGAATTCATTAATTCTTTAAAAGTATCTATTTCATTTTCTGAAATTAAACTAATGGCAATGCCATGAGTGCCATAACGACCAGCACGTCCAATCCTGTGTAAATATGTAGCCCCATCATTGGGTATATCCAAGTTAATAATTAAATTAACATTTTCTGCATCAATACCTCGAGCAGTTAAATCAGTTGAAAATAATATTCGACACTTGAAACTTTTCAATTCCTCAATTACTTGTAAACGTTTCTTCATTTCTTGATTACCAACAATATAAATTGATGAAAATCCAAGGCCATTTACATAATTGCAGACAGATTGAGCTCTAATAAACAGAATTAATTCAATAAATCAATAACAAAACAATGAAAATTCATTGAAAATAAATTCATACCTTGATTGATAATTGGAGAATATTAAACATTGTTTGAATGGAATGCTAGAAATTATTTTTGTTAATTCTTTAATTTTTATTTGCACCTAAAATTGAAATAAAAAGAAAAAAAAAAGTATTATTAATTTCATGAAATACGATAAAATATATTGAAACTTTCTGACGTTACTAAACCTGTTTCATAGCATTAGGATGATAAGGAACTGTTGCAACAAATTGCCTCACACCCAGGAGAATCGGACCATCATCATTATCATCATTCCTCGGTGAACAGAGTAGTGGTGATCGCATATAATTTGCTATAAATAATTCTAAATCATCTGGATAAGTAGCACTTGACGATATGACTTGTTTATTGTCGGGTAATTTTGAAAAAATGAAACTATAAAATATTAAAAATTATATTATATTATGGATGAGAAAAAATAAAATAAAATAAATTTTTCAATAGATAATTATGCGTTTACTTGACATCTTTTTGGAAGTTTCCATCCATTAATTTGTCAGCTTCATCAAGAACAAATAAACGGACATTATTTAATTGAAGAATTCCCAATTCGGTTAGATGTTTCAATCGACCGGGAGTTCCAACGACAACATGACAATTATCAGATTGTTTTTTATCCATTTTCATACTTATCCCACCTACATAACATCCAACTTTCAGTCCTAAAACGACAATAAACTTCTTATTAATACCCTAATGTTGATAATAATGATTGTTAAAGCTTTGTATTAATATTTACCTTTTATTTGAGAACCAATTGTTTCAATTACTTGTGATATTTGTATTGCAATTTCTCGAGTTGGTGCTAAAATTAATACTTGGGCAGATGATTGATGAATATCAATCATTTCCAAAGCAATAATTCCAAATACAGCAGTTTTTCCGGTGCCAGATTTTGCACGTACAATTAGATCTGCAATAGTGAATTGAAAATTTATTTTCTAAGTAAAAAAAATTGATACATTATTCAAACTAAATAATTAAATATTACCAAAACCACATCGTCCTAATGGAATTGCTTTTAATTGAATTGGCGAAGGTTTATCAAAGCCATAATTGATCAATCCATCCAAAATACTTTGCTTCAATCCCATTTGATAAAATTGTACATTTTCCAGTATTTTTATATCTTCTGTACGATCCTTCGTAGGAAATTCATAAGAAGTAGGACTAATCATTTTTAATTAATCAATTATAAAAAAAAAATGTTATCACAACAATGTTGATTTATTATTTTTTATTTATTGAGATATAAAACAATGAACTAAACTTTATCTCAATTAGATACAAGTGTGAATTGTGCAAATTTTGAATGTCTCAAATTTATATGCAACAAATATTTCCATCAGCTGACTCGGTTGTTGACTACGGATATCTTTTTTTTTCATCACTCTAATTTCACAAAATCTCAAAAGTTTATTGCTATTTTCAGCGAATAACAAATAAGATTGGTTAATTCAATGGAATAATAATAAAGAAGGGGAAAAAACCGAATATAACCGACAAATCTTGCACTGGCGCGTTTTTGTAGTTGTTGCTCTCAGATGCGATATTTATTAGAGGTTATGTTCGCTCATAAAAATACAAATTGAAATAATTTTTTATTAACTTTTTCTAGTTGATTTGTCATCGGTTGAAAATATTGAATAGTATTATTAAATATGGAAGAAATTTCGATAGAGAAAAGGAAAACTAACAAAAATTCATCATCTAAAAAAGCACTGGAATTACTTGATAAAAATGTAAGGTTATGTTTGTTATTTTATATCGTACAATTTATGAATGAATTATAAATTTTTTTGGAATAATTATTTAGGATCTCATTGACAGAATTTTACAATTGGAAGCTCATATAAATCAATTGAAAAATATTATTAAAAAATCAGAGACTGGTGATCAACAAAAAACAAAACGGAAAAAATCGGATCGGCCGTTTGATTTTGCAAAGTATTTATTTTTATATAAACAATTATATTGTCATTATGTTGAAGAAAATATAAATAATATAATGTTTAAATGTTCTTTTTTATGAACCAATAGCTGTCAGAAGAGACATATTTTACTTAAATTTTATTATTTGGGATGGAATTATCATGGATTTGTCGAGCAAGAAGATACAATTAACACTGTTGAACATTACATTTTTGAGGCATTAAAACGCAGCTGTTTAATAGAAAATCGTGAAACCTCAAACTACCATCGTTGTGGTCGTACTGATAAAGGTGTTAGTGCATTTTCTCAAGTCATTTCTCTCAATGTACGTAGCAAATTAATAGCAGAAAATCAAGAAAATGTTAATGAGGAATTATCATATTGCAAAATATTAAATAAAATCCTTCCCAGAGATATAAAATGTACAGCATGGGCACCTGTAAATGATGATTATTCAGCACGTTTCGACTGCAAACGACGAATGTATAAATATTTTTTCCCACGAGGAAATTTATCTATTGATAATATGAACACAGCTGCTCAATATCTAATAGGACATCATGATTTTCGGAATATTTGTAAAATGGATGTTGCTAATGGTGTAACAACTTTTGAACGAACCATAGATGATGCTAAAGTTATTTGTTTAAAAGAAAATTCACAGGAACAATCAGGTATGACATTATATTACAATTTTTTCCTGAAAGATAAAAAAAAAACTAATTTTATTTTATTATTTACGGATAGGTTACAACATGTGTCAGTTGATAATCCAAAGTCGAGCATTTTTATGGCATCAAATCAGGTGTATAATGAGCATTTTATTGCTCGTTGGTAAAAGAAAAGAAAAGCCTGAAATATTTCTTGATCTGTTTGACATAGATAAATGTCCTAGTAGACCACAATATAATTTAGCACATGAGTTACCATTAAATTTATATCATTGTGAATATGATGATGCTGAATGGATTCATGATGAAGAGGATACAATCATGGTAATAAAAACTCTACAAGAGGATTGGACATTCAATGCTATCAAGTAAATAAAATATTAATATATTCAACCTGTATATAATTATTTTTACTAATGTTTCATCAAATTAATTTGTTTCAGAGCTGAAATGATGAAAAATATGATTGACGATTTAAAAAATAATTTATCTAATGATGATCTTAACAATTATCAAGCTAATTGTTTAATTCAAGGAGTTCAATCTAAAGTATATCAGCCATTGATGAAGCGTTTGACTTGTGGTGCGTATTATAATTAAAGCAATAATAATAAATAACAATTCATATAAATATTGTCCATGTAATATTTCTTAATTTCAGCGAGTCTAGAAAATCGTATAAAACATCTGACAAAGAAGCGAAAAATTGATATCAAAACACAAAGCAATTAAGGATCATACATAAATCTCTTATGTAAATAAACAAAGTTTTTTCTGCATTGATATTTTATTAAAAATGAAACAAAATTGTGAGAGAAGGAGAAATGAAAAAAGATAAAAAAAATCTCTCGAATATATTGAAAGCAAATATATTAAAAAATAATGGCTTCATTCAAAGATCACAATATTAAGGTTTTGGTGACCAATGATCCCATTGCTGAATGATGCTATACAACACATTACCAGGACTTTGTGTTTCAGATACTTGACGATGCCCCAAGAGTTTATAATCAGTTTGGATTTTTTTATTCTTCACACCGATAGCTATTAAATTAGCCAAAGTGTTAAGCTGTCGAGTGGGTGGTACAACTTTATTAAAAGTACCAATTAAACTGATGCCAATACTCTTCATATTAAAACCAAAGGCATGTGCACCTTCATTATCCCATCCACGACCAACATAAACGAGTCCATCGCCACCAACTAAAAAATTGTAGCCAATATCCGACCAATGCTGGCCTTCAATATGCATCGTTTGGGCAAGCCTCACACGTTGAATACATTCAGCTTGATTGTTACATGACTCTGATGCTGTGTGACTTATAATAACATATGGTGCTGGAGTGATAGTTAATTTTTTTGGTGGCTCTTCAGGTGGTTGTGCTCCCCATTCAACTCTCTGAATAAATCTTACATTATCAGTGAGAATATCTGGAAATGATATATAAATTTATTAATAAATTCTTAAGCATTTATATTTGTTATATAAAAGTTTCATCGTGCTTTTACCATCAGGATCAATTGCGGGTGCAAAATTTGGAAAAAATTCTGAATGTTTGGTCAACATTACAATTATTACTACTACCACTGTGATAAGAATAAGACCTAAAATGCATAATATCGCTGCACATCTCCAAGTCCAAAGCCATTTTTTTACTAATAACCAAACAGAAATTATGATTTGGATTAATTTACTTCAATATAATGGAACAAATGATACAAACAAAATGGTTTATTATTCATTCACTCTTGATTAATAAATATTTCTACCTTTATCGTATTCTTGATAAACTGGCAATGCATTGCCAATAGATGTACAGTTAATATTATTATCAGATAATCGACCATTGGCATCGCTACTTTGTTTTGTTGAATCAGAATTCGTATAGACAAATTGTTTTATTGTTACTGGACCTTTATATAACATTGTATTACCAACTCGAACATTTGTCGAGTTTGTAACACAAACTTCACCATAATTTGTATTATCCAAACTGGGTAAAATTTGACCATTAGGTGTCTCATGCTGGATTTTTTCCATCCATTCTAATCTATTTGGAATAATTTCGCCCTCCATTTCATCTTCATTATCAGTTTCATCCTCGATATTATCCTCAATTTCAAAAATTTCTGTATTATTAATGCTCCCATCATCAACGCTACTGCAATGAGCTGAGTAATTATCATCAATATTACTTCTAACAGTTGGTAATGTTGAACTATCTAATATCAGACAATTAACATTAGATTTATTGAATTCGGAAACGAATCCCGCGTTAGAGTTGTTTAATGATACAATTTTTTTCTCTTCATCATTCGTAAAAGATATTTTTTCATGATTATCGCACTGGTCACTATCATTTTTTTGTAAATTCGGTGCTTGTAACGTTACCATCGTAAACAAATCATACTTAGAATATTCAATTAGGAGAATACACTCCGAATCCTAATTACTCAGTAGTTACATCAGTAACTCTTTCTATTTTATCATTATTAACTATCACGTTGTTGATATATAATTTCTTTATTACTTCTCGATATTGTCTAAATAATTAATACAATAATTTACATATACACACACTCACAATGCTGTGATGATTGTGTTTATTTATCGTGATGACGTATTTGTTTTTTCCTACTTTTCAAAGACTCAGTATAAAGTTTTTTATCTGTTTAAAATGTATATTTCATGTAGAAATCCCCTCTCTTTAAACACAATTGCAACATAGTAAATCTGATTATTCTACAGTGAATGTATCTTGATCATCAAATTGCTGATTGATCAATGTTGATAGAATATTCATTCCACTTTACTCGATTTGTACTTTTGAACTTCAAAATATCAAACTGGCTGGCACCCCCTTCCAGCCAAGCAGACCAAGTTAATGTAATTTATTTCACTCTGATAATAATTAATCATGCATGGATATCAGTGTCCAGTCCCCACTCTTTCTCCAATCATTTTTTTTTTATTCAATTTGCTGAAAAACCTTGGATTAAAAAATATACTGATGTATTATTATTACTCATTTTTATTTCATATCAGCTTTGAATCACTTGACAGACACATCGCGGAACTGATAACATTTGGAATAAAAGTCTTTGTGAACTTAACGTTGGGTCAAACATTCAAGAAATATTATTTCCTTTTATGAAAAAGCCCAATTGTTATTCAGCCATGTGAAGTTATTAATTTTGGCTATTTTCTTTTTGATACAGTATCTAAAAATTCATAGCAATTCATTAGATACTAGGGAAGGTGAATTAAATTATAGTAATTGGATTTATTGAAGTGTCTTGTGGTGCATTTAATATTTGAAGCGATGGAAAATTCGAAAACCAATTTGTTTTGTTAATTTTTATAAACTCATGTGCATAAAGAAAATGTATTCAAGTTTATATGTTCAAAGATATATTTATTATTTATTTTTCTTACATGTTTAATGAGTATTGTAGAATTTGGTTTTGGAATTGCTGCTGATAGAATACAAATGTACATGAAATAATGCTGCTTGAATTTAAATTACTTTAACATAATTTCAAGTCCTTGAAGAATATTTTAAAGTGTTTGGAACTTCCAAAATTGTACAGGAATTTCAACGTTGAAGCAATACAATTTTTCTAGTGACTAATTGAAATCAACATTGCCTAAGAGATGTATTGGACATGCTATCAATTAGCTCCTGATGATGGAATCTCCTCCAAAGTTATATACAGGAATATTTCATGTAAATTCATCACACAATACTTTTCTGGTTATTCGAAATGGTGGACCTAATTGCAAACAAATAAAATATAAATGATACGTCTTATTGGATTTTTCGTTGGACAAATATGAGATATTATTCTACTAAATGAATCCTTATTGATTCATTTAAAAAATTCATATTGATTCTGTGAAATACTCTCATAACCTTCAATTGGATTAATAATTAATTTTTCTACCCCATGAATTTTAATAAATTAAAATCAAATGTATCAGGATAATTTATAGGTTGAACACATAAAAGAACTAATTAATGAAATATTTCATAATTAAAAAACAAATTTAACATTTATAGTTTGCTCCATTAGCTCAATTTGTAAATCCCGGTTAAAAAAAGCAATTCAAAATGGCTGACTCAGTGCATATAATCCATATATTTCACATTCCAGTATGCACACAAAAATTATTTTTTCATATGATATGTATATATACATAATGAATATTATTATTATTAAAAGCTTTGTAGTTTGTCAGCTGATTTTAAGGTTAGATCAATTGGACATTTAAACCACTCCACACAGTATATCTGTCAGAACCTGTACACAAACATTGCGACGCAATGTTTCATGTCATTCTACAATTTAGAACAAACTCTGGTGGAATATTGGTCACATAAACGTTATGAAGTGAAAGCATAAGGTGCTTTTTATATAATCAAAACTATTTATTATCTACACAAATTCACAAACATCATGGTGCGAATTATCCCAGTACATAATTTTGTATCTCAAAATGTTGGACCAATTGAGGAATCAACTGCCTCTTGCACGGCAAATATAAAGGATCAGGACTTGCTATTATTGGCATTATCTAGTCATTGTGTAAAGGTATATAGTTTGGTAACAAGTCAGTCAATATTACTCACGACATTTCCCACCGTTGATTTAGTTCATCAATTGTTACATTGTGATAAAGGGAATTATGTTGCGACGTTGGAATCAAAATTATCAAGAGATGGAAAAACCACAAATAAATTCGTGAGAATTTATATAAATTGGATATCATCAGGCAATCAAAATCAACCAATGCGAGCAAGAATTGCTGGACGTGTTACACCAAGTTTAAATCGATCACAAAATAGTTTAGAAATGATTGAATTGCCATTAAATGGACAACCAATAAATATTGCATGTTGTCAAACAACTGGAAATCTTTTAGTTATTATGGGACAAGAAGGAGTTATACATGAACTTAAAGTAGAAACTCAACAAACTACAAAACATAAATTTTTAGATTTTGAAATACGACCTTGGTCATTGAAATTTTCATTTGCACCAAGTCATGTGGGATTAGCTGAAGATTTTATATATATCATGAATTCTACGAATTTTATACTCATTCGATTAACTAATCAATTTCATGATGAAATTAATTCTATTGATGTTGTTGATAGTGTAGAAATAATTAATAATACAAAGAATCGTCGACGCTCTAAACAAAATAATTCGAATATAGATTTAATAATGGATAATAAAAATACGGCACAAAAACAACAATTGAGAAAAATGAGTATAGATTTTACAAAATCTATTAACAACGAACGTACATACATCGATTGGGATGAATTAGTGATTAATGAAACTGAAGAAATTCAACGATTGAAGTCATTGAATTTAATTGATCCAGAAACACAAAGTGTTTCATTATCTTTACCATCAATAAAAGAATTTAATCGGACGCATAAACATCAATTTTCCGATCTGCCGATTGTCAATGCTCCAGAAATAAATATAAAAATAGCAACAACAAGATCAAATGAAAATGGCTGGTCGGAGAATTATATTGTCGAACATTTGTTGAGATTAAAAATCTCTGAAAGAGAACAATCTGATTCACAAGATATTAATCGTGAATTTTTTACATACGCTGTAATAAAACCATCGTACAAACGTCAAAAATTAGATCCATCTAATTTTAAAGCTTCTTTATTACGTTCTAAAATATATAATATCTTTAATGGAGTCACATGTCTTATCAGTACAACTCAGGAGGGTTATCTCTATAATTTTTTATCATCAAGCACACAAGAAATATCATCGGATTTTAATTATTGTCAAATTTATCCCTTTACAGCTACAGTTAGTCATTTAGCATTAGAAAATTATGCCTTGCACGCTCTTACTGATGCTGGATTGGAGTCATATACACTTAGAATTCCTAATTGTAGTGTTAAGACATCAGTCAATGATTCTGATAACATTGAAGATTTAAATGAGCATGATCCAATATCATTGATTGGTTTACGGCCATTTTTGGGTGTAAAAAAAATGTTACAAGCAACGAAATGTCTGGTTTTATTAGCCAGCGATGAAGACAGCTGGACATTTTATTCTCTGACACTGCCACGTCCTGAAGATATTTATCATGACATTTTAGAAGCGGCTAATAATCATAAAATTAGTAGTCCTGCTACTTATAAACATTTATTGTATGAAGCACACATTGTTTTACGACTTGCTAAGGATATAATTTTTTATTCATCCAATTCCACATTTTCCGACAACATAAATGATATTTTAATATCACATTTAGATAATTTATACCGACAATCTTGTGCACTCCTTGGAGACTATTATATTTTATCAGAATCTACATTGGATTGGCATTTTTCTACGCATTATTATAACCTCGCTGAATTGAAAGCTCACATTGTTCTCTCAAGAAAAAATATAAATTCAGCGCCAGGACTTGTAACATTTCTTTCAGAAAGTCTTTTGAATATTCAAGCAGGACCTGAAGCTGATGCTCTCTTTCAAGAGCACAATATTGTTGAAATGCTGATAAATGCTGAAAAAGACAATTTGTTAAAACTTATTTTAGCAAGTCCAATACTTCGAGAATATGCTACAGATAAATTAATTAATATTTTATTGAATTGGCAATTTAATGATATGACACGACTTGCTTTGGTGTTACTTTATACTCAAGCAGATCGTCAAAGTTATGCAGAAAAGGTTCTTGAACCTATTGCTAATCATTTTATTACGGAAAAATTATTAAACAATTGGTCTTGGTTATTTGATGTTACAAGTTTACAAAATGACATTGCTACTCCGACATTTTCAGACTTTGCTGGAACATTGATGAAGCAAAAAAGAAGAGCATTTAGTCAGATATTGACTAGAGTTGTTGAATATGAAGCTGTCAGCCTTGATAAAATAATTCAAATCTTTTTGGCTTATTTACCCTCACGTGTTGGAAGAGATGGTCTCATTGCTGCATCAGCGTTGCAGCTTTTTTTGGAAACTTATCTACTAAATTTTTATAACAACGAAGACAATACTGAGAATTTTGCTGTTGTCGAGGGACTTAAAATATTAGTGAGATCATATTTAGCTGAACTTGCACGAAATAATTCTGGAAAAATTGATCAAGTTTATATAAACAATGAAAATGCTACTTGTATTTTATTTGAGGATTTACGACCAAAGTTTCTTGATCATCCTTTACTTTATATGAAAGATGAACAGAAGGAGGTGGCTGGTAATGCAGAAGGAATTGATGTTGATGATAAAAACCAAAAATTAAATAAAAATATTAGATTAGAAATACGTAAACTTCAGGCTTTATTAGTTAGTGGACATTTACCATCAGAATGTTTTCAAGAAGTGGAACATTTTCTTAATACACAACACATAGAAGGAAGTTTATCTTTTCGAATTTTATGTACAAAAACAACTGAAGAAGGAATAGAACTTTTGGCAAATCATTGTCCACAAGTTTTATTGCAATTCGCCAAGGTACTTTGCTTAATTTTCATAACTTTAATGAAAGATAATAATTAAATTTTATACTTTACAGAATAAATATACTTCGGAGACGGAATGGAAATTATTTGTGGATTTTTTAGTTAAAAAAATGACTGAATGTCAGTCTAATCAGGAAAGTTATGCAATTTATGATGAATTACTAAAAGGTAATGAATTAAATTTTAATTATATTTATAAGTTGTGAATATTTTTCATAAGATTGAATCTCAATAAAATATAATTGTTGCAGATAGTGCAATTTACATAGCACAAACATGGTCAATGCGCGGACTGCATCGAATTTTATCCAACGAGGATTTACCTACTTTTCAACAATACATCGACATTAGTTCGCAAGTTCTTCATGCAGATTATATAAAATCAATGATTGTTGGTACAGGCCAACATCTTTTATGCAATATTAATTTTTAATTGTCACTGTGATGACTTAGAGAAAACAAAAAAAAAGAAAAATTAAATTATACAAACGTTATAAATATTTGAATAAAATTTACTGTAGAAGATAAATATCAAAATCGAATGAAAAATATTTAATTGTTGTCTATAAATTGTATGTTCTATTGATCTAATGTCAAATGTTGATTTATTAAATCATTAAATATATTAATTAATTCTTTAGATTATTTATTGTAATAAAAAAAAAAATACATTGGTTATGGAAAAATGGACGGAATTTGTTATCTTAATGTGAGAAACCTATTTAAGGTTACTTCTATATTCTAATTTTAATTAATTTATATACTATTCTAATTAATATAATATACAACTTAATATTTTCCGTTCAATGTTGAAAATATTTTACATTAAAATATACTCTTATTTGTACACATAGGCGTCGATTATTAAATCGATGTTTGTGCAATGAAATTAAATTTGTAACAGATAATGAGAAAGAGATCGCAAAATATAAATTTCTTTGTTAAAAAAATCTTTTTAAATACATTAATAATTATGTAGAATTGAATTGTAATAAAACATGTTCTTTACAGCACTTAATATTAATTGTCTTTTTTTACTTTGTAAATAAAGACATGGACGGCCTTACGATTTAACAGTTCTCTTTGTTTTGTAAATATAAAAAAAAAAATTTAACTTATTTGCTATTCAGTAAAGCAACGATAATAACTATTTCATGTTACAAAAATTTTCTCAAAAACAAAAAGATCAATTAACTGGCATTGTGGATACCGTACTGTGAGGTGTCGTTGGTCGAGAACCAGCAATAGAATGTGTTGTTGATGCATTCAAAGATTGCATTGTTCCAATCTATAATTAAAAAGAAAATTTGTAATGAATAAATTGGACGAAGAAAAAAAATAATATTGAAATAAAATCGAATGAATAAAAAACTTACTCGAAGATGTGCCAAGTCTTCTAGTCGTGTTAAATCTGACAATTCAATATGCAATGAATATACAATTAGCCATCCATATGCTGAAAGACAGATGAAAACTATCCAGAGCAGACACATCATAATATTGTAAGCAAATATCATGTCATTAACAATGCTGAAAAATAAAAATGCCAATAAACGAAACATTGTGAATATGGCAAAGGAATATAGCCAGGGTATCATTTTTTTTTCGTGCTCCTTTCTCAAGGCATTGATTAAAATAATTGATGTAACAAGCACTGCTATACCACCGAGCAAAGAGAATAATGCACCAACAATCAGCGCATTACGAACTGTAAATAAATAAAATTATCTTGAATTAATCATACAAAATTGATAATGCAATTAATAAACAAAAAAAAATTTCAATGTTTTCAAGTTTACAGCTTTTGAATATATTTATGAAAGTACTGAATTGGATTTGGTTTTTATGATTATGGTGTATTTTATATTTTTAATAATTTACACTTCAAGTCGGGTCTTCAGAACACGAATTATTACATTGGTCAACAATGGTTTGGCTGCACTTGATGTAAGAATAGTTTCGAATACTTCTATGGCCACAATTCACGAAACTATGAATGGTTTTGGAAGATTGGCTCTGATTATTTTTAAATCTTCATTTTTATATTTCACTAAAAAATCAGTAAAAATGAGAAAAAAATAACAAGTATATTCTTAAATATTGAAATTTTATTGAAAATTATTACTAATTGTTTTATTTTAGTGTTTAATTAATGTACATAAAAGTTGAGAAAGAGAAAAAATGATAAAACTGATGTTAAACTTCAGAGAAAGGCCTTTTATGAGTTCTTCTTTTATAATTTTTTGGGGGACAATCTCTTTTCAAAGACCAACAGTAATCAGCCATCATGTGACTGTCCCATCTACCCTGATACCTTTCTTCCATCACTTTCAGATCCTAGTGGAAGCGTTCTCCCTATTCCTCACTATAACTCTCCAGATTTTCAGAAAATGTATCATGATGACTGTGTCCCCAAAAAAATTATAAAAGAAGAGCTTATAAAAGTCCTTTTTCTAAAGTTTAACATAAGTTTTATAATATTTTTTCTTTTACAACTTTTATCTACATTAATTAAACACTAGAACAAAACAATTAGTAATAATCTTCAATGTAATTTTGATATATAAAAGTATACCTGTTATTTCTTTCTCAATTTTACTGATTTTTTTAGTAAAATATCAAAATGAAGATTTAAAAAAAATCAGAGTCAATCTTCCAAAACCATTTATAGATAAAATATATTTATCAAATGAAAACTTTGTAAAATGAATTTTAATCAATTTGTTCATTTACTCACTATGTTTATTCCCAACATAAACAAATTCATAGGATATAATATGATATCCATAATGTGTAGAACCAGGTGTAGCTTGTGAAAGGCAGTAAATATCAAATACTGCTGTGAAAACAGTGAAAATGGCCAACAACTGTTAATTTAACATAACAATTGATTATCAAACAACATAAAATATACAATATTCGTTTTTAGGTTATAAAATATTAATAAAACAATATCTTACTAATGAAAATACGGCAGTAAACATTGCACTTCGTTGAACATCAAAAACAATTGCATTTGTTAAAATTGGTTTTTGATACCATGGAATTTTTATGCTTTTCACTGATCTTGATGATCTTAAATTTGCACTACTCCGTGTAGTAACATGAGAATAAATTGATGGTGTTCCCATGCTTGGTGATTTTTTTCCGTAATGCATTATTCCACCTAAACATAAATTAATATATCATTTAACGTTCACGCCCAAACACATCAGTCATCACAATGAAATTTTTACTGCAAATATGTAATAAAATTAAAAATATTTCATTAAATAAATTAATTATACATACAAGTATTGATGATTAATTTTAATTTATTATTTTACAGTGACAATACTTACGGAATTTTTTATATATCTTATGTGCGAAATAAATTATTTAATTGTTGTATTTTATTATTACAGTGGACACTCCCATTTGTACCAAACATCTATATCTATTTGTATCTCTCTCTCTCTCGAACTTCGAAATTGTTGAAATCAAAAACAGAATTATTATATATAGAAAGTAAAACTCGACTGAATTATCATATAAAAAAAAAAGATATTTGACTGTTACGCACTCTAGTTATGAAAAATTCAAACAAAAAAGTTTTCTTACCATATGAGCACATTTGAATTTCAATTATATTTATAAATTATTAGTTTAACAATCTTTTTTTTTTTAAACATTTTCAAAAATTCGAATATTTATCATGATTATTTTATTCGTCATTGTGTATATTGAAGAATCAATTGAATATGAAATTAAAATACTTATCTATACAATTATGAGGTTATGGAAAATAAAAATAAGAAATTTTGAAATAACTGAAAATTAAAAGAAAAGAAAAATCTTTTTATGAAAGTTTTGTATATTTAATACACAATATATAACCATCTTTCATTGAAATTTAAAATAAAAATTTAACTATATAATTATATAAATTTGATTTATTCGCTAATTAAGGAAAAATTGCTAGTGCGCATGCGTCAGTGCCATCACATTTCTGCTTGAAATCATACATAACCTACAATTGGTGGATGCAAAAAAAAAGATTTACAACCACGTGTGCAGTACATACAAAATGTACTAAATAAATTACAATTGTTGAGTAGTGTATTTCATTGAATGCGTAAATTGATGCAATACAATAAAATAACGAAACAATAAATATAATCGTGCTGTATTTTCAGTACTTTTAATTCATCAAAACACATTCATGTGCCAAGAAATAAATTGATAAAATAATTATATATACATTTTGTAACAAAAAAAATTCAACAAAAGCTAGTTATTTTATCTTAAGAAGTACATGGATGAATGAAGGTGAGATACATCTATTGTTATTAACATTAAAGTTATTGATTGTTCATATTAACATGTTGAATTATGAATTTCAGAACAAACATGACTACTTCATTAGCTGAACAGCTTCAAAAGCTGAGAAAACCCCAAACAACATTATTATTACAAGATAAAAAGCGACCGAGTCTTTTATTCACTCCTAAAGAAGCTGCAAATCTTGATCGAGAAACTGTTTTTAATATTGGTAAGAAATATTATTATTAAAATTAATAAAAGTATTATAAAATATAATCTAACATAATTTACATTTAGGTAACAGTGGATTGGAGGATCTGATAAAACTTTCGAATGCATTCAAGGAATTTGAATCAAATTTATTTGCATCCAGTTCAGTAGGATTGGAAAGATCTATGCATGATGTTAATACAAACAAAAAGATTGACATTGCTATTGAAAGATTTTTAATATCTCTTGCGCCGTATTTCTTATTAAACAGTGCTCACAAAGCACTTGAATGGTTGATATATAGATACCACATTCATGAATTTAATAAGGATAAATTTCTCATGTTAATATTGCCTTATCATGAAACGAGAATGTTTGTTAGAGCACTTCAACTTATTGATTTAACGAATAAAGGTGATAAATGGCTTTGGTTGGAACCTTTGCAAAAGTCAGGAGTGCCTTTATCATCGGTAACATTGGTAAATCGTGTGGCATCTGATAATGGATTGCTCAAGCTCTTGTGTACTCATGTAGTGAAGGCTACTGTAACAATGACAGAAATGAATGATGGACAACAATCATCTGTAGGTGCATTAAGTAGTCTTTATGCTTTTTACACTATGGCAATTGTTGGGGCAATCGAGCGAGTACCGAAAATTAGTCAAGTTCAAATTGATCATCTTTTACCGACGATTGCAAAGGGAATGAGTAGTCCAGTAGTTGACTTTGCCACAAGTAATTGTATGATTCTAGCAAAATTATCTCATCATGTGCAATTAAATACTCATACAATGGAGCATTTGCTTTCAAAAGCACTGAAAAATCCACAATTAGAAAATCAAATTATGCTATTGATGACATTCCTTTATGAATCGCCTTACAATCGACCATTTGCTTCGACAGTTCCGAAAAAACTTTTGTTAATAATCTCTCAGCTATCGCCGTCATTGCTGTGCAAAGAAATCAACAGAATGAAACAGTCATTACAAATAAATGTATCAAAGTTTGTTATTCCATTATTTGAATCGTCAATTGATTACATATTGGATTGTAGCAGTTATGATGACGATCAAGATAATTATGATGATGATAAATCGCAAGTTGAAGGAATTAAAAATATGATAAGAGAAATATTACAACAAATTGTTTTTCAAAATGATGACATTGATATTATTTTAAATAATACTCTTAAGCGATCAAATATTATGAGAAATCTTTCACGAATTACGAAAGATTTATTCATGGAATTATATGGCGCAATTGAATTAAAATATCCAGAGCGTTTTGACGAGTATCTGAAAACTTTAATGAAACGAAGCAGTACTAATATAGAAGCAAAAGAAGCATTACAATTTTTAATATCATGTGGACACTGTGGAGTCAAAAATATCAAGGGATCGTTAGGTGTTTTAGACGGACTAAATCATTATAATGCAGAACAACGAATTATAGCATTAGAAGCATTATCAAATAATGTTGATGAAATAATGGATGATATTTCTGAAAGTTTTCAAGTAATGGTGAAGGAAGTATTGTTGGAACGATTGAATGATGATGATGTGAGAGTGGTAAAAATGGTTTTAGAACGTTTCTCATTGAAATGTTTAAAAAGCCTTTTTTCTACAGACATTCTCATTGATCGTCTTATGAGACTTTTATCGCAGTGTCACACAATAAGAAAGCGTTTATTAGCACAGCCAGTGTTGAAACTTTTACTTGAATTATGCAAGGAAGGTGATTATCATGTTGATGATGATAGTGATACAAATATATTCATAGCAACTCTTCCGTATTTATTTCCAAATCATAATGACGAAGTAAATGTGGCAATTTATATTCTTCAATCGGAATTTGCAAAGAAAAATAAATATTTAGCAACGTTAAAAGATGATGTGATGGGAAATGTTCCAACATTACTTGATGCAGAGTCAATAGGATCAGCAGCATTTCATAATATTCTTAATTGGGAACTTTTACCACCAACGAAAAATATTTTAAATGTCATGAGAGAATCATTTAATAAAAGCGGTGGTGGCGATGCAACAGCTTTATTTTTCAATTTAATATTACTTGGTTCAGTGTGTCGAGTGCCGGTTGGTTCACTTGAGCCGCAAGTAGCCCATCAAGTTATTCAAATGGCAGCCAAGATAATAAATCAATATCCAAGAGTAAAAATTTTAGCCAACTGTAATCAACTTAATGGCAACAAAATTCAAGACGCTTTAAAATTAACATCAAAAGGTATTTTACCGTTGCAAGCTGGTACTTATGTATTGGAAATGGTGCACAGACGATTGAATCTCCAATCCAATTCGATTTTAGATTTTGAAAATGATTGTGAATATGCTCAATTAATTGTGGGATTATTAGATATTTTATTTGATGGCATGAAGTCACAAAAACATCGTGAACATTATTCTTGGTGTTTGCAAATATTTTTCCAACGTCACTGTCCAACATCACAAGACATGTTGCGTTTTCTCGCGCAATTTTTCATCAAACCCGTGAAAGCTGAAACGTCACTTCATTGTTTAAGAATAGCTCTTGCAGTTTTGAAAAATGAATACAATAACACTGACAAAATGATAGAATGGATATTTCAAAATGAAATATTCATTGTGAATTTACTTGTGGCATTATCACGAGTTAATAGAAGATGTCGTGAAGCAGCTGTTGATATATTGATGCAAATAATATCAATAGATTTATCAAATGGCAATGCATGTTTTTGTCTTTTGTCTAAATTAAGTGAAAAAAGAACTGACATGATAATGGACGCTGATCAACTTTCAATTATTTTGTATACTCTACTATCACCTGATCCTGATGTGCGACATCAAATGAAAAAGAAAGTACGCGGTAAACTTCAAGAAGCTCGAGAATTTCTTATGAATATTATATTAAATGATAAAATGCCTATTCATGCCACATCACAGCTGTTGAATGTATTGGTATATGTCAATGGTCCAATGATTGTGGAGCAGCTAACATGTGGTATAGGTTATAAATTATTGATTGAATTAAATGATACTAATAATACGTCGATGGATAAATTATTTACTAAAATAATGCTCAAAAATATATTAGAAAGAATCAACAGCACAACCGTAGATGCATTAATGGTGGATGGAGTTTGGAAATTGTTCGATTCAGCCATTACCAATTACAATATTAAAATACCAATAGAAACTGAAGGAGAAAAATTAATTCAAACACAAGTATCACCAAGTGTTATACTCCTTCGACAAATTGATGAATTATTTTTTGAAAATTGTGGACATTCATCGAATTTACAAGCAAAAATATTGGCTAAACTTGTGGACATTGTTACGGATTGTGAAGTAGGAAGTATTGTTACAATAGCAATTAAAGCAACAAGAAAAATAATAATTGATGCGCGATTGGTTGTTGATGAATTGCGTAAAATGTCTGTTAATGAATTAGTTTCAAAACCAGCAGGAGGATCTAAGAAAAAAAATAAATCTTTAGTTCAACGACGCAATGGAGAAATGGAAATGATCAATAGACGCGAATGGAAACGAGGAATAACAATTTTAGAATTTATTCAAGCTGCTGAAAATATTATTCATGAAGAATATTTAATGAAATTATTATTTGATTTATTGAGAATGAGTTTGGCTGAATGCGATACTGAACCAAGTCCATCGGTGGAGTATGCAAATCAATTAGTGCTGTCTATAATTTATCATCTTACTGTTAAAAATTTGCCTATACCTGACGCACATGAACAAGTTGAATTAATATCACAGTGTATTAGAATGTCTCACAATCCACAAACACATCATCATGCACTTGTTGTACTTGTAGAATTATTTAAAGTTGCTCATATTGATATGGCTTTACATAATATAATGCCAATTTTTACATTTATGGGCAATTCAGTTTTACGTCAAGATGATGCATATTCAATACAAATAATATCTAAAATAATTGAAACAGTTGTGCCAACAATTCTTAATGTGAATAGTGAAATTCACGCTTGTACAATTCTTCGTACTTTTATTGTTTCATTGCCAGACATTCCTGAACATCGTCGAATTCCATTGTTCGTTAAGCTACTTGAATTAATGGACGATAATTTATATTTATTTTATTTAATCATGTTTGAGTGTCATGTTAAAATTACACAACAAGGTTATCAAAAAGATATTGACTCATCATTGTCATTGGATCGACTTAAATTTGCGTTAATAATATCTCTAGAATTTTCACCTGATGTTTTGATTCATGTTTGTGTTAAATCACTTGAATTTTTAAGAAGTTTACCGGCGGAAATTGATGAAAATAATGGAAAAAAATATACTGATAGTAAAAAACATGTTTTTGATATTACAAATAGTACACCAAAACAATTAAGACATTATAAATATACAATTATACAATTTTTGAGTAATTTAGTATCGAATTCAGATTTCATAAATCGTGTTGCAATATTAGACGTAGATAAAACAAATCAAATGGTTCCATATTATAATGAATTATTCATTCAATTAATTATGATGATTGAAAGCGCATCTAAAAGTGCGGATGTTCATCAGGGTAAACCGAAAGGAAAATACTGGAGAGTGTTGGTTAATAATTTATACGATATTTTAAATCGTATAAATTATCTATTACCAAATGGTGTATTTATAATGAGCATTAAAACATTGATCAATCCTAATAAAATGGTGATGATAGTAAGACGTAAAGCTATTGATTTGATGAACATACGTCTTCAACAACGAAAATTCGATGGAGATGATCGTGATCAACTTTTGGTATTGATTCAGCCATTATTGGATATTATTATGAAGAATAAAAATGACAATGGAGAAGAAATAGTAAATCAAGAATTGGAGATTCAACAAACATTAGTAGTAACATTAACGTTATTAGCAAAAAATTGGGCCAACGAATATCCTGATAAATTTCAGCCTGTTCTAGCTGGATTTACTACAAAATTGGTGGAGATAAAAGACGAGCCATTATTGGGTTCTATTGTACTTGGTGTTGCAGAGTTATGTGGAACAATGCAAACTCATGCTATAAAATATATAAATAAATTTGTTCCAGCTATAATAAAAATGTTACGTTGTCATTGCGACAATGGTAAATCATTACCAACATCATCATCATCGTCATCAGTGTTTATTACAAGTGTTGTAACTGCCTTACAAAAAATTGTCGAATCCATGAGCAACTTTTTGTCACTATATTTGAATGAACTTTTGCTGGAATTGTGTCGAGCAAGTTGTATGTATAATATTGATCATTTGAACGTTAATGAGAATGAAAAAAATACAAAGATCAGTAATGTAGTAGCACGAATTCAAGCTACTGCTCTTAGATTGTCATGCAGTGTGCCAATGCGTGTTTTGCTTCCAGCTGTGGAAAAAACATATCATATATTAATGGAAATGAGGTTATGTCGATGCATTGGTCCGTTGATGGGAATTTTTTCCGAATCTTTTAATCATATAACAGGACACGATGTTGAATTGGCAATTGGTGATATTGGTCAATTGTTTTTACAAGTACTGCAATTTCGTGAAGTGATGAAGAATAAAATTTCAAATACCAATGGCGATGAAATTGACAGTAATATTATCACAGAGATTGAAGATCGTGTAGGAAAAGCTGTTGTATCATTTGTGCTCAAGTTAAGCGAAGCTACATTTAGACCTTTTTATTATAAATTATATGATTGGGCTGCAAGAAATGATGGAATGCACAAAGAACGATGCATAACATTCTATCGACTTTCACTTAATATCGCCGAGTGCTTGAAATCATTATTTGTTTTGTTTGCTGGTCATTTTTTGAACCATGCTGCTTTATTATTAACACACAATATGGCGATACATAATGATGATCAACATATGGAAAATGGAATTGATACAGAATATCGAATTGAGCAAGTGTCTAATCGTATTGAACTCATTGATGCTATACTTATGACATTTTATAAAATATTTAGCTATGATGCACATCATTTTGTTAATAAAGAACGATTTGAAATACTTGCTGGACCTATTGTTGATCAAATAGAAAATATAATAGGTTCAATTGATGATCATGAGAGAAGAGCTCAAGAGCTGATTATTCCGTGTATTAGTGCGTTTGTAAGTGCTATTCAAGATGATTCGTTGCATAAACAATTGGTTTATCAGACCTTATTGAAAACCAGACATGCTAATCCTGTGGTAAGAAGAACAGGATTGGGAGCTTTATTGGGAATTGCTCGAAAACTTGGTGAAGATTTCATGCCATTATTGTCGGAAACAATTCCATTTATTGCAGAAATGCTTGAAGATGAGGATGAAGTTACGGAAAAAAGCGCACAAAATACCGTGAGAGAATTGGAAGAAATTTTAGGAGAACCTCTACAAAAGTATTTTTAATACTTTGAATACAATAAATATAATTAACTCGACCTTGGATTATTGTAAAACAATATAAATGATGTTTAATAAACGTTTTTAATTCATATTTCATTTATTATAGTATATAAAACTCCTAGTTTCTTTTTAATATATAAAATTACAGATCGAGTAGCGACGCCATTTTGTTTTGCAACGTGGTATACTTATGAAATATTTAAATAAATAATAAACTCGTTCTTTTTATATAAATTTATTTTAACTAAAATGTGTAACGGCTTTCTGTGATTTACACATGCAAACTTTTATCATGGACTTTGTGAGGTGTTCAAATCAAAACTTTGAAAAATAAATTTTTAATTTCGAGGTTAGTTTGAATTGCCACTACAACAACGTTGCACTCTATATAATATATACCATGCGATCAAAGCGCTACATGAAGCATAAATTATAGTGAATAGCAATGTTCTGAGTATTATCAAATTAAATGTCCTCAAAATTTTGATACAAAAATTATGGCTTTTATCAGCTTTTACTCTCAAAGTTGAATCAATTTTTCTTAAAATATAAAATGTATTAAATATTATTCAATTAAAGAGAGAAACTGCAATGAATTGTCATTGCTTTATGATAAATATCTTCAGGCACATATCTATCTCATGATCAAGCACATAATGGCGGAATATAACAGAAAAATTTCAAATAATTTTATCGCATTTAGAAGAAATAGAAATAAACAAATAAACTTGAGTCACTGAGTGAATAGTAAAAGTAATTGGAGAATTAAATTCATCAGATTTAAATATTTCTAGGTAATATAATTATTTAAATAATTCCTTATTTAATTTAAGTATCTTTAAAATTAATATTAACATATTAATCATTTATTTAAACGTAATATTTCAGGGACAGATCAATCAAGAGTTGCAGATTTTCTTGATAAAATTCATACATAAACTTAAAGTCATTTGATTAATGCAATCAATTGTTGGAATGAATAAGTTTAATAATGGGAAATAAATTCACAGAAGTGATCTTAGTTAATGGAGGCTTCAGAAAATTTCAAAAATGGTAATTTTAATTACTGAAAAATGATTGAAAAGGTAATTAAACTAAGTAAGAAACAAATTAACCTAATCCAAGATGTAAGCTGATGGATTTTAAAAAGCAAAAATAGCTACAGATTACACAGTAATCTAAAAAATCTATAAATCCATCACCCAGAACAAGATTCAACGCCATTAATCATAAATATATTGCACTACAATTCAATTTATTATTAATTCATTCACTTTTATCTTTCAAATAATTTTCATTTCAATTCTATTCCTTCAAAAACTAACCTATACTATCAATATTAACAATGAAACATTAATATAAATAAAAATAATATTTTAATTCACAGACAAAAAGAGATTATATAACCCCAGGCCATTTTGGTAAAATCATGGTCCAGATTGCATTGTATCTCTATCTCAACAACTTTTGCTTGTGTCTCGCCCCTCGATGGTCCTCTGATGGTCGGTGGTGGGTGGATGAATCCACCGAACAACTCCCGGGGATGGCGCATGCTCATCATCATTGCTATATTTAATTTTTCACAAATTTTTCCTTTTTTTTTTTTATTTTTCTACAAAAAAATTTCACAATTTTCATACCAATATTAATCACCAACAATCACTCAAATGAACCTACAATGGCAATCACAATAATCATCATTGCGTTAATAAATAGCCAAATATAAATGAGAAACAAACGTAAAATATAACGTCAATATTATTTCAAACGATTTTTCCGCTCGACAATTTTATTCTGCGCATGGAAAGCAATTTTGCCCAATCATAAATAGGGCTATTGTGGGGGGATGGGTGTATGTTGGCGCATTTCATACATCCGAGTGTAATGGTAACCAGATAGAGGTGTCGTGAGGGTATCAGCCCAGAGTTAGCACGTAAATATCCAATTTTTCCATAAGTATTATGTGTAATTTTCCAAAAATTCATAATAAAAAAAAACTTATTAGATTATTTCTCCAATTAATGATGATGAAAATGCGCGAGTGATTGAATTAAATAATTGAATGAGCTATTATAAATGAGGGTGAAAGAGTGAATATATATACATGTGTATATTTATTGTGTGAGTGGCGGCACGCGGTCGAGCGAATGATTCGTGTGACGTCAGTGGTCCAATCGGTTTGTCACCTGTCAAGCCAACGATTCTCCCTTGCCTTACTTTCCCACCCTTGCTCTCAATTTACTCTCCCCTTCCCGCACTCAAACTCTCTCGCTTCAGGATATATCTTGTGGGCGCCTTGACATACACCTCCCCACCCAGTTCAACCGTCAGCTTCCCAAACACACAATATCATTAGCTCCTGACGGGGGATGTTGAGAGGAGAAGAACCCAAAAGGTTTGCCGAGCAGTCGCAAGCACTCGGACTCTTGCCCCTACTACCATTTCACCTCCAACGATTCCTAACCGCAGACACAAAAACAATAACAAATCGATTCAAACAAGAGAGCTTTGGGAAGGGGTTGGAGCACAGTGGCTGGGATACATGAGCTTCAACACACACATACACACACATAGGTCGGGGAAAACAAGGAACGAGACAAGCAAAAAAGGGTGATAAAGGGTCAAATAAAAATAAAATGATATGAATTCATATGAAACCTTTTCTTCTCCTTTTTCTCCAATTATATCCATGGAGTCATGTCAAAAGTAAATTAATTAAATATCCTACGCATTAAATAGTTATTTTTTATATATTACATAAAAGTTGGAAGATTTATTGGAGTTTTTTATATATTTTTTTATTTTATTTTGGATTTATTTAACTTGATAATATCAGTTGGATGATTTAGATTCATAATTATACTTGCGTGATGAACTTTGGAATTAATATAAATATCAGTGTGTACTTTAAATAATTTTATTATTTAATTTGATGGTTGATTATGGATTTTATGTAATGAGGAATACTTTAATTTTGAGAATGTATTTTTTTTTATCAGATGGAGTATGGGATTTGGGGACTTCATGCCGCGGGCAGCCTTTGGGGTGATCCGCGAGTTGTTCCTCGACAGCCAATGTTACCACCAGGTGCAATGCCTCAAATTTTCCCGAGGACTTTACTTGCCTTAACTTCTTTGCATCAACGTCATCATCAATTGAGTGGAGGTGATGATACTGATGACGGTCCATATGAGGCAATGGAACTCACTGCTAAATCATCATCATCAACAACTGATGAAGCACGAAGTGAAACTAGCACACCACAAGATAAGATTAAAAAATCAGAAGACATTGAAAGAGATGACGATGATGATGATGATGATGATGATGATGATGATGATGAGAATGATAATCAAGTATGATTAATAAAATATTTAATAATTGGATATTGAAAAGAAATAAATAAATAAATAAATTGAATGTCGAATTAATGATTATCTTAATATTTTTTTATAATAGATTCCTTTGGCAAATGGGATTGATAATAATGAAGATCTTGGTGGTGAGAGCGACACTGAGAGCACAAATAGTTCTCACAATTCTGGGAATAATCTTGTCAACAAGCTGGATCCTATGTCCTGCTTTGGTTTTGATAAGGTTAAAGTTGGAAAGATTTTTAAATGGATAAAAAGAAAAGATATATAAATTATATTTTTATATTATCATTTAACGATAATTTAATTGATAGGATGAAACAGTAAATCCAATGCTAAATGGCTGGGTCTTGGGAGCATATACCGCAATGTTGGGAAGGCTATCAGCAGCTACAGCAGCACTTGAAGCTACTGGAGTTCCATCTCTGCCATCTGATAGTGATTCAGAGACGAGTAATCAATCCTCCTGCAATGAAAAGTAAAATTAAATATTAATCTGTTGATTAAGGACGTTCGTTAGATAAAATTCTTTTTTATTTAGTTTTAATAAGTTGAATTATGTAGCTACTTACACTTGAAAATTCAAAACGCCTTATCGATCATTTGAGAAAGTTATTAAAAATTTAAAATCAAATTTTTAGCATAGAGCTTTATGGAGAATTAGCATTTTATGTATTTAAAATCACAAAAAGTATATTGTAAGAGTAGACACAATAATAAATAATGTTTAAAAATATTCTTTGAAATATGTAGTTTATATAAGTCCACAAAAAAAACAGGTATTGACGAATGTTTAAATTAAATATTAATTATTTTAATAAAGATAATTAAAACTGTTTTGGTAAATTTTGATAAATAGAGTCAAATCAATTTTTAATGTGAATCAACTGATTTTTTAAAATAAATACTTTAAAAATGATTGGTACATATAAAAAAAATTATAAATCATTGTAAAATTATTAATATATTTTACAGCTTTTTTCAAGCCTTGAATAAATTTTATAAATTAGTTAGTACTCATTTGACTCTAGCGTAGCTCACGAACGTCCTTAAATATTTAAATTTAACGATAAATATTGTTATTAAATTATTGAAATTTCAAGATCCCGAGACAACAGTCCAGTTGCAAACACTTATCATGGTTATCCATGTGGATCGTGCGATGTTGTCACTACAACAAGACCAGCATTAAAGAAACATATTCTTGATTGTCATTCAGCTTCTTCATCGAGTTTTGAAACAAATGGGACTGGTAATGTTCGACGTTGTCCTTCAGTTGGTTGTGATTTTACCAGTCTGTCAAGATGCGAAATGGAAACTCATGTTGCTGCACATTTACCTCAGGGAATGACATCAGCAGGCAAAAAAAGATCGCTGGCATTACAGCGCGTCAGGTATAGGTACTTGAAATTCATTTGTTTATATTGAGTTATAATTAAAGATCATTATTTGGAAATTAATCTGGTTTTTTTCTTTTGTCTTTTTATTTCATTGAAGATATGAAAGAGAAGAGTACAGGTGCTCACTTTGTACTTATGCTTGTACTATTGAGAAAGCATTTCAACGACATTTGAGAGCACATGCTAAAGGCACAGCGCCTGAAACAAGAGTTAGTTGTGCTGTATGTGGCGCTGACAGATCATCTGAAGTTGATTTAAGTAAACATATGAGAAGACATCGTGATGATAGATATTTTTGCTGTGACATATGTGTATTTCGTACCGTCCAACTGAAAAAAGTTTGTTTAAAAGCATTTTTATTAATAGTTTATAATTAAATCCAATTAAATAATTGATAAATATTTATTAGATTGTTTCAAATAAATTGACTATTTTTTTTTTTCTTAAAAGCCCACTGAAATACATTCAGGGAGGCGTAGAAAGATGCCTGTTAAAAAATCGGGGCTCTTAATATTAATATTAGAAGGTCGCTCATCGTGAATTTCTATTTCCTATTTAAATAACATGGAAAAATTCTTTGTTTTTATCGTTAGAATTTTGTAGCTTACGAACCAATGGACGGATTTAAATGATCAATACATATTTTTATAGGAAATTGAACGCTCTACAAAGAAGGTCTCTTGTGGTTAATCGATTACTCTAACCATTTAGAAGATATTTCGCATTCATGACTTGAATGGATAAAAAAATATTTATTAAAAAACTTAAAATCAGTACGCAGGGATTCAAATGCGAATATCTTCTGAATGGTTAGAGTAATCGATTAATCACAAGAAACCTTTCTTGTAGAGCGTTTAATTTCCTATAAAAATATGTATTGATCATTTGAATCTGTCTATTGGTTCGTAAGTTACAAAATTCTAACGATAAAAACAAAAATTTTTTCATGTTATTTAAATAGGAAATAGAAATTCATGATGAGCGACCTTCAAATATTAATATTAAGTGCCCCGGTTTTTTAACAGGCATCTTTATACACCTCCCTGAAGGTATTTCAGTGAGCTTTTTAAAAAAAAATAGTCGATTTATTTGAAACAGCCTAATATTCATCTTTATTATTTGCAGCTAATTCAACATCGTCGAATGCATACTGGAGAAAAGCCTCATTTGTGTCCACATTGTGCTTACAGAAGTGCACGACGTGACAATTTACGAAGTCACGTTCGTCGAGTTCATAAGAAAGAAAATCTTTATTGTGACACATTTAGTCCAAGAGGTATGTTAATGAGTTCGACGTTAATTAACGACGAGTCAACGTCTAATCTTGCTCATACTCCAACTGCATCACCGATCTCCGATGCCAATGTATCATACTAACGAAAAGGTTGCTCGATCGCGAGTAATGGGCTCGTACGAGCAACCAATTTAAACGTCCTAAATACGTCAATAAACGTTACAGATTCTAGAGAAATGGAAAATGATAATTCGAATAACGTACATAGATAAATCGAATTAATTATATGTCAGGATTATTTAATTATACTAATTGTCCATGCATGGAGAAAAAAAAAACATGGCTCGAATAGTGCGTCAATTTTTAAATTCATTTTTTATTTTATTTCCGAACAAATTTCAATATTTTTTTTTTTTTTTGATTTAAAAAACAAATTATAAATTGGAATTATAAATTATTATTAATTAATAGATTTGATTGATTATTGTTCTTTAAACAATGAGAAATATTTGGCAAAATTTCTTAAATTATATTGCAAAGTTTAGAAATTTTTCTTACAATTCAATTAAATTTTTTTATACAAATGAAAAATTTTATTTTCTATAAATTATTTTAATTTGTGACGCGATTATCTTTATAAAATATTTCTTATTGAGAGCTGCATTCTGTGAAATTATTATAATCTTTCATCTTTCTTCATATAAAAATATTGCAATTTAGAGAGGATAAAAAATCATAAATAATTGCATGCTCTTCTGTCAAATTATATACATGTGTTAATTAATTAACACAAACTATTCTTGAAATTCTATAAAAGCAATTCATCATTATTAGTATATTCGTCCAATAAGTCTAAATTAATTTTGTCCTACGATAATTTAAATAATGATTAAGATTAATGAAAACATATGTGCGTATGGTGCTAGAAATTCTAGACTGGTAAATTATATATGAAAGACTGAAAGATGGAAAAGTCCACGGTCGCCATATTGGCTGCCATCGTGATACGATTGAGATGATTAATATAAAGACTGCAGTATATTCCAGAGTTCCCGTTTATTTTAATTGCATTAATTATAATTAGACTAAATAACATTTCCTTAATTTTAATTTTTTAAAAATTTAATATGTGATTGGCGATTTAAAGACTGACTATAAGGAAACCAAAAATTAAAAAGGAAATTAATGTTGTACATTTTTTAAATGAAAAATGTAATTTCTGAAGAATTCTTTGATAAATGAATGAAGAAAATGGTGCTAATTATTAATAATTAGTTAATACATATATAATTTATCTGCAGTTAATAATTATTGTTGATTAATTCGAAAATTCTGTAACGTCTAATGGGATTTGAAATTCGATAATAGGCATTGCACGATTTTGATTGAATGAAATTATTCATGTCTGATATTAATTAAGAGGAATAATTACAAGTTTTAGGAATAATTATGTATATGTATATGTTAGGGTGCTTTGTTTGAAGCGACTATATTTTTTTTTCTTTGCTCAACTGACGGAATATTACTCTAAACATTTAAAAAAAAAATTTCCACCAAAGATGAGCTGTTAATTTTAATATTTAGAGGTTGCTCTTTGTAATTTTGATTTTTTCATTTAAATAACATGGAATAAAAATTTTTTTTCTTTGGATTTTTGTAGCTCGACATTTGCGCATTATAGAGAAAAGCTCATAGTATATTCTTGTAGGGAATTGAACGCTCTACAAAAAAGGTCCCTTACACTTTTTTCATAGAGACAGCCATTCTAAAGATATTCAAACCCAAAGTTTTGAATGTATGAAATTTGGACTTTTTTGTTATTAAATCGATACTAATCACTTTTATTATTGTCTTAAAAATTATTTTTAATTGGAAAACTGGTTTTAGTGTGCTAATATTTTCGTAAAGTTAAAAAAAAAAATACTCACGTGTCAGATATTTTTTTTTCTTTATTTTATTTACTGTAAAAAAAATTATTTATAACTTTTGTTAAATGAATTTAATTATTATTTCAAAGCAATAGAAATTATGCTGTCTAAACAAAGTTAAGCAATGTAACTACAATTATTGAAGTGTTTTTTTATTACAATAATAAAGTGATTAGTATCGATTTAATAACAAAAAAGTCCAAATTTCTCACATTTGGAACTTTGAGTTTGAATATCTTTAGAATGGCTGTCTCTATGAAAAAAGTGTAAGAGACCTTTTTTATAGAGCGTTCGATTCCCTACAAGAATACACTATGAGCTTTACTCTATAATGCGCAAATGCCGAGCTAAAAAAATAAAAAAAAAAAAATTTTCCCATGTCATTTAAAAACAAAAAATACAAAGATCAAACCTCTAAATATTAAAATTAAGAGCTCCATTTTAAACAGGCTTTTTTTTTCCAACGTCCAGTAAATTTTCAGCCTGTTTTTTTCTTGAAAAAAAAAATAAAGTTGCCTAAAAATTGCACACCCTAATATATAAAGTATGTTTGTCAATTTTTAATATATAAATAAACCTTCATCTAGTCGATAATCCAAAATGACACTAATACTTTTGTTCACAATCGTAATTTATGTATATATATTTGTGCATGTAATAGCGCATTACTGTATAATGTGTTGGCACAGAAAAAAAAATCGCAGTTAAACTTAAAAGCTAAATAACGTATATATATATATTTATCTAAATGAATATAAATGGATAATATAAATATTAATACTTTCTTGCTTTTTGATATACACTGTATTTTAACTCATACTTTATATTTACACGTGATGTTCATCTATATGTGTAATGGACATGCAGAAAAAAAAAAAAAATTCTACTAATGTCCTGCAATTTAGTGCAAAATTTTTTATACAATCATTTTACATGCGCACACATAAAGTATTTTTTTGCAAATAAGCAAAATACGCAAATGCCAATTTGGTGAATGATAAAAAGCAACGAAATAATATTTATCCAGATGCAAATAAAACATTCTTAAATTTAATTCAATTATACAATTGATTATTATAAATATTGTGTGCCAAAACTGAAGGAAATATTAATATAAAATGAATTTTATTTCAATTATTTTATTTTATTTTTTATTAACAAAATTAATAAAATTCAAACGTTTGCAATAGTTTATATAATGAAAGAAACATTCGCTCAATTGTCATGAGCAGCATTTTTCGTAAACGTCCAAGTGTATATGTATTAATTGTTGATGATAAATCAGCAAAAAAAAAAGAAAAAAAAAGTCTTTTTAAACTGTTAAATTTTTGCTGTAAATCATAAGTGTCCTGACGTATACTAAACACATATATACACACGATAATATAATATATATTCTATATTAATGTTTCTTAGATATAAAAACGGAGAAAGCACGATTTAATGATCTAGCTCGAGTGTCATAAATATAATATCGTTGGTGAATGAAAATATTGAGAATATAAAAAAATAAAAGAAAATAATTGCCAAATGGTGCCAACAATTTATGTTTAATCAATTATAATTCTCAAATACTTTACCAGACACTCGAGAATATTTAAGATATATATAAATAAAATAAACAGAATTCGTATAAAACAAATACACACATGACTTCTTTATGGGATCAATGTAAAAAATACCATCAAGAAGTTTTAAGAATTAATACAATCTAAATGTGATAATATATTTGCTATTAAATTATAAAAAAGCGCTAATTACTATAAACAGATATATTATAAAAGAAAACTAAAATTGGAGCAACAGTATATTCATAATTATTTGATTAGTTATAATTATATTAATTAATTATTTATAATATAAATACATGAAGAGAAAAATGTACACTAAAGTGGGTATGACATTGTGTTAATTTAATAATAATTATTTAATCATCATGTTCCTTGAGAGACAGAATATTTTTGGTAAATTTTTAATCAGAAATGTTCTGATAAATTGTCTTGATTTTTTTATTATATTGGAAAAATGCATTTTGATTTTATGTATAGTATTATAGATAAAAGATACAAGAAATAATAAATCATATGGGATTATGCAGTTGATTTGAAAAAATAAAACTTCTCAGATATATATAAATAATTTGTTTAAAGCACATTATTATTATAATGCATGAATAATTTTTTTTTTTCATTTATAAGTTTGAGGTTAGCAACTGACAAATGATATAGGAATTTTGCATTCTCTAATTTAGACAAATACTATTACTTTGAGTTAGGTATCTACACTATTTTCCCATTCCCATACAGAAAAAAACTATTTATTTAGTTTCTACATTTTTACATACATAATTGAGATAGGCTCAGTGCAATCCATGCATATAACCTTAAAATTTGTTTTTAGAAAATAGTAAGGATCAAAATAAAGTTTTAAATAAAAAATAACTAATGTATATTAGAAATATCTCAATATTTATTCAAATAATCCGAAATATTCTACTACAAAGGTGAAGATTTGTAGGTTAAGCAAGGATGGCACTGAGATATTCAATTAAAACATGTACATAATTGTATTTGCAAAACTAAATAGTTAATAATATCCCTCATTTAATATTTCTATTGTAATATTAACGTATAGTATTCAGAATTTCCCAACAATAATGGACATTATTCTAAAAAATATCGATATTTGTATTGATACACAACTAAAAATATCGATACTTTCAAATTACCTAATTAAATATATTATATGCAATATAAATTAAACATATAATCTGAGAATTAACTATTTGACTTTCTTAAATTGAAAAAAAAAAAAAAAAAAGATTTATCTAAATGAATACGTGTATCATGAATTTTTTTTCAACACATTCTAAATTATTTTTCAAAGCTGTTTTATACAATTGTTAAAATTCATGGACGAATGGTGTCTTATCAGCATGTAAATATATATGCTAATAATTATAATTTATCTATATGTAATCTTCAATTTCATTTTTAGTGAAACATAATAACACCATCGGCTCCAATGATTTCTTTCAACAAATAATTACAACAAAATTACTAGAATTAATTTCTCATGATTCACAATCAAATGACCTGAATCTATTGCTCTATGGCATCCTAACATTATAAATACGCACATAATATACACAAATACATCATATACATTACATAAAGAAGGAATATGTTGATAATTTAATAGTTGACTCACTCATTTTTTCCTGAAATAGACAACACACTCATTTTATTATCTATTCAACTTATAGGTTATATGTATAGTCATATTAATTTTCAAAACAACAAAAGCATTATACCTTCAACTTTATTAAATTCCTCTTTCATTTTTTCAGACCACCAATTCAAAAGGATCAAAAAAACAATATGTAATTATAAAGGCATTTATATCATACAAAAAAGTCTATTATGCCTTAGTGTTTTGCATCAGTTGGTATCAGCAGGAAAGTTGTCAGGCAGTCATTGGCGTGGGGGAGAATTATTAAGGTTGAAATTGTTGGAATAATGTACGCAATGTTGTTGGAGTGGTGGAAGATTGTACGAATACATACATGGTGGGGAAACTTGTGGAGAAAGAGAAAGAAAAGTTAGTTGTGGAATTTCTGGCCTGGTATTCATTCCTGTTGATGGTATATACCAATATAGATAAATAAAAAATAAAAAAAACAGTGATCATTAGTTGGGTGGACAACGACAAAGTCACTTTATATTTTCATATACTAATTTGTAAAATATTTCACGTTGTTATTTATTATATCCTGGAATCTATTCAAAATTAAAAGTGTAATATTTCATGATCATTAAAACAGTTTTGTGAAATGATTTAAAGCAACAGGCAACCAGTTGCTGGAGTTTTTCTTGGTATTTTATTTATTGTATGAATCAGTAAAACTTATCTCTTGTAATAGCAAGACCAAGTTTGTATATGTGCCATGTAAAAGCAGTGTGAATTATTATAATATTTTTGATGAATATAAAATAATGCCTGGAAATAATTACGTATCAAAAACTATTTTTTCTTTTTATCTGTACATGAGTAATCAAGAGTAATGTTGATAGATATTATTGAGTAATAAAGTCATGAATGGTTGGACTCTTTCACTAATGGCAATTAAGTCTTATCTTTGAATCTTATCCAGAATCCATAAAGATTTATACATTATAAATAATTTTTATTTATGCAATAAAGTTACATGAACAATAATGTGCTATTATAGTTTGTATGAATTTATAATATCATTATGATTAATATAGTTATTGTTGGAGCAAAAGATCAGACTTTTTATTCTGCCAATGCCTCTGACAAAACAAATATCAGAGGATGACTCATACTTTAATTTATGGAAGACCATGAGCGTCAATGACTGTTTGATCTTACTGAAACTACAGAGATAATATTGGAGTATATATTAATAAAATTAAAATGGATGTTAAACCAATTCCAAAACCTCGGTCATTGATATCTGAACGTCCAGTGCCAGCACCGAGGACACTTCAAATACCACAATCACAATCAACATCACCACCACTTCCACTGAGATCTTCAAGTCCAAGTGAATCAAGTCAATCGGAAAAGAGCGATGATCGAAAATCAATTGATTCACGAAGTTCTAATTCAGAGAAAAATTTATTTAAAAGCTTTGGTACATCATCGCGACAATTGAAAGATGAAATATCAGAAAAGATGACGGTGAAAGGCAAGGCAATGATATCAAGTACACGAAATGCCAGTATTAGGTTAGAAAAGTCAGTGAAAAATTTATTAACAAGACGCCTTACTTCTTCAAGTCAAGATGAATATACAACAAATGATACTATTGATAATAGGGATAAAAATGATAGGAAAGATGATGAAAGATGTGTGTCAATGCCACCAGCATGCAATGATATTTTCAGTTCAATTTCATTTTACAGTCCATTGAAAACCAATTTAAAAAGTATGAAAAATGAAATGGACTTGACTGAAATACGACATAGTCCACCACCTCCGGTGTATCCACCTCCTCCACTTCCTGATGAATCTATTTATGATGAGCTGCAATCTGTTATTTCCAGTGGTACTAGATATGGAACAATGTCATCTTCAGTGTCTGAACGTTACGCTGATTTTCCTGACGCAAATAGTCTTCTTGATTATTCATTAAATCGTAACAGTGACTCGGATCAGAGTTTAAATTTGTCTGAAGTGAACGCAACAATTAATAGTATGTCGAAGAAACTCTCAAGATCTGATTCATGGACATTTTATGACTCAACAACTGAGAAAAGTATTGATAAAAATATGTCTGATGATTTAAAGACAATATCTTGTGTTGAAGAAGAAGAAAATGAATTAGTTATGAGAGATCGAGCTTTATCATTAACTAATGTCAGTGATATGTCTGTGGCTAATTCATTGTATGAAAATTGGACACCTAGAGAATCAGTGCAATTAAATGAAATTGCAACTTGTACTGATGTTAGACCACAGAGTAAATCGTTGTTGTTTGAATTCGATCCTTATGCAAAAAATGAAGAAAATATTTATGGAAATTATGAAAGCAATGATTTAATGCTATTGGAAGCTTTATTGGCAACTAGCGAATCACCCAGTAGCACTGGGAGTATGGCTGACATTCATGAGCGTAATGAAGATATTGCTGAGGACGAGAACATTAATGATAATGTTGATAATGAAAAAAATATTAATTGTATACCACCGCCAGCACCACCAAAGCGATATGATTCGTTACCAAAACATGATTATGATGAGGTTGAAATGACTCCAGTGTTAGATAAATTATCAGGTAAAAATCCAGCACTTTTACCAAAACTCGCTCATTTAACTCGAAAAAAACAACCGGCAGTTCCACCTCGAAAATCATCAGCTAAAAGTTGTCATAATGCTGCATCTTTTACTTCAAAAGATGAAACAACAGTTGTTATTAAATCTGAAAAAGTAGATGAACGTCCTCCAACTGGTGTTAAATCTTCAGATGAAAGAAAACCATCAATGATGCAAAAGTTAAAAAAATTACGACATGATTCAACAGCTCATGTTCGGCCAAATGTAATTAGTTTTATGAAGGGAACTAAATTATCAAAAAATCGTGAACATTGTGATGTGAATAAAATTGATTATACACCAATGAAAATGGAACGACCAAAAGTATCAACTCAAATTATTCCATTTTGTCATCGGGGTATTGTTTATCGTGCTGGAGTTGGTATTGAACGTGCTAAAGATTTGGTACGAAGAGCTGCAGTTTTGTCCGATCAAAAAATTTGCTTTTATGTGGATAAAGGAATGACAACTTTAAAGGAAATTGTACATCTTGATAGTGTACAAAGCATTCATCTTTTACAGGATGTCAAGTGAGTTTAATGGCAATAATTAATTGGAGTTTATTAAAGTGGCAATGCCAGCAAATTAATCATAACTGGCTAACAGTTATGATGTGACAGCAATGAAAAAAAATAGAACAACTAATCGATCAATGTACTATAAAATTGGAAGATGGAAGTAAAAGAAAAAAAAATAGGCTAAATACAAAGATGATTATTTTATGTAGTTCAATCAAACGGACATTCGTAGTTTTTTGATTAAGAAATATTTCACAGAGGTGAAATGAAGGCATAGTATGATCCCAAACTTTTTTTGAATTAGATATCCATCTTTAAGATGGATGAAATAATTTATTAAAATTATTTCAATGTGAAATTAAAAGTTTTCATTGACTTAATCAATCAAAAACAATGTTTGGATATTGATTAATTTGCTATAAAGAATTCTACAGTATATTTTTTCAAGGGAATTAATATATGTATTTTTAGGTTAAGCAAAGAATGAGGTTAGATTTTTTGATAGCGAGAAATTAGAATGTCTTCTTGATTCAACAATTATTATGCTTGTTAATTGTAATTAATTAAATTGCTTTTGTTTTATTTATATAAAGGACAGTCGATGGAGAAACAGTCCATTGCATAGCTATAAGTGGAGATGGACGACCTAGCATTCATGTTTTTTATGCAAAAGGAAAAACTGAGCGTCGGATTTGGGCACAAAGAATTCTCGAAGCTTTAACTCCAATCTTTCCAGCTAAATATTCATCTGAATTGACCCGTGCTGGTTGGGCATATCTCAAAGTAAGTTAATAAAACGATAAAAATTAATCTTTAATTAATAAAATCTACACATAACCAACAATATATTTTTTTTTTCAATAATTGTGTAAAAATGGTCAAGTGTTTAAGTATCATTTGCTGTGATAATATCGCTATTTTCTTACTGGAATTATCTGATTGATCAATTTGCTTTTATGCTGGTAAAATAACGGTCATATTACCATCGTAAATGATTGAATAAAAAATCACTTTCTCTAAATTTTTTTACTCTTCAATTCACCAGATCGGAGTCACCGGTTCATGGGTTGCTGCATGGATGCTTTTACAACAAAGAACACTCATTTATACAAAAGTTTTGGAACCTGTCGAGTTTGAAGAATTGGATTTACGAAAAGCTCGTTGTATACGTGAGTATTATTCTTTCTATAATAAATAACTGAAAAAAGAATGGTCATTTCTATCTCCAAATAATTAATTTACAGTCTATTGCATTTGCCTGAGATTAATTTCTTTTATTCTCACATAACCTATAATAATTAATTACTTCAAAAATTATAATGGAATGATCTAATATAAATATTTTCCTATTTTTTCTTTGCTTCTTTATTTAATAGAGTTTTAAGAGAGCAAGAAGGACCAATTGCTGGTTCTGGCAATATTCTTTTTATTCTCACATAACCTATAATAATTAATTACTTTAAGAATTGTAATGAAATGATTTATTAAACATTTTCCTTTTTTTTTCTTCTCTTTTTTATTTAATACAGTTTTAAGAGAGCAAGAAGGACCAATTGCTGGTTCTGGCAATATTCCAGTAGTTGTAGTGGATGCTGGTGGTAGCGGAGCACTTCATATTGCTGCACCAGGTACTCGTGAAGCTCCTGCATGGCGTCATGCAATTTATCAAGCTGCTACATGCTGTGGACCCGCATTAGACGAACAGCAACTTACACAAGACGATGTTCCAGTTATACTTGATAAATGTATCAACTTTATTTATGCTCACGGCAAGTTGATTTATCAATAATATTTTATTTATAATGACACTGTAACAACAGTCAGTGTTAACAAAGAGTGAATAGGATACTGCGTTATGCACGATCGATTGGCGAATGACCTCGTTGAGCCAAACAAAAAAGAATGAAATGAAAAAAAAAAAAATAATAAAGCGAGAATCAACAAAAAAAAAAAAAAGAGATAATTGATTGAAGCACATTGCGTGAACATGGTAACAATGAATAAGTTTATAGGAGTAGGATTTCGAAACAGTAACTATTACATTTTGTATATAAATTTATGTATAATAATATTTACACTAGACCTTTATGATGATAACAAACGAAATATAATACACGTATGTAGTTTATATGAAGTGAAAGAACTGTTGGTATGTATATTTAAAAGCTACAGATGGGATATTTCTAGATATTTATAGCGTTTTATTCTCGCACACTATATTAATTGATGCAACTCTTATCTTCAATATGGAATATAAAATTGCGGACACAGATGAAAAATTCTTATTCTCTGATTAATTTTACAAATACTTCTAGGAATGGTTTTGGAAGATTGGCTCTGATTTTTTTTAAATCTTCATTTTGATATTTTACTAAAAAAAATCAGTGACAATGAGAAAGAAATAACATGTATACTTTTATATATCAAAATTACATTGAAAATTATTACTTATGGTTTTGTTCTAGTGTTTAATTAATGTAGATAAAAGTTGTAAAAGAAAAAATATTATAAAACTTATTTTAAACTTTAGAAAAAGGACTTTTATAAGCTCTTCTTTTATAATTTTTTTGGGGGCACAGTCATCATGATACATTTTCTGAAAATCTGGAGAGTTATAGTGAGGAATAGGGAGAACGCTTCCACTAGGATCTGAAAGTGATGGAAGAAAGGTATCAGGGTAGATGGGACAGTCACATGATGGCTGATTACTGTTGGTCTTTGAAAAGAGATTGTCCCCCAAAAAATTATAAAAGAAGAACTCATAAAAGGCCTTTCTCTGAAGTTTAACATCAGTTTTATCATTTTTTCTCTTTCTCAACTTTTATGTACATTAATTAAACACTAAAATAAAACAATTAGTAATAATTTTCAATAAAATTTCAATTTTTAAGAATATACTTGTTATTTTTTTCTCATTTTTACTGATTTTTTAGTGAAATATAAAAATGAAGATTTAAAAAAAATCAGAGCCAATCTTCCAAAACCATTCATGGTTTCGTGAATTGTGGCCATAGAAGTATTCGAAACTATTCTTACATCAAGTGCAGCCAAACCATTGTTGACCAATGTAATAATTCGTGTTCTGAAGACCCGATTTAAAGTGTAAATTATTAAAAATATAAAATACACCAAAATCATAAAAACCAAAGTCATTTCAGTACTTTCATGAATATATTCAAAAACTGTAGACTTGAAAACATAGAAATTTCATTTTTCGTTGAGCTGTGTTATCAATTTTAAATAAATAAAATAATTGACTTTTTTTGCAGGAATAATGTCTGAAGGAATATACAGAAAAGGCGGATCAAGTAGTGCTGTTGTTAGATTACTTGAGGCATTTAGAAAAGATGCGTGGGCAACGCAAATTACACGAGGTTCATATTCTGAGCACGATGTTGCAACTGTCGTGAGAAGATTTCTTCGAGATTTACCAGAGCCTCTTATACCACCTAATATTCATGATGCACTCTGTCGTGCAACAGGTAATTTGATAATGAATCATTAATAACAATAATACAAATTATAAAACAGCTGGATATATCTGTGATAGACTTGAGAATTAATCAGATTATTTAGAGCTTAACCTATTTATTTTAAAATCTTTTCTATTAATTATTTTAAATAACTTGATAATTATTAAGTTTATTGAGACTTTATTTCAAAGTTGATCGTCTTCTCTCGTTTATTATCATCAATCAACACTGTGCAGTGTTAGAGGTTCAATGAGTGCATGAAAGATTATTGACCTCAATTCGTAAATCTCACAACACTCATTTAAATACATAAACGTTATACATTTAACAGAATCTCAAGCTCGTATTATTATTATCATTTGTGATGACTTAGCAGTGATTCATCAAAGTTTTTATCATAATTGCTCGTTTTTTTCTTGTTTGACTTTTAAAGATTAATTGGAATGAATGAAATAATGAAAACAAAATAAATTATATGTTTTATATTTTTTTTTTTTGGTAATTTTTTAGATATTACGGATGACAATGAAAGAGTGAGCACATACCGGAAAATACTTTTACCAGCATTAAATCGTGTATCTAAAGAAACATTGCGGCGTATATTAGCACATCTTCATTGTCTTAGTCATCAAAGCTCGAAGAATTTGATGACAACTGAAAATATATCAGCAGTTTGGGGCCCAACATTAATGCATGCTGGTTGTAAAAGTGCTGAAGATTGGAATAGATCTGAAACTCTAGTTGTCAGCGATTTGATTAAATTATATCCGCAATTATATCAATTATCAGCGGTTGATTTAGCTAAAGAAGCAAAAATACTTGAAGTACTTGAACGACATCATGCTTCGAATAATGGATTACGGAGTGCACCTTCTGGCGATTTGAAAATTTGGATTTATTTGTTTACTAGAGATGGAGAATGTGTTAATGTGACGGTAAAAATTATTTCAATTGTCTTTTGATAAGAAAGAACATTTTTTTTAAATTTATTTCAGCGTCAAAACTGACAATTCGCTGTAAAGAAATATCTTTGTGGCATTAAAATAGTTATTATTATTATCACATATGATTACATATAATTACAAATGACTAATGCTTGGAAAATGTATAATTGTTGTTATTTAATTCTACTAGAGTGAAAAATATTTCGTCATTTATCAGCATATGAAATATATATTGGGAACATGAATAATTTTTCATTGTAGAAATAAACTTAAACTAAAGTAGTGAAGCATTTTTTTAGGTTATGAATTATTATTTAGGTTATAAAATCAATTTTTATTCACAGTAATAATGAAATATTAATGTTTTATTTACATTTGCAGATTGGACCGCATAAAAGAGCAACAGATGTGTGTAAAGAGCTTGCAGAAAAAGCCAAGACACCAGCGCACGAACTTTGTCTTCAAGAATGTACGTTGGGTGGTGCACTAAAGCGTCCACTTCATCATGCAGAAAAGATATTAGAGACAGTGGCACGATGGGGCTATTGGGATCCTGATGATCGCAAGGACAATGTTCTTATTCTGAAAAAAGACAGACTCTACCGAGATATTGTTCCTCGGGTAATTTTCTTTTTTAATTTTTATTCAGCATTTGTTGTCCCTTTTTCAATGAACAATATTGTGTGAATCACTAAATTTTAAATAATATATTTGTTATTTATAACAGAAATATCAAACAATTTTATTAAAAGTTAAAAAAAAATGTTATTTGAAATGGAAATGAAAATGTACGTTTATAGGTTATGTTAAAAGAGTAAAATCATTATTGATGTTTGACGTTGATGATAAGCATAAACAGGATGTAGTCTGATTGAATATGATGGTGCCAAATCAGCACAATATATTCACCCTTTACAGTTAATGAATATTTATCATCGACATTTTTTATCTCATTTGTTAAATTAATTCATTCACCTTTTATAACTGGTTTATTTATAGGTTATTTTTCTTTTACAGATCAAGCCGCCAATGACTGTGTCGGGTGAATTGAAATTCGCCGATACTAAATCAAAGAATTTTAAAACTTATCTATTTGAGTTTAGTCAAGCGAAATTATGTTGTTATAAAGATAAGGCTTGTGCTGTAAAACTTAATGAATGGAAAATTGAAGATATTATTTGGTACTTGGGTCATGAACCCAAAAGAAATCCACAGATGGGGTAAAAAAAATATCTTTTTTCATTTTTTAGCATAAGAAAATAGAAATGTTTAAAATTAAATTAATTTTATTTTTTTTAGATGGTCGATAACTTTCATATTAAAAAATAAAAAACCAACAAGATGTAAAGAAAGTCCTTTCTTTGGAAATACATTCGCAGGAGCGTCAGTTGTTGATCAATATCGATGGTTAGCAGCAATGCTATTTGGTGAATATCAATTAAATCTTCTACCAGCAGCTGTCAACTTAATGGACCCGTGATGTTTCAGAATATTCTATTAATTTTTTTTAACATTAAATAAGTAATATTTTTTATTTTCTTAAGTCACCTGGAGATCATACATAATTATTTTAAGTTTGAAATCCATCTCTTCCAGATAAAACGTATCATTAAGATAAAATATCATTTTTAATGTATCATTATTAGATAAGAAAAATTTTTATGATAATGAAATTGTTTCCTTTTATTTTAACACTATAAAAGAGGTTAAGAACGCCAAAGAATTCTTCATCAGATGCAGTCAAGTTTTTCTAACCTATAATCTGTGATTGGCAAAAAAAACAAAAGTTTAGAATGAGATGCAAGTATTATAAAACAGATTTATACTTATTTTATCATAAAAAGGTGCTTCACTCATATATTTATAAATTTCTAACTCGATCAATCGCCATTTTATAATTGATCACGGTGACATATTAAATACTAATGAGCATTTATGTTTTGTTTAATTTTTTTTACACTCATCCCAATTTACAATAACTAACAATTCATCCATTAACAATATTTAAAATAAATGAAATTCATTCATTTGAATACATTCTCGCGTCAACAAGAATTCTAATCTAACAATACTGAACCTCAAGATGACTAACCAGTTATTAATACTTTTATGTTGTTCATACTTTTAAATCATTCAAATTATAATAACGATTATATTTTCAATCATGTCATCGTTCATTTAAATTTGGATTGTATATTGGTCGTGACATTAATCCATTTGTCATTGATCTTGTACCGGTTCGAACTTTAATATACTTTGGACGTTTGTCATGTGTACACCAATGAAGATAACAATACCAACCAGCAATAATTGTTCCAAAAGCATTACAAGCTGCAGAAAATATAAGGAGAATTGTAAAAATTCCTTCTACCTCTGGACAACTAAGATCAATATATTTTAATACTGGCTCAGACGGACTTGCAATTTCACTTCGTACACGACATGCACATGTTGCATTTCTAACAAGTGGTGGTGAACATTCAAGACCACTTAGTTTTATCAAGTGAACTGTCGATGAAACAAATGCAATGACGCTTGTTATAATTGCTAGTATTACTAAAAGTATGCTAATTATTTTTGTTGATGTCCGACAAAATCCTGGATTCATTCCTGGATATTCTTTTTTGAAGCAGCAGAGAATACAAATTCCAAAACTTCCCGACAAAAATAACTAGAAATTAAAGGTTATTACTGAATTAATTAATTAATTTATAGAATGTGTTGATAAATTTATTAGAAGAAATACTCACTGGCATTCCACTCCAGTATGGATTGTCCATAAATGGTAAATTTGGTGCCCATAATAATAAACAAAGAGACATTGAGGTTATAATTATACCAAGAATGGTTTGCAAAATTGCCAGAGATTGTGCAAGTTTGTGACGTCGAAGAAGAGGCAATCTGGACTTTCTTGGAACTGAAACGAAGAAAAATATAATTATAAATAAACAAATTACATACTCTAGTACTTCCTAACCTACAATTATCAAGCAACAAAAAATGCACATTTCAAGATGAGAATTCAAGTAAAATATTTTTAATTATAAAAATCCTGAATTTAACCACAACAAGTTATAGGTTATAACAATTTATTGAATTGTTTTTCATAAATAAATATGAATAAAAATAATTTATTGATATTATTATGATTTTTCAACCATTATGATGAAGATCATTCAAAATGAATGAGAAATTTCTTCTCACAGTGAAAATTATTTTCTTTTTTTATTCAATATACAATAAAAATATGAAATGGACATAGTTTATTCTCAATAGCTGGGTTTCAATTCTTATTCTCATGCGGAAATGTAATATGACTCGGTGACATGAGTGCTGCATATCAATTACGTCTTCATATCAGAATGACCAGTTGCAAAATAATTATATATTATATTATATACGTATGTACATACATATATATTGAAAATAAATAAATTGCGTAGCTGGAAGGTAAGTTCTGTTAATATATTTCAATATCGTTTCAGCTATAAAAAAATTATTGTTGTATTTTTTGCATATTCAGTCAAGATTCAGAGAAATATTAAAGAAAAATAAGCATCTAATCTTAATTAATTACTGAAATTTATAAAATAGTGATTGAAAACGTTTACAATTCCTCTTCCTTTCCTCACCTTCATTGAGTCATTAAATATACATTTAATTATATTAATTATGACGCAATATTGTTAACTTATACGTTGACAATAAATTGTTGAACCATCTGTTCATTCATTTGTTTAATTCCGAATAAATAATAATATATTGTCCAACAATTTATCACACATAATCATTTTTTCAATATTCGTACAAAAATGGCAACTTTTTGAGCGTCATTTGCGGTAACAATGTGCAGGTCATTTTTCCGCCGACAGAAAAAGTGAGGTTATCTCTTTGTCCGCAATTGAAAAAAAAAACAAATGGCAGATAAAGATAACTAATAACGGTCATATTACCACCTCAAATACCATGAGAAAAGTCGCCATTATCATGAATGAATTTAAGAAAATTAAAAATTTACAATATATATTAAAACATTTACATAATATACAACGTAATTGAAGCACAGGACAATTAAAATAACATGGAATTAGTATATTAAAGCAATTATGTAATGAAATTAAATAACTTACTTGTACCATGGCGATGCATAACGATCATTCGACTGTGCCTAAGAGAACTTCTAGTTGGTGTATGTCTTCCAGATATTTGTGATGCGGCAAGATTAACAGGAACAGTAGTTGACAAAGAATTAGCCATTGATGGTGCTCTATCAGAATCTCTATATCTTTCATTATCCCCTGTACATATACGTTTACGCATATAGCTATAATGAATCAATATTTGGAAAAACGAACAACGAAGAAAAATACAAATTTGAAAATATTTTTTATACCTTCTATATTGTTGGAACAATTATTATTATCTAATAATCGTGATGCTGTAGATGTTGCTATTTGATTTAAATTACCAACACTCATTGTAGATGCGATACAAGATGGTATTGATGATGTGTCCTGTAGAAATAATTTTTATATATTTTTTAATATTGTTTACAATTTTTAAAAATAATTATTGATTTCAATAGCATATGAACTTACCTTGAAATTATCATAATAACTAACAGGTCGGCTTTTACCATTGCTTTGATTATTTTCATCTTGTTGCTGATGATATATCCAATGAGATTTTAAATCACCGTCATTATTCGCGGCACTGTCACTCAAATGCGCACGCACCTCCACCGGCATTCTTCAATATCTCGTGCATCCGGTAATGTATGTATTTTAGCGCTATTTATTTGTCGTTTCATAAAGCTTCTAAAAAACTACACACTGAAAAATGAGAGAAAAGAAATAAATACATATAAATTATACAATAAATTGAGGAAATATATTTTTGAGGTTAGATTGTCGATCATTTGAAAATGTGCAACACCGATGAGGTTCATTAATTGATAAATGACTTATTTCCAGGTTAAATAACGACTGTAAATTTTTTTTATGTAGGTAGGTCACGCATTGTATACGAATATGCACACGCCTTGATGTCCTCTCTCCATCTCATTACGCAACATAATCATTTCCTAGGACAAATGCCAAAGCGTGAAAGTAAACGGTCACTTGAAAAAATCCAATGCGGAAAATTGTCTTTAACATGTTAATACATCTAAGAAATTTTCACGAAAATGAATAGTAAAGTTTCTACACTCTTATATTACAGAGGTACATGACAAAATATTCGAATAAATTAAAAAACAAAATAACATTGATAAACTACTGATGAAAAATTAGAATTATCAATTTCTATAGAAAACTCGATAGTATATTATTTATTTATATTTTTTCAACTTCTATTACGTAGGTACTAACGAAGCTGTAATTGGATGTGGTATAATTAACTCTAATTAACACGTAAATTAATGCTTTGAAGTATATAAAAGCATTAAAAATCACAAATCGATCTGACTATTGAAAAATTTTACAATATTTCAACATGGAAATAAATAATTTTCAAGATATTTCAATATTAAAACGACAAAATCGACAACATACAGGTGTTTTAGTTTCAATTCTTCTTACATACATATCTGCATGCTGTATAATTTACTTAACAATTTATATATAAACCCAAATTCATGTTAAAAATAAATTTGGCTAGATATACTAATGTATTTTACAAAATTTCAGAACACTTTGATGCAATTATATTATTAAAAAATTACCAAAAATGTTGCGAATTAAATGAGTAAACCCATGGAATAATTTTTTTGATAAAAAATTGTAATTAAACAAATGTGGAAAAAATAAATACACAACCGTCATGAAGCGTCACACGTTGACAACTGATTATTGAAACTGAACGACTAAACCTGCGACGAGACGGTGACGCCGCTGGAGTCAAGCCCCACCAGGAGCCAAATTCAAGAATGTATTATGTAGGTAATATCTGTACAGTCATATTCGTATATATAGGAAGGATGGAACTCATGATGGAGTTCAGCATGAATGTTACCTACGCATATTTTTATGATCTACGAAATTCAATAAATAATTTTGTCTTCCAGGAATGGTGAGAGCGAACGAAATTATGAGAAAATACTGAAAAATAATGTCAAGCAATGATTGTTGAACTTCTGATGAATGGAACTACCACATGTGTGTAATATCATGCTGCTGATGTTGTTTAACAATATCTGGAAATCATGAATAAGATTTTTTAGTTTAATGGAAACCCGATGAGAAAATAGCATAGTTTTTCCAATTCAGTGATGAGAATCACTGAAAATTATACATGTATAATAAATTCTTGTTCGGTTTTATATTGTTGTTTGTGTGTTTTTGCACACAAAGGCAGACCCAAGCCATTATTAGTTTAGTAGCAATACTAGAAACTATGGTGCAGGATATAAATATTTATTTATGACAGTGAGAACCACTGTCGGTTACTTTCACAATGCTTGAGCGATTTGAAACGACCAAACGATGTGAGAATGTAACTCCAATGATGAAAGAAAGCTCGAGATGATGTAGAAGGATGAAATAAAAATTCTTATGCTTATGTTGATAAGCTCATTAGTAAGCATCACCTTGGTTTATTCCTATAAGGAATATTGAATATTAAATATAAATTCTTATTCTATAATATTTTTTTTTTTTTTCAGAAGGAAAAAAATTGGAGAATTTTTTAATTAATTCATTTTTACTTCTGTTGATTTGCTTCTTTTATTAGATTTATTCGCTAGTACATGTATAAATATAGTAATATTACAGTTTCTATTTATTATATTCATTGTATATATTATACTTGTACATATGTACATAATATATATGGTAAAGCAATGTATATGTAATGCAAAAACTGCGGCAATCAAAAGCACTAAATGGTAAAAAAAATATATAGAGCAATCAGGTTAGGTGTGTGATACATTAAAAAAAAATTCGTCATTCTGGAATTAATTGGCAATGTATATGTTTTATGTATATATATACAGTTTATGTGATAGTATTGGATGATATATGTATATATATTACATACGTTGTCACGGAATTCGTAAAAGTGCACGACAAGCAATTGCGTTACTTTCGTAAAATGACTAGAAAAAAATTTGGAAATGTTTCAGACAATTTATGAAATGATATCAAATATATTGTGGATAAATAAATAGTTTTCATTATTTTTTGTTTAATAATGTTTATTAATTGAATATTCATCGTAAGATTGGCATATAATTTTGATATTGAAAAAGTCAATAAACACATAACCTCAAAATTTCGACAAAAGCCAAAAGATATTATCGTTTCGATTATTATATACACATTCATATAGATGAAAATTGTTTTAGTGTGAGTCATTACACTTATTTGTAATCTTATTTTGTTATTATAACGTAAAATTGCCTGATAATTTATATATAAAATTAAATGGCCATTATTTAGTGTTACTTTGAACACGTTACATTTATTTAGTATACGTATACCTAAATTAAACATAAATAAGTACCTAATTACAGATTTTTGTTTTTCTATAGGATGTTCAAATGCTACGTGAAAAATTGTTGATTAATTGTCTGAGATAATAGAATATTCAGCTTGTGGAAATCAGTGGGAATGGGAAATTGTTTGTGCAAAAACAGCGAAGAAGAACAAGAGACTACAAATGAATTGCGTGACAATGTAGAAGCACAAAATACAATATTTCCTGATAATTGTAATGATAATCAGAGCAATGAGCCGTTTAGTTTCAGATTTCCAACGTCGGAAAACGTTGATAAATTAGTTCTTGAAACATTAGGAGTCATTGGCGGACTTGTGGACAAGTGAGAAAGCAAAAATAAAATGTTTATTTAACTAATAATGCGAAGACAATTTTTTATTGTTAGAAAATTAATTATTATTGTCAACAGTGAACAGGAACCTCCACCAGCAATGCTTAAACTTCATGCAATTGCTGATAAAGAGGAAGGTTGGATTGAAGTTGTTACTTCCATGGTGAATGTCATACCAATGTCCAGCCCTTTAGGTCCATCAGTTATAACTCTTTTGCTTGATGACTGTCCATTACCATCCAAGGTAAAATATCCAAAATATTAACATAAATTAATTTATATTTATATTTATTCAATTCCATTAAATTATATCCTTTTTATTTGTTTCAGGATACGGTTTTAAAATTATCTCAAATGTTTTTCATGGCTCAATCATGGGAAACCACTGGGAAATTGCCAACAAATGTTACTCAACAAAGAAACATTTGTGTAGTACTTGGTTGTATCGCAGAAAAATTGGCTGGTCCCAGTAGTATCGCTGTTTTATCAAAACGAACATTAAACTCCCTTGTAAATAACCTCAAAGAAAATGTAGAACCATACGTGGTGCTATATTCATTAATAGCTTTAGAGAAATTTGCTCAGACAAGTGAAAATAAATTAACTATACAAAAAAGACTATTAGAAGAGAAAGAACATCCATTATTAATATTAGAAAAATGGGCATCAGATGAAAATGACTTTGTACGACGTCAAGTTGGTTTTTCTGCCTTATGGTGCTTGGATAATCTATGTAAGTGTTGATTAAATAATTATTTCGTATTAATTAATTTTATTTTTATATAAAATTGTAATAATTTTTTTTTTTTTTTATAGTTTTGATAGAAAGCAGGAAATATTCTCATGACACAGTTGATTTAACTGGTATAAATGTGATGTTAAATGCAAAGGACGTAAGCGAGTACCTGAAAATTTCACCCAATGGTTTAGAAGCACGCTGTGATGCATATTCATTTGAGAGTGTTCGATGTACATTTCAAGTTGATTCTGGCGTTTGGTATTATGAAACGCTTATTATGACAACAGGAGTTATGCAAATTGGTTGGGCAACTAAAAACAGTAACTTTTTGAATCATGTAAATTAATATTTAAATCAATATATCATTGGTTATTTTTGTTTTAATATATAAATATTATTTATTATTTTGTTTATAATTTAAGGAAGGATATGGCATTGGTGATGACAAATATTCATTGTCTTGTGATGGTTGTCGAAGACTTATATGGTATAATGCACGAAGTGAAAAATATTATGATCGTCCACCATGGAAAGCTGGCGATATTCTTGGCTGTCTTCTTGATTTAAATAAATTTCAAATTATATTCTCAATTAATGGTGTACCGTTAAAACCATGTGTTGAAGTATTTAAAACTGCGAAATCTGGATTTTTTGCAGCAGCTAGTTTCATGTCATTTCAACAATGTTTATTTAATTTTGGCAACAGGCCTTTTAAATATCCACCAACTGATTGTAAATTTCAGAAATTTAATGATCATGCAATATTAAAGCCAGAGGACAAAGTTGTCTTGCCTCGACATTTATATCTTGATCAGTTGAGAAAACTCAGTGTCAGAGAAGATTCTTGCACTTTGTGTTATGACCAAAAGGCATCAGTGAGGTTATTGCCTTGTGATCATAGGTAATTAAAATTTATATTTTATTCATAATGTATTTTTGTTAACAAAGAATAATGTTAAATATTTTCTCTTTCTAGGGGATTTTGTCAAACATGTCCAAGACAATTGGTCGAGTGTCCAATGTGTAGAGCAAGAATTGAAGATATTGCAATTGAATTAGATAATGTGTGATATTAATTACATCAACATAACCTATAAATCACAATTTTCATCATTTTTTTTTTTTTCTTTCACAAATGAATATTAATATTCACATCATTGTATTGTACTTTACACATACTCAAAGAAGACTCTCATCTACACATAAATATACACATATGCAAAAGATAATCACTGATTTGATTCTAAAAGAAAAGAAAATAAGAGAAAAGCATGTGACGTCATATTGAATATCATCATATTAATTTAAATGAAAAATGACTCATGCATTCCTTTTTTTTATTTTTTACGAAGCAGTATTTTCAAGAATAAAAACAAAATATTGATAAGTATTGATGAAACATGAGTCAAAGAGTAGTTTGGATAGAAATAATGCAGTTGAAGAGCATAAAAATTCAACGAATAAATTATGAACTTTTATTGTTTCTCATTGACTGATTTTGTTGCATTATAAAAACGAATTTCAACTACGTTTATATTTTAAATATATAATAGATATCTAGATATGATATAATTCAGAATAGTAAACAAAAGATATTTGAAACAATAATTGCCATTGATATATTCTGCATTTAATTATTTCATATTCGAAAATCAAATTTTAAAAATAATTGCATTATTCCATCTCTTAAACAAACGATCGATTAATATTAATTTTTCTTATTTTTTCTTGTGAACTATCTTTATAATAGCGTATAAATATTAAGTTTAAATAACTAAATAAATATATATACAAATATATATATTTTACAAATCTATATACAATATTATATTCTTGGGAGAATATAACAATCAAAGTATAACGTTTTATGAATATTTTTTCAATTTTAATTCATGTACCTTCATCGCTTCCTTTATTAACTTTAATAAATCCTTTTTATAAATAGACTTTCAATGTTTTTTTTTTCGAAAAAGAAACATTTTTATTGGTGGAAGATTATTTTATAGGTTAATTGTAATAATCTTTTTTTATTATGTAAATAATTGATTGTATAATTCATTTTTAAATGTTTTGATCAATTAAATAATTCTTTTTTTAATTATTCGAAGTAATTGACAATGATTTTTTGGAATTCAAGACTGATTATGAGTTGATTGATGAATATCATCAAGAATAATATTAACTATGACAATCTTTTAAATATAATAATAATTATTTAAATAAAGGGATTATTTTAATGAATGATAATTTATATTGTAAACTTGCATTATATTTATATCATTTATTTTCATAATACATTTACTAATTTTTTTGCCATTCTCATTGACATTGAAGGAAAAAAATGTCTCCAATAAATATCTATCAATAATCATCAGCACTATATTTTTCAAATGGCACAAAAAAAAAAAAAAAATAGAGAATTTAAGAATATATTATTCATGCACAACTTAAATAAATGTCTATTATGCCCAACGAAATTTCACAAATCACATTGACCTGTATAGAATTTCTCAAAAATAGACCATCACATAAAAATTAATATTATTGCAATGTAACATTTGAGTATTTACTAATAAATATATTTTCTACAAGAATATTCTTCCACTCTGAAGAAAAAAAAAATCAATTTTCATTATCACATACACGCACACTCATCATATGAAATTTACTTTTATATTCTACGTGTCCTATTTGCTTCTCTTCCAGTCATTTAATTAATTATTTTTGCATCATATATTAATAATATTGATAAATATAATCTCGTTACATATAAAATATTGTGTACAAATATATATTACATAAAATATTTGAACCGTAACTTTGGATGAACTTGGAGATATTACTACCAACATTTAAAGCTTATGAATTAATCCAACAAAAACAGCTATTATTAATTGAATTTTTAATTAACAAAAATTCACAGCTGCATCGATGAATTAAGGTTATGTTTTTTCTTTTCTTTTCACTGATACAATTATTCATGCGTTTGCTATTTTAAAACAACACTTTGAAGAATTCTTCACCGCAATAATTAATCATCATACAGAAGATGTTCATGCAGCAGTTTCTTCATCAATTGCAGTCTCGTGGATCCCATATGCTGGGATCCACGCGCGTTCCTATGTATTTGCTGTTTCATAACTCTTGTAAGTATGAGCAGATCGTTTGCTTCTGACAGTACAAAACAGAATCATGCTGGTGATAAGACCAAACAATTGTAAAAATCCAACAACTAATCCAGCTGTACCCAACACATGAAGTCTTGTAACTATCCACGTTTGTATTGCTGATGTGCATCCTTCTTTATACCAAAGTTCTTTGTTGCGAGCTTCAGGATCAAGACGACCACAATATCTTTCACGTTTAATGCAACACGAGTCTGGCACACGATCCTCTGATGGCCAAGCATCAATTCCAAACCAATCAGTATAATCTCTAACACCGCAGCAATGTAACTGATAAAGATAAATGAATTATTAGAATTTTAAATTAATTTTCTTAATTATTCTAAAAGAAAATTATATTTTTTTTTGTTTTCTATGCACTTACTCCTTGATGAATATGATCCCAAAGTGCAGGAAGAGTTCCAGGTTCTCTAGTGATATTGTAATGATTGTGAATACCAAATAAAAGTTCGTCTTTTAAAGTTCGACTGACATTTTCACGAAAAACAAATGCCAATGCTCCAATCATGAATTCAGCCAAGAATAACATTATTACTAAACTGAAATACTAAAAAATGAAATGATTAATTAATATTGTTATATGATGATTTGTATTTGGAAGAATGTTAAATAGGAGATATAATAATTCTATGACAGTGTACTAACTGTTATGAGCATAAATCTTGATTGAAACCAGGCACCACAGCATCCGAAAAATGCGATAATAAAAGTGACACATCCAATCGCAAGTAAAATCGAATCCGCTGATGTAAAATTGTACTGTGGTGCAAGATTAGCTATTCCAGTATTAGCTAAACGTAACCAAAGGGCGATTCCAAGTAGGCCAGATGCACTCAACTGTGAATTCAAATAAAATTTCAAGTTTTATAAAGTGCAAACAAAATAATATTCCATTTTTCTTTTTAATTAACGTTCATTTTACTTTATTTCTATATGCTTCAAGCATAACCTACAAATTTAGGAATATTTTTAATGATTGAGATAAAAATAATGTTTTTTTTAATAATTAATTAAATTATTTACGAGTATTCAGTTAGATTTTAAATGAAATAATACAACATAACCTCCAAAAAAAAAAAAAAACCTTCTGAGCATTTTGATTACATTATGCTTCAAGCATAATGAAGAAGATATTATGACTCGATTCCCTCAATGAAAATCAATTATAATTTTGATATAATCAAACATTTATGTTCATAATAAAACGTAAATTGTTAAATTGGATAAATTTTTCAATCTTCATATCATCCATTGCAGATTTTATGCTTATACCTACATCAAATATACAGATTAATTATTTCAATAAATCCAAGTTTCCTGTTCATTTTTATTTTTATTTATTCATTTTACCCAAATGAGAACGTTGAGCGAGCAGAAAACGTGCCTGATGCACGTATACCCCGTACGACCCATGAAGCCTTGAAAATATTGATGGAATACTGACTCGAACGGTTCCTGTAAATAAAAGAATATTTTTTTAATAATTTTGTATATTTATAATTGAACAAAAAAAAATGCTAATCAATTTTTGTACCTCGTGACATTTGCGTATATCTAATATATGCAAACATCTGATTATTATTCATGAATGAATCACAAATGAAGCTATATAAAGACGAGAGATTTTGAACGTTCGCCCATGTTGCAAAAAGCAAAAGTATAACATACATTCAGACATGAATACATGGATTACCAAGCAGACTACATTTAACTTTGCATCAAATATTCTTTTGTCTATGATAAAAAGTGTTTATCCATCATCAGCATAAACGGTAATACAAGTTTTATCAGCTAAGATGAATACCGTTTTCGCTTATAGTTGAACTGTATAGATCTTCTCGCGTCGAGGTCATCTTAGGTCTTATAACGGTACATAGAGCAAATATTAAAGCGCTTCCACCTACACTATATATTAACGATCATCACCTATATACATATATATGTGTATATATCGCACATGCATATCCACATAAACGTGTATTTTTCAATTATACATAAGGCAGCAACCATATACAGTAAAATTTCTATCATAACCTCTAAAAAAATCAAATGTTTAGAATGTTTTTTTTTTTTTGGTTATGTTGTATTATTTCAATCAAAATCCAACTAAATACTCGTAAATAATTCAATTAATTAATAAAAAAAACATTATTTTTTATCTTAATCATTAAAAATATTCCTAAATTTGTAGGTTAATTTGAAAGTTTCATACAGTGTCACGTGATCACCATGATGTAAAATTACTGATTATTTCTAAAAGAGAAAGAGACACTTTTTGTGAAAGTGCCTCTAACTCTAAAGTAGCACTAAACTACGTAGTTACATCGTAATTTCATTCGTGCAGTATAAAAATTGTGACAAGAAGCAGAGTTAGCGGTAAATAATCATTGAAATTTTGTTCACATAGTTCACAGTTGACAAAGACCAATTTGAGGTCACGATTTTTATTTATTTATTTATTTGAAATTTTCTTTTCATTTCAGCGATGGACACGTATACAAAAGGTATTTGTAAACATATCAGTAATACATATGTATTAATAGTAACTGTATTTAGCTAGTACATAATACATATGTGTATATAATGCATGGACTTAGGAGCTTACCCCTGACTTCCTGTCAATTGTCGGTAATTTTAAATCATCTACGAACCCCACACACATAACGCCTCGCTGTTCATCCTTTCATTCATTCATTTATCACGTCGACCCGATTTGTCGGATATATCGCACAGATTAGCGTGTCCCACTATTAAATAAAGTGATATATATTTGAAAAATCCCACGCATTACAAAGGTAGTTTTGTACTTTAAAATCTTCTTTACTTGGTGAAGTTTACAAAATGTTTAAAAGTTCTTTTTCTATTATTCAATTTGAACAATTCAATTGCAATAGTTGACAAATCATTGCTGTATTATTGGCCGTTATTTAACTGATAGATTTATCTGGATAAATAGTTACGTCATTTGTCTAATAGTTTAATATGGATTTGATGTGAGCAAATGAAGATAAATATGAAAATAAGGCCAGATAAATCTTAAAATAGAACGTATTTTAAAGTATTATATTCAATTTAATTTTAATTTGGAATAAAAACAATCAGTAGAAATATTTATATGTTCTTATGTATTTATAAATCACAAGGGGAATGAATTGTTGCGTCTATGTAGAAACAGATGACGATAAAAGTTGTTTATCAGTGTGGAGAATGTACACACTACTGTAAAATTATAAGCCATAACAGCTCATATTGTTATTAAATTTATGTTTTCATAAACAAATTACAATATATAATATTGTAAATTAATTTGTATTGAAGCCAATTAATGTTTTTAATTTTAATTACGATGTTAATAATATATTATTAACAATTGCATCCTGATTAATAACATTTGTGAATGCAGTCATTCTCTTTTTCTAAGTGTTCATAATTTTTTTTTTTTTTTTTTCATTCATCACCGTCTGATTACACTTTGTTAATGTTATTCGCATTCTGAAACATGAGAGTATAATAAATTGAATTAAGGCGCTGATAATATTTATGAATTGTTTTATGTTGAAAATCATTAACAATTGTGTTTGTATATAATTAATGAAGAATAATTATCAATCATGATTTGTTTGAATGAAAATATTATTACTTTTCTTACCTCAGTGAATGAAACCAATTGTTTTTTTTTTTTTTTATTCAAACTTTCCACTAATGAAATATAATTTTGGAGACACTATATGTTGGTTAAAAGAATTTTGAGAATATTTTCCTTTGTTTTTATACAATGGGGGACACAAGTTGTACAGGAATATAACACTAAAGATCCACGAACTCGTGCGAGCTTTGTAGCAAGTAGTCGAGTGACTGGTGGGCTCTTTTAAATATTATTGAATCCTCCGCTCGATTAACAGGATCCATCAAAAGTTATAGATTCTAATAATAATCAGACTGTCAACGCCATCTTTCTATTGTCCATAAACAAGTTTACATTAATTATTTATTAACTTGCTGTACCGACGGTGAATAACTAAGTGTATTTCTATCGACAGAAAAATTGAGGTTATGTTTTCGCGCCGATTCAAAGAACAAAATACGGAAACAGATTACAAATTTGTGTAATTTTATTTATTGATTTTATATCTTTCCTCTGATATCTGTGTTTTTTATTAGAAATAAAATACAACGTCAGTTTTTATCCTGATAGAATAACAATCATATTACCAATGCAAACAACTTGCATAAAATCGCCATTTTTGTTCATTAGAAAAAGAAAAATCTTTCAACTCATTTATATACATAACAAATAATGATGATTAATTTATTAATATTAAATTATTAAAATTAAATATATAATTTATATATTACTATTTATTTTTTAGCCCACCCTGTTTGTATAAAATTAATAAAGTATAAAACGAATAACAAAGGAAAACAGTGAAATGAAATTTAAATTTGAATAAAGAAAATATTTTTAATTTTTCTTTTTTAATTTCTGTGATGATTCTTCCATAGAATCAAGCCAAAGCTTGAGTTCATTAGTTAATTCAGGTTTTTGTGCTTCAGGTTCAACTTTAGCAATAATTTCCGATACAGGCACTTTCAAATTTGTAACAGTTTGTTTGCTTAAAACAACAGCACGTATAAAATTGTCTGACAAACTGATAAATTCGTGTTCAAGGTAAAAATTTTTATCGTCCCAATAAATAAGTTGAGTTGTAACTTTGTATGGAGTAAAAATAGGTAATGAACGTCTGTAACGTGTTGATGATGCACCTTGAACAGCACCCCCACCTCGACGATTAACTTCACCATAAATTCCCGAACGATCATAATAATGAAATCGGGCAAAGTCGAGTTCACGTAGGTATCTGGCATTATTCATGTGTTTGAGGAAAATATCGACATCTTGTGATGTACAAATGCCTGAAATAATTATAAATATATATTGAATTATTAGATTATTTTCAAATATTAATATTATAAACATAACCTTATCTTACCATAGATAGTAGTTTTTTCAAAAATTTTTGTTTTCTTTTGGAATAATCGACCCCATAGAATTGTAAATGCTATTCTGAGAAAGTAATTGACATCAAATAATATATAAAGTATTGCAATTATTGCAATAGTACAAGCGCACACCATGTTTATTGATTTAATTATTAACTATCGATAATATATTGGAGATAATTTATTTTATTTTCTCTAGTTCAATCCACCTTGTGTCTCAAGTTTCACTGCGGTTAGACTGGTCAAAATATGTTGTGTCAGCAGTCATAAATATATTACAAACATATGTACTTAATTCTACCGTTGGTTTAACCGCCATTTTTCCCCACTATCGACAACTTCACTTCAATGTATTCTACTTTTATACAATGAATATTTAAATATTATTAATAATCATTGTATTGCGAATTTTGAACTCACTTGATGCCTATCAATTATTGAACATTGTACATTGCATTCATTCATTTATTTTGTAACTTTTACGAAACAAACAGATTGAAAAAAAAAAAAAACCGAGGAAACAGGTTATGGCAGCATTTCTGTTATTGTGACGAAATACATGAGAATTCCTGAGAGATAAAATAAACTTTATAACATACCAATATGTACTTCAATATTTGCTAATTTCTACTGTACAAATTACAATTTATAATATTATAAACATCTTTATTATACATATATGTAATATTCAATTTTATAATTTTCAACATTAAATAAAGATACAAAAATTATTGAGTATTTTTATTTTGATTTGTAAATTAAATATTAAAATATTATATCACTTATTAAGAAAACCATTAATAATTCAATGTATTATTAACATAAAGGTCATTTTTGTATTATTCGATAAAATATTCAATGATGGGTAGAATTTGATATTGAATGTTTGTTTGTAATTAATTAATTCATATTCTAAGTGGTGAATAAAATGTATATTGATGAGCGTATAAATTATACGTATAATGAAACATTTTCATGATATATGTTGTGCACTTATTTACATAAACAAAAAAAATTATTTTACATCAACTTAACTTATTCTTATATTATTTTAAACTAACAAGGATATTATTTTTCTTTTTCTACAGATTTCATTGTGTACATTGAAATAATTTACATTTTTTAAACAAAAATATACATTTCTATTTAAAAACAAGTTGAATTATCAATATATGTGTACAGTTTATTAATAAACTATTGTAGAATTATATACAAAATGAACTCTAAAAATATTTTAAGTAACAAGTTTGTAATTAATTAATTAATTTATTGCAACAACAGGAATAGTATCAGGTCGCCTCAATGTCGCTGAAGATATATCATTGCTTTCCAGCCATGAAGCGACTTCCGGTGGAATTTCCGGTCTAATATTTGTTACCTGATGAAGTAATATTTCATTGGATTTATTAATAAAAAAATTACAAGAGATATATATTGATTATGAACAATGATTCAAGTTACCTGAGCAACATTTGGTTCCACATTGGTATTTTGTTTAACTCCACGTTGAAGTAATGTTGCCATTACAGTCTCAGCATTACATTCTAATAATCTTTGACGACAAATAGCAATTGCTCGAATAAAATCGTCATTTGGCGTAATAAATCTGTGCTCCATAAAAATTGATTTTTCATCCCAATAAATAATCTGCAAAGATAAAAAAAAATATTTGATCATTTATATAATATGTAAAATATTAAAAACAAATTTCTTAATTTAAATAATCGATTTTTATACGAAGAATCATTGGAAATTTTTTTGGGGTTATGTTTTTTGTTTTTCTTTATAATTATTTGAATAAATAACATCATTTAATTAACTGATTTTATACAAAGAATCATTGGAAATTTTTTTGGGGTTATGTTTTTTGTTATTCTTTATAATTATTTGAATAAATAATATGATTTAATTAACTGATTACTTGCAAAAATTGACGATATTATAAATGATATTCTGAATTAAATCCCACATGATTTATGAATAATTTAATGGTATTTATTATATTTATTAAATCCAGTTGAATTAAAAAATGTATCAAGAGAATTAATTTATTCTGTTGAGAGTTACTTTCCATAACGATTTTTATATTGAGAAATACGAGGAATAAGGAAGTTATGGAATAAGTAATTCAATGCTACATCCATATTTTTAAAACAAAAAAAAAAAGACTTTGGCAAGTAAACAAAAAACAGAAATAGTTATTTAAAATGACAAAATGAGCAACCATAACCTATAATCTTTGTAAAAACTTGTTTCGAAAATCTCAAGGGCATTAGAAATTGGCAAACTTAAGATTGAATATATTTCTACAGTAAAATTTTACGTTTACTTTTGTTTATTCCGGACAAATGAACAATTATTTATCTTGTACCAATTCTAGAAATATTTTACATCTTTGTTTATTGATAACACCAATAAATTCTTTACTTTTCTCTCCATAACGATAAAAAGAACGTTGCAATTATCTCAAACTTTATTTAACAATGATAAAAAAGAAACAGGAAATAATAATTATTGCCCTAAAAAAATATAATTTTAATTTGCAGGCAACTTTAAAATTTTTATATAAATTACGTGATCTCAAAAATTGGTGAAAGGTGAAATTTCACTTTTATAACTATCATTCAATATTTCGGGGTACGATAAATTATTATTACGTTGCATTTTTATTTGACTTCCGGCTTTTTTATAAATGGCCTCTATACATCTCTTCAAAATAATTTATGCAACCTATTAACGCAACGATGATTTTTATTCTCGCTAAATTTAATACCTACCAAAGTTATTATTATTATTATTCATTAATATTTATATTTATTAAATGAATCAGTACCTTAGATTTAATTTTAAATATTGATAAAGGTCTGAGAAACCTTCTGTAACGTATTGTTGTTGCTCCTTGAACTACTCCTTTTCCTTGTGAACAAATTTCACGATAAAGATTTGTTCGTTCATAAAAATCAGCTCGAGCAAAATCCAATTCTCGTAAATATCTAGCATTGTTCATATGATAAAAAAGCGTGTCCAGATCAGTTGTGGCGCAGAAACCTTGAAGAAAAAAAAAATGCATATAATATTAATTAATTTATATTATTCCATCGATCCTATACATAATTTGCTAATAAACTTTCGCCATGAAAAAGATAAAAAAAAAATTATTCATGTCATCAATATTTGAGTCATTAGTATATAAATTTATTATTATAATTTGTTTATTTTTCACTGCGTTTTTTTTTTTTTTCATCACACAATACATTTCGAAATTTCTTGATAATATTACGTGTCTTATTGGTAAGTTTATTCAATATTTTTCCGTACTCTGATGACTCATAGAATAAAATTGTGTTTATAATACACCAGAGTTTTAGATGTGTATCAAAGATCAATCTTTTTTTTTTTTAATAAAAATCACATTATAAAAATAATGTTGAATAAATTATAACTCTGTGGGATTATTTTCAGATTATGAAAATATCATGTTGATGAATTCAACACTACATGTGTGCACTCAATTATCCTGGGATAAATAAATAAATGAATAAAAAATAGTAAAAAAAAAAACGAGCAAAAAAAAAAAAGAGATAAAATTAATGACGTGAACTTACCATATATCGTAGTCTCGTCTAAAATGTGAACAGGCTTCTTGCAAAATCGCGCAAGTATTACAGTGAGAAACATTCTAAGGAAGTAGTGAACCTCGATGAATGTATAAAGAAGTGCAATGGCGCCAATGCCAATAACGCATATCCAACAAGCAAACATTTTTCTTCTTCTAATCTTTCTTTATTCCTTTTAATTATTTTTACTTTCCACTTTGTCTTAATTCGCCTTTTATTAATCCGTCACTTTATATTTATTTATTGTTTCACTTCAGATTCTTTCGTCTCGTTTGGAGAATTAAATTTAACAACATCAGGAGAATTGCATTCAAAGTTATTGATTCATAACGAGCACTTGCACAATTTATATTTGAATTAAAGAAATTATCAGACAATATTGACATCATTGTCAATCTGATCCAAGTCCTAGTGTTGTTGAAATGCCATTAACAACAGTAATGATATCCTGAAATAAAACAAAGTCGATTAATTAATTTAATTAATATAAAGATTTATTTCTGATATTTTATTATTGGTGAAAGTGACAAAACAACGAATTTAATAAAAATACTTACACACCGAATTCATGATACATCAGATATTAAAGATGATGATATAGTTGATAAATGAATATTATTAAATAAGTTGAATATAATTAATTTAAATAAAAACGAGGGTATTTAATAAATCACAAGAAATACTGAAAGACCAATTTAATTGAATCATATTCAGGAAACTTGTATTGCTAATATTTTTATAGAATGTGATTCATGATGATTCCCATTTAGTATTTAATGAATATTAAATTCTGCTTGTTCACAATTGATTCAAAATTATTTGGTGTTTATCCACGTGATTTATATCAAATTGTAATTCACGAATACGATAATAAAAAATTGTTGTTCCTTTCTCATAGACTTTTTGCAGACTGATCTCCAGGGAGAACTTGATCAAGATAATCGCGACGTCCACTTGCACCTGCGCTCAGGACACATGTAAAACGAGTGGGGATCAACCATACTCAGCTTCTTGACGTCAACTGGTTACAAATGACAATGCTCAGTGATATTTTTTTAAGTCATCATCTGTATTTTTTTTTTGTATGCTATTTTTTCCTTCTTGTATACAAGTATTTCTTTTTTTTTTGTTTGTTTGTTATATACAGTAAATTTGTTGTTGATTGTATAGGAAAATGTTCATTTTATATATGAGCTCATCACTTGACAGTGGATTTGTGTTCAATGTCGTTGATGTATTTCACAATACTGCAAGACAATAATATTACAAATGAAAAATTTGAACTAATTTAAAGTGCTTTGTATGCACGAAACTTGTTACGAGATGGAAAAATAATTGATTTTCTATATGTGCATGGGAGTTTTTTTCTCTTTTTGTAGTTTAGAAGTAAGACATGCGCCGTTGTCAATGTCTGTTATTTATTTTGTTTCCTTTCATTACTTTAGTATTTTTTATTTGCAATATTTAATGATGATGATAATTTACAGAATATTATTTATGAATTTATATCTTTCTAATTTTATAATAAACACACGTTATGCGTTATAATAAAAACAACGCGATTCGTTAAAGAATAAAGCGTTGAAACGATTGATGTTTTGTACAAAACTAATATTTATTAAAGAAAATATTCCTGATAGACAAAAAATATAATGTTCTGGAGGTTATGTAAGTCCATAACAATATTAAATAAAAAAAATAAACATAAATGCTTAATGATTAAAAAAAATATAAATATTATACTGTTGCCTTATCAGTCAAGAATCAACAATCAAATATTTATTTATGTTTGCAAGAAGTCTACAACAAATGGGGAATCTGATGAATTATATGGCGTCAAGGGCACATCATATGGAAGTAAAATTACTGGTGAATTATTTTCATTATCATTGCAAATAGGAAATGTTGAACTATTGATTAAATATTGAGGGAAAAAAACAACACCAGCTTCATAATTAAGAATTGTCCAAGTTGATTTTCCATAACCCCAAGCAGCTTTACTAAGATTTCCACTTGTTAAAACCATCCATGAAATTTTTTTCATATCCGGCGAAATTCTCGTATATATTTTTGAATGTGGCATCGCACTATCGCGATATTTTTCCGATGATTTCCATTGATACAGATATTTTTCCAGCCACTTTTGTTTCACATGTGTTCGCATACTATATGGCAAACAGCAACTTCCAACTCGCATATCAAATGAATTTTTATAATTGTTAATTGACGGATAAATCAATTGGAAACCTGGTGAGCTTTTGATACCGCGAAATTTTTCGCTTGCCATTGCAGGAATAAAATCTTGAGTTAACCAAGAGTCAAAATTTGGACCAAGGTTGCCAATACTTGAAGCTTGAGCTACCACAGGCCACTGTGAACGATTTTGCGGTAATTCTGCATGATTAGTAAGAATATTTCGTAATCTTTGTAAGCCCCAACGATCTCGATCAGTCCCACGAAAATTTCCAGGAACTGAAGCGACAAAAAACACATCAATTGATGAAAAATCTAATCTTTCAAATGTTGCTATCCAATTTTGTAATTGCGAATTTTTATATTGTTTCATGTAATCAATAAAATCATGTTTAAAACACGTGCGTGTTTCGCCTTGAATTTTATCAGCGTCATCAGGTAATTTTGGAAGATGTGGAGACATCCATAATGCTTGAGTTCGATTTTCCCAATCGTCCATATACAAATTAGCTGTAGATATAATTATTCTTACACCACCATTGCTGTATTTCAATACGGAAATTTTACTGTGATGAGTTCCATAATTAGTTGGTGTTTTAATTGTAACAATTTTCATTGTCGATGGTATTGGGGATGTGTCAGCGCGTTGACCAAGGACAATTAAACTATCAGACTTTTGTCCGGAAAATAAATACTGAAGACAAAGCCAACCAACATCGACCATAAAATTGATATGAAGACTTTCGATTATTTCTCCTAGACTTATATCCAATATTTCAGGGAATGTTATCGAAAAATTATGATTGTAGGTCTCTTTAGAATCTTCTACACATGGTAAAAATATATTATATGGTGAAGATAATGCATATTTTAAATTAAATTCTCCAATGGGTGCTAAATGAGGAATTTTATGACCTGCTCGTTTCATATTTTCTATTGCTTGATTCCTCACTGTCATTCTTGCTGATTGTGTTATACTCGAACTAAATTTTTCGAATAATGAACTTCCTTGTTGTTGACTAGGCGGTTTACTTTGTTTATTTATATCATTTGTACTTTGATAAGTTTCTTCTTTGTTCTTTTTAGGTATTGATTCCATAGAATTACTTGTTGACGATTCTGGTGAACGTTTTGTTGCAGTTTGACGCATTTGAACATTGTGATTTTCTGCATTGTTATCGGTAATATTTTTTTTTCTCAATACCATTTGCAAAACTTTCAATTGATCTAACAATTGTTGTTCGTCAGGACATTCAAAATCTAGATTTGATGGAATTGTAATTGTCTCATTCAATTTTCCATCTAATAATTTTTCCACTGAAATCAAAAATATATTATTGAGGTTAAAATAATAATTGACTGATTAATTTTTTCATTTTTGTACTAACAATGTGGGTGTGACATTTCGTCAAAATGAATGGGATTTTTGCGATAGCATTTTTCTTGGAATGGGCATATTTTTTTCATTTTTATGATGTTTCTTTCAACGCCTAAAACACAACATTAAATAAATATTAAAATAATTAAAATTACATGTTTCATAATTAGAGAGGTTATAAATTTTTAATCAACATATAACACACTTAAATACATTAATATTTGAATTGAATTAAATTTTCTTATTTACTTTGACTTTAATTTGTAATTCTGATTAAATAAATTACTATATATGATAAATAATTCAATTATGTGGCTGCATTTGATTATAGTAAAATATTGACAATGAATGATAAATTGTTCCTTTTTCACAGTTTATTCACACACACCAATACACAAATTATATACATATATATATCTTATGAAAAATAAAAAAACATTTTGTCTGTCTGTCAAACATTTTATAATTTAGTAGCAGTCGTTAACAGCGTCATCATTATTCTATTTTTTCATATGTAGATAACCTCAAAATCTTCTTTACCTCTTACCGTCGTCCCTTCAACAAAAAAGTTTCCTTACCATTTTCATTTATATAATTCAAAAGAACTTTAAATAAATTCAAAATCTTAAACGATTTCAAAATAAGAAATCAAAAAGAAAAAATCATTACTACATCATTTAAATCGTCATTTTAGTATAGAAACGCGACGCCATTTTCCGATGCAATAAACCAAAATTTTTAACAAAAATGAAAAACCCCCCAGTAATTTGTTTAACAAAACTCATGAAAATTCTCAATATATATTTACTCACTTTTAAAATGAAGAAAAAACAATATATATTCAATATCTGTATTTTCCTTCCGGTTTAAATTAATATTCTAAGACCGACCTTAAGAAAAAACTTAAGAAACACATTTGCTTATATGAAATTAATTAATTACTTTTTTTAACCAAAAGCGAATGCTTTATCCTATGTTAATCCGCAAAAATAGTTTATTCAAAGTTGTAAAGAAAATAGATAATAAACAATATTTCTAAAGATCCCTCTGTGGACAAATATCGCTTATAAAATTGAATAAAAAAGACGAAAGAAGATCAAATAAGGTGGAGATACGCGACTTAAGAATACATGGACACATACTGACTCTATTCTCTATCCTAAAGTGGATACTTACATGTATTGCTGATACATAGGCACATATATAAATACATACATGCATATAACGTATATGTATACATAGAAAATATGTATATATATCATTGTATATACTTTAACCGGCTAAAAAGAAGAGGCGGCAACGTTGGGGAGACGCTTGAGTGAACGTTGCAATGCCTCAGCCCTCTCAGTCTCCGCCCAGCTGGCATTGCAATCACATTGGTGGTGTTATCTAAAATTTTGAGGTTAAAAAATAAAGCTCTTGTAACATTTGCACTCTTTTCTATAAATCTTCATCAACAATAATTATTTTTTTTGTTCCTTAAAATCTAGTGTTTTTTTTTTTACTTTAATAATTAAGTTTTTTCTTTTCAAATTCATTTTTGATATTCAAACAATTTTTTAAATTATTTCCTGGTGTTCAGCCTTTGGATCATTGGTTCCAATTGATATTGTGTTTTTGTCAGTGGATAAAATTAATTCCGACATCTTAAAATAAAATTTCTTCAAAGACATTGAATATAAAGTCAAAATCAATTGTTTCACTGAAATGTCGGCAAGTTCAGGTTTGTTATATTAATTATATATGTAATAATCAACTTTATATTCATAAATTTTATTTTAATTTGATTATAAATATTATAGATACGAGGTAAACGGTAATTTTTTGGCGCTCGAATGAAGATAGTAATTGAGGGTGTAATATTTCCAAGTTACAAACATAACCTATTTCATGCACCGGCAAAAAGTTTAATGAACTTAAAAATAAATTTTTGATAATAAAGACTTATGTTCATTTGTTTATATATATGTATATATATATATATACATACAACCGATTAACAAACAATATGAACATAAAAATGTTACCATCGACTTTAAAAATAATTTGCTATTTCTAAAAATAAATACTTTCAAACATATCGTCAACTTCATAACCATAAATTAAAAGAAGTTACTGCAAATAACAATAAAATTTAATTCTTTGAACAAAACTCACATATAAAATATTACTATTATTTATATAATTGTTCATTTATATTTTTATTTTTATTAAAATACATAAAAATCGCTAGAGATAATAAATTAATCTTGTTCAAGTATACTGTGGGAAAAATTTACATATAACGGTTTTGTGCAGATAATATCCATGGATAATCTGCAATATTTTTATTATATACATATATTACATATATATTATACATACATATACATATGTATATGTTATATATGTTATTTGTCTCATCGCATGCTACAGGGAATAAATTTGCATATACGATCGAACGATGCGCGCGAGTAAGTGAAATTGGTGCTACCCCAAATGTGGATGAAATTTCCTCATCTCATTTTCATATACATCTATATACATGTATGTATATAAATATGTATACATATATGTATATATATATATATGTTTAACTGAGAGAATAGAATATCTCAAAATTTACATTTGAAACGTGTTCAGTTTACCTGATTAGTGAATGATCCCACGTTTTGATCAGACAATTTTACATTCATAGCTGTACAAATTTTAACAACATTAATTAATGAAATTAAGTAATTTATTTAACCTATAATATGATAAGCTGATGATTATAAAATTATTTTTAATCATTGAAATGATATTATGATGGAATATTAAAAAATTTTTAATGATCCAGCTCGTTAAAATCAAATTGAAAATACAAAATTCATGGGAAATTTTTTTATACATTTATGATAATTTGTTATGGCTTTTGTCCCATTAATTTCTGTCATTTAATTGGTTTATGAGAGGATATGAATGACGAATATAATAGATTTAATTGATCATGAACAGTGGCAAATATCAATTAAAATGAGAAATTAATCGAATTTTTTAGGTTATACACGTGTATATCATTCGTATTTGTACACTTGTATATAAACAACTATTCTGTTTGAGGAATTCAATTTATTTCCTCACATATCACAATGTAAAAATAGAAATGAGGGAATATTTCCATCACAGTATTTATACATATATGTATTGGAATATCAGTTCGACATCGAATTTAATTATATGAAAAATTCTTTTTTTCTTTTTGAATATATACACGTGCATCATATGTAAATAACATCATCACACAGTGACAAGGCGTTTGATGTTATAATCAGAGATGTATATTGATATGCAGATAATTTATGTATACTGTAATTCATGACTATCTAATATATGGTAGTCTGAAAATAGTATCAGCATGATGATGGAAAGAAGGGTGGTGCGCGAGTGATGGCGAAGGTGAAGAATGAGAATAGTAAAGGAATCGAGGTCAAAAATTAATGCAACCCTATACTACACTCGATTGAGCAACGGATGCGATAGCGAATTATATATGTGATATATTGCAAGCTGTGTGTGTTCGTTTTTTTTTTCTATCATACAAGCACATGTATCCCTCATTTTCGTCTCAATGTTCATGTCATGCTTGCTTTGGCTAATTAATGGAGTTGCCATCTTATTTGTTGGTCCATTAAACAAGAGTGGAAAAAATTATCGATTTCTGTCAGTCATTTAGGTTAGTTGCCTGACTTAAAGATGATCACTGCTACTTGAATGAATATTTGTTTTTTTTTTTTTTTTTTTTGCTGATGGTGTCTAGATTCTTATTGATAAGAAACATTTTTTTTTTTTTTTTTTTGATAGTTTTGTAGGCTATAATTGAAATAATATGATCAGTAGTATGGTGAATAAATTAGTAATTATGTTAATGTTTTAGAGTAAATAATTATATTAGTGTATTTGAATATCAAATGATTTTTTACCTGATTTCATGGTGGATTTTCTTTCGTATTTGTTGTATTTATGAGGTTTGTTGAGATTTTGTTCATTAGGAATTTGATTAGGCAAAATTTTGAGGTTATCTTGACGGAAATATTCCGGCAAGTTATGTATGAATTCTGCTTCTTCATAAATTTCTGGAAATAAATATAAATTATAAATTTCTTCTTCACTTTTCCTTTGAAATAATTATATCTTGAAAATGAATTTTTATTTAATTACGGTGGACTTTTTATTCATCACATTTTTTATAATATGCTTTTTGGGCACTAAAATATAATTTAGATGGCGCTGGGCGATATAAAAAGTTTAATGATAACCTCAAAATATTCGTTAATTGTGATGAATTAATTTCATTTTTTCATACATTTTTTTAATCACTAATAATTTAATCATCTTAAGGTTTAATTATTTACTAAAGTGTAAAAATAATTTACGATGTATAATGAATTAGTCTCAATTCTCGTATTAATTTGTAAAAAAGCGCGAATTTTCAAATTACAATGTCTATTTTGTCAATTTTTAGTTGCTATACATTTATTTAAGAGTTTAAGAAGATTAATTTGAAGTTTTTAAAAGTATCTTGAATTTATTTTATTTGAAGTTGTAAAAATACTGTGTTGAGAAAGTATTCAGAAATCCGATCGTAAAATTTCAGGATACTTTACCGTAGCTATAAAAAAGAAATTCAACATAGATATTTAGATGTTTTAGGTTAGGTTTTATGGAAGTATAAACAAATGAATATATATTTGAAACGAATAAAAAATTTGAAACATTGATTCAGAATATATAAAATTAAATGAACATTCCGCAACGATATTAAAATTGTAACACAAAAAATTATGCTAACCTCAAAATTTCTAATGTACTTACAATATTTCTATGAACATTTTCATTTGTTCAAATAATGTAAAGCCACGTTATATCAAAGTATTATTATCTTTTTAATATTTATATTCACCTTTAAATAAAGTGAATATAAAAAAAAAACATTTTATTCAACTTTTTTTATCTATAAAATTCTAAAATGTTCAGATGTTGTTGGTTGAAGTGAAGATAAATGTGAGTGTTCAAGGAGAATTTATCACGAATTTGTAATTTATTTTATCTTTTAAAAATTTATTTGTTGATTGAATTTTTATCAGTTGTATTGATTTTGTTTTATATATTTTTACATAGTACGAGATAACATGATTTTGGGATTCATCAGAGTTTATGATGCAAACTGATATAAACAAGTTTATTTGGAATAAAATGGAATCTGTCTAAGTTAGAAAACAACATGAGAGACTCATTGGAGACTGGCAGAGGACTGGCATGACATAATAGATGTGAGAATAGCTTTTTATATGTTTTCCATTGAGATTCACCTATTGATGAAATACATTGACATTAAAATTTCTATAATATTCTATGTTGATTTAGCGAATATTTAATTCAAAGAATGGAGGATTGTTATTCAATGTTCATGAAACAATTGTCAATAACATAAAAAATTATTTATCTTATGGATTGCGTATAAAGTCTCAATATAAAATTTAATCAAATAAGTAAAACTGATAAATCCATACAACAATAATAAAAAGAATTAGTTCATGTCTAAAATAATTAAACTAAGTAAAATATTTTTAACAATTTTGGAAAGTATTTAAATTAAATAAAATTAAATAATCGATAATTTGATAAAAAAAATATTTCAAAATTCGATAAAAAATACATTTAATTAAAAAATGTTAAAGCCGATTTATGCTCGAATTTCAGTTTTTTTTTTTCATTTTTCTCGAAAACTATCAACTTTGCAGCAAAATTTAATGAGAACTATTTTGTAGAAAATTTAATTTCCTACAAAAAAGGTCCTATATACTTTTGCTTTTAAGTTGATAGTTTTTGAGAAAAATCATAAAAACCATGAAATTCGAACAAAAATCGGCTTTAACATTTTTTACCGATCGAGCAGTTCACAGAACATAATTTAGTGATAGACACTCTTAAAGATTATATATTTCTATATAATTTCTGCTGAGAACCAATCAAATAGCCTAAAATACCGCAAAGCTATGCATAAATAAAAAAAAAAAATTGAAATTTATGTGTTAATTGAATAGAAAAATTTCAAATTAATTTGTCGAGTATTTAATATTAAAATTAATATCTCATCTTTGGTGGAAATTTTTTTCTGAATATTTAGAGTAATATTTCGTCAATGCCACAAAAATAAAAAAAATTCCCCTCAAACGAAGCACCCTAATATGTATATATATTTGTCCTAATAATTTTTTTTTTCGAAGGTATAAAGTAAAATTCGTTATCCTAAAATCCCAACACCAAACATAATAAACCAGCAGCAATTTTGTGGGTGTAGAGATTTAGGCCGACTAAAGTTGGGTTTTATTCCTTTGCTAACCCATCACGTCTTTCAATTTTGATTTCAATATAATATATTGAATTCATGCAGTATTTATAATTTTACATTATACATGTATAATAGATACATTAAAATTAGTTTTAATTGAATATTTTTTTAGAAAATTGTAACAGATAATAATAAATAATTAAACTAATGATGACAGTAAATTATAATATGAAGTGTCAATTAATTTAATGCTCTTAAGCAGAGAGACAAATGATATTATTTTTTTGGCTATAAATAAATTGAAGTAGTTATTCTCATTTTTCTTGACACACGAATGAATGATAAAAATAACGAGATACGTCGATATTCTTCTTATTATTTCTCCTGTAATTTTCTCTATTTTTTTTTCTTTTTTTTTCATTTCATCTATTCGCACAAGAATAATTTATTCTCATCAATATTGGTATTATTTTTTATCTTGTATCGATACAAAATTTATTTACTGAAAGTTAATCATATTTGTAAAAGGAAAATAGCTTTATAAAAATATAAAGATGAATAAAAAATATTCTTTATGCACTTTTGTAATATAAATTTTATTATTTAACTAAATTATTAAATCATCTATGTATTTCTATTAAATATATCTTTAACAATCTTAGCAATAAAAAAATTAACATATCAATTACGTAATGGTAAACTTTGATTTATTCTAGATATTATACAATTACGATTTTTTATTTAGCTACGCACTTAATATTATATTAAATAAATTTTCTTCAATGAAAAATATGTAAATTCTCATGCACTTGATCCGATTTATATATATTATTTATACATATTGACTATATATAGAGCGCTTTCTCGAGGCTTATTGCTTTATATGCATTATATATGTTTAAATGTATGAAATGTACAGGTATAGAAAAATGTGTAGAGAATTATCTTATATTTGTTATGTAGTATATTAGAAAAACTAGAAGTACATATATTTATTTCTATAGAATTTAATAAATGTTACAATCTCTTTGTTTGTCATAAAATCTTGATGAGGTTATTTTTACTGAATATTCAATTTTAAAATATTAACAAATACTGAAAGTTATTTACTGCAGTATTTTATTATTTTATTTTGATTTACGAATATTTAATTCTAATATTTATAACCTTTTTGAGTTTTTATACGGAATATCTTTTAATTATTTAATAAAACATGTAATCAAATAAATTAATCCGATTCATTACACTGAGATAAAATAATATAATTAATGCAGAGATGTTTGGATGAGAGATAAAATAAATACAGTAAATATTTGAGGTTATAAAGTAATTTGTTATATTTTTTACTGAATTTTTATATTTTTTGCTTGTTATATTTGAAATAGGTAATATCTATTAAGGCTTTATATTGTTAGGAGAATTCTCAATTCATCATTTGAAACTTTTGTTTTATTAATTGATTGAATATATTATTTAAATAATTTAGTTCATTTCATTTCAATGTCATGGAATTATTAACGTTTAACCTAGAAATTTTTCCTCATCTATTTTCACATTTATTAGGCATCAGAGGAAAATAACGAGATTAATTAATAATTATTGTATTATGTATCAACGCCATCACGTTCTATACAAATAGCACTCGGAAATTCCACGGGAAATGAAATTCTATTTTGAAATAAACGACTTGACCGTAGAATGTGAGACCATTTCCGTTCATAAAATATATTCAGTATTATTTTCAACTAAAAAGATCCAATCAATTGGAACTCTAATACGAAAATTGAAACAAATAAATATGTATTAACAACTGGAGTAGCCTGAAAAATAGAAAAAAAATTAGCAAAATCAATCAAATTTATATTCACATCCATGTTAAATTTAATTTGGAAATGCGAATCAAATTTTATTTATTTATTAATGTAAAAAATTATACTCAAATACTTACACGATAAATTTATGTAATTTTGTATGATTCCAGTTTACTTCAGGAAAATATCATGACGAGAATGTATCGGCGATCGGTGAGTACAGGTACTTTCACATAAATATAAAAAATTACATATAATATAAATATTAAGCTTTAATTATTTCACATTTTTTTTTTTGAGGTTAGATTAATACGAAATTGGTTTTTATATTATAATTATAAGTTCTAATAGCAGTTTTGTTTAAATTATATCAAAAATTAGAGCAAACAACATTGGAGATGTTCTTTATAGCAATAATCATGGAATATGAGAATTTTTTAAGTTACTAAAAAGTTGGCATTTATGAAATACATTATGCGAAAACAACGCCAAAAATATCGTCATTATTGCGGCGAAAGTATGAAAGTATTATAATTACCAAGGCATTAAAATATTAATAATTATTAAAAATTAGAAAGCCTGCATAGTGTTTATGATTAATATTTTTGTTTGTCGTTTATTTTAGGTCTCTAACAACTATGTCATTCAGTTGAACATTTTTATTAAAAATCTGACTTTGGAACTTTTTCCCCCCAAGTCCCTGCAGATAACCTAAAAGGGTCGAGATGAAAAATATTAACTTATAACTTTAAAGCTGACCTTTCAACAATTTCACTAACATACACAAAATATGAAACAAAAAAAAATTTATTTTTCCATGTTTGAAATTGGAGTAATAATTAATATATTTAATTTATATAATCAAACAAAAAGTCCACTCAAAATTTGTATCAACTGTTTTTAACACAAAAATTTGTCAGTCGAAACAAAAAAATAATTCAACTTAAAATTAACAATATTTCATACTAAATCTAAATATAATATTCATATAAATTCATACAAAGCAAATAAAAAAAGAATATTTTGTCGAAATTCATCATCAAATAAATATTACAAGTTCCAAAAAAATAAAATCCTAATTCAAAATGGACCATGGAAATTCCCATCACCTCAAGATTAATAATCTGAAACAAAAAATATAAATATAAATCTCTCAGAGTAATTCAAGGTTGAATTTCATTACATGATAACAACATTTTTATACCCAATAAATTTTATAACAAATGAATTGAAATACTGAAAAATATTAATTTTATTTAGATTAAAAAAACTGATTGTTTGAAGATAGATGATATGTTTACATCATGCATAGTTTCCCAAAAAGAATGTTATATTGGCCTGATCTCATGTCTCACCCACTCGACCTCGAGGTGCAAAATTGCGGCGAATATTGGACATGCTGTTTGGATGTCGAGCATCTGGCGTTAATTTATGCTGCGCGTGTGTAATGCGCATATACATTTATTATCGTTCGTCTAAAAAGCCTCAACGTAGAGAAAGAAATAAAGTGAAATAATGCGGATCAAGGGAAACAAAGAAACTAAAAAAGGAGAATATATTTGAAAGATGAATCTTAACACCTTTAGATTTTTTAAAGAAGCATGTGCTGTTGATGTTTAAAATAATTGTCTAAGCAAAAAAGAATAGCAAAAGAAATTGGATTTTTGATCATTACCATACGCAGATTATTAATATATACAAAAAAACAAGGTCTGATTATGTTTATAATATTTATTATCCGCTTGTAAATTACTTGCGTTGGAAATTTACCAGATTTAATAATATTGATAAAACAAAAAAGAAAACAAGGTAAAAATATTTGATTGAAAAATAAATAGTATTGTATTTAAATTTAATATATGATGTAGATTTAATGATTTATAGTTAAGTTGATGTGAGAAATTTCCTCTGACCACTCATCTTGTACTCTTTTTTATTTAGGTCACGAACCTCGTTGCGATTACTGACCCGCAGAATGAGCGATCGATCGGTATGATATCGTTGAATACACGCGAGAGGGTAATCGGTTCCGTTGACGGTGCGAAACATGCATATATTTTGCCCACATGGGGATGCATTCGGATTTACAGTGAAAAATTTTGTGTAAAAGTCCACGTAAAATTCGTGTTGAATACTTTTTCACACAAATTCAGCATACAAATGATGTTGAGTTCACGCATATATAGGAAAAGAGTGGTATGAAAGAGCCATTATCATTTGCACAGTAGTTTTCGAACGAATCATGGATGTATTATTATTTTAAGATAGTAACACTAGCCAAATGTCGCCCACAAATATTTGACAGTTTATCAAAAATAAACGGCGTCGATACGACATATTGAAGATTTCGTCGTCAAAAAGTAAGGTTATAAGTCCATTTTATTTGTTTATTGAAGTCTATACGGACAAAACTAATAGTAATATGATTATACAATAATTTTATAGATATATTAGGGCTTCTAATACCATATATATTTTGCAGGCAAATCTTTAATTTCATACTAATTTTTGGGGTTATGTTTCTTGGGAGAATATGTTTTGAAAGAGCCGGGCTGCAGTGTGATGAAAAAGCTAGCTTTATATGGTCCCGCAAAAAAGCTCATACTTAGAAATTTAAAATAAATAATGATACAGACTCAGATACATCAAATAAAATTATATGAGTTATTAAAAAGATCGTACATAGTCAGATTTCAATGATTGCTCTCAAACTTCTAATTTCATGAGAATTTCTTAGATTTAAGTGAATATTTTATCCAGAATTTGCGTTATATAAAACGTTTTATAATTATATAAGATATAAAATTACATCTTAACATTATTAGTAAATAATATCTTTGTTAATCTAAAAGTCCAAAAATACCGATAATTTTGAAAAATGTTTTGTGACATCACGTACATAAATGAATGAACAATTACTTATTATACAAATTTTTTTAATTATTTATTTAATTTTATATTATTTATCCCTGTTTCAAAACTGGCTCTTTCATGCCACTCTTTAAAATTTCTCTAGTTTCACAGACAGAATTTTTTCTGTATGAAATTTTGAATAAAAAAATATCAAATTCCAAATACCAGTAATGATAGTAGCTTTTCTAAGTGCAGGTACAAAAATCAATATAAGGAAGAATCGAGGCACTGAAAGCTAGAAGTCATGCAACAGGTGTGTTGCAGGTAACAAGGGTTAACTGAACTTATAGAAAAATATAATTGGTCAATACAGTAATAACGATTATTAACTGTTGGAATATAAATTATATATGAAAGTTACACTTGACGATTTGAATATTCATTATTCTATACACAGAATCATAAATTATAGAAGTTGCTTGAATTAATAATTTATAATTTTGTAATGAGGGCAGGGGAAAATAATAAAAATAGATTTAAATCCAGTGAAGATGTCTTATTTATTTAAAATTGGTTATAGTTCAATTGAACAATTTATAACGAATACTTATTGCGATAAAATATTTTTTCCCCTGTCCTCCTTTCTAAATTATAAATAATTTGTTTAAACAACTTTCTATTTGTCATCCAGGATGACACATTCTTTAATGTTATGTATGAAGATTTTGAAAATCAATTTCAACACGAATGTCAAGTTATTCAAGTCAATTGGAAGAGATAACAACAATCTAATTATCTTATATTTTATTGAGCAGGTCAAAAATGATTTATATTCTTAATAAAGTTGTTTTAGCACCTGGGGTATGAGTATAGTTTACAAGAAATAGGGTATAGAGCTTAAATATAGCTGCATAAATATGTGGAGATATGATTGTACGTATATCGATTTGTTTCGTAGAACATTTTCCTTCCTGCAGGTCAGACATGCAACTCGATTTTGGCACAATGACCCCATGCATAAGTATTATAGGGTCGATGAGCTGTGCTGCATGTCGTCGATAATCGATATTAAAGCACAGCTTAATTTGTCTCTCTAATATACTCAATAAAGATCCAATTCACTGCATCCTTTATAATATTATTATTTTCCTCTTTCAGTTATCTGTAATTTACAATAAAAATATATTTATGATATATTATTTTCGCAGAGAGTGCGGGAGAAGATGAAGAAAGTATTTGTGGTGATTGTCCAATTGCCCAGCACATGACCATGACAACAAAGATGTCGTCACGACCAATTGCAACAGGACGAACAACAACTGGATTTTTACGTGGCATTAATATTCATCATCCTCAACAACGACAACAGTATCAAATGAATTTTGATCTTGAAGCACCACCACCACCACCAACTCCACCGCCAATGCCACAGCAACAAACAATGCATTTTCTTGAAAAACCTGAAGTTGATAAAAAAGTCAAGGTACATTTAGAAATATTTAAATATAATTATTTCATTTTATTTTATAGTATAACCTATCTTTTACAGTATAACTTACCTATTTTCATGAAGCAAATTATTATTCAGAATATTTAATTCAATATATGTATCGGAAACATTTTTGTACGACGCAATATTCATTTGGTCATGTAGAAGACGAGAGGAGTGGCAATATTAATCCCATTGAGACTTGGTTTGAACAGCAATTCCTATATATAAAGCCACAAGAAATGAAATTATTTTTTTATATGTATATGTTTATGTGTATGTGTATGTGAGAAATAAGATATAGACTTTATCCATGAGGATACTGACAAAGTGTTTGCCATGGCACACCCCAACAATTGTTTGGGGTACACGCCACACCCTTAGAGTTTCATATTCTCCAACACTTTCTTAAAGCACATATGTACATATATGATAAGTGTTTACGTTACGTTTTATAGAAGACGTCTGGCGCCTTTTTCAGAGGAGAAAAAAGGGCTGGAAATGGCTTTATTACCTTTTATACAAATATATATGTATATAAATGATTTATTTTTATTATTCAGAGACACAGCATTCATGGAATGATGGAGGAGGAAAATGTGGTAAGACCACATCAGGAAATGGCGAGTTTGTCATTGGTTGAAAAGAAATATCTTTTGGCGGTTGAACGAGGCGATGTTGCGTCCGTTCGCAGGTATTAATTAATTAATGATTCAGTTAAATCTTTATTAATATTATTATTAATGGTTGTTTTTCAAATGTTCAAAATCTTTTTATGATATTTATTTATTTATAACTTTCTTTTAGTGACGGTTATTTTTTTTTCAAATGAATTTACGTTCCCGCCGTTTTGAGGTTATGTTGTCATTATTTTTATTTCAATGTTTTTGAGGTTATTCATTGAATATGCGAATAAATCTTAGGAATAATTATATATAAATCGAATTTTTTTCTGTTAAATTTATTAGTATTTATTATGTATTGAGTATTTTATTTATTATTATGTAAAATTTACTCCGTGATCATTTTCAGCAGCCATTTTTATGAGAATTAATGTATTGGAATCTGTCGAATGGTGATATGACCTCGAGATGCAGAAAATCAAACTATTTTTAATAAACAATTGATGGAATGCTATTATAACTGCGTATAATTTTTAGAGCTTTTTGTATAGATTAATAACATAATGGAAATTTCATGATTTCTACTATAGGAGAAAATTTAAAACAAAACTGAAAAGTTGGCTCAGTTCCAGGTTACAAAACCTGTGTTATAATAAAAATTTAAATGTAAAATTTCATTATTTTCTAAAAGGATATAAAATAATTTGATATTATAATACAATATAATTCATATTTAAAAATGTATCTTGCTTTTTAAATTCTTTTTAAAGACTGATAGATTTATTTAACCACAAAATGCAAATTTCATTCTCTTTATTTATTTCCATTCATAAGAATTATTAATGATCCATCGTCTCAATGTCGAATAGAATGTTACAGAGAGCCCAAAATGACCAATGGATAAATATAAATTGCGTTGATCCACTGGGCAGATCTGCATTGCTGATGGCTATTGACAATGAAAATCTGGAGATGGTTGAGCTTTTAATTGAGTATAAAGTTGATACTAAAGACGCATTATTGCATGCCATATCCGAGGAATTTGTCGAGGCTGTTGAGGTATTGCTTGAACATGAAGAAAGTCTTCATAGAAATGGCGAGCCCCACGTAAGCAGCTTCTTCATATGTTTGCTGCCTGCTTGTTATATATACCTGTTCGTAGGCTCTTGCATTTTATTTTCATTTATAATAAATAATCATACAATTTACCTTTACACTTTTAAATAAATATAAGTACATAACTCTTTTTTCATTTATTATATTTTTTATTATTCTCTAATATCAATTAAATAAATTATATTATAAATATTATTCTTTAATTCTTCTTGAATATTTAATTAGCTATTATTTATTTGATATTTCATGGTGATTAATTCACTGGATGATAATTTTATTATAACCTAAAATTTATTATTCTTTAATCAACAGAGTTGGGAAGCTCTTCATCCAGACACTGCAACTTTCACTCCAGATATTACTCCACTTATTCTCTCAGCTCATCGTGACAACTACGAGATAATTAAAATTTTATTGGATCGTGGATCAGTATTACCAATGCCACACGATGTACGTTGTGGGTTAGTAGAAGTTTCTTTTGATAATGAAATGAAAGGAAAATATTAAGTCATTTATTATTACTTTATTATTGGATTGTTGAATTATTCTTTATTTAAATGTTATAAAGATGCGACGAGTGTGTTACATCAAGAATGGAGGACTCTTTGAGACATTCAAGAAGTCGTATAAATGCATACAGAGCACTTGCTTCTCCGTCCTTAATAGCTCTGTCTTCCAAGGATCCAATCCTTACTGCTTTTGAGCTTTCATGGGAGTTACGACGATTGTCATTTCTTGAACATGAGTTCAAGTGCGAATACCAGGTGAAATATAACGGATAATAATATGTTAGTGAAGAAATGTAGCTCAATTTTATATACATAGACATTAGGGTGTGACATTTTGAGACAACTTAATTTTAATATTTAAAGGTTACTCATCGTAATTTTCATTTTATTTTTAGCTTTACGAAAATATTTAGCACACTAAAACCAGTTTTCCGATTAAAAATAATTTTTAAGACAATAATAAAAGTGATTAGTATCGATTCAATAACAAAAAAGTCAAAATTTCATACATTTGGAACTTTGGGTTTGAATATCTTTAGAATGGCTGTCTCTATAAAAAAAGTATGAGAGACCTTTATTGTAGAGCGCTCAATTCCCTACAAGAATATACTATAAGCTTATCTCTATAATGCGCAAATGCCGAGCTACAAAAATCCAAAGAAAAAAAAATTTTCTTTCCCATGTTATTCAAATGGAAAAATGAAAATTACAATGAGTATAACCTCAAAATATTAAAATAAAGAGCTCTGCTTTAAACAGGCTTCTTTTTTTCACCGTCCAGTAAGTTTTCAGCCTGTTTTTATTAATGAAAAAATAAACAAATCTAATTGTATAAATGAAATTTACAAAACTTCTATAATAATCTAATTATGAATATTTGAATCAATTATATTTATCATTTCAATATTGCAGGAACTTAGACGACAATGCCAAGATTTTGCTACCGCATTACTTGATCACACAAGAAGCTCTTATGAATTGGAAGTTCTCCTTAATCATGATCCAACGGGACCAGCGTTTGAACACGGCGAGAGAATGCATTTGAATCGATTGAAATTGGCAATTAAACTTCGTCAAAAAAAGGTGAGAATTATTTTTCCTATTTCATTATTCAAATTATTATTCCACGTGTTTAAAGTATAAAGTTTTTTCATTTATAGTTTGTCGCACATCCTAATGTACAACAACTTTTGGCATCAATTTGGTATGAAGGACTGCCGGGATTCCGACGGAAGAATATGGTTTTACAAACTCTAGAAATTGTCCGTATTGGTCTTATCTTTCCATTTCTCAGCGTTGCTTACATCATTGCACCACACAGTGTGATTGGACAAACAATGAGAAAGCCATTCATAAAGTTTATCTGCCATTCCGCCTCCTATTTTATGTTTCTTTGTAAGAAATCCCAAGTCATTTTCTTATAATCAAAAACAATTACACAAAATTGAATAATTATAATTAAAAAAAGAAATACATTTTATTTATATTTAAACGATTTATTTTTCTTTTACAGTTATGCTGATACTGGCAAGTCAAAGAATTGAAAGTGTAATAAGTCTGTGGATGGGCCAAGATATATCTGAACATGAACCCGAGCCAACAAAGAGAGGCGCAGCGCCTACTTTAGTCGAATGGTATTGATTGCTTTGTTTCAATTTAATATAATTGACCTAGACTCGGTGAATTATACAATTGTCGCTTATTTCTTTTTTTTTCTATTAATTCATTGTGTTATTTCATGTAGGTTTATTCTCGCTTGGGTGTGGGGACTCATTTGGTCGGAGGTAAAACAATTGTGGGATGTAGGAATTGAAGAATATATCAATGATATGTGGAATGTTATTGATTTTGTTACGAATTCACTTTACGTTGCAACAGTAGCATTAAGAATTGTTGCTTATTATCGAGTGCAGAAAGAAAATGCTGGACAAATGCCCGGATCAATTATTGAACTTCAAAGAGAGCAATGGGACACGTGGGATCCAATGCTTATATCAGAAGGATTATTTTCTGCCGCTAATATATTTAGGTATGTAGAAAAATAGAAAAAAATCTAATGTGGATTTATATTTTAATTAATAAATTATATTTTATGTATCTACAAATCCATGATGTATTAATTGAATAAACATTTTTTTAATCAACATTTTATTTATTATGTTATAAAAATATTTCAGCTATGAAGAGTGTTTTAGTATTGATTTTTTTTTTTATTGTTGAAGATGAATATTTTTTTGTGACACATTTGACTGATTATATTCTGTTCAGTTGCGAATGGTTCCCTCTTTATAATAAACTTCATGTGAAATATTATTATACTTTCGTTGGATTTGACAGTACAAGAGTTTTAGTGAGGTTATGGTTACAAAAGGAAATATTAATCTCATAACAAGAATGCCAGAAGCAGAATTTATTCATGTAAAAAATCTTCTTTTGAATACAAATTCAAATAAATTATCTCTTTTAAATTTTATTTTTGGTATTATGTTTAATAATAAAGATTCCAATCACGGTAAAATACATTTTTACAGAATTATAAAATGATTATAATATTATTTATAATGATAAATTGTTATTTAATCATAGTATATTGTTCAACAAAGGAGAAATGACAATATTTTTTATGTTTTTTCAATATTTATAAGAAAATGGAAACTTCTTGAATATAATTTGTGATAATATGACCATTTTGCTGTTGAGAGGTTATGTTTAAAAATAAAATGCGCATTCTCTGATTGGTTGATCATATTTTCTCTCTGACTTCAGTACTTATGCTGGTAGAACAACCGTCATATTACCACCTAAAAGTCGCCATTTTCGTACACGCATTGAAAAAAGTAACTTATAGTAGAAATTTAATAATAATTAATGATATTTTTTTCTTTTTATGAATTTATTAGCTCATTAAAACTGGTCTACATCTTCTCGGTGAATCCACATCTTGGACCACTTCAAGTATCACTTTCACGAATGGTGATGGACATAATGAAATTCTTTTTCCTTTTTGTGCTCGTTCTCTTCGCATTCTCCTGTGGTGAGTGGTACGTCATTTACGAATGACAGGAGAGTAAATATCATCATGTGACATGATAAAATGTTATTTTTCCAATTCAATACACAGGATTAAATCAATTGCTGTGGTATTATGCTGATATGGAGAAGAAAAGATGTCCAAGTGAATCAATGCATTCACCTCATAGCAATATTACCACTGACTCAAATGCTTGCATTGTTTGGCGTAGATTTTCCAAGTGAGTCAATTAACAACAAAAGATTTTAAGAATTCATATATTTTATTCAATAAATTTATTTATTTTTTGTTAATTTTCAGTCTTTTTGAAACGACTCAAACGCTCTTTTGGGCAGTGTTTGGATTAGTGGACCTAGAGAGTTTCGAATTGGATGGTATAAAAGTATTCACTCGATTCTGGGGCATGTTGATGTTTGGAACATATTCTGTTATAAACATAGTTGTTCTTCTGAATCTTCTCATCGCGATGATGAATCATTCTTATCAACTTATATCAGTACGTCAGGATTCTTTATCATCATCAATCTTTACTATTTATTATCAAAATATTTATCACATTAATGTCTTGTTTATCATTTTGTTTTCTTCTTCATGTCAATAGGAACGTGCAGATGTAGAGTGGAAATATGCCAGGAGTAAACTGTGGATCAGTTACTTCGAAGAGGGTGGCACTGTCCCACCACCATTCAATATTATTCCCACTCCAAAAAGTCTATGGTACATTGGACAATGGATCTATAGAAAATTTTGTGGACACAGTCGAGCTGCAAAAAAAGAACACATGCGAACTATTCGGGTAAAAATAATATTCCAAACGCAATTTCTTAAGGACGTTCATTCGCTACGTTATAGAGTCAAATGAATAGTAAATTTTTATAAAATTTATTCGAAGCTTGAAAAAATTTGTAAAATATATTATTAATTTTACAATGATTTATAATTTTTTTTTTATATGTACCAATTATTTTTAAGGTATTTATTTTAAAAAATCAGTTAATTCACATTAAAAATTGATTCGACTCCATTTACCAAAATTTACCAAAACAGTTTTAATTATCTTTATTAAAATAATTAATATTTAATTTGAACATTCGTCAACACTAGTTTTTTTGTGGAATTATATAAACTACATATTTCAAAGAATATTTTTAAACATTATTTATTATTGTATCTACTCTTACAATATATCAAAACTAAAAAAAAAAAATTTTTATCTACTAACAAGTCTCATAAATGAACGTCCTTAATTAAAATCGCATTTCATCAATTTATTCATGAATAATTTGATTTATTTTATTAGCGAAAAGCAAAACAGGCTTCAGAACGAGACTTTAGATATCAAAGCATTATGAGAAATCTTGTAAGAAGATATGTAACAGTAGAACAAAGAAAAACTGAAGGTGAAGGTGTCACTGAAGACGATGTAAATGAAATAAAGCAGGATATCAGTGCATTTAGATGCGAGCTCATTGAAATATTGAAAAAATCTGGAATGAATACATCAACATGCTCTGGAACTGGTACCGGTGAGACCCAACAATCCTCCCTTATTTCCTTATCACAATCACATTCTTTTTCTCTTCAAGACTTTTTCACTTTTCTTAAATTTACTTAATCACACTGAGAGAATTTTTAGGTAAAAATTACGGTGAAATGCGGCGCAATATTTACCCTGCATTCAAGTAATCTTGGGATATAATGACAATTGGAGGCAGATATTAAATATATGTAATAGAAATTTCTACCTCTCGCGGAAGTAAAGATTATTCGAATAATTTTTACACGCTAAGCATGCTAAAAAGTATTCCTAATAGAGAGTAAAATTAATACATTTCATTTGTTTATAGAGTAGACTATATAGTTTGGAAAAATAAAAAAAAAAACATTCAATTTAATTTTCTATTGTTGAATAATTTTTTTTTCATTCCAAATTAAACAAAAGTCTCTTTATTTAATTTTGTATATAATTATATAGATAGTAGTTACATTTTTAACATGTCAGTTAATATATTTGCCTGACTTCTAGCTTTATAAACTTTATTCGCATTGCTAATTATATGGTTGTATATTTATACTCTTTAGTTTCATTTTACATTTAATTTAGTTTTACGCAGAAAAGTTAGTTTAAAAACCTGCTTTTGATATTATTGTTTCAAATAAGTTTATTTTTCTAGCTTATAAAAATTTCTTTGTTGATAAATTTAACATTTTGTTTTAGCGACTCATATTATTGTTAAATAATGATATCATTGCATAATATATTTGTTGTCTATACGTGCCTTTGTGAGAGATAACTTAGCCATCTATCGGCCATAATTATTACTGAATATTAACTGCCGCGGCTCATGTGACAAAAAAGCGACAAAAACATTCTAAAAATTATATAACAACTAAGTACAATTTAGCATATTTCGAATTACAAATGATTCCTCTCATTTATTACCCTGTAACAGAGTAAAATATATTCTTAATTCGCGTAATATTTACAGCAGTCCATATTAAAAAATAACCTAAAATGTATAATTTTCTATTAAATATTGCGGGGGTAAAATTTAGTCAAAAATTCTCTCAGTGTAAACATCGATAATTTGCATGCGTTATTAATTGAGTATCTCAATTATTTTACTTTATGCAAATACCAAATGTGAATAATAATATTAATTAATAGGTGCTGGTGGAAAGAAAAATCGCCAAAAGGAACGTCGATTAATGAAAGGATTCAATATTGCGCCGCAACCAGGCGGAAGTGGTACATTACCACCTGTAGCTGAATTCATAGCATCATTGCAACAAGCTCAGCATGAAAATTCAACTCATCACGAATTATTTGGCAGTACATTGAGTGGTATATTTGGCCCAGTATCAACACCAAAGAAACATCCACATCATATTAGTACAAATAGTGTACCAGGATTGTCAATGTGCCCGCGACCAAATCGTTGTGTTCGTAATGGATCAAGAAAAAGACGTTGGGGAACATTAATCGAAGCTGCTAAAGCACGCTCGCGACTCATTGGTACTTTCAGCTGCTTAAATACAATAAAATAATTCTTTATTTAGTTTTAATTTAAATAAATAAATGAAGAACACGTTGAATATTGAATTAAAATTAAATTAAAATTTTTGCATGTGATTGTTTTGATATTTCTAATAATTTTTGATGAAAATCGATATCAAACTTGATAAATTGACTTATTATTTGTGTCTTTGACAACGCAGGACGTTCACGATCTGAAGATTCAATGTATCCACCTGCCTCAGAGGATGGTGGCTTTCGTTCTGAAGGATCATCGGACTCAAAATCATCGCTGGATGCACCAGGACAATCACAAATATCAACAGCAACAAATATTGGCCACAATAATAAAACTCAAAGTCAACAATACAATAATGAACGCAACAATGAATCACATCATAATGTGTTTACTCAGAGTTTTGGTCCGGCTTTGGCGGCATTACGGAAAAAACGTAAAAAATTTTCTGCTTCTCGATCTTCAACGTCCATGATGATGAGTGGTAATACAAGTACCATTGAAAGTATTTCAACTTTACCAATTGGAAATACTTCAACGTCTACTTCAATCACTACAACCATATCGAAGAATTATTTGTATCGTGCTAGTAGTGTTCCTGCACGAGACGCAGATTCTGTAACTAGTCAAATTATTCATTCTAGACGTCATGATGTTACTCAAAGTCAACGGCCGAGTTTAGATAAAATGGAAATTGGTAGTGTCAGTGAAGGCTTTGGTAAGTTTTATAAATATAAATTCAATGATGAATGAAAATTGAATTAATTTATCTGAATGAATAAAATCTTCTTTGATAATTAACATTGTTTTTTTTTGTTTTTTATTTGAAATAAAGAAGCAGATGATGCAAGTAATGATGTTGAACAACCGTTAAGTCCTTCAACAACAGAAGAAAGTGTTTTAGGCCAATCATCAACGATTGGTGATGCTATTACAGTTCAAGGTCTCACAACAAGTGTTAAGCGAAATGGATCTGCTACACAATTGCAAAGATTAGCAGGAATGGAAACTATTCGTGACGCTACCTCGGGCTGGCTCTGAGTATATTCGTCAAATCTATTTGTAATTAGTTTACATTTTAAATCAAACAAGCAAAAAAATTGAAAGAAAAAAAGAAGACAATTTTAAAAATAATATAAACGCGCAAAAATTAGTTGTTTGTTTTTATACTGGCGAAAGATTAATTAGTAAAAGCGTTTCGTCTTTATAATAAACATTACATACAATATTGTTCGACAATATTGACAATTTTAATTATTATTAGGTATTTTAAACGTATTTTTTCACCTGCACGTTTATGATTAAATGAAAGAACTTATATAAATACATTGTGTATAATAAATTGTCACAATGAGTATGTATAACTGCCAGTTATATAAAAAAAAAATTCATATTGTTCATTAGAGATTGCGCAGGGAATTTAAAGAGAAAATTTTTGATTTAATCATTATTACTTATAGATTTTAGTATGTAATATTTATTGTTTATCATGGAAAATTAAGTGAGGAAGAGAAAGAAATGAAATATAATTGAATGTAAAAAAAAAAAATAGTTGTTAGATTGAGGGTTATAAATAGGGGACAATTAACAGTATACTTGAATGGAGCTGGTAGATCAGACGTTGCCGTCGCGACCAATTAGCACCAGCTGAAATTACTATCTACCATAACCTATAAGATTGAATTTTAAATTAAATAATTATACTTGAAGACAATTTGGCAGTCAAATGTACTTGAATAATAAGAAAAACAAACAAACGAATCAATTAAAAATAAAATAAATTAATTTCGTGAATTATACTGTATAAAATATTATTAATAAAAAAATTATAATGTCTGAAATTGATATATTTCATGGCCACCATCTTGTGATAACTATTTATTTCCAATAATTATGTATTTATCTTTGTGTATTTAGAAAAATTACAAATTTTATTTAAATGACATATTAAATGATTATTTTATAATATATATCTGTGATTATATTTTATCGTATAATTCGTTTTATTTAATAAACACTCTGATCACCTTCATGAACTTTCTTTATTTGTTTGATGTAGACAGATAATGTCAATCACAAGGTGCCAATTGACATCGTGCGCGTCGTTGAAGACGTCTAGGACAAGAATGTCCACCATTTTCTGGCTGTCTCTGGATAATAAACATCAAAAACAATAATTAATTACATATACATAACCTAACATTATTGAAAAACAATTGCAAGATGATTTTAAAGATCACAGTAACTAATTCCTAGAATAAATTATAAAAGACAAAGCAATTTACCTTGATTATTCTGTTGCTTGTTACACGTCCAGTGCCACAAGTAACACTGCATGGTGACCATGGAGACCATTCACTCACCATACAATCAATGGGTGGAAGAATGGCTGGACGAAATTGTAATTCTTCTGATGGTTGTTTTCCAGTCAAAGCAGCCTTAACAATACCACAAGTAGTATTACATTCCTCGTTAGTCAAAAAATTATTTCTATTACCACGACAACCGCTATAACCAAACGATACACAAGTCAATCGTTTAGCATCAAAAGCCCATCGTTGAAAGTATCCACGACATGGACCAACATCAGCTTCCTCCATACAGACAATTTTTGCAGTTGCCATGTCAAAATTACAATTGGCTTGAACTAAACAAGTACGTTGTTGAAGTAATTCAACTCGCATAGAACATTCTTCTTGTCTCGATGGATCAACCATCAATAATCTTGTACGGAATTTAACTCCTTGACCACATGATGCACTACATGGCGACCAATCTGACCATTCAGTAACTTTACATGAAGGATCAACAACTTCGTCTGTGCCTGATGCACAAGGTGGATTCATACATTTTTCTTTTTCTATTAAACCAATATGAGAACATTTTTTCCGGCCCATTTTATGAATAAACCGTCGAGATTTCATTCGGAATCCTATACCACATGTAACAGAACACTCTGACCACTCAGACCAGTTTGTTATCTCACAAATTTGCGAATCAATTTCACCCAAATTGCGATTAATATCATCATCATCATCAATTTCTTCATTCCTACAAATAAATTGATCAATTAACCTCTTTATTGATTGTATTACTTGATTATGATTTAATAATACAAACAATTTACTCACGAGCATTCAGCAATATTTGCCACACACATTTCTTTTGAAACTAATTGTCTATTACATCCCAACATTGCTGCCTTTTCTGACATGACATAAGCACGTGTTCTCATTCGAAGACCTTTGCCACAAGTAACAGAGCAAGGAGACCATGGAGAATATTCCGTCGTTAAACATTCGGCTGTAATTCATTTGTTTAATTATTATCAAGAACAATATATTCTTTCAATACTATAATTATAAAATATTATAATTTATTGTTCAAAGAATTTAATCTTACGTCGTGATGTGTCTTCAGTATTTTCTGCGACTTCAAATTCAGCAACTTGTTGTTTTAACGCAGACTCATCACATCCATGTTCAATAATTTTTTCTCTATTGATATACAATTTAGCTAAAGGCAACATTGGTCGACCAGATGGATCATAGAATGGCGATCTAGGATCTTCTGGATAGAATGATGTGATGGGCTTCATTTTCTCCCGAGGTTTTGTTTCGGAATTAGGAGACATATAACTAATTCCATTGTCTGTTCCAGAATCCCATGGATAAAGATTAATAACCATACTTTTTTTCCATGTACAATTTTTCTCGCATAAATTTAATTTGCTCACGCCCACGACCCAGTCGGGTGAGGGACCGAGCATTGAAGCAACTGATAAAAGAGGATGTTTCCTGTCCACTCTAAATAAAGACAAATAAATATTGTGTGTAAATTAGAGATTGCACGAAATATTATCACTAGTTTTAATAAATAAAGCTAATTTAATTTTATAACCTAAAATTTGTTGATGTATTGGTATTAACATTGGGATACCAAAGTCCAGCAGCCTTTACAAGGGTTCTTAAATGTTGGGATTTAGCCCTGAGCTCTGTTTCCAAACCTGTTGCAGAACCCCATTCTGCTAATTGACGAAATCCATCAGTTGCTATATGATCTTGACCCCAAAATGAGAATGAGCTCTCATGAGACGCGCCAATCAGGTCACTGAAATGCGTTAGCCATGCAGAGAAGGGGAAATCTTTTGGATGTGTTATGTTGCTCCAAATACCCTCCATGATAAGCTGAAAGTAAAATTATACGTAGGTTGAAAGAATAAATTTAAGATTAATTTATATTATGAAACTCACTGAATATTTGGCTTCATCGCATGCACAACAACTAGAATTGTCATTATGATTTGTTAATTCATCGCTGGATGTTTCACAAATGGTCTTAATCAATCCACCATCTTCTGCATACCAAGTTGATGGACTTTCCATGATCATTGCAGTAAATGTAACACATCCAGAGCCAGATACTGGTGCTCTCCACATAATTTGTACTTCAGATTTAGGATAATCACTTGTTTCTGATACTGTATTAACACAATCTTCATTGAAAGTCGTTAAGGAGGTTGGATATAGTTGAAAAGATCCAACTTTAGATATTGGACTATTAGGAACATCTTGAGAATCAACTGATAGAGTAAATCTTGTAAATTGCAATGGTCTATCACGTCTTTGATCACTATCTGAGGATGAAAATTATTAGTAACAATTTTTGTATTTTATTGTTGAATAAAAAATTTATTTACCTTGGAGACTTAAAGCATAAATTGTATTAGGAATGTATTTTCCATCTGGTCCACTGATTAATATAGCAAATCCTCCATCACCTGGAGTTCTGCTAGCAGATCTAAGATGTGATGATGGTTGTAATGGACATGGTGCTTTAATCAGACTAATTGTTAGAATGAAAAAATATAATTTTATCCACAAACGCAACATCACTATAGTTCGTTGAAGTTGTGGAACTAACTGACAAAGATTTTATGCTTGCCCTGAAGACTTTATCATCAGTCACGTGAGAGGTTTCATAGATAGTTGAAACGGATGTGAAGGGAGAATTATCGCAACTGGTTGGGAAAAAAAAAGGAGGCGTAAAATTGATTTTCTAATATGGTTGAGATATACTTTGAATTTTTATTTAGATATTGTGAATAAAAGACAAACAAATATGTTAAATGCCGTAGAAATTTTTACTGTACATTGTCGATTAAAAAATAATCTAGTTGGAATTTATATAATTATATAATTATATGATGTAGGGGGAGGTAGTTTGGATTGCGTTGGTGTGTAATGTATATCTCTAGAAACTTTTGACCTCTAATGATGATAAGCTCTAGCATGTTGTGACATGCATCCTCAATTTCATTTGCACAAGTACAAATCAGAAGTATTGCAAATGTAATGGTTTTTAATAATATAAGAATACTATTTTTAAATTTATTTGAAGATTTGATTGATACTAAATAAAATATTTATTAAGTTGTATACATTGTATATGGGTTTAACCTATATTTTATCAGTTTGTTTATAATACTATATTAATATTTGTAAGTTGATATAAAATATTGCTAATTTAATTTATTTAACATTTTTTTGTGGATCCATTTTTGATATTATATAATATGTGTTTACATATAAACTAATAAATACGTATTTTATAATGTAAATTATGATTACAATAGCTTTAATTAATTTTTATAATTATAAATATACGAAACTTTCACAAGATTATAATATATAAATTCCTTTTTTTTTCTCCTATTCATTATTCATTTCATTATGATTTATCATAATTAAAATTATATTAGATTTTAATTTATAATTAATATCACATGATCTTTAACCTTGAAACAATCATAAATTATTGTTAATTTTTTTTTACAGAATAAATATTACTCTAAAGTAATACTTACTCCTTCTGGATCCTTCTGGATCCTCCTGGATCCTCCTGGATCCCCCTGAATTCTCCGGATCAGCATCAAACAAATCAAATGCATGTACCAGCAGTCGATGAAATTTCTCAAACACTCGAAGAATAGAATTTCAAAATAATTTTCTTTTTTATCATAAATCAATTTTTTATATATATTTCTCAAGTTTTGCGACTCATGTCTACATTATCCTAAAGATCGGATTTCACTTAGTGGCCTACTGTGCCACCACACGAGGTAGGCACCTATGTCGGTAACGATCGCCAGCTCTAAGAAATCAATATATCCGAATTATTATCTCTCACAAAAATACTCGACAACCTATATATGTAAAATTTTTATTAAAATCAAATTAATTTTATCTCAATTATAACGTCAAAAAATAAAAATCATTTCTAACCTCACTCTTTTCGACTAAACAGTGACCATAGTAATAATTACTCTATATTAAAAAGAAAAACAAATGAATATACATATAAAAGAAATTAAAGTCGATTCTTTATCACATATATTAATCATATAAATTAATTGACATATAATTATCAACAATGCATATATAAATATAATATCGACTGTATAAAACTTGCGTGCGCATTGCGCTTTGTATTGACTGCATGTGGGTGTGTATTGTGCATGCGCACTAAAAATATTAAAGCTTGTGATAAATATACCTTTTTATCAGCAATATCAGCATTAAACAGATTGACAAAAGGTGTCGGAGACAATAAGATAACTAAATAAAAAGATAAAGGAAGAAGAAAGAGCATTCAAAATTGTAAAAAGTAGTGCAGAAAACCAAAGTCAATCAGGTCCATCAACAATCATATCTCAATACATTCTTCATATGAACAAATGATAAATTCAGTTCATATTAATTGTTAAAGTCGTATTATATCTACTATTCAGATCTTTGGTGAGTGACTTGCCATTTTAAAATCGTCATTATACAATAATTATCAAGCAAATTCACAATATAATGTAAAATTATTTTATTGTTACAGATCAATGTCACTACTTCGGTTCAAAATTAATCTTGACCGGTTAATATAACGCAGACTTTATATATGCAGTGATTAATAATTGTTACTGATAGGGGTTGATTGGTCAAAAAAAATAATTGAGAATAAGAGAAAGTGTACGAAGAAGAAAAAAGAAGTAAAAGTAGATGTCACGACGTTGTTTTTGTATAAAAAATCATGGCCAATTCGGCTGGTAGTTCACTAGGTTTTCCTAAACCACCGACAATGCTTGAGCAGCTGCTAGAGGAAATTAATTTCCAAAGAACTAAAGAAATGAGACAGTTACTTAAAGATGGTATGTTCATTTTTCCATCTTTACTGTAAATTTAAAATTCAATTAATAAATATTCAACAGTTGATGATGAGGTTAAAAACATTAGCAATATTATTAATTTATTCTTTTCTTTTTTTTTTGTTGGATTACCAACTACAGGGGTAGATAAATCTGTGGTCATAAGGCAGAAGCTTTATACTGTTAGCATTATAAATTTATAAACACATTAAGCATCAATATTGATTATGTTTTTTGGTCTATTGAAATGTTTATTTTCGAACAAATTTTTGTGGTCAATATTTTGAGGTTATACTATATCATAAAATTTTAATTTAATCTTCGTCCAAAAGGAACTCATTTATTTAATATTGTAGAATAATTTTCTTTACTCAATTCTAATATATTATATAAAGAATATTTATTAGAATAATATATTTTAGATACAACATAACCTCAAAATAGTAATAACATTTATAATTATATTGATTTTTTGTTTTTAGATTCTGGTTTCGTGATGCTTCAAGGCACAACCTATTGGACAGATCTGTTTGTTCGACATTTTCTCTTTCAAGGAGAGCACACAATTGATGGCGATGATCTTCTTTTTTTTGTGAGGAAAAAACACATTAAAACTTCATCACGCTACGTACCAAAATTCGAAACTGAAGTCGATGTGTTTCGTAAAGATAGTAAAAAATTACCAATTGGAGATCCTGATATTGATTGGGAGGAAACAGTCTACCTCAATCTTGTTGTTCATCAATTTGATTACACACTTACATTAGCTATCTGTACTAGAACAAGTCCCAAAGAATTACAAGTGAGATATTTCAATTGAATTTCATTAATTTCTCTCAATTAAATAAGTATAATAATTTTGAATTTTATTTGTTAATAACCAGGTACTTAGACGCCATTCGCAAAAAGTATACGCAAGCCCTAGTCGTCGACGAATGGACGCCAAGGGTGATCTTGAAGAGATGACCTATCCGCACATCTGCTTTATGGTGGACAATTTTGATGAAGTATTCTGTGATATTTTAGTTAGAGATGGAGAAATGGTTTGCGTTGAGCTTGTTGCATCAGATAGAGATGGTGCTGTTCAGGGTGTTATTTTCCTTGGTTCTATAAGATATGACGCTCTTAAAAAAGTTTATGACGCGAGAGTAAGTGAATTTATAATATTTAAATAAATTCAAATATTAATTATTAATCATTTGTTTATTGCAGTCGAGTTTGAGCACGAAAATGGCACAACGTATGACATTTGGGCTTTTTTCTGGTGCCTCATCCCAGCGAGTTGAATTCGTACGCATGAAAGGACCTCAAGGTAAACTCAATTGACTTTTATTATTTTATTTTGAATTATATAACTGAATAAATAATATTGTTATTAATTAGGAAAAGGTCACGCTGAAATGGCAGTGACTAAACCTAAAGGTTCAGGAGCAGAAACTCCAACGTCTGAGCCAGGTTATTCTGTAACAGATGCATTGTGGGACGCTGATTGGGATGACGCTGAAGAATTATTTATGTATCGACATCAACGACGTCTCTCTGATCCAAGTGCTAATTTAAATAATTTTGTACGAGGCGGTTGGCGAACTAAACCAGAGTCCACTGGAGTCAAAGCACGATCAGAGAACGAAGGACTTGACTCAATGGCAAATGGTTTAAACGAAATTGAAGCGGGTGATGTGCGCGATGGTAAATAAATTTGCTCATGGTCGAATTCTTTTATAATAACGTTAAATCATTCGGAAAGAAGCAACGAGAGACGTTGAATTGAAGCAAGATATAACGTGAAAATAATACACTTTTAATATAATTTTTCCCTTATTTAATCAAGTTTTCTTTAAAAAATTGAGTCTTATATCGATATTAAAGACGAATTTATTCCTTCGGTTTATTTATTTCACCGTAGATTGTTTTAAAATTATTGGAAAATTTGCATGCGCGATCTCGCGTACCTGGAAAATAAAAGCATGCTCTAATAAATCTGGCGTAGAAAAAAAAAACAGAAAAGTGCGCAAACGAGTGACGACATTAGGGAAAATTATAAAATTATCAATTTATATGTTTATCAAAAAGTGTAGGAATTTTATAGCTTTATCAATGAGCACGAAAATTTCATTTGTAGCTATGGGACAGACTAACTCTTGGGGCGATCAGGTCGCGACTCTGAAGTGCATGACGGAAGACAAAAAAGATAATCGACATTGTTCACGATCCAAACGACATGAATCTTCTAGACTGACCAGTGAACGAAGTCATTCAAGGGATCGGATTGATAAATGCAGCGATAATAAGAATTACCTGTCACCAAAACGTTGCGTTGGTGAGTTCGCGTCTTGTTCCTTTTTGTATTGCTGTAAATAGAGAACCCCCAGAAAAAATAGCGAATTTTTCCTGAGGGTTTAATTATTATCATAAAATGGATATTCATCAACTGGCGATCTAGGAACATCCAATCATCGGCATCGTTGTTGTCATCCTCATCATCATCATCATCATCATTATCATCATCATCATTTACATCATCCACAAAATCATCGTCTACAGCAACAGCAGCCAAAAGAAGATCTTCATCATCATCATAATATTGAAGTAGGCAGCGAATCATTATTGGAAACATCGGATGAGCCTTTGACAGATGACAATGTCATGCAAAAACTCGATGCAGGCGCTATTTTAGTCAACGGCAAAGAAGAACTTCCCCTTGGATATAACAACACTGATAGCAATCATCAAAAGCCTTGCAGTTCTCCAGTGGATTGTCAATTACCACAAGATGATTATGATAAATTTTTTAATTTCGACAAAAATATCGTTGAGTCTATTCAACAGTTGCAACAGCCACGTTGCTATTTTAGCGATGGTGAAATCATTGGCTTATTGGGCAGAAAACATAAAGAAATTATCAATGGAGACAATGATCCCAATGATGATTCTGGTATTAATGATGTTTCAATTTTGGAAAATGATCAAAATAATGATATCCATTGTACAGCTTTAGCTAATGGTGAATCTACAAAAGACAATAATGCTAATGCAAATGTTTCTCGATTGCCCAATGGATTGTTGCAACGTCAAAGTGCAACTTTACCGCGACGACGACGAAGACGTGCTTTATCTGGTAGTTTTATTGGTAATCATCCACTGCCACCTCATCGTGTCACGCCTGATGGTACAGCTATCTACTATTGGTGCGAGCTCCCACGCCGTCCTGGCTCTCAGGGTAATTTAAAACCCCTGTAAAATAGAAAAAAAAAAAAAAAAGTACTTGACCAATGGGCGATATCCCTCTTTATTCTTCCCCGTCTGAGTGTCGTCACTCGTCCTACATTCTATAACGGGATAATTCGATCCAAAGAAAAAAAGAAAAGAACAAAAAGATTTGAATATTAATTTTCAAAGTGAAAGATCTTGAAGGGTTTCACTTTAACGTTTGCTCGCTGCTTCTTTTCTACATCATTTTGGCTTCCGCTTTTGTGGTTCGTTGTATTATTTATTTTCAATTATTAATATTGTGACGCGTGAATTAAGCACAATTTTTTCTGAATTAATTGAATATACGTTTAATTAGATTTATGAATGAGTTACAATGCACTTTTGCGGGGATCATGAGGGAATTGGCCTGAGTCAAATAATAGATTCATTTGTCTGTGTTTATAAATATTTAAATTGTTTTTTAATTATTGTGTTTTTAATCATCAGAATTGGATGATGGTGCGTACAACCCTTTGTGGACTATGCGCGGGTTTACTCAAACATTCCATTTTTGGAAAGAAACAAGAAGGGCACAATCGGTCCCGTTGAATGCTTTTCTTACGTACATAACTTTGCCCTGGTGGAGCATTGCCAAAGGTATTTATTTATTATAAACAAAATATTATCTTTTATATTAATATTCTGATGCATGATTAATTATGATGAATTCATTTATTGCAGACATATTGGATCATCGAGAGGATCCAATCTTGACGTTCTAACCGTCCGGTCTTCATATAAATTTTTTTTTATATTTAAAACAAGTTGTGAATATTTTAATTCGTGTATTGATATAAACAAATAAAATACATGATTTGAATGATGTATTCGACATTTATTTTCACCCCAGCTCTTATTTTCATTTCAAATTGTGTTCAATTACTTAATTTATTAAGCCAGAAAAAAAAATCGTCAACATAACCTACAATGTTTTTAACCTCTCAGATAAAAATATCTGGTTAAAATGAAAAAGAGTTTCGTAACTTACCTTTTATTTTTCAATGCATTTATTATCATTAAAAGTATAATCCAAGTCAGATAATAGTCTCATATTATTCATATTTATTTATATTTTATAATGTATTACAAATAATACGAATTTATTTATTCGACGATTTTTCGTTTTTTCGAAAAGGTAAAAGAAATAAAAAATGATTTAAACAAACATGAAATACTAATACAAATTTTATAATTAATTCCTTGATTGTTCATTAAAAAAAAAAAATAACAATAAACAAATGAAATTAAATACAAAGAAAGAATATCATAAAATTCAATAATAATTATTTCGATTATAATAAAATTAAATAACATAACTTTTACAGCAAGATTTTTATTAAATCGGTGATGGATAATCTCCAAAATTATTCCAAGTATGGTCCCAAAATTCCGGATTGGCGCGCGCATCGGCCTTGAGTTTACGCGGCGTTATTGCCGTGGCATTCCATTTATTCAATTCGTTTTTCAAGTTATTCAGCACATCTGGATATCTACATAACAAAAAAATTACTTTAAGAAACCATCAAAAATATTTTTAACCATCGTAATCTACTTACAATTCAGCTAGATTATTATATTCGCAAGGATCTTGAAGAATATTAAATAAACAAGGTTTTTTAAGTGGTTGACATTGAGTCAAAGTGCTATTCCTAAAGCCACAATCAATCCATAATTCATCTCGCAATTTTTCAATTGATTGCGATGTAATTGAAATTCCAAGTGCAGCAACTGCCAAACCTACTGGACTCTCCAGTACTTCATTCACATCATATGACATAGACCAGCTTGATGAACCATACCAACCGTCCCAATTACCATTGTAAGTTGTTCCTATAATAATAATCATAATCATTAAAAATAATTTTAACAAACCTTTGATTAAGAAAATTAAAAAGGGGAAAAAAAACAAAGGAGAATAATTCAAAATGATTGTAATGAATTTGACCGTTGATAATTAAATACCTTGGACTATTTTCCAATTATCTACTGTGATTGCTGCAACGCCCTGGATATCATCAATATTGTGAAGAACAATTCGACGTGGTGATGATGTTTTGTCATTGAATGAATCCCACATGTCTATTCCATCGATTTCATTAGAATAAAATGAATTATTTTCACCAGTAAGTCGTAATATTGTCGGTAACCAATCTGTAATATCCATGACACCATTATGAACACGTCCTGGATTTAAAAGCTTTGGTGTCCACAATAAACCAGTGCCACGAACTCCGCCTATGAATTAAATTGTTTAAATATTATATATAATATTAAATTATTTAATAATAATTTTATTCACCTTCCCACAAAGTATTTTTAACACCTTTCAATGGGAAATTCGATGCTGAATTTTCATTGAATCCAGCAGCTGGTCCACCATTGTCTGTTGAAAATATTATAACTGTGTTTTCTAACATGGATTGTCGCTTTAACGTATCCACAACTTTACCAACTGATTCATCAAGTTTACTCAACATTGCTGCAAATCGTCTTCTCTTATAATTTTTAATATTCTCAAATTTCATGACGTTTATATCAGGCGCAGGAAGAGGATTATAAGGATTAGCTGAGTGTACAGCAGCATGTGCAAGATATAAAAAGAGCGGTTGACTTGCATTGTGTTTTTCAATTATTTTAACAGCTTCATTGCTGAAAATATCAGTTGAATATTGACCATGAAAGTCCCACGCTGGTTCTAGATTTCGTCTCATATCCATTCCCCAATATGGCTGAATTAAAGAAAAATTAATCACATAAGAAATTCATTTAAATTTAACGCACATAACCTATAATATTCTATTCTTTGTACGTTTATAATTCATATTAGTAACTTGTAAAGTTTCTAAAATACTTCATCATTAATTTCCAAGTTAATATGTATGAATATATGTTGAAACTTACAAGTCGACTTGGAAATATGACATCATGAAGAATATATCCGTAAGTTACTGATGCAAAAAATTGAATTCATAGAGATTATGAATCTTTTTAGCGTACAATAACTGTTATTACTTATTATTGGAGCTAATGATCATTTAAAACTAACCCGTTCAGCTGCAGTATGATCATAATAATCTTGATGTCCTGTCCAAAATCCAACATGACTCATAAATCCTCTATAAGTCGGTGTATACGTTTTCATATAATGACCCAAGTGCCATTTACCCACTACATGATTTTTATATCCAAGTTCTTTTAAATATTCTGGCAATATTTTTTCATCTAAAGATAAGCCCCATGGCTCAGCGCCCATAATAACCTATAAATAAAATATTATCAGTAACTGATTAATTTATTTACATCAAATATGTCGTAAAATGAAAGAAAAATATTATTTATGAATTGATTAATCTCACTCCATGTTGCATTCCAGTATGTATTGGATACTTTGCAGTCATAAGTGCACTTCTTGAAGGTGTACATAATGGAGCAACGTAATATCTATTTAAAATTAATCCACTGTATGCCAAAGCATCGATATTAGGTGTTTTAATATCACCAGATCCATGAAATCCAACATCATACCATCCCTAGAAAGTAAAAAAAATTTATTTTTTAGGTTAAAGCCATAATTTGTCATATCCAAATAAAAATTAATTCACAAAATAATATGTTTCGAAACAATTTAATTGTTATAGCCACAATTTAATGACAATCTCTGCTATTAATATCACAATCTATCTGATATTATTCCTCTAATTACTTCAAACAATATATTATTATGTAATTCTACATAGAACTTAATGATCTTCCTAATTTGTTACATTCTCCTTTTTCTCTATTCATATCTTCAACCATTCAACTTATTATCTATGTCAATTGCTCAGTCATTTTAGTATACTTTAAAGCTCATATTGATAATAATATTCATTTTATTTGATATCGAATGCCGGCATTCAACAAAACATATCAATTGTCCCAAGAAAGGGATTAATATATAATAAATACATGATAAATATGATAAAAATATTGTTGAACATAGATTAGATGTGTATACTCTCACCAAGTCATCTGCAAGAATGAATACAATGTGAGGTACATTTGCCAAAGATGATAAAGTTGGACCACAGATGATGATCAAGCTGACAAGAATGTGCTGCATATTATTAAATTTAATAATTCTTAAAAATGTCTTCAACTTTTATCATTTATCTTGTTCGATTCACAATCAAAATTCTGCCACTTTAATATTATTTATTAATTCTCATTATAATTCTCACAATAGTAAAGTCAAGTGACGTGAAATAAAAACTTTAAAAACCGTTGAATTGTGACCGTAAAACTTCATCAATGACGTTCTCTTGGATTAGAGAGATGAAGAACTGAGAAGAGGTGGGAAGTTTTTCGTGTTTTGGTCAATTCAATCTTGGCGTGAGCCACAAACTGCCAGAAGAAGCGACCTCTTAGTTTTTTCGCTTTACTATTCCTCACTCGTATCGATCGTTTTACTCCTGAGGTCATTGCACTTGCCATTTAACTTATATATCTGTGAGTATGTATATATTTTTCTTTTTTTTTGACTCATACATACTTCCATCCATACATAACTTCACTTGTACTCGATAATACCAACAGACCAATTAAAACAAATTTGTTTTCATTAGTGTGTATTACAAGTTTTTTTAATTTAATTCCATTTTATTCCATTTTATCCATTTCTTTTCTGTTTCAATCATCATAACCGAGTGAATTAATTCACGCATCAGCGAAAAATAAGATTGATTAGTGTGTTTGACGGAATATATTTATTTCTTATTCGCTAAGATTGTATTCATTAGATAGAATTATGTATCCGGTCTTATCGTCAAGACCTTTCCCCCTCAACTTCGAGGTAAAAATGTATAACGCCACGCGGAAAGATATTAGAAAACGAGGAATTTGATAGCGATCGCAATAAATGGCCTCTATAATACAATATATATGTATATATATTTCTTCTTTAACCTCTCGCATATAGTTATTTTCTTATGCGAATAAATTAACGATTCGTTGATGCCTTGCGATATGATGCGGAAAGATATAAAAATATATCAAAGTCATCAGCAAACATATTTTCAACTTGTACCAATGGAATTCCTTGTATTTTTTATGCTGTTTTTATTCAGGCACGCCTCTTTCTTCAGACACCTTTCTCTTGATATCTATACGTGTGTAGAATTAGCTTGTCACATCACTTATTAAATGAACAAAATCATTCCAATGTTCTTGAAAAAAATCATGTAAACTGCATTCAATAAACTATAAAAGAAAAATATATTATATGAACATACAGAAAATAATTAATGAAAAAATAACCAAGTACTACGATAAATTTTATCCATGGCCAGCATAGCTTGTTCATGTATATAGAAAAGAAATAAGCTTGACTCACTCAGGTATAGTCTACAGGTTTTTATCGAACGCGTTGGAAGCTTTCTGGGAATTCTTCACCGCCCACTGTATAAAATTCGCTGTGAAAATACACAAATACATTAATTTACGTATATAATTAATTAAATGAGTTACATTCTATTATTAAACTTTTCTCCCTGTATGATTACTCATTTATAAAATGAACTAACATAAACCAATGGAGAAATTTATTCCTCCTACACATTTTGAGGTTAATTAAGAGTGATCATATATATAAGCAGTTTGAGTATCATTAATTCATTTATAAACTTCATCATAATTTTTATCAACTATTAAATATCTTCTTGTGATAATTAAAAATACATCAATACCCAATATATGTATAAGGTATTAACAAGAGTCTGATTACATTATTGAAGGTTATGGTTATATGTAAAAAAATGTACAAGCGGATGTGTTTATGTATGTATTATATTCTGAGAGATGCGATGGACCGCCCGCGAAGAAATAAAGGGCTTCTTCTCTCATATACTCAGTATTTTTTTTTACTTTTCCTCATCCACGTCTGCTTTATTGTTGTTTTATAACAAGAATGGTGGGGCATCAGCTTGTTGTGCTAATACCAAAGACATGATTGAGATCGTCGCTTCCCTGATGCTACTCACACTTTCTCTCCCTCCCACTTTCCCTTGTATATTTTATAATTTGCCTTGGGTTTTTTTTTTCTTACATTTTTTATTGTACATGACCCCTTCCTCTTACACGTGAATTGTCACTCTTTAACATCAAGAGACATTTGGTCGTGTCTCGCGCCAAGTTCTTGCAATAAAAGCAAATTTTGTATGCTTAAATTCACTGCAGACTATGTTCATTAGCACCAAGAGAGTTTATCATATCTTAATAATGCTTGGTCTGGATTACACACTGAAAATAATCTTCATTTAAAACTCATAGTTAATTTATATATGAAAAGTTATTTTGTTTTTAGACCCACCTGTCTTGTGATGCAAGAAATAATTAGTTGAAGTTGAGATGTTGAAATATATTACAGATGTAATAATTAAGTTTTGGGCATGTTTATTTTATGCTCGTTGATATATCGTATGTGTATATATGTCCATTTTTGTTTGAAGCCGTTGAAAATGTTTTTTTTTTATTGGTATTTCTCACTGGTGTGAGCGTTGCCTTTTCTGATGTAAGAAAAAAAAAAACGTTGTAATGTTGGAGTGATTTTATCATCTGCGCAACTTTGTCGGTCATCAGTTATCGACAAAGACTCAAAGTCAAATGAAATATGTTTATATTGATGAAATTAATTGAAAATAAAATGGTTTTAATGATTTTATCGATATTAAAAAAAGAGAAATGGATATTGAAGCAGAAATAAAAAAGTTTATCTCTTACAATCAGGAATGCCAATTTCAATTGGATATTTTACAGACTAATGAGAGATATAATTGTTATTTATACAATTTTAATGTAAAAAAGACAAATTGATATCAATAATTATCGCCACACTCGATAATTTTGGTGTATAAAAATTAAATTTACTTGACGGCGTTCAATAAATTTTTTTCCGTGATAAAATGTAACATAACCTCATTTTTTGAAATAATCTTTTTTATATGTTACAATTATTAATTTAGTTTGGCGAAAATTATACTTTTAATGTGTTTATCAATTATTTGAATAATCTAATCGTCTTTTTTTTTATTTACAGATTTTTTTTCTCTTTATTGTATGAAACTAATTTATATAATGATTCTAAAAATTGCCGCAGTTCGTTAACGCATAAATTGAACCATCATCAATCAAGTTTATAATTGATCTATCTAAATATACAATATATAAATACATATAGTACGTATATATAACAATATAACGACATTTAATTTAATATTATTAATTATATTTTTTTTAGGACGGAAATTAGAAAATTAAATCACGAAAGTTTACATCACTAATATCCATTTGGATATTTAAAACTGAAGAATTTTCATGCTCAGTTGAAAATAAATTTTTTTCTATTATCTTCACTTGAAGATGATTAAACCCAACATTGAAATCGAATAAATAATAAACTGGTGTACACGTAAATTATAACTAAACACCACAGACAAAATAAATTTGTTTTTTAACTATTTTTTAACTTATTTTTCATCTACACAAATGTACGGAATGTCTTTTTAATACTGACGGTTTCGTAACAATATATAAGAACTCAATGGAGACTGTCCAATAAATTAGAAGTGATTTCGTAGTCTCCAGGTCAGGGTTAAAGCTAAGAAATAATCTTTATCGCTTTGGTTATGTATATACTCTTTTAAAAAACCATTTATTTGCCTTCTTGAACTTGGTTTGCGCTTATTATACAGATAATTTATATATTTTTTATTTCCTTTTTCATCATGACCGGATGCACAATTTATTTACACGTCATACTTATATGGATATTGTTGATATTGTCAGTTATAAAGAAACTATGGTTAAAACAATAATATCATACGTGAGTATAAATTTTATTATAGGTTAATTTAATTCTTCATTATTTAATCAAGTGGCAAATTAATGTCACAATTTAAAATCAAATTAATATAAACTTAACTAAATATAAAATCAAAGCACTTGAGAACCTGTTTAAGATATTTAAAAGCTTGTAAATAAATAATTTATTGATTTGTTTAAAGCTACTTTGGTGTCCATTAATTTACATAGACTGTGAAGTCGTTGTTAATTGAAACTTTTGTTGTCTAAAAAGTTCGTTAAGATATATTTATATATATATATATTCGAATAAAAATAGCCACATGTTGAAGATCTGTGGTGAAAATTTAAGAAGCCAACTGTCGTCCCGTGGGTGAAATCGGTGACAATAAAATATGTCGTACGTGCCGAAGTTGAACAGTGATGAGATTTATTGATGAAACGTTGATGCTATAAGGGCCATTACTTCTGTGTTGTCTGAAATGTACGTGCAACGGATAGCCCTAAAACGAAAATAATTATTATATATCATGTTAAATGGTGTGAAACTGTAGAGAAATATTTAAGTTTTGAATATACTTAAAGAAAAAATGAGAAAAAAAAATTGATAGGGAAGAAAATAAAATGTGATACTTTTTTTCCTCTTTCTGCTGATTTTTTTTTTTTTCATCATCGCATTTATCAGATCAAATACTTTATATATTTATTTATTGGAAGTTGAACATATACGCAGGGTTGTATTAATAATTATTTGAAAGTAGTTTCTTAATTATAAAAAAAAATGCATTTAGGAAATTTGTGAAAAAAATTTTGTCTCTAATTTTTTTTATGCTCTTTTTAAATTCGAAATAATTTTTTTCAGTAACTTTTTTCTATGTATTTATTTTTTATTAATATTTATTTGGGAAATTTAAAGATTTGTGGGGAATTGGAAATATTTTTTAAATAGTTTAAAAAGTTTTTTTAGCTTTCTTCAAAAAATCAATTATTTAAATTTCTGTTTTCAAAATACAAAAAACGATTTTCAATCAAACAAACTAATTTTCCATTAGATTATCACTACTGAATAACAAATTATTCAGCTCGTATTATTATAAACATATATATTGATAGCATCAGCAACGAATCATTTCGTAAATTCGCCGAGATTTTTAAATATTCTTGAAAATTTTGAGGTTAAAGTAATGCACATGGGTCATATAAAAAAAATAAAGACAGGTAAAGTAACTTAGTTCCAATGACATCACAATATTACAGATAACTTATTTGATATCAATCAGTTATTAGGTGGAAGCTACTTAGAATTTACATCAAACAGTTTCCAAGATGACAAGAAGAAATAAAACAACTTAGTCATAATTTAGGAAAGATATGTCATGACATATAAACTCTTCAATGAAGATTGGAACCAAAATAAAAATGAGAACGTGAATTAGTAATGCATATAGATTCTAGAGTTCATTGATCATTGTTAATCACACATAATTGGTAACACTGAAAAATTCGTTTAGAATTTACACCCACAAATGACCCCGCGCCATTAGACCTTGAAATAAAACAGAAATTTTACATTAATATTAACTGAAACAGTTACAAAAAGGCTATTGTGCTGGTGAATCATCATTCCCTACTACTACCTGAAAAACATTACCGAGTATACGTTGTCAGCTTCTAAGAACAAATCATTATTCATGATAAAAATCATCTGGCTTTACCGGCTGTTGTCCACCACCTGCTGGAATTTCCTTGTTAATTCTATCATTCATTGTCCAACAACCTCACGATGAGTATTCCTATCAACAAACAAATTAAATTAATAACATCTTATTATAAAAATATACAAAAGTTTATTTTAGGTTATGTAATTATTATGATTTATCATAGAGTTATTTAACAAATGAAAATTAAATATAAATACTGGATTTCCTACATTGTCAATTGAATGTATAGCTGCTCGTTGAACATTAACGACGCTTCCATGAACGAGACTATACAAATTATATAAAGAGTAAGCGAGACGAAAGGAAAATTACATGATGAAGCGAGATGGAATCAGACGATTAGACTCTCCACTGAATTGATGACTAACATGTACGGTAAGTTGGTCACGAGAGTCAATGGGAGGTAGAAATTGCATCAGTGGAAAAATGAAACGTAAAGATGACGATTTAACAAATCATATATACAGACTTGAGTATATTTAAATGGATATTCCAAGTAGAATTCACTTTTAATTATTCATTTATACTTTCTTATCATCAATTGATTGAATCTGCAATTACAAAAAAATTATTCATGAAATTTCAATAATGATTTTTTGTTTTTTATCAAATAAATTGTGTTATTAGTTTTTCTCTGTATGTTTTAAAATTGATAACAATTTGGTTCATTTAACTCTTCCGGGAATTTTTTGATTAACAATATTCCAGAAAGTTATGTATTAAATTTTCATGATACTCTGAATGTTATTGTGGCTCCGTCGCGCAGTTACACATAACCTCATTCTTAGATTTACTATATACTGCCTCTTTAACTGGAATTATTGATTTTACCTCATCGCAAATTCATTCAATCTTCCAACTATTATCTCCCCCACTGTTTCTCCTTTTACCTTTTGCATCATCAATTAACTCTTTAAACATCACATAAAAAAGTACATAATTAAACATTTAATTAAATTTCTTCTTACAAAACTTTTTTGCTAACGGCCATCAAACTATAAATCGTTTAATAATTTTATACGATAAAAATGATCAACATATTCGAACTTGAATTGTTGAATCAATTTATTAAACACCAATAATAAATGATTTATTGATATTAATAATATTATAAACAATCTGGAAAAATACAAAATTATATAAGATTACATAAAACTCATTCTGATAACATTATTTCTGATATGTATACAAAAAACTACCACACATGCAAATCTAATTATATATCCCCATTAACAAAATATCCAATCAATATTAAACAAATATAATATCAATAATATATTATTTAAAAAATTAAAAAATCAAATTTATAATCAAATGAGTCGATGGAAAATAATTCTTAAACTTTCCCCGAATGTCAAGTCCTTGAAAGTTATATACTTTGCATTATATCATCGGGGCATCCCCTGATGAGTAATACATATTTCTCGGAGAAAGGCAAGTTTTATTTAGTTAATTGCACCGTTCTATTTGAAGGTTATGAAAGAGGGTGCGATGAATGTTTGAGTGCATACTGGTTTTCACAACACTTCCTGGGAGTCCACCAAATGAGTGTGAGGACAATCTATATTTCTCTCCCTCTCTCAATTTGTTTATAAATTATATGAACGAAGGAGGAAGAGTGAAAGAGCATATGAGAGGGAAAAAAAAACGAGACAAGTGGGTTGTGAGAGTGCGCCAGGGTGGGGAATTGGCGGCGGGGGCCAAGAGTGTGCCTCGTGCCTCGACTTCAACCGTTCAACGGAGGGAGCGGGAGCCAACAACATATTATATAGACTGGCTAGCATTCATGCCCGCAAACAGTCGGCACACGGCAGTCGTACGAGAGACGACCTGAAAAAGAGAACGAATTATAAACTGATACATACACATTAAAGTGAAATATAGACAGAGAACGATTGAGGAAAGGAATATTAATAGTGATTATTACTATGAGTGATTGGAGCTTACCATTGAGATGTTTTACTTTCGTATATTTATTCGGCAGAATAATCATTTTTTAAAATACTTGAAAACGTTTGCGCGCATATTTCCCGCGTATTTTCAAACGTGAGTGACGCAAAGCACTTCCCTCTCTCTTTATATTCGTTTGAAGTGATTGTTACAATTTTTATTTTATTTATTTCAATTGTACTCCTTTAATTATCCTATTATTTATCTTCATCCATCAACGGAGCAAATTGTGCGTGACTTTTTTGGAGTTCAACGAGCTCAACTTTTGAATATCTATGTAAAAAAAAAAAACATTGCTTATTATAATATGTAATAGTGTACGATGGTGATGTTAATAGTGAAAAATTTATCGCTGAAGAGTTGTTTACCTTGTAATTCTATTTATTTATATTTATATTTTCGGACATGAAGAGAATCCCGTTGAGAATGTCGTGAATGGTGATAATATAACGTTGAAATATTGGATTTTATATTTGATTTTATCACTCAATATCAATCCACATTTGTATATGTTAATATATATATAAATATCAACATATAAAAATCAAGAAAAATATAACGAAGAGAAAACGACAGAAAGGATTGCACCAGGCGATTAATACTCGCCTTGAGTTTGTGTCTGCTGGCTATGGGCGAGCATCCTACTGTAACCTCGGCGAGTAATCGTGACATCAAGGTAGACATTGACTTGACACATGAGAGTAACCCAAGTACCATCAGGCAACATCAACCACTGCCATCATCTAGACCACTAGCGCAATCTCCCCCACAATCATCTTCATCGCATAGTATTCTTGTGGTGCTTGTTCTACCGTTGATTGGATTCAGGCATAATACACTGACAAGACCCTCGACTGTTGTTGCTGGTTGTATCCTCATTAGTCTCCTCGTCTTTGGTCTCTTTAGGCCAGCATTAACGGTACCTACGAGAATGCGGCAACAACGACACTATCATCATCAGTTATTTCAGACTGTTGAGAATAGCGATGATGAAGAACATGATTATGATGAGTTTGAAACAGTAAGAAGAAGCATCGTGGAGGGTCTTGGTCTTGAAAGGATACCTGATCCTTTAAAGGTATTTTTTTTTTAAATATTTTTCTTTTCCTCGGTAGCTGTTGTATATATTCTTGTTTTTCGTTGTTGTTGTTGTTATTGTCTGAATATTGAAAAGTAACATGAAACAAACAAGTATTTAAAGATATTTTTCAAATGATTCAAATGACCTTTTTAATATTCAATATTTTTATTTACCTGAATGTTTATTATGTTGTTATAATTATTGTATATCTGGGCTTTCAATGTCAGTATATTTTATTGACATTGGATATTATATTTTTATGTTTTTTTAATGCACCAAGTATCATATCAAATTCAGTTTTCTGATTCACGTTTGTTTATGAAGATTCAAATGATATGACCATTAATATATGAATTAAAAATGAATAAGATTATTAGATACAAGTTGTGATTAACAATGCTGGAAGATTTCAAGCGTAATTTCCAATGTATAACCTAAAAAATTAATAAAATTTATTAAACATAACATAAACTTTGCCATAACCTAAATTTATACTAATTATAGATTTCAAAAATATCTTTGAGATTCAATTAACGTTATAATTATCAAATGCTCATACATATTTCTTAAATAAATATCAAATTAAATATTTATTTATCAGTATCAAACATTCCATTTATGAATTTCGTTTGAAAAATATGCGTTATATGTTGTGAGTTGTGTGAAAAAGTGAGGTTAAACAAGCAGGTGCTGGATAACGAATACAATTGTGCAAATAAATGTTTGCATAAATCATATACCAAGACATAACCTCTCAAAAGCATAGAATTATACAATCTTAACGCACATCAAAATGGTCCTCATGTACATTCTTACTTTTTTTTTTCATTCCGGATTATTTTATTTTTTTATTTTTTCACTGCGGCTCATGAAAGGAAAAAGAATATGACTCATTCAAGCCAACACAGACCACCACCAGCGCTTTACCTTTACGACCAGGCGCATTCCCTCCATCCCTGAAGCAAAGACTTTATATTTTTTTCTTCTCATTTTTATTTCTCTTGTTCATTTATCTGTCTTTTTCTCTCTCCATATCTTCGTATATCTATATATTCACATACAAGTTAAGTGATCAAGTGAATTTTGCCGTTAAGATTTATGTCCATAGTTTTTATTTTTGCTAAAATATGAAGCCCGCCCATCGTTTCCGGTCGTCACTTTACGGACATTTACAAATGCTATCAATTCACAAATTTATTTATCATGAAAGGCGGCTTCGCTGATTAGTTGTAGCAATAAATATATTTTTAATATATATTTATTCATAATATTCAATTGACGATTAAGAAAAAAATTCTACATCTTTTAAATTTTATATTAAATAAAATAGTTTATTTTAAAAAGCTATTCTCTGATCTGCAGTGAATGGATCAGATAATATCAATATGATCATCATGGCAGGTCAATCGCAATCGTTTGTTCATATGTAAAAAAAAAAAGCCTCAAAGGAGGAAAGAATCAATTAAGAGGGCTAAGTTCAATCGGTGAATCGTTTTCATAAATCAGTGGAGGGTCCCCCGAGTTGATTAGTTTGGCGTCATTTACTCTCTCACTAGTCGGGTCAATGTCTCAACGTCCAATAACCTAACTTTTTTCATCTTATCTTTTTTTTTTCTTTTTACTTATGTTTTTTTTTTTTTTTTGTTATATTGACAAATTCCCCATTATACAGACACTTAAAAGTTTCCTCTTCCGCTGCATATTTTGTAATTAGTGACGAAACATAACCAAACAAATTCTTGTACTTTTTTCATTTTGTGAATTTTATTTTGTTTCTTTTTTCTGTTTAACTTTAATAATTATCAAGATTTCAATTTATATAATCTCAAGATATTAATTTATTATGTGATTATTAAATTAGCATTGAAATTAGCAGAAAATACAAAACCTAACCTCAAACTGGAAGATTTTGTTAAAACATTATATGATTATAATTTTGTACTTAGCTTTAATTAAGTTATAAAATATGCATTTAGATTTATAATATTATATCTACGATTTATTATTTATTTTATAACTTAACTAATATCTAAATATTTTACTATATTTACAGTAAAATTGTCTTGCAGCATTATTAATTTATTCAATTTGAATTTTTGCTTGTATTATTCCAATGCTTTGTAATATTGTTACATAGTTTATGCTACGATATAAAATGATTAATTGATCAATTAATCAATTAATAAACTTCTTTTCTTTATATTTATGAATTTAAAAATTTTTGTAATACATGAAACTAAATGCATTTTTTTTGTTTCATGTGTCGCCTACTAATCAACAGGCAAATATAAGCCAAGCAGAATATGAAAGAGCCCATGAAGAGTACCTGACTCGACTAGAAATGTCGAGAGCACCTGGAGACACAAGACAAAAACGACTATACACATTTTATGCTACAGGTAACATAAATATTAATATATTCATCTAAATTAAAATTATATTAATGTAATATCTTTATCTTTTTTTTATTTTTAATATTCAGAATAAATTCATCATGATGAAATCACAATTTTTTTCTTCAACTTTTTCTAGTTTCGTCTTATTATTTTGAATAGTGGCGTAAGATTCAGGACGTTTAACACTATAAACATATTATTCCATTAAGATTTCAACTATTGAGTCATATTTTCGGTATCCACCTAAAAGATTTTTTTAAATGTCATATGAAATATAATTAAATTAATATCTACGGAAATGGAGTCCCAGGCCAATAAGTATGATTTTTAATTTTTAAATAACAAATATTCATCATGTCTTTCATTTTTCTTATCCCATTTATTTCTCTTTGTCATTCTCAGTTATTCACTCAACTCATTAGTCATCGTTTTGGTCGCGTGCGAAGGCACGCGAAAATCAAATAAAATGGTAATGTTTCGTATCCTGTTTACTCTACGAGTCTTTCGTATGCTCGCGGTCATCTTTATACTTATCCATGAATCCATGAATATATACCGTAGATCCAGGAAAAATAAAAGAAAAAAAAAGAACGTTACTACATGGATCATTAAAATTAAATGCACACAAAGGTCAAGCATTGGGGCCCATTTCCGGTCCATACATTTTCTCGCGACATAATAATGATGTTACGGGACCGAAGTCCCTCGACCTCGATTTTATCATTTTTTCCTTCAAGCGATTTTGCAGCTTATCAATTCTTGTCTTGGTAAACTCCTCTCAACGTTACCTCATTTTTATTATACTTTACCATTATGCATATCTTTAATTGTAACTAATAATACATACAAACATGTATTATAATATGCTATTATTTATTATCATAGTGAAATGTGAATTATTTAAAGTAGAAAATTCAAGGTGTTGAATTTTTATAAATCAAAAAAACAAAAAATGATGAATTATTTATGTTGATATTTACATTTTTATCATTATTATCAAGTATTTTATTTATAAATAATCATTTTTTGTTTGTTATTATTTATTCTCAACTTTCTTTCATTAATTATCATCATCTTTATAACAGATATTTTCAAATTTTTATTCTGGTCGCAATTTGGAGGTTATACACTGTATACATAGGCATTTATTACATGTTCAACTTGTTTGACATCTTAAAATGTTTGCATTAACTATATACAAGGGAGCTGGAGATAAAAAAAAAACCCACGTTCTAAAACCCGTCAATTTCAACTTCCGCTATAAAATAAAATTTCACCAATTACAACACGTAGTGCAAATCATTCAGGTTTGCAAGGAGCAAATGACTTTACGTTCTTTCCTTGAATCATAAAAAAAAAAAATCCAAGTATTGGTAACAGTCTCATATAGTTTCACAGTTAGGTATTATAATTATCTATATGATTTCTAAATAGATTACATTATGCATATATGATGATGATAATGGGGAAACGATAAATTGACGATAAATTGTCATTGTTGCCCACCGCTAAGAATTTCAACGTATGTGATTTACCCACAGGCGTGTTCAAAAGCGCCACCACATGTCATTGAGTTGATATCTATTTTTAATCAAATGCCGCCTGTATTTTTGATAAAATATGTACACATACATATTTATATATACCATAACTATTTCTCGGGTGGTATTAACCTATAATTTGAGATAGATATCTTCAAAGGTCAATTCTCAAACTATTTATCTGAGCTTGTTTATGTATATTTATTCATATATTTCATTGGACATCAAACAAGTTATCATTATTGCATTCCAATGTGTGTAAATATATTGTAACAAATTTTTAAAAATTTATAAATGCATTTTATCTAAGCACAGTTTTCATTTTTTATTTTATTCATCAAATAGGCTGAATTTTTTATATATTCTTTTAAACAAAACGTAATGCTTTAAACATGAACTTTATAATTCTTCATTGGAATATAATAAACAAATGATAAACTTAAGGACGTTCATTCGCTACGCTAGAGTCAAATGAGTAGTAAGTTTTTATAAAATTTATTCAAGGCTTGAAAAAATTTGTAAAATATATTAATTATTTTACAATGATTTATATTTTTTTTTTATATTTACCAATTATTTTTAAGGTATTTATTTTAAAAAATCAGTTAATTCACATTAAAAATTGATTGGATTCCATTTACCAAAATTTATCAAAACAGTTTTAATTATCTTTATTAAAATAATTAATATTTAATTTAAACATTCGTCAATGCTAGTTTTTTTGTGGAGTTATATAAACTACATATTTCAAAGAATATTTTTAAACATTATTTATTATTGTATCTACTCTTACAATATACTTATTGTAATTTTAAATACATAAAAGTGCAAATTTTTTATAAGACTTTATGTTAAAAATTTGATTTTCGGACTTCAATAACTTTCTGAAATAATCGATAAAGCATTTTGAATTTTCAAGGGTAGATAGCTACTTGATTTAACTTATCAAAGCTAAAAAAAAAAAAATTTTATCTACTAAGTCTCATGAATGAACGTCCTTAAATATTTAATTTAATAATTTGTTATAATTACTATTAGTTTGAAAGATATTTATAAAGATTTTATTATTTCAGATGAAATTCTCATCGAGCAGTCCGATGTAAAAGGTCAAAAAGTGCACCAAAAAAACTTAGAAAAACATCAATTATATTTTCCTGTTAAATTACCTGATGATGATTCAATAGTGGACCATGCAACTTTGAGACTTTTATTACATTCAGATAATTGGAATGATCGAATTGATGTAACAATTTATCGTTTGGTAAATACTTCAAGACATTTAGTGTCTCAAAAAACAATTGATGGCCTCGATGGTCCTCGATGGATTGAACTAGACACAACAGAACCAGCTAATTTATGGCACGAAGGTATCACAAATAATTATGGATTGGAATTATGTTTAGAAAGTGCTACAGGCGCTAATATTAGATTTAGTAATCCTGTATTCAATGTCTTCACGACTTCAAACATTCGTGCATTAAGTGCAACGTCACGTATTCGTCGTGCAGCACCAGAACAATTGTTATCCCTACACAAAGGACGAAGAACTGAATGCCGTGGTGAAAGTAAAAAATGTTGTCGCCATGAAATGTCTGTAGTATTCAAAGATCTTAAAGGCTTTGAATTTATTGTTCAACCAAAGAATTTTGATGCTGGATATTGCAAGGGCAGATGCCCACCACGTTATAATCCAGCTCATCATCATGCATTATTACAAAGTCTCATTTGGAAACAGGACAGACGTAAAGCGCCGAGACCATGCTGTGCACCAAGCAAATTAGCTGAATTAGAGATACTTTATTTTGATGAAAATGATCCAACTAAGTTGAAGGTCTCTAGTTGGAAAAATATGAAGGTTTTGGAGTGCGCATGTTCGTAGTTTCTTTCTTTTTTATTAATTTTATTATTCAGTCAGTCTCCAATTTACCTAATGCACCAAAGATTTCGCACAGGACTCGTGAAGTTGTGAATATATTTTATTTTATTTCTCCCTTCTCCCGTTCCTGTACACATCCACTTAATTTTTGTTTCGTGTTTTTTTTTTTTTTTATAATCCGATCCCTTTTGCCTGTCATGACTGTGATATTAAAAGTATGAAAACTAACTATTTGCCTTTCCCCAGAATGTTAATTGGTTTTACAAGAACGAAAAGTGCGTGTTTAATTTGTCGTGTATCAGAATTTTTAACATGCTGTATATAATTATAGATTATTAATTGTGACTACACTTTATCGTGTTTATTGTTATTAAGCTGAACATTGACAATTTTTTATTTTGTTTATAACTGTAGTAATATAGATAATGAGATGATGATAATGAATGGAAATTGTGTGTATATATGAGATTAAAAAAAAAATGAACAGGGATATAAATTAACGAGACCACTGTGTAAGTTGTATGAGTTATATAATTTGATAATTGTATTTTAAAAGATAATAATATAATGTCATGTGGATTTTTTTTATTTATTTTTCCCTTCACGCGATTTGCTCCAAGTTTTATTCATTCAATATCTAAATGTATATATAATATTTATATTTGAATTGTTATATCTATTAACATTTAGAAATCGTTGTAAATAGTTGAAATCAAGTATTTTTTTTTTTAAATTCTATCGCACTTGGAGATGAAAAATGTTTTTAGAAATTCATTTTTAAATAGATTGAGACTCGTTTTGACTTGAACTTTTGGTATTAATCTCTTCTATAAGATCGTGAGAGTAAAAATAATGAGAAATAAAAATTTCTTGAATTATTTTATGGATTTGTAACAGGCGTGAAAAGTGACAAAGTGATTTTATCTTAATAAATTCAGCAATGAGCAATGAATCACTGAGATATTATATTTGTTTTTTCCTATATTTCAGATTCATCTGGAAATAAATTTATATATTATTTAAAACGCTTTATTCAATTTATTGTAATGATAAATAGTCAACGAATTCATTTTACTTTTTCCTTACTGTATTCATAAAAAATTTATTTGAGTATGAATACATATTCTCTAATTATACGTTTCTTGGAATCTATCAAATTTCAAACGCAGATCTGACCCAACTACTTATAAATTCATACCATGAATCATAATAAAACTCATTTGGATATTAGGATTGAATGAACTCAACAGATAATTTTACTCATATGATAAAGGAAACTTACAAAAATAAGCTGTACTTATAGAGTTCCAGTCTTATATATTAAGGCAGCACTTTCCAGCATAAACCGCATTTTCAATTATATATATAATATATATTGCAATAACTTGTGACAGCACGGAGTGGCTTTTCGTGGAGTGCACCGAAGGCTATTGGGGTGTCTCTATTTTATCAGCTAACAGTTCATCACACCTGGAATATCTCTGTTTTACCGACTGAATGTAACATAACTGCATTGTTCTATTTATCATATGTTGGTAATTAAAAATACTGCACTACATACAGCCCAAATAATTATCTTGTTCTATATCGCATTGCTAAATGATCATCAGCAGCTAATTAACTCAAATAACGAATAATTTGTTGTTCATATTATACATGATAAAAGTTCTTGGGAATTATCATAATTGAAAATGCGTTTTATGCTGCCTTAATATAAGATAATTCTTTAATTTTTATTCATTCATTTATTCAACTAATTTGAACAATAAAAAATATATCCAATGATTCAAATAAGAATCTAGTAATTATACTAAATAATTGGTATATTTTTTTATAATGAAATATAATTTGTTTATAAGAATTCTTTGTTCACAATGTTCAAGCTTTATTGAATTCAATTTATTTAAATTCAGCAAATGAAAATCTACGATGGATATCAAAAAATATTTATCAGCAATTGCAATTGTAATTCAAAATCCTTAATATGCTAATATTTTTTTTTTTTTTCTTTCTAACACATATCTCTTTTTGTTCTATGTTCAGTTTTACTGATGTGGTATTTACATAAACATAACTGTAAAATTCAACGTTTTCTAAAGCCAGAAGGAAAAGAATACTCGCGCCGAAAAAAGGTATGGGATATATAAAGAGGGAGTACATAAAAGTTGTGTATATAATGAGATGATCACCCACGCAAGTGAATGTGTTCACTGAAGACTGTGAATTTTTTTAAATTAAGACAACATGTACACAGAGAATGGCTATCAGCTTGGTCTTGCAATTACTCACGAAGAAAATGAGTGCAGAAACTGATAAAGAACGTAAATAAAGGCATCTCGATTTATATGTAAAAGGCAAAGGCAAGTCTTTTCATGTAGATAATAAATATAGATGTAAGACACAATTCAAGTCGTAATTTCCACTTCATGGCGGGAACAACATGTGTTTTCGATACTCCATAAGATATTTTATAAGGCTACAATAGACCATATGACACCACTGAATCAGAATGGTCCATCCTATTAAGTGTCTCAGTTGTAGAAATCAGCGCTTATTTGAGAAATTATTCGTAACACAAAATGATAAAAATATTTTAGGTTACAAATAATTATGTTGCTAATTTGAAATTTGGCTGAGGTTGCTACGTTTGTGATTACTGTGAAGACTACAAGAAACATATAATCAATTTAGATATAAGCTTAAAGTTGAATTTTTTAAATTTAATAGTTGAGATTTAAGTTTAAAGATATTTATATAGTTAATTAAAGTTGATTATTTAGGTGATTGTAATTTGGAATCTCCTATTCCAAATTATATTCACATTTTTTTTATTTAAATAAAATGTAAATTTCTCTAACATTCAATGCAGTTCTCACTTTTTATCTCTTAACCCATGATTAATACGATTTTTTAAAAAAGTGATATTCCAAACTTGCATCCTTTTCTCTAATATTTAACCATGTAAATTCGCCCCATAACTTTTCTAGGGCATAAAATAAAATATCTATCTATCTACCTATCAAATTCTTACTCCTGATTTTTCATATAATTCACGTGAAAATTAATAATCTGAAGAGTATATTTGTTGCCTTCCCAATATCTTTCATAATCTCCAACCTTTATTGTCTTTCATGGATATAATTTTGTATTGAATTATACAAAATTTTTAATCTTTATTCCATGTCACTGACATTATTTCTGTCGAAGGGTTATTATAACAAATGATCAAAATGCCTTTGAATATGGTCGGTGCGTGCCGTTCATTAATATTTCATTTGGTGCTTATCGTCATCCTACGATACCGCATATAGCACGCCTCCAAGGCATCGTTACTGGCTCTCTGTAAGCGTCGGAGAGGCAGCGAGGACTTGGTCGGCCGAGCTCGCTTAAGGCACCAAGAGCGCGCGCAGAGCATTGTCTCGTTTGTGCCTCCGGCTAATCCACGTGTTCTCTTTCTGTTTCATCTACCCCCGCATCTCTTTCTACGTCCCTCTCTGCATCTGGATGCTCCATCAAACCTCGCAAAGCCCGAAAACTCTTCGCGCGTACAGTGACAGCCCCTCTCTCCACCTTTGCCCACTCCTTTTCCCTTTTCTTCTTCTAGCTCGACTCTTGTGTGTCGTCCTATACAACTCGATGCCAACGTGTGCGCGCTATCTGGTTGTTTCCGTACCCGCTGCGGACACTACCCACAGCGACCAACCATGTCCCTGCCTCAGGGCTTTATCTTTCTCTCTTGTCTTTCCACTTCTCCCTCTTTCGCATCACGGTAATGCCACAGCATCCTTCCATGGCACGGCATTATTCCTACCTCGCCTGAGGTAACCGAAATGGCTGTGCGCTGCGTCTGCCTGCATTGCTCCGAGCAATAACCTCCTCGTCGTTGTCTTCCATTTCTTCTTCTTCTTCTTCTAATCCTGAGGCCGCATCTCGACGGCTTCAAATTTCTTCCATGTGGGGGCGGACAGAATTGTATTCGTGGTAGTTTTATATTTATTTACATATCGTTTATTTGTTTTCCTGAAAAAATATCACAGTATTTAAATATATGGAGGTGAAATATATTTGAAGAATATATATTAAATATTGATGTAAATTTTTTATTTTAGTTTAGAGATGAAGTTTGTTTTAATGTTGTCAATAGGACGATTCCTAACTGAGTTATCTTGAAGTTGCAGATTACAAATGTTCATGAATTCACCAATGACTTGGTGAGATTTCCTTTGGAATCCTGACTGAACTGAAATTAGAATAATAAAAATTAATGATTATATGAATTAATCGATTAAACAGTTAAGAACTTTTGGTGATGATAAAATTGATATTAAAACAAAAAACTATTTATTTCTTTCATTATTTCATTTAGAGAATGCTGTGTTACATTGAAAAGAAAAAGAAATTCATTTTCATTAATAATTTAATGAGTTATTGAAGAAAATGTTCGAACTTACGTCTTTTCCACTGCATGTACATTGGACCGTGAACAAAACAAATGTCTGAACATTCAGACATTATTTTTGCTAATGCACAAACAATCATGAACATGAACTTTTTCATAAACTCTGAAACTGAATTTTTTATAAAGTATTTCAATAATTTAATTGTCAATTAGATCTATAATTTACTAATAATATGATATAGTTACTTTAATTATATTGAATATTTTTACATAGTGTAAAAATTCTCTTTGATAAGTGCTAACTTTCCTGATACAAAAGCGCTGAGGTTATACATGAATATATATATAACGTATGCAAAAAAATTCTGCACATCCACACTATACATGAACACAAAAGAGAACTTACAACCTGGTGTTTGAAGTTTCACGCAGCCCTTACCAAGAGCCAAGATGTTTACCCATCAAACATATGAAATAAAATAAATCCGTTGATCGTCAGTTTTGTTAATAGTCTGTATATTTAGAAGAAAGTATTCGTTTATATCTTTATATAACACAGCTGTTGACCATTATATTATTTGAATAACAGGTCAAGCAATAGATTCATTGTTGCAATTATTTTTTAAAATTTTAATTCAATAATGTATTAGGGTGCTCCGTTTGAGGGGACTATTTTTTTTCGTGGCATTGACGGAATAATATTCTAAACATTTAAAAAAGTAATTCCCACCATTTAAGATGAGCTCTTAATTTTAATATTAAGTACTTCCTCAATTAATTTGGAATTTTTCCGTGAATCTCAATTTTTTTTTTTTTTCATTTGTGCATAGCTTCGCGGTATTTCATACAATTTAATTGGTTTTCATCAGAAATTGTTTAAAGATATATATTCTTCAAAAGTGCCTATCACTAAATTATGTTATGTGAACTGCTCGACCGGTAAAAAATGTTAAAGCCGATTTTTGCTCGAATTTCATGGTTTTTTTCATTTTTCTCGAAAACTATCAATTTTATACCAAAAGTATATGGAACCTTTTTTGTTGGAAATTTAATTTCCTATAAAAAATGTCTCATTAACATTTGCTGTAAAGTTGATAGTTTTCGAGGAAAATCGAAAAAACCATGAAATTCGAGCCAAAATCGGCTTTGACATTTTTTACCGGTCGAGCAATTCACAGAAAATAATTCAATGATATAGGCACTTTTGAAGATTGAATATTTCTGTACAATTTCGCTGCTGAGAACCAATTAAATAGCATAAAGTATCGCGACGTCATTCTAAAAAACACGAGAAAAAAATTATTTACTAAATTACGAATTTCATGCATACAAAAAAAAATAAAATTCTATATATTCATATCTATCAATTAATTATTTTAAAAGGTTGTCTCAATAATTTTATAATGCTGAACTTACTCAAAAATCTACTGTTAGCTAGATGAATAAACTCACTTTTATAACCGTATATCCTTTGCTGTATTTTGATTGCTAAGCTTTTTCATGAGTTCTCGTTGAAATTCCTGTAATAAAGGAACATTTTAGCACAGCCTCAGGTATACATATTACATATGAATATGCCATCCATGTGTCTTGTGGATACATAATTAGTCAATGCATGTATCAGCCTCCATTAGAGTACTTCTACATAAATTCTTCTTAGTAGCTTTCATCTCTTATGAACTTCCTAAAAGTCAATTGCAAACGATTATAGTTGATGTAGGTTTCATTAAATAATTTCTTTGATATTCGTCAAATTTCAACAGGTGAATTATCATAAAGTGTGATTATTATTTTCTTTTTGCTCAACCCAACTCGTAATGTTCAGTTATATTAAGTCCTTAAAAAAGTTTCAGCTGTTTCAGATAAATTACAAACTGATGTCTTGACTTTTACGAAGCATCTGCAATAATTTTGATACGACTTTCAGTCCTATAATATATGTTTTTTCTTTTGTATATCAATTAAATAAAAATATATTACTTATAAATAATTTGATATACCTAATTAATTAGACTGTTTCAAATAAATCGACTATTTCTTTTTCAAAACCTCCACACTGAAATATCTTCAGGGTGGTGTAAGAAGATGCTTGTTATACTTGGAGCTCTTAATATAAATATTAAGAGGTCGCTCATCGTGAAATTCTATTTCTATTTAAATAACATAGAAATTTTTTTTTTATCATTAGAATTTTGTAACTTACGAAACAATGGACGGATTCAAATGATCAATACATATTTTCATAGGAAATTGAACGCTCTATAAAAAAGGTATCTTACAATTTTTTCATAACTTTTACTGTTTAGAAAATATCGGAGGTTAAAGTTGTAAAAAAAAGTCGATTTATTTGAAACAGTTTACTAATTATATTCCTTTATAATGAATTCCAAATTTTTCTTCCCGCAGTAAAAATAGAATTATGCAGATGAACTATTTTACTTCAGCATATAATCTAGAATAATCGAAATGTTTCAATAATTTTAAAATATAAACATTAATTTAACTGAATATTTCTGCAGTAATTTCATAGTTAACTTTTGATTAAAAAAATTTTCAACTCAACAATTATTATACAATTAATTCTCAATTACAATATAATACAATAAAAAAATTTTTTTTAACGAAATTTCAACAACAACAAAGTTATATATTAATAAATTAATATCGTAATTTTCTAACATGAAAAAGGTGTAAGATGTGTAATGTAAATATTTTTCCTGCATAATTATTGTCCCTTTTTTTACCGCTTGCATTTACATATACATATCACACTTTATGTTTCGGTGAACCTGAGGCAGGAAAGGGAAAAATAATGAGAGGGGAACGCGCGCGCGCTCACTTGAGAGTCCACAATTGAGTTCAATAGAGTTTCAGTCACGGAGAGGACGTTGAGTTGGATATTTCGTATTAAATGTATCACATGTTATTCACCACGTGCTTTTAAATAATAAAATTAACAATTTACCATGGATTAATTTAACAATTGTGTAACAGTTCTTTTTTTTTTCTCACTAAAACTACATATTTTGCGAGTGAAATTAATTACTGAAATAATTTATAGTTTATTTTTTTTTTATCTTCATTAGTGAATCGAATTTTTCGACAGTGATATTTATATTCTTATAAGAATTATAATTATTTGAAATTTGAGTTTTCATTTTTATAAACATTGAAAATTGGAAACTCGCCAATCTGGAGCCCACGTTTCAAAAACGGTAATTAAATCATGATAATTAATTATTATCAATTATTTTAAATTTAATTTAACACGCAATAATTACCGTTCAATGAATAAATTTACGGAGAAATTAATTACAATATCAGGTGTGTTATGATAATAATTAGCATTGTAAATGCATATATTATTTAACTAAAATTGTTTTGAATATGGAACTTTAATTATTGATTCAATAATTCATTATTTATCCTTTCATCAACGCATTTCTATAAATATTCGTTTCATTAATTTTTTCTACATTCTTCATTCATGTCGTGTCATCGCCATGCTTTCCAATTAATTCAAAATCACTTACACAAAGTTACTCGGGTAAATATCTACATTTTCACACGCGTAAGTAATTGACAGTAGCAATTTATATAACGCAAACTAATTAACAGAAATCACACTTATAAAACTAATGAGAATGAGTTTTATTTCAAGAAAAGGAAATGAGTATTTATTAGGAATCATTTCTTCCCACCGGCGAATCAACAGAACAATAAATAAACATAAATAATTTGAATAATAATTCTTAAACTTTCATATTTCCTTGTGATTAATTGTCATGTCAATGCAGATAAATTTTTAAAATATCGTTTTTAGAATGCATCAACGAAATTAAAAATTGTTATGTCATTTGAATTCTACTTCTGTCTTCATTGTGAATAATATTTATAAATATAATTTATTCACTGCATTGAAAGCTTTTAACTAAATGATTTCGAAAATAATTATAAATATAAAACTGAGTTGATAAGAAAATATAAAAACCATTTGGTTTTTCGGCAGTACAACAACTATGCTCTTCAGATCTCTACTTTTCACGATTCCAGCCAAAATTTAAACTCATATATTACTACTTCGACATCACTATACACTCAAGAATACTTCTACTCCAATAAATCTCTACTTACCACATTAATTAATTTCCAAGTTATCTTTCTTGACTTTACGGAAGAGTTTAAAAATAGATTATTAAATTGAGCAATATTTTTAATAATTGCACGATATTATGCACATATGATAGCATGAATAATTTTGGAAAATGACTGTAAAGGTCGATATGTGCGAGTGGTGGTATAAGGTGAAGAGTACACGGAGAAAGTAGAGTTCAGAGAAGAAAGAGATGGAAACTTTGTTCCTTCGTTGATGCCTACAGGGTCTAGAGACTTTGTTGAACCAGGGGCAGATGGAAGGAGCGAATTGGGAGGAGGATCGTGGTGGTGCTCAAGGCCCCTGAGGGATGGGAGTTTGGTGTGCCTAGAGGCGCGGACGAGTTCGCTATATGCGCTCGCAGTTGCCGTAATTAGAACCGATCGCCTCAGGCAAATACTCCTTCAGGCCAACGAGTCTCCGGTGAATCGAAATTATTCATGAAATACGCTAGAAGGCATATATATTTTTTCACAAATATATTTCGCCTCACTCAATTTTTATTTTCTACCATTTTTCCTGAAACAAAAATTATATTAATGAGTTATAAATAATTTTAATATTCTTATTTATGTATTAAGATTCATATTGTTTATATCAAACCTCCTTTTTTTTTTTGTGTAAGATTAATACTTAAATATTTGATTGATACTTTTTAAATAAATTGGAAAACGAATTTGAATTTAATGTTGACAATTTTCAATTGTTGGAATTTTGTATTACGATGTGCCAATTTTTAAATAATTCTGAGGAGTGATCATTTTCTTAATAACTTTCACTTCCGGTTGAGCCAGACATCCAATTTTAAAAATTATGGAGACATTGTCAACTGTTAGGACTTATAAAAATATGCTAAATTCCACAGTTTTTTATTTTTTTATGAGTTCTTCTGGCCTAGAGCTCTGAAAAATAGCAATTTTTTTAAGAGTTTTTTGCACAAATAAAAAGATCAAAGTGCATGAAACTGATTTTTCTTTACATTTAGCACGATTAAAAAATATCGGTGTTGAATTTGGCTTAGTTAGAACGGTTGAAGGGTTGCGAGAGTAGACCATAGATCTTAGTAAGACGAATTAGTAGTCAAAGTTCTGTACGAGTTCGTATAATAATGCAATTGACATCAATCTGAGCTTCAAATATTCAGAAATATTGTTAAAATTTGTTGGTGTTTCTAATTTTCATACTTGGATAACACAGAACAATTTAATGAGCTTATTAATAATAAATTACAATGACTTTATAATAATTAAAAATACGTTCTGTTAAAAACCCTTAACAAGAAGAAAAACAAATTAAAAACTTAAATCTGAATACAACATTCAGTTAAACCAAAAATAATTTGTTTAAGCATTTCTGTTCATTCATAATTGTCACATGATTCTTTTACATAATAAAAAATACAGGGCAAGTCCCCAACTTTCCAAAATTCAATTATATTCAATGTCTATTCATGTAAAGAAATATATAAATCTTCATTCAAGTTCATCTTTCAATGCAAAAATTGATGAATTATAGAATCGAATCGATATTTAATTTTTTTTGAACCATTTTTAGAGCCTCTGGAACTTCCATCATCCACTCTTGCCTTAGGAATTATCAATAGTATATTCAACTTCAATCGATGCTACCTAGAATTAGAAACAAATATTCGATTTATAGTATTTATATTTGTAAATAATTCCCTCAAAAATGTAATAATTTCTAAGACATAAACACAAATCTCCAGGCATCTTCTTATAGCCATATAAAATAGTGGCAGTTTTTTTTTACTCGTGATTTCATGGCATGAATCGCTCTTGATATGAATTATAGATAAACAAAATATGCATATCAAGTTAACATTTTGTTTTTTCTATAGTTTATCATATCATTCCATATTTTGCGTATTTTAACCAAGCAAAAACTTCTCAAAATAATTTTCACTTCCTCTTTCTCTCCAAGTTCCTACTGCTTCTGTAATTTTTTCCCCATAGCATCAGCTAGGACATAATAAATCAATCAATCAATCAATCAAGTGCTTCTCTAAGTCTTCTAGTAGTCGATTAAACATCCTATGGCACTCGTTGGCCTATCAATTCTACTTTGAATCTGGAAAACCTCTAAAAATCTAGGATTGAACCTATAGTTTGATGCTTTTTACACACAACAGCTCATTGTAATATTTAATTTCATAATAAACTTAGACACAAGTCCCTCCTTTCCGCCTTAGAATGAAATATTTAACAGTATGTGACTACTTCAAGCTGTTATATTTTCTATTAAATATATTTCTAAACAACCTTTCTTGCTCCTGAAGAATCTCACTAAATACCAATAATGAAATTCAAAATACCATAAAAATTTCGACTCTGGCATACACTAAAAAATAAAAATACATCCTTATTAAATTATTCCACATTAAAATCACATAAATTTTCAAGAAAATAAAATAAATTCCTTACACAATACCTTTTTTAAATAAATATTATAAACATAAAGAATGTCTCATTCATTCAAATTATATTTATATAACGCATATATAAATTTATATGTCGTTAAAAAAAAATAAAATACTGTTTCCGTCTGATGAATAAGTAGGCGAGTAAGTAGAGTGGGAAAATGCGGTACATGAAATGGAGCAAGACATGCACTGGCGCGTGTCGAGAGTGCCTTTACGTATACGTTTGAATTTCTTTTTCTCTGTACACAGAGTACAAGACAAAAAGAGGAAGACAGCAAACCATGTTTCTTGCATATCATACGTATATTATATATACACATGTGTAACGCGTAACAAGTATAGATATATAAATTGTATTCAATACAACTTTGGATTTATGTATGCACAACTGCATGTTTATATGTATAATAAGTTGTGTCCTGTTATTTTTACTTTGTATATATATTTCTGCCAGCAAGACTTGAGGTATATATGTGCCTGGTACAATGCTGCAACGCTGTTGGCAACAAGAAAGATTTACGTCGCTTTCGATGCTATATATGAGGTTACTATGAGAACATATACGTATACACATGTATATACTTAACTTGCATAGGTCATGCGTTACAAATTTCACTGTGGAATGCGCGGGATATGCTTAATGATATACCTCCTCAGGATATTGGAACAGGAGAGCAAGTGAATGGCCAGATTATATTTCCTCTTTGATTTTTTTTCATTGAAAAGAGATTATAAATGTCCTTTTTCTGTTTTACTTCAATATGGATTTTCAAACGTGTCATGTTGTTTATGAATAGTCCTGTGCATTGACCTGGAACATAAAGAGAATATTTGAAAATTAGAATTGAAAAATTGTAATTGTTTTTATTTATTTATTCAGTAATTTTTTTTTTTTTTATTTTATTATTGTAAAATTGTTAATTGGAGTATGTATTGAGTATTTAGTATTATTTCAGACAGTGGGATTATTATTGTGATGGGATGAAAGGGTTTGTGCTGAGAGAATTCTAGTTGAGTTCATTTTTTTTAGAGATTTTTGATTTTGTATGAAGAAACTATTTTTTTTTGAGATTATAAATCACTTTTTTATGAATATTTTGATAAATATTAGTTGTAAGTGAATTTTAGCTATTAGAAAAATTGTTTATCAGATAATTCTCTAGAAAAAAGGTATCATAAATTTTTTTAGTGCGACGAACCGTTTTTGAAATAACAGCATGTGAATGTCTAAAGCAAGACATATATTCCTGTCTATAAAGTTTATATGTAAAATATGACCTTTTGCACATTAAAAAAAAATGTAAAAATACGTACAAATATTGCATGATATTCAAATGGAGATGTATGAACGAGAACATACATGATATGTGCTAGTCGAGAATTAAGTATATGGATATTGATAATAGTACATAATCATCGACGGTGAATTTTTCCTTGATAAGTATTATTAATAAATATATCTGTTATTTGCCAAGGCATTAAAGTTCCAATATAGATATGGTGTTCGACGACTATTGCGACAACAGTAGAAAAGTTGAAGCAACAAAAGAACTATTTCAAGTTACACAAACTTCAGAGTCTGTTGAATCCCTTTCAGATGACTATTCAAACACCTTTGAGTCAATTTAAATTTCTTTCAAATCGCTCTAGTAAATTCAAATTAATTTCCATGTTGATAAATGAATTACAGTCTGTCAACAATGCAACAATTCAAGATCATGATGATGCGAATTTCTTTTTTTTTTTTAATTTTTCTGGACAGAAAACTTTTAAAAACACTCAATAATTTATATATTGAATGAATATTTATTCATATAACCAAATTAATCATCAGCTAATTAATTATATGTATTAAACGTAATGTTTAAGTACTTTAACTTTTCTTTTTTCTTTTGGATTGCAGACGGAAATGTGAGGCTGATGAGAAGGAAGCAAAAGCTGAATTGGCAGCACATCGCAATATGTTCTCCAGTGGCCAAATAAAAATGAGGTATCATTAAATCATAATAATTATGTATTAAATAAATTATTAAAATTTTTGTATCATTTGTTTTTGTTGATGAATGAAGATTAATTTGCAAATATAATCGTATCATTGAAACTTTATGCTAAGTTTTCATTATTAGAATTTTTAATTCTGAATTTTCATTGCGAAAATCATCAAAAGTTTCATTTGTTCCATCACTGATGATAAAATAACCAATCGAAATTGATTATAATAATTATTACTGAATTTTTCTCTTCATTCTCTTTTAGAAATTACCAAAATTCATAATTAGCTTTCTTCTATACTCAACTGGCCAGTCAATCAAATGATTTAATTTCATTTTGAAATAATATCAATAATATAAAATATTGTGACATTTTTGTGAATATCTTGATAACTGTTAGTTGTAAGTGAATTTTAGTTATTAGAAGAATTATTTATTAGACGATTCTCTACAAAAAAGGTCTCATGCATTTTTTTTGTGCGATGAACCGTTTTTGAAATAACAGCATGTGAATTCAGTATGAAGAAACAATTTTTTTTTCGAGATTATAAATCACTTTTTTGTGAATCATTTGTTTGTGCGAATATTAAAAACAAATTTTTTCAGATTGCTGTCGCCAAGCAGTTCGCCAGCAACGTCGCCCACGATGTCAAATTCATCGTCACCAACGCCCCCAACATCAGCAGCACCAGTGTACAATCAAAAAATGACTGGTATCCCCTGTGTTGCTGCAGCATCTAGATACACAGCGCCTGTACACATTGACGTTGGCGGTACAATTTATACATCATCATTGGAAACACTTACAAAGTAAGTCAACGCATTGAAACATTCCATATACCAATTATCTCATCATTATAGTTTCAACAATCCAATCATGTTTCCACAAATAAATCAATCATAGTCGCAAAATCATAAATATCTTTTCCTATAAAACCTCAATCATCAACTGCTTATACCCTACAACAAATAATATTATTCCTTTAGCATATCCAAAAATTTCCAACAATCCAAAATCAAAACATTAATACCATAATCAGCTTCTTCTATAAAATACTCTCCAATAATTCTCTAGATTCACTTCAACTTTCTTAAAGAAAATTCCTCAATATTCAACAATATAAAATAAAATTTACATATTATATTTGATATGCACTGATTATATCAGTGCTTGAAATACCAGTATGGTCGTGGTGGATAGGAATATTTTAAGAATTTACCTTTTCAATACTTCTGTTAGTATTTTTTCCAGCACTACTTTTCCACAAGGGTTACAAGCAATTGTACAAATGTCCAATATATCAGATTATATATACATGTATATGCGAAAGCAGAGCGGAATCTGAGTGATGTGAGCCGATCGTTTAGTATTTTCCCATAGCAAGAGCGGATCTGACCCGGGATGGGACCTCGGCCGGGAATGCCCTGAGGTAATCACGGCTCTTGCGTCCTCCGCCTTCGGTTCCATTCTCTTTCTCTCTTTATCATCTTTCCTGCTTCATCTTGTTCTTTTTGTTAATCTTCTCTTGTGTTTTTATATCCATCGGCTGCTAGTTAATCTCTTTTCTGAAATTGATACAAATGAATTTAGGAATAATGCAAATAATTCACGAACAATTTATGATGTATATTGTATGAATATATTGTATTAATATCTTAGAGGAAAGAAATTAAATTCATCTACCGTTGTTCAGATTTTTGGTTATATTGTGATTGTTATTTTTTTTTTCTTGATTTGTGATGAGAAATTTGTTGCTTTTTTGATGTTGATGCTGTTCGGAGTGAGAAAGTGTGATGGGAAGATGCATCAATGCTCAGAGGATGTGACGAAATATATGGAAAAATTGTTTTTTTTTTTTATGTGCAAATTTAAATTAATATTTTGTCAAAATGGCCGACTGTCCCCACTCAGGGCACACACATGACCTTAAGAGGGTCCATGATCCATCGGATTTCCGTTATGCATGTATTATTGCGTGTAATGAGCTGAAAAAAAAATTATTTTTTGCATTACAGTTGGATTAGTGTTGTGTAAAAACTTTGCGAGTTTCAGATTACCCACCTGAAGTTTGCAACAATGGAAGTCGATAAGAATCAAGAGTAATTTTTAAGTAGGGTTATATTTATTTATTATTAATTGTTGAAAACAGCTTGATATTTTATCGATATATAGATTTATATTATATAATGTTATTATTTGTACTATATCAATTATTTAGATTTCTTTCTTGAGTTTATTTCTTGTAATATTCTTCTTTTTTATATTACGCGCTACAATATGGCGCCGTTACGATACATCATGTGATTGGTCCATTGGGAAAATTGCGAATCAGCACACAACTTAATCTTAAAAAATCGTTATGAGAAATTTAAAAATTATTTAAAAGAAAATGAGAGAATATAAAATATACAATGCAAAAAACAACCGGACAATTGAATAAAATTGTGAAACAAATAATCAACTTTGTCAAAAAAAAAAAACAATTAAATAACAGTATTATTAAATTTAACTCAATATTGATCATTTTTTTTGCAGATATCCTGAGTCCAGACTCGCAAAATTATTCAATGGCAGCATTCCAATAATGTTGGACTCTTTAAAGCAACATTATTTTATTGACAGAGATGGCGATATGTTTAGACACATTCTCAATTTCATGAGAAATTCACGATTATTAATCCCAGATAATTTTGCGGATTTAGATTTACTATTGGAAGAAGCAAAATACTTTGATATTACTCGTAAGTATAATATAAAGAGCAAAAAATTCAATATGGCTACTTAAATCAAAATCTGTATTCATTTTCAATCATTTTCAACAGCTATGTGTCGACAATTAGAACAAATGAAAAAGGAACGAACAAAAAATGGTTCAACTATGCCAATATCTAGCATATCATCAACAATGACAGGACGTGGTGGTGCTGCTACTCCATTGACTAAAGATAATGACAAAAAATCATCATTAACTTACGAGTGTGTTGCTATTCATGTAAGTCCTGATTTAGGCGAACGAGTAATGTTATCAGGAGGACGTGGTCTACTTGATGAAGTATTTCCTGAAACAACTCAAGCAGTCATTGATGCACGTTCTGGTGTTGCATGGCATCATCAAGACACTCGTCATGTGATTCGATTTCCCCTCAATGGTTATTGCAAACTCAATTCTGTCCAAGCTATCACCAGGCTTTTGAATGCTGGCTTTCAAGTTGTTGCCAGTAATGGCGGTGGTGTTGAAAGCCAACAATTTTCCGAATACCTTTTTGTACGACAAGGAATAAACACTTGACAACCAACAATGTTTATTAACAGTAATATCAGCAGCAGTAGTTGCAATGTTCATAAAACTATGAGGTCTCAACGGTTGATTTTCAAATGAATAAACTATTTTACATAAAGACTGGATTATTTATCTGGTTAATAAACAAATGATTCATAAAAGAGAATAAATGAATGAATGAATGAATGAATGAATGATCTTCATGAAAATTATTTTACAACTGATGAAATTCATCATTAAAATTAATTAAAAAATTAAGACATATTTGAATGTATTTATATGCATAAAATAAATTCATTGTAAATAGAATATTCTCCAATATTTCTTTTTAACTATAATACCATTAATGTTATGTATATAAACATATTTATTTATAAATATTATATTTAAAAAAGGCATTCGATATATATTTTAAATTATTCAATGACTCAATTTTAATCTTCTTTTTAATTGCAAACAAAAAATGAGTTATAGAATTAATATTGAATAGTTTATATTGCTATATGTAATATTATTTTGTTTCGTTTTCTGTTTTTTTCTTTCTTCTTCTTCGTTAATAACAGAACCGCAGAAACATAAGGGATAAAACGAACAAACGTCAGTACCTACAGCAACCATGTTACCATGGTTACAGTGAACTCAATATCCGCGCACAGCCTGAAGGCATCGCACACTCGCTCCAGGGTTCCATACCACCACCAACCCACGCTCTCAGAGAATCTAGCTGATTATATTCCATTTCTCTAATGCCCAAAGCATCGCCCAGTATATAACGCAACAGAGAAAACTCTCTCTGGGATCGTCAATATTCGACATATGATGTAGCCTCTGGCACACATGAGCCTTGAAGACAATTTGAAAAATTCAAACGCCTAAAATCGATCTTTTCTTCCTTTTGCATAGCATTCACGACTTATTATCTCTTCATTTTCATATCTTCTTCATGAATAATGTCCTGTAAACAAATTAACTATAAAATATTATCTCAATTTTGAAGATATAAAAAACAGCTTGAAATAATTGTCTACTTTTGATTCTTGTTTCAATTATAATTGCTAATAATAAAATTATTGATTAGACTTTTGAGCAGGATTGATTGAAAATTGTTGCATATTTTTTCTTGCAGAGTTAGAAGTTAATGACAATATTACAATCAATTTTGTCATGTGAAAACAATGGTATTCATAACCTTTATTTCATCTTTCGTCCTACTGATTTTTCTTCATACAGTTCTTGTAAAAATATTATACCTAAACAGTTATACCATTAAAAAAATTTTGTATTAATTGTTTCTTATTTTTAAATATATTCCAACTATGGCAACTGTAAACCAATTTATTGTATATTTGTTCCATGTTTCCGAGGGTGTGTGGCAGTAATGGTAATTCAGAAATACATTTTTTTTATAAATTCATCGATCAACATTTTCTCTTTTTTTGCTACTTGTACGCTAATTTACAATTTCAATATGTATACTTATTCATACATATGTACAACAAAGACCGACGTTTTATTTAAGAGGCATTAGATAATTCTTAATTCAGATTATTATGTAATATTTACAACGAAGACGAAGTTTGTAGAATATAAAGTAAAGTTGTTTGCATTAATTTACAAGCGAATATAAGATCTTATTGAACCATTTTTTTTTTATTTTCATCTGTAATATTATTTTCTTTGTTTCTGGGAGATCCATAATGATTGTCTAGCAACGAAATATTTAATTCGGTTTTTTTTTTCATCAAAATAAAATAATAACTCATAATTCCATTAATGATAACTTTTGGTTTTGGCTGCCATATATTCAAAAATGCTCTCATTCGCTCATTCAACTCTTCTTATGATTTAAACTGTACAATGCACTATACAAACAACCGTTTCGTCATACGAAACTCCAATTATTTTATATGTTTTCTTCATTTTTCTACTTTATATTAAAGTAATTTAATTAACATTTCCATGATTAATTTTCCACAATCGAAGCAAAATGTGACATTGATATAATAAATAAATTCAATTATAAAATAAATTTCAATTACGAATTTGATATTATTAATAATTAACTAAATTTCTGTGTAAACAAATTATATTGAAGAGTAAACGAAATAAAGTGATAAAAGCTTTTAAACTTTCAAAACGGTTTGAATAGACATAATTTAAATAAATTTATTTAATCAGCTTACGTTTTTTTTTTTTTTTTTTTTTCATTTAATCGTTTTATATAAAAAAATCTGATACCAAATTGTTTTTTCCGATGATTTGTAGAACATCCAGGTATTTTTTCCTCGCACTTTTCAGTTCGTGTGATGAAAAGCAACGATTTAAATATTAATTTACAAAATCAAAATGGCGTTGGTTTATCAATATTTTGTTTCGTTTATACTTACTAAACAAAAATATCTTTAATGAAAAATGGAACAGCTAATTTGTCTCTTATAAACAATGATAATTCATATTACAACAGAACATACTGACTATTTCATCTTATAGCAAAGAATAATCGAATAGCTAAGTATATTTTGCTGTACCAATATGGAAATTATTTTTAACATATATATATTGTATATTGTACAAATTATTCCATACTTTTTGGACAGTGTACCACTTATATTTAATCATTAATCATCGTTACTTATTAACTATTAATATTATTTGCAAAAATACAATTTACTATATCCTGAAAAGAATGAAAAATGAAATATTTTATGCTTATATATTACATGCGAGCACTACGTGTCCAAAAGTATAGGCCCATAATTATAATTGAAATTAATCTTAAACATAATAATGTAGCAATAATGTACAGAATTATTTTGTTGTAAATTATATTGGTTGTTTTTTTTCTGTATATTCACAATATTATATCGTTAATTATTCACAAAATTTATATTGTGTACACACATAACCTCATTTTCTTTTTTATATTACGATTCATCATATATATTTATTCACATGAAGATTGGATGAAACAATTGACCAATAAACATGGTACTTTTGCTCACATTCTCTCATTTCTTCTTTGATTTATTATTCTTCTTTCTATCGTTCACACGAAATTAGTTGAATAAATTTACAATTGTTATTTTTCAATTTTGTCACTTTTTCGTTTTTTTGAAAAATAAAGAGTAATCTATTTTTGTTATATTAAAAAAAAAAAAAAAAGATCAGTCATTTACATTTAATAGGAAGCTTTTGTATTCAGCATCAACATAGATACCAATAGCATAATATTGAATATAATTCGTAAAGATAACCTCTTACGATTGAATGAACAATTATTGTACATGAGTCTGTTCAAATAACAATGTCATACACAATATTGTTCTCGCATGATAAATGCGCAGTGGTAGAGGAGGTTCGTCGAAACTAGCTCACCAATAATAGTGCAATTGATGCACCAACGTGTGGACAAAAGTCTCGCGTTCCTGCCCCTCACGGAACATCACTTTAAATACGATTTGTAGAGCATTGGACTCCTACAAGTTTCCTTTTCTTGTTCAAGAAGAAACATCAAGTCTCTAAAGTTCACTCGCTTTAAACGCGGCCTCATTGGCATCTGTCGGTTCATGCCGACAGTCGAGGCATTTGCATTTGCGCTACTTCCCGGACTATTTGTTGCACTACTTGTATCGAGCTTTGGTTTTTTTCGGGGACCAATTGCTTGTAATGCCGTTAAATTTGCTTCACGTTGTCGAAGTTCCTCCATTTCAGCACGTTGCATCTAAACAATATTGTGTTAAAGCTTTACTTTGTATGCAAATTCTTATAAATATTAGAGTGGGTCAAAAGAATTGATTATTTTTTTTTACTTCCGACACTGAAAAAAAGGTTCCTAGACAACTTTAAATAAAATGCTCTCCAAAGATGAACTCTTAATTTTAATAGGAAGGTCCTTCTCATTTCGCCATTACTTGATTGTACAGAAAAGTTCTATTTAAATTTCTTTGTTACTTCTAAATTTTATAACTCGTGTCAAATAAATATTATAAAATACGCAACATATATTTTTGTAGGAAATTAAACGCTCTACAAAAAAGGTCTCTTGTGGTTAATCGATTACTCTAACCATTTAGAAGATATTCGCATTTATAACTTGAATAGATAAATTTAAAATATTTATTAAAAAACTATTAAAATCAGTACACATTGGGATTCGAATGCGAATATCTTCTAAAAGGTTAGAGTAATCGATTAACCACAAGAGACCTTTTTTGTAGAGCGTTCAATTTCCTACAAAAAATGTAAATAGAACTTTTCCGTACGATTAAGTTATGGAGAGATATGAATTTCGCCGTATGGGGCTGAAGAAAAAATAGAAAACTGAGATAAGAAAGACCTTCCTATTAAAATTAAGAGCTCATCTTTGTTTGGTTTGGAGAGCATTTTTTAAAGGTGTCTAGGAGTCAATTTTTCAGTGTCACCCTAATAAATATATTCAAAAAATAATATTCACCTCTTTAGCTTTTGCTTTTAATTTTGCTTGTTCTGGATCCTCAGTTTTTGCGCGACTTTTTGCTGCCTTCAATAATAATTCACGCTCTTGCTCTTCGTGTCTTCTGCGCTCAACTCTGTCAAGTTCTTCAAGGAATTTTAATTGAGCTCGTACATCTTGCGTTACTTCATATCGAGGATCAACCTAATAAATAAAAAAAAAACATTCATCAAAATACATTCAGAAAATAAAAACAAAAATAGTAAATATTTTATTAAATTTACCTTTATGAAATCTATTCTATGTTCTGCTACAACTGCTAATTTTTCAACTAGATTTTTAAGCCTCTCTTGAGTTGCATGTGAAATTAATGCTGCCACTTCATGATTGGGCTCCTCTAATCCATAACTGGTAACTAACAAATAATTTTCAATCAATTAATTTAGTTAACTATGTAAAACTATTCAGTTATTTCTGATTAAAGTATTGATTTTTTTTTTCGATTATTTTAGTCAATAAACAAATTTATTTCTTTACCTATCTGTTTGATCCTTTGTTGGAGCGGTGAAACATGTAAAAACACTTCATCTTTACAGGATCGAATATGAGTCCCAACAAATTCAGTTGAGCCAAGAATTCTTTGAGATTCCTCTGCAAGATTAACACCTCCCATTGCCGCAACATCATTTATATCATCATCTCCCCTGGAATGCAAGAACAATTAATAACTAATTATTAAACCTGCGATAAATAGTGCAAATACCATAAAATATCTCAATGTTTTACAGAAAATAAAATATAGAAAAATGCTAAAGAAAAATAAATTTTCTAATGTGAATATTTAAATATTTCAAACAATTAAAAACTTTAATATCATTTAAACTTGAAAAAGAATTTAAAAAAAAAAAATAATTTCATATTTTTAGGAGACACTTCAATGAAATTAATTTTTAAATTTCACTGAATTCTTCACTAAATTACGAAATAAAAATAAAATAATTAATACTCACGTATAACCTGCTGATGAGAAAGTTTTTTTCTCTTTTTCTTTAGCTGCTGCTTTGGTTATAAGAGAAGGCACTGTGGTTTTATTAATAGTGACGGCGGTGTTGACTGATTTTCCATGAACATGTAATGTTGACATAGTTTTAATAGGGGCGGAAGTAATCGCAGGTGATTTTTGTACACTTATTGGCGGTGGTGGCCTAACACTTGTCATTGCCACAGTTGATTTAATAGTATGCGACATTGGCGTTCGAACAATTGTCGTTACAGGTCGAATCAGTCTCTGTTGAGCAAGTTGAGATTGCACTCGTGGGGTTGTTTGTGATGTTGCTATAGCAGGAGGTGCCATAACTCTTACTGGTGTTGGTGTACTCGTTACTACAACGGGCACTGACTGAGCTGCAACAGCCACCGTTGGTCTTATTTGATTCTGAAAATAAATATAAATGAATTAATATATATTTATACTTTGCAAACTTAATTAAAATAGAAATATGGAAGAATTTATTATATAAATATTAGATTGTATCAAATAAATCGACTATTTTTTTTTTCAGAAACCCCTACTGAAATACCTTCAGGGAGGTGTAAACAAATGCCTGTTGGAACCGGAGCTCTTAATATTAATATTAAGATCGTGAATTTATTTTTCTTATTTAAATACAGAAACATTTTGGTTTATCGTTAGAAATTTGTAGCTTACGAACCAATGGACAGATTCAAATGATCGATACATATTTTTATAGGAAATTGAACGCGCTACAAAAAAAGGATCTTCCAATTTTCTCATAACTTTTACTGTTTAGAAGATATCGGAGGTTAAAGTTTGAAGAATTTAATTAACAAATATTCTTTGTTACTTTTAAATTTTATAACTCGTAGACAAATAAATATTATAAAGTGCGTAACATATACTTTTATAGGAAATTGAACGCTCTACAAAAAAGGTCTCTTGTGGTTAATCGATTACTCTAACCATTTAGAAGATATTCGCATTTGAATCCCTGCGTACTGATTTTAATAGTTTTTCAATAAATATTCTGAATTCATCCATTCAAGTCATGAATGCGAATATCTTCTAAGTTGTTATAATAATCGATTAACCACAAGAGACCTTTCTTGTAGAGCGTTTAATTTCCTACAAAAATATATGTTGCGCATTTTATAATATTTATTAATTTACGAATTATAAAATTTAGAAGTAACAAAGAAATTTTTGTTAAATTCATCAAACTTAAACCTCCGATATCTTCTAAACAGTAAAAGTTATGAGAAAATTGTAAGAAACCTTTTTTGTAGAGCGTTCAATTTCATATAAAAATATGTATCGATCATTTAGATCCGTCCATTGGTTCATAAGCTACAAATTTCTTACGATAAAAAAAAAATGTTAGTTATTTAAATAAGAAATAGAAATTCACGATGAGCGACCTCTTAATATTAATATTAACAGCTCCGGTTCTAACAGGCATCTTTTCACACCTCCCTGAAGGTATTTCAGTGGGGGTTTTGATAAAAAAAAAAAATAGTCGATTTATTTGAAAGTCTAATGAATATCTTGATTGAAGTAATATTTATCCACCTGTTGTATAGTTGGTACTGTTGATGCTATGGAGAACACGACATTGGCTGGTGGTGGTTTGATTCCATCGATTACTAATTCCTTTGTGACAAGAGATTGTCGCAACAGTGGCAAACTCTTTTTTAAAAAGCCAATTAAACATGGTTGCGGTGATGCATTCAATAATTTTTCAAGTCTGTCACAAAATTCTTCAGGTTCAACTTTTGTATCAATTAATTCTTGAATCAACGTCCGAACATTACGTTCCACTGATTTAGGTTCCCGACTAGACAATTCTAATAAGTTTGCCAAAAATTTACGACACTTTTCTTTGGTATTATCTGCAGTTTGACGCTGAAAATTAAAATAATTTATTTATTAAATATAAAATAGGAATTGCTGATGATATTTAATGACTTGATATTCATTTATTTTTACCTGACCACCTGATGCTTGACTTGCTGTCGCTGGTGGTGCAACTGTTGTAGATGCTACAGCAGACACTGTCGTCGTCGTTACAGTTGTCGTAGTGACATTTGTTGCTACCGTCTATTTGTAAAATATAAATACAAATAAAAATACAGATTAATAAATAGTTTAGATAATGAATAAAGTATTGCAGTGTGTTTAAACGAAATGAGAAAAAAATACTTTTAGCCAGACAAATCACAATTTAAATAGATCAAATGAATAATATATACTCTGTGACATGAAAATTCAATCATTAATATTTTTTTTTTTTTTGCAATAGTATATAATTGACGCTCTAATTTCCGAGACTCAAACTGTTGAAATATTTAAAGTGTTCCCAATATTTTGACAGACATATTACAATTTCAATAAACGTTTTCACTCGAATAGATAATTAAATTTAGATATTGTATACACTATCAATAGTTGTTGCAATGTATAGATAGAAAAAATATCATAACATGCAATAACAACAAATTAGAAAGAATACTAAATAATCAAAAGATAATTATCAAATTATTCAACTGCCAACATGCACAAATTTATATAAATAATACTAAAATTTATGCTAAAATATTCCTAACTAAAAACACACGATGCAATAAAAGCAAAATAGCTACAATATTTCTACCCATATGATGATAACCAAAATTAATCTACACTCACATTCAATATTGATGAAAACAAAAATATAGAAATGAAAGGACCTGATAAGAATGTTTAAAAAAAAAAAAAAGCCCTGATGAAAATAAGAAGAAACTAACAAAACATTCAAGGAAACAAACTCTACCACGAGCAAAATAAATATTGAGTCTCAGAAGAAGTTATCGAAGATGCGTCACCTGAACGGGTTTTCGAATGGTGGCGAGTGGTGGGCCTGTGAACTGTGCGTTCAGCCTACTTACTGCCGCCGGTACCGAGGCTAGACGATATGTTGTTCCTCCTGCTGGACCAACTACAGCATTTCCAGCTATACTATTAGGCGTTACCGTTGTAGCACCTGGTGTGCCAGTTTGTGGCGCTGGTCCCACCCTTAACAATTGATACTGTCCATTCTCAGTTTTAACAATCAAATGACCCTGTGCTCCAGGTTGAAGACCATGAAGAGTTTGTAACGTAATCTAAAAAAAAAAAGAAAAAAAAAAAGAATTCAAGTAAATAAAAACACAAAAAAATGAAAATAAATACACAAATTAACTTACTCCTGGTGCGCCAGGTCTTGCTCCAACAATATGTTGTCCAATAACAACTCTTGGAGCAACTTGTTTACCAATTTGTTGTCCACCAACCGGTGTACCAGGTCTCATAGCATTTACATTGAGTATTTGAACATTACTTGGTACTATTGTTGATGTAACACCAGTTTTTGTTTGTAATGTTGCATTTGTGGCATTGCCAGCCACAGAAACTGGTACTGACATCGGAACAGAAACCATACCCGCAGGTGCTCCGCTAGTTTTAATAACAAGTGCAGTACCTGATTTATTAACGCTAGCAACAGTGTGTCCACTTGATTGTGTTACAGAACCAACATTTGCAACAACATTAGAGGTAGTTTGAAGTACACCTTGAGATGTAACACCTAATGTACCATTAGCTAATTGACTAACATTTTGCGCGGGGAATGACAATTTGTTATTTACGTTTACAACGCCGGCCGTTGCAATAACTTGTCCTGATGATGGATATATTATTTTAACAGGCTCATGACTTTTTGATAGACTTGCTATAGTTGTTTGATTGGTCGTCACTTGGTTGGCGGTTAATTGTTGATTTATATATGTTGATCCTTGAGATATAGTACTTCCTGTTTGGGCTACGTGCTGTTGAGTTGATACAACAACTTGTGAGCCAACTGTATTTGATGCAACAACATTTACCGGCACAAGTGTTGTTGATGTGATGGTCTTGGTAACTTCTTGGGTCATCAGACTATTTACGGAGGTGGTACCGCCGCCGCCGTCGCCACCGTTGGCAACCCCATGTTTCTGTATCGCTGTAGGGATGGTGCCCCCGTTTGAAATGCCGCTGTTTAGCTGGTGATTATGTTGGCTTGTAGCCGCAGTTATTGCCTGATGACTCGTTGCTGTTGGAGTCGTCGTTACCAACTGCGTCTCCAGCGAGCCGACAATCGCGTTTACCGCGGATTCATCGACGTCCGTGCTCAGAGCTTCCTCCAGAAACTTAGCTGACGCCATTTTCTTCCAAGCTCCAACTGTAAACTGAAGTGCGCACGCGCATAACGCAAATACTTCCCACAGTGCATTGGAAGTTAACCCCTCTCTCCGCTCTGCACTGTGCGCATTTAGTTCGCGCAGGTGGAAAATATTCTCAACGGGAATTATTATACAGAATTTACAGACATGAGGATGAGACAATTACTCATGTTGAAATATTTGCGTTGTTGAATTTTCATGTTCAATCGGCTTCATTTTCACAATTTTTTCTGTTCTTGAAGTGTCATTTAGTTGTTTTTATATGTTCAATTTATAGCTAGTATTTTTTTTATATTACCAAAATTTATATTAGGGTTATATTTTTTTTTTTTTTGATTTATATAGGTTGAGTTTTGGTTTATTTATAATATTTCGTTGATTTTGTGATTTTTTTTTCTCAGTATGTGCACGAAAAATGGCGACTTTTCTCATGTCATTTAGCCGTTATTTTATCAGTATGAAAATTGACGTTATATCTTACCGTCAGTGAAAAATGACATGTCAGAGGGAAGATATGAAATCGACCAATCAGAGAACGCGAGTTTCTTATCTTTATGTGTACGAATTTTGATTTTCTAAGCAGAAGGAAAACATAACCTCAGTTTTTCTGCCGGTAAAAAATAGCTATTTTATTTTATTAAATAAAAAAATATTCTGTGCGTAACACTTTCATTTTATGTATGTCTTTTAAATTATTGTTCAATTAAAATTTTTAATAATAACGACATCAAAAATTCTCTAACGATTTTTGTTTTCATTAGTAATAACCTAAAAAATATCAAGAATTATTCATCGTCTTCTTTGTTTTATTTCAAGTGAACTTTGAGAAATCGAATGCAGAAATATTTTGCAAAAGTAATTATAAAATAAATACACAGAACTAAAAAAAAAAAAGGCGGGAGCATGAACCGAATGGTTATTTTACTTCTACAACGTTTAGGTTTGGCAATGTCGCATTATGAAATATACAAATGGCGCAGTCCTCACTGCGCAACCAAGACGTTTACAAACAGTCAAATGAAGCGCCTATCTTTTATGGTTATTAGAGTGTAAATATGTCTGAGGTTTCGAACTGAGTTAGTAAGTTCCAGCATAGGCTAAACATGTCTTTAGACCAATAATATGATTATGTGCATACTGATTGCGCAGTGTCTCGCTGTGTGTGAACTATGGGCAGTGTTGCCAATTAGCAAATAATTGATTTTTATCGTTTAAATTTATATATTATTTGAAATTGTCGCGCAATATTTATCCCCACTCAAAAAACGCAGGTAACAAAGAGTAATGTGTGTTCTAAAACTTGATCAAGTAGTCCAAAACTTTCATAAAGCGTCATCTATTGAGAGAGTACAACAACGCCAACTTACAATACTTACATCGTCCAATTGCGGAACTATCGAAAAAAAAAAAGTAACGTTGTTGGGACTTCACCATCTATCTAGTAAGTCGCGTGGTCCATCAACCTAACCTTTTCATTCTTTTCATTTCACGTTGCGTTGGGAAGAGTATGTGTTTCTTATTAATAATCTGTTAATTCATATGTAATCTTGAGTTAAATATGTATGGTGTAGTGTAATCTCTATAATGAAATACCCAAAGAATTCTTCTGATATAATATTTTTCATAAAAAATTAAAATTGTGATTTATAAATAATATTAAAGCCAATATACGATTCCTTGTCATCAGGTAAACTAATCAAATTCATGACCGCTCTGTTTTTTTCTTACAGCTTTCAATTAACGCATCAAAATGGCCATTCGTCCAGTATATAGGCCAACTATTATCAAAAAGAGAACGAAAAAGTTCATCAGACATCAAAGTGATCGCTATGATAAACTCAAGGTACAAACATAACCTCAATTTCCATATTAACTCTATTGGTAGTTTTCTTTCTTGCCATGAAAGATTTATCAAAAATTATTCTTATAGAGTAAAATCATCTGAATAATTGCGCTTTGCTGATATTTATTTCTTGTATTTTATTATCATTATAGCGAAACTGGCGTAAACCGAAAGGTATTGATAACAGAGTTCGTAGGCGCTTCAAGGGTCAATATTTGATGCCCAACATTGGTTACGGAAGTAACAAAAAAACTCGTCACATGCTTCCCACTGGATTCCGAAAGGTTCTCGTCCACAATGTCAAGGTAAATAATTTAAATATATAAATTACCTCTATATATTATTCATATATTAATTAATTATATTCTCAATTTCAGGAACTTGAAGTTCTTATGATGCAAAATCGTAAATTTTGTGCAGAAATTGCACATGCAGTTAGCAGTAAAAAACGAAAAGAAATCGTTGAACGCGCTCAGCAACTCTCAATTCGAGTGACAAATGCAAATGCGCGATTACGTTCAGAGGAAAACGAATAATAAATTCAGATATTTGTATCATACATCTAATAAAACAAACAAAAAATTATACACACTGAAGAGAAAGACTTTCATATATCATCCATGGCCTCATAGTAAAATATAAAATATTTACATATTTTTTTTAATTCTTAATGCTTCAGTCGGTAAAGTATATCAAACATTTAGATCAAAAGTCTCAAATTGGTCTAAGAAAACTCGCCATTCAATAATATGTGTCGTGTGAAGTGTATAATTTTGTACACTTGCGTTTTATAACGCTTTTCACGATTGCATCTAAAAGCCAGTACATAACTAAATCGTAAATATTCCACAGTATCAACAAATATTTGATAAACAAAAATAAAAAAAACGCATAAAACTTAACGACACTTTTAAATAAATCGATGAAAAAAATTTTTTTTTTTTCAAAACAAAAGTGGGTTAACTATTTCTAAGTAAAATATTCCATCCATGACCTTATTTTTCATTGGAGGGATCATAAAAGTACTTGAGTATTTCTAGACATGTCGGTAGTTAAAGCGGTGGCGACTTGAGAACGCTTTTGAAATGACCGTTCATGGGTTGCGTGTCAAACGTTAGCTGACCTAAGGGTGGAATGAGATTATCGACCCCACTTGGGCTGTCTTGACTTAGAACAAATGGTTGTAACACACTTTGACTTCAAAATTATGCAGACTTTGTTTTGCATATCCAGATATTCATCCATGATCCTGACAACTTAACAATTTTCTTTGTTATCTCTTTATAAACCTGCATTTAACTGTCATCATTTCTAAATAATATCAAAATTATTTACAATATTTAGATGATATCTATTATGAAATTGAGTTCATCAAAACATTAATCAATAATTACTCTTCATTCTAATAGTAAATTATGAAATCATATATATTCTACAATGGAATATAGCTTCACTTGTTTTCACAGGAAATAAACGCGTCAGAGCATAATCACTTCTCGAAATCATTACCATTTCCTATCGTGCTATTACATACACACATTGTGCTGTACTATTGAACAAAAATATGGTGACAATTGTTTCTCTACCGCAGTTATAATGACAATTGAGGAATTTCAATGCGTGAATGGACAACTTTATTTTAATGTATTTAACAATTTTATAAATGCACACAAGTTTATTTTTTTATTCGCTAAATGTTAACTCAATGTTCACATGCCATGGCAAATAAAAACTTTCTAGTGCCAATTAATAGCAAAAGGTGATCATTACTAAACACAAATTAACATTCTTGCTGAATATTCCCACTACTTGCTTTACTTTATCTGAATTGTTGAATTAAATAAAATAAAATTGCTATTTAATTCTCGGAAAATATAGAATAAAAAATAATTTCAAGGAAGTTTATATTACAGAGATACATAAATCAATTATTTTAATTATATATTTTTGTAGGAATACTTTGCATATTTTTTATTTCAATTCGGCAATGAAATTAAATTAATCTAAATCATTTATGATAAAACATCTGATGTAATTATATTTATTTATTGAATTTAAATAAATCTTCAAGTAATAAAGTTAATTTTGTGATAAATATTTGCAAGTATTATTTATTATCTATTTTATTTTGTTAATATCAATGAACTTGTTTGAAGTTTGAATCTATTTGGCAGTGAATGTGTTTACATGTTGGAAATTATTTGAACAAATGCAATGAGGCTTTTAAGGGGAAAGGGTCATGTATGCTAGTTTGGACGATACTTTTACAGCTTTAGAGTTCACCGACAAGCTCTGTGGTGTGTAGATCCGTTGACCATTCGGCCTCTGGTCACTATTCAGTTCGTCACAGTAACTCCACACGAACGGTTTGCGATTTGTCCACTGTGTTTATACATTTTTTTTCCAATTTATAATATTAAAGTATCAAATAGAAAACCTATTCAGTGAAACTAATTTAAATAAATTAATTTATTGAATACATTTAGTCTATAATCAAAATTAATTACTGATCATTAATAACTTTTTCTCATTATCTTCTTTTAAAAGACTTTGAAATCGGTAAGTTGATTTGTTTATTTTTAGTGATATTTATTGATTTAATTGTTTGATAGAAATTTATTGTTATTATTTATATATTTATTTGTTTATTGAAATGATTCAAGTTCATTTGTTTAGTATAATTGTATTTAATTCATAGCATGTTAGATAATACAAATTATTTTTTAATTTATTTTGTTTTTAATGCGAATATGAATTTGTTATTGATCAAGTTAATTAGCAAAGTTTATTAACAAAGCTTTGTAATTAAGACTAGTAACTTTTATTTATATATTATTATCCATATCAAGATTTATTGTAAGTCATAAATTTAAAAAAAAAAATCTTTAGAATTAATCACAAGTAGATTTTTTTTTGTTTATTAAGTTTATTTTTCTTGACTTTTAATTTTATTCGTTGGTTAATTAAATGTTGGAGCATGAAAGATTATTTGATAAATAAATTTTGTCGAAAATTATTTAAAAAAAGGTTTAAAATCGCGATGGATCAAAGCCTTGACTTTGACATACGATATAAATTCAATAATAATGTAATAGTATAGAATGAGTTGAGCAATTCTAAAGTTCCCACGATAAATTATTCATCCTCAACCTTGCGAATAGTTGAAATACTTTAATGGACGTCGTTATTTCGATTGCCAACTAATAAATGAAATAACAAAAGTTCTGTATGTAACATTGACAATGATGAAAAAAAAATATTATACAATATTTATACTACGATGAATATGAAATTAAAATTGAAATGACTTACTGTTAAAAATGTCTTGAATATTTATAATAATACAGTAAAATAACTTCAATATTATTTAAAACTCTGATCACAAAGTATTGGATTGTATAAATAATATAAACAAATAATGTTAATTGTTTAAATATCATACATAAAATCACGTCTGCTTATTAATTTTATATAAAGATTTAGCGAACATTTCAACAAGAAAATAAATAAAAATTGATATTGTTTATTCTTTTATCGTATTATTTTCTTGGAATATTGATTAATAATTATCAAAATTGAAATTAAACACTTTAATTTACTATTATTTAATATTAAAATGTTCTTAGCAGGATTCGCAGAGAATATTCATAATTATGAAATCAGATTTAGTGATTTCAAGTTTTCTAATAATTGGTAAGTATCGTTTGTTATTAATCTTGCGAATTAATTAGAAGAAAGATAGGTAAGATGATCTTATATCTTCATTCATGTGTAAGTTTATCATCAGGTGCCTTGATAAATATTGTCACATGTCAAGACTGTTCAAAAGAAGATCATCAGAGATGTATTGCTTTCGCTGATCCATTATTGAAAGACCCACATTTAATTTTCCCAGACAATATAAGAGACATAGACATAGTTTGCAGGTACTTTCATCATTAATGTATAACAATAATGTTAAAGTATATATTTATGTAAAGTGAATCATTGAATTAATTTATCACAGAACATGGTCGAATTTTGTTGATTGTATCAAGCGTTATATCGCCAGATGCTTTTCTAAACGTAGAATAGATCAATTTAACGCAGCTGTTGAAGCTCCTATCACATCTGTTCATCAAATGTGTTCAGTTTCAACATATCAAGCTGGTAAAATTATAAATCAATGTCATTTTTATCAATTTATTTGATTTTTCATCTGAAAATAAATCAATTAATTAATTTATATTAAATTTATAGAATATCTCCAATACGCCAGTTGTCTTAAAGCAACTGTTACTGATACTCAACATTGTGGCGATGAATATTCCGCACTTGTTCAAGAAGTATCCAAAGGTGAAATGGCTCGTGGAACTTTATGTTGGTTAGTATAGGTTATGTTTTTCTTTTCTTTATTAAATCATTATCTTGTCATACTTATTTCTCGTTGATAATTGTTTTTAAAATTATTTAATGGATGTTTGATAGCACACATCATCATTTTCGGACCTGCGTAATTAGAGAGACTAGAAAACGTTGTGATCATGATGATAGTAATGGAGCAGCGTCACGTTATTCTCGTCAAATTTTAGATCGGGCTCTTAATTTCCTGCAAGATCAATGTCAGAATTACATGTACGTATAAATAAAATAAATAATGATAGAAAAAGAAATTAAATTGATTCAACTGAATATGTAAATTGTTACTTTATAATTCAGGTTGAATCATGGCGACTGTTACAATATAGCAACGGAGAATTCAATTGAATTGGCTGTAAATCCAACAGATGAAAAATCTGCGAGTCGAAGTAATTTCAACAATAATCGTCGGCCTTATTATCGTACACTTTCGCCAGATACTTATGCAGGACAGTCGAATAATTTCCATGGTGGTAGTAATGGTGTTGTAAACAATCCATCATCATTTCGGAGCACCAGCCGATCTTTCAATGATTTATCAAGTAAAATAAACTTATAAAGAAACTTGTTTGGTGGTTGATGACCTGTATAAAAATGAAATGATTATAAAAATGCAACTTATTGTTTAAATCTTTGGTTAATTACTATATTTACTTTACAGAAAAAGAGCTGAATAGTGATGAAGATTCAACAATTGTCACACCAGATGCTGTTCCTCATTCCACTTCAGAAATTACTGAGAAAGTTGTTACATCACAATTAGAAGCAAAATTAGTTGAGAAAGAAGATGAAGCATCAACTATTCGACATACTGTTGAAGAGTCAGCTGTTGTAGTGACTCAACGATCACCAAATTATGGTAGAGGAATATCGTGGTCATCTCCACAACCAAAAACTACAACAGAAACTCCATCTTGGGCTACCAGCACTTGGATTGCATCAAACCAAGTAATAATTATTTGTTTAAGACTTGATAATTAAAAATGAATTAGAAACTCATTTTTGGAATTAGAAATAAAAAAACAAATCCAGATTTTCAATTCATTTACAAACGAATAATGTTCCAATAGGTAAAAATGATTCTGTATTGATTGGAATCATTCTCGGAAAAGCTTCTGATATGTGTCTTTATTTTTAATACAATCCTTCAATAGTTATAAACAATTTCTCGCTTTATAAATAATATAGATTCATATATAGATTTGAGGTAAACATTTTTATCTCTACATTATTCATTTTCTTTAGGATTCTGCCACAGAGTCTTGGTATCCAGCAGCAGGAAGTTTTGGTGGTAATAACATTGATGAACCAAATCAACAAGGTCTCAAGAATGGACAAGTGCGTTTGAAAAATAATTTAATCTTATATATAATTATTAGTTTTGCATTTTTTTTCATATAAAACGTTGGAGTTTATAAATTTTACTATTTAATATCAATTAGTTTCACTGAATAGATGCACAGAATGAATAAACAAAACCACATTCCAAGCAATATATGTTAATTACGTATATAAAATTTCAAAACAAGGTGAAAACAATTGCTAATATTTCAGAAATTATTATTTGGATTAATTTTTATAATTCTACTCCAAAAATAAACGTATTATTTGTTCATATATATACACATTTATTTGCAAATTATTATTATTAAACTATGTGAAATACAATTTTTGTTATCTATATGAATATTCAGTATTAATTCATTAATTCAGGAATGTTATTAACATTAAAAATAATATACAGATTCTATAATATTGTAAATTAAAAATGTTTCTCCAGTTTATTAATTGTACATGATTCTCAATAGTTTTAGAATATTATTGTTAATATTTTGTTTGCTTTTATTTGAATAAATGAGTTTAACAATAAATAAATACAGTAATGGAGAAAATTATGTTTTGGAATGAAGAAATATAAACCCAAAAATACATATGAAATCATTTTGTATACAAAAATTATTCATGAATCGATTTTACAGGTTATGTTTAAATGTGAATTTTTTTTTTATTCTGAATAACATTTCATAGTTATGTGCTTTTATTTCAACAAATACTGTCATTTTATATATTGTTAATATTATTTAAATTTAATTTTCATATTTGCGTTGAATCTCCATTTGCAGATCATTAGTTTTCCGCCAATTTAAATTTTTGTTTTTGAAGCTAGGCTTCCTTAGAACGTACGCACAGTACCCTCCGTTTGTGACTTTATAAATTAAATTATGTGCAGTGTCTATATATATAAAACACTTGAACCAAACTCAACTATAATTATGAATGATTTTTCCATGAACTGAATTAGTATATTGAAGGTTGATTATGATTGATCAAAGAATTAAATCTACAGATCAACAATCACCAACTGATGAATAAAGTATTACACATGAAAACTATTTATAATTATAAAGATGATAATGAATTCTTGAACGTCGCAACGAATGGCCTTCAGCCAATCAGAAACCGAGATGACATACTACGAGTACAGGACATTCCTTAGAAGTATGCCTCTCTCAACAGTTGTGTATCCCCCGGATGTATCAGAACTGCACATCCGAACGGCAGTTCGCGTATGATGAAAAAAAAAGTTCCCGCCATAAATACAGAGGTAGATAGTCTGCATAAACTAAATCCGGCCTTCAGAGTTCAGACCATCACTGTTTTAAAAGTTTACAGATACGACTGCTACGAGTATTCACATCGTTCGATCAAGAAAATAGCACTGAAGGATATACTACTTTTCTACTTTCTAACTTTAGAGGCCTAAAATCATGGAATCACGCACTTCTAAACGATTAAAGATGAGTAACCACGAAATGAATGAACCTCCACAAACATCATCCAACACTACGGTAATTTCAATTATTAATATATTTTTATACATATTCCTTGCAATGGTTATATTCAAAAGTAAGGTTAATACTTTCCCTTCATTTTTGTAGGAAACTCGAGGAATCAATACAAATTGTTCATATTATGATTGGCATTATAATCAACCCTTCTATGTTGACAAAACTCTGCTCATAAAAGAATTGTTGAGAACTCCCCACTTATCGATCTCCGCTCCACCCCAATCTGGGAAAACTTTGAATATGGACATGGCCAGAAGATTTTTCGAGATCGAAGTGGATGAGGATGGCGAAGCCATTGAGTTAGATGTAGATGAATATAAATGTTGCCTAAAAAAAGTCCAAACAAGATCAAAAAATTTTAAATTATTTAAAGGGAAAAAGATACTTGAAGAAAAGGAGTTTGTTTTTGAACATTTTGGGAAGTACCCGGCTATTCATGTTGATTTCAGTGAGTTGGTGGGACGTAATTTCAAAGAAATTTTCATTAAGTTTAGAAAGATTATAAATAAGGCGTTTCAACAACATGCTTATTTAGAAAAAAGGTCATATTGGAATCTCTTTTCTGGCGATAAAGACTCATTCATGGAATGTTTCGATCCTGTGAAATGTGCATCATTAGACAAGGTTATTGTGGAGAATGGTTTGAATTCCTTAGCTAGTATTTTAGAAGATTATCATGGTAGAGCCGTATACATATTCATAGATAATTTGGATGTACCTGTACAATCAATGATTTACCAGAATATGATGTCAACTGAGGATAAACGGAAAACGATACGGCTTCTCCAATATGTTACCAAAGGTTTGTTGAAAGGGAATGAATCTGTTGAAAGATCATTATCAAATGCCTGCCTAAAATTTAGTAGTGTAATATTGCAACGGGCGAACAATGTTTCACATCATGCTTTCAAGGATGATAAGTTCTTTCCCAAATTTTACAGCTTCGAAGAAACTGAAGTGAAATATTTGTTAAAAAAGGCGAGACGACTTGAAGACTTCAACGAAATAAAAGAAAAGTGCAATGGCTACAATACGACTTTGGAAGATGGTAGTCGTATTGAACTTTATAATTCAGGGGCTGTTATGAATTATTTGAGAACTGGAAATTTTGACGTTTATTGGCCTGCTAGTATTTTAGATAAAATAAAGCAGACAATAGGTCATGATAAAATCAGGCCGACAATTGCAAAAATTATGTCTAATGATATTTATCAAGAATATTATCGTAAATGGATGGAATTTTCCCATATTGAAACTTTATCCAGGATCTTATGCAGGAATGAAGTGGATAAACATGTAGATGCTGATTTATTCATGCAATTTTTAACTGAACAGGGTTTTTTTCGTTCAATTTATCGGAATCACTCAACTTTATGTTTAGAAATACCCAATAGAACAGTATATTCTGTAATTGATGAGATTATGGGTTCTATTGAGTCGATAAACAAATATTACAATCATTCTACCGAGTTAATCGAAAAGTTGACTGATTCATTTAACGATTTGGCACGATTACGCAACGAAGAAGCAGTTCACGCTCTAACAGAAAGTATTGTTGCTTTGTTCAGAAGTGGAAAAACTCTGAAAACTAGATACGAGTTACAATCCGTCTTGGACGCTTATATGTTACAGAAATTCCAACATGTTTCTGCTAAATGTAGAACTTCTTTACATGCAAAATGTGATACCGTATTAGTGGTTGCAGATCTTTCTGTTATGTTCATCATTGAATACAAATCTGATCAATGTAATTCAAATGATGCTCATAAACATATTTCGGATAGAGGATACGATATTTTAGCAGAGGAAACATTGCTTAAAGAAATTTTTCCAGAAGATACACCAACCGTCCAAAATAGAATTCGTTTAGAAATACAAATCGATTTCCCTAAAATTTCAATTACATATTCATTCAATAATATGAAACCGAATATTGTCAGTAAAGGCGGACGAAATTAATATAAGTTGTTCAATAAAAGTTAATCACAAAGTAAATATTTATTGATAAAAATTATTTTTGTATTTCATGAATTTGAATAAATATTTAAAACTTGAAGTCGTATTTTTCCCTGATGTGTTTTTATATGATTCGAATTTTTCCTCAACGAATATCTATGTTCAATGGAGCAATATGCTACGCTACTCAATCTCATTGAAACTAATTATATTGACAGTTGAACATAAAGTCTAACATAATTATCGTAAACAAAATTAATAGCAGTATCTGACTGACACAATTTAAAAAGTATAAAATTTATCTATTATATTAATTTACTGTTGTAAATGAATCGATTTGAATTCATTCTTCTCTATCATACTTCATTACATGTATCAAAATAATAAAATAAGTATTAAAACTTACACTTTTGTTTGAGTATTAATTTATAATACTTTAACACCTGAATGAGATAAGTTTTCAAAAAAAAAAATTGGTAAGAAATGCAAGAAAATAAGTTGACTAATGTAAAATATTAAAATTAATTATCAATACTATTCGTGCAATAAAATCAAACTATCAATATGTTTTCCAATAACTTTTTTAATGTGAACTTTGTTTGAACTTCTTTTAGGCAACGTTTATCTTCATCTCTTTCGGCGGGAAATGTTTTTTCCATGGTACGTGTAATTGCCGTTTTGGCTAGTCGGCGCTGATACGTAGTGTAATTGCCGTTTTTCGTACGTCCGCAGAATAAATAAACTGTCGAGAGAGGCAAATTTCTGTGGAATGTTCTGCACTCATAGCTTATCGGGTCCGTTCCTGATTGGCTGAGGGGCCAATTATTGTTTCGATGTTGGAGATTTCATCATCAACTAAAATCTTTTTTTTCTTCCAGTTTCGAATTTGCCAAATATTACATTTACATATGCCGCCATCTGGCGTTCACCTTTAAATCCATTCATGTACGATATAAATAGAGTCTCAAGTCATCAATGTATGACGTGTTCTCTTAAATTAAATATTCATTGTTCATCATCGTCAACAATATATTTATATATCTGAATCTGACAGAGAGAATATTGCATTTCCCAAATAAATTCTTAATCTAGATATACACATATATACATATATATATCTGTCTACATCAGAAAACTTTTCACTGGCATTTATTTTATACTAAAAAGTTACTTTTACATTTTTGTTCATGTAAATTACCGAATACTGAGCATCATCTATATTTTCACCATTTATAATTATAAATAACAAGAGAATAGGACTGATTTATTCAGAAAAATCCGAAAAAGTGTGGTTATGTTTGTCGAAAGTTATTACCGAGGTGATTATTATCAATTATAGGTCAAATATAACGTTTATAACTACAAAATCTCCATATTAGAGATCTATTTCATAATATTTTATTTCTTTTCATCATAAATATACACATTATAATCACTCATATCCATTAAAATGTATATTATCTACAATTCAGATTTTTAATTCACTTTTTTGTAAGTAGAATACTCAGCTCAAACTGGAAATTTTATATTGACATAAATACATTCGTTTATTTAATCACTTATAAACGAATTGCGTATTTCATTGTAATTATAAGTAGTTTTCTCAATGAAAACAATTTCAAAAATGAACTGCATAGGTCATTGATGACAAAGCTATTAACAATTGTGAAAGGTGAGTAATACAAATATATTTATACTCAGCAATATTATGTAGATGAAATCCTTGGTTATTTTTAAAGTTGAAACAAAAATATAGATAAGAGTTAAATGCCATGAACAAGATTGTGCAAGTAAACATAAAACATTTCCGTACAACATAAATCATAATCACAAATGAAAGCAGGACTTTAAATAATTTCAAATAATTTGATTATATCAAATAGTTATTTATGTTAATTTATAAAAGATAGATATTCTGTTGTATCTTTACTGAAGGAATTATTTATTTATGTATATATTTACTGACTCATTTAATTTTTTAATAGGAAAGGCAATGAAAGGAAAACGATAACACCGCAATTATATGCAAAGATGGCAAATAGAAGAGATAGGGCATCCGCTGGTTTTGTGAGTATACACAAAATTTAGGGAATTTGTCCAATGAATTATACGACAAGAAACTTATGTTTTGGATAATTTTTTATTTTTATGATAACAATACATAAAGATATTGTGATAAATTACAATTTATTTCATTTAAATGTTCATAATTTCGTTTTTGTTGTTCAATTTATATTTTTTTTTTATAATTATTTGTTGAATTTTTTACTGTAATTTCCAACAATTGAACATTTAGCAAATTAGAAATGTAGAAAGTAATAAATATTAATGATAAACAAATTGAAAAATAAAATGGTTTTGCAGATGTGAATAAAGATGAATTTGTTTATATTTTTAGTTGGATACTTGGTTCGGTCGGCCAAAGAAGTCAGGCCGTGGAGGTAGTGTTCGTAGTGGCACTGGCTTCAATACTGTTCCTCGACCAAATTCCAGTGATGATTTCGATGAATTTGAACTACAAAGATCAATAATTGAAAAAATGGACGAAGAAACCATGAATGAACGCTTTGAAAATATGCTTGTAACTATCACATAATTAATATTTTGACAATAGTTTCCAATAATATATTTGTAATACTCACGTAGAAGTTCTTAAACTTTGTTTGTTATTTTAATTTGCAATTTAATTTTATATAATTGATCATTAGGCAAATTTAAATTTGACCGAGGAGAAAAAAGAGCCGCTGAGACAACAGTCAGAAACTAAGAAGAAAGAAATGTTGGTTCTGCATTTTAAAGGAAGCATTCAAGAAAATCGTTCCAAGTTTGATAAACCTGCTGATTATATTCAGTATCTTGCACAGCCTGATCTCAGTGTTACTAAAATTTATAATTGCATTGAATCATTGAGAATTGCTTTGACAAATAATCCATTGAGTTGGGTGCAAGAATTTGGAACAAAAGGACTTAAACAAGTGCTCACAACTCTCAATGAATGCTATCGCAAGTGAGTTGATACTATAAATTTATATTTCCAATTAAAAAAAAATACAGATTCTTTTAATATGATAAAATTTAAAAAAAAAAAACAAAATTTTCTTATTAACATTCAACTTTTTAACTTGAATGCAATCTCGCCAGTGCCTCTGTATACGTGGATAGGTAACTGATTAAGGATGGTATTATTCAGTCTGAAAAACAAATAATTGTAAGGTTTCGCCATTCAAAAATATTGCAACATTTGATCCAATACGTGAATAACTAATAAATATAAATAAAGACGACGAGAAATGAAAGAACGTCTGTGTTTTATTTCTAATTTTATTATGCTAAATTGAATTTTAAATAATTATTGGTATAATTGTTTCATTATTAATTTTGAAGGGCTACAACTTTTCTATTAATATCCGTTTAATTTAGTATTTTTAATTGTCAATTTAATGCTGTATTCTTTTTGCTCACAGTGATAATCGTTATGAACGAATACAGTATGAATGTATTCGTTGTCTAAAGGCAATAATGAACAACACAGTGGGAATTAAAGAGATGTTGGCTCATCATGAAGCACTTACAATTGTTGCACGTTCATTGGAACCAAGCAAACCATCAGTCATGCACGAAGCTGTTAAATTATTGGGTGCTGTTTGTCTTATTTCAAGTGACAGCCACAAAAAGGTATTGGATGCCATAACTATGAATGGAGAATTCAAGAGACACGAAAGATTTTTACCAATTGTTCAAGGATTAATGAACAAACAAAATGAAAATTTGAGAGTTGCTTGTTTGCAATTGATTAATTCAATAATATCTTCTGCAGAGGAATTAGATTTCCGATTGCATTTACGAAATGATGTAATGAGAGTTGGACTTGCAGATATTTTAGAAACTCTTGAGCATGACGAATCAGAAGATCTTGTAACACATTTGAAAATTTTCAATGATTATAAAGAAGAGGATTATGAAGAATTTGTACAAAGATTTGATAATGCACGTTTAGAACTTGATGATGTTAATGATTGCTTTGAAGTGATTAAAAATATGGTAATGGACACAGTGGCTGAGCCATATTTTTTATCAATTCTTCAACATCTTTTATTCATTAGAGATGATGTATTAGTCAGGCCAGCATATTACAAATTAATTGAAGAATGTGTATCGCAAATTGTTTTACATCGTTCAGGTTGCGATCCAGATTTCAGCGCTACTAAAAGATTTCAAATTGATGTACAGCCACTTATTGACACATTGGTGGAGAAATCACGTGCTGAGGAGGAACAAAAACTTGTAGAAATGACACAAAAATTAGAGGAAGCTATTGCAAGTAAACAAGAAGCTGAAGCAAAGCTTCAACACGCTGAGAAAAAAATAAAAGAATTAGAAACTAATGGTTTAAGAATATCATCAAATTCAAGTACAATTGGGAATATTCCACCACCACCTCCAATACCATTTTCCGGAGGTGAATCGCATCTTCGATCGGGCATGCCAGGAATACCTGGTGGTCCACCACCACCACCACCACCGCCTATGCCAGGAATGCAAGGCAATCCGAGTATTGGAGGTGGACCACCGCCACCACCACCTATGCCAGGAATGCCTGGTGCTGGTCCGCCACCTCCACCACTACCATCAATGCATGGTGCAGGTCCACCACCACCGCCTATGATGGGTGGTATGATGAAACCACTATTTCCCAATGTCAAAGAGACCTTACCATACGGTTTAAAACCCAAGAAAAAATGGCAAGTTGATGCTCCGTTAAAACGCGCTAATTGGAAGGCAATTTTACCTCATAAATTAAATGAAAAATCATTTTGGGTTAAAGTACAAGAAGATAAATTAGCCAGTCCTGAAATATTAAATGGATTAGTTCAAAAATTTTCATCACGATCTTCAAGTAAAAAAATGGATGATGTGGTGGATAAATCTGTGCCGACGAAAAAAGTTAAAGATTTAAAAGTATTGGATGGAAAAGCAGCGCAAAATATATTAATTCTTCTTGGTGGTACTTTGAAACATATGTCATATGAAGAAGTAAAAAGTTGTCTGATGAAATGTGAAGGTCCAGTTATTTCAGATAATGTTCTTCAAGGTTTAATTCAATATTTACCACCACCTGATCAGTTAACAAAGCTGCAATTGTATAAAGATCAATACGATGATTTAACAGAAGCTGAACAATTTTGCGTTACAATATCCACCATTAAAAGACTGTTACCCCGACTTAAATCATTGAGTTTTATGTTACGGTATGAAGAACTTATACAAGATGTAAAACCTGATATAGTAGCTGGTACTGCAGCGTGCGAGGAAGTTATGAATAGTAAAAAGTTTTGTAGAATTCTTGAGCTCATTTTATTGCTTGGCAATTACATGAATTCAGGATCGAAAAATGGCGAAGCTTTTGGTTTTGAGATTCATTACCTTACTAAGGTAAAATATTATTTATTAATTTGTAATAATATATATTTTTATCGTCTATTGAAATCGTGCATAGCCAAAATTGGCACTGCGATGAAGAAAATTAGAAATTAGTTGAAAATTAAACTAAACAGGCTTTTAAAGAATTGAAATAAATATAAAAATACAAGAAATAATGAGGAAATTTGAATATAAATTAAATTAGTTGAGATTATTTATTATAAGTTACGTAAAAATTCAAAATTGAAGCACAAAAGTTTATTAACTCTTTTTAATTTCTTAATATGACAACACTTTAGTTTTTGAAGACGATTTCAATATATTGATGTAAAATATTGTTTATTAATTTAAATTAAAGTTGATTTACATCTTCTTTTTCTTTGGCAGTTGACGAGTACGAAAGATATTGAGAATAAAGAGACATTGATGCATTATTTAGTGGATACAATTGAAAAAAAATTCCCTGAATGTCTGAATTTTATGGAGGAGTTAGCTCATGTTGATCGTGCTAGTCGTGTATCTTTAGAAAATATTCAACGAACGTTACGTCAAATGGATTCAAATATTCGGAACCTTGAGCAAGATTTATTAAATTCCAAAGTGCCTTTAAGTAGTCAAGATCGATTTGCTGAGATAATGACACCATTTGCTAAAAAAGCAAGATTGGGTTATGAAGTAATGCAGAATATGTTCAAGAATATGGATGCTCTTTATACAGATATATCAGATTTTTTTGCTTTTGATAAACAAAAATATACTATAGAAGAATTTTTCGGTGATATTAAAAAATTCAAAGATGATTTTCAGGTAACATATAAATAAATATTACATAATACATTTAAATGATTTTACTTTTATATTTGTTTCAAATTATTCTTCAATGTGAAGGTTCCTATGAATAATTTATTTTTGAATTAATTTGTTTAGCAAGCTCAAAAGGAGATTATAAAGTTGCGTGAAGGAGTGGAAAAACAGAGGCGAGCGCGAGAGGGTCGTGAAAAAGCTGAGGCTGAACGTGCAGCTCGTGTTGCTCGCAAACGTGCCTTGGTCGATATGAACGCTCATGAAACACAAGAAGGTGTTATGGATAGTTTAATGGAAGCATTGCAAACAGGATCGGCCTTTAGTCGTCCTGATCAACGACGAAAGCGTCAAACACGCGTTGCTGGTGGTGAGTTTTGGCTTCCTGAAAATAAATATACATCAAATTAAATTTTTTTTCGTTTGCATAAATATTCTTTGTACGAATATTCATTAATATTCCCATCAGTGAAGGCTGTATTATAATTTCGAATGACATTGGATGTATATTTACTGGGATGTGCCATTATTAGACAACTTTTCTTTTTTTCAAATATTAATTTGAATATTTAGAGGTTGGTATTTATGATTTTCGTTTTTTCATTTAATTAACATTAATTTTTTTTCTTTGGATTTTTGTAGCTCGGCATTTGCGCATCATGAGTTCATAGCATATTTTTGTGGGGAATTGAGTGCTTTACAATAAAGGTATCTTACACTTTTTTCATAGAGACAGCCACTTTAAAGATATTCAAACCCAAAGTTCCAAATGTATGAAATTTTGACTTTTTTATTATTAAATCGATACTCATCACTTTATTATTGTCTTAAAAATTATTTTTAATCGGAAAACTGGTTTTAGTGTGCTAATATTCTCGTAAAGCTAAAAAAAAAATACTCACGTGTCAGATATTTTTTTTTCTTTATTTTATTTACTGTAAAAAAAATTATTTATAACTTATGTTAAATGAATTTAATTATTATTTCAAAGCAATAGAAATTATGCTGTCTAAACATAGTTAAGCAATGTAACTACAATTATTGAAGTGTTTTTTTATTACAATAATAAAGTGATTAGTATCGATTTAATAACAAAAAAGTCCAAATTTCATACATTTGAAACTTTGGGCTTGAATATCTTTAGAATGGCTGTCTCTATGAAAAAAGTGTAAGAGACCTTTTTTGTAGAGCGTTCAATTCCCTACAAGAATATGCTATGAGCTTATCTCTATGGTGCGAAAATGCCAAGCTACAAAAATCCAAAGAAAAAAAAAATTTGTTCCCATGTTATTTAAATGGAAAAATGAAAATTAGAATAAAAAACCTTTAAATATCAAAATTAAGAGCTCCGCTTCAAATAGTCTTCTTCTTCTATCGTCCAATAAGTTTTCAGCCTTTTTTTTTTTTTTTTTTTTGATGAAAAAAAAGTCCTAAAAATGGCACACCTAATTTTTACTTTGTATAATACATAAATTTTAATTGATGATTAATTTCAACAGCTGAAAGACGTGCGCAACTTAATCGAAGTCGATCTCGAACTGGACTTGTAGGTACTGGACTACTTGGACGTGAATTATCTACGTAAGTAAATTCGTAAATGAATTTATATTACAGCTGAACTTATGTACAATGTTTATAAGTTATAATACCATTTTTATATTCTTTCAGGGAACTTTTAAGTTCAGCGTGATAGCTAACTTTATTGTATTTTCATCCGAGATTTTAACCTGCGATGACTTCTGGCTCTGGGGTATTTTTGAAAATGACTAAATTTATACATCAATTTTTCTAGTAGTTTTTTCAATAGAAAAATTAATTTTGTTCTCGATTGATTATAATGCCATTCCACTAATTATTCAAACAAAAATATAATTAATTATAAATGACCAATCATCAATTTTCTAAATTTCATTCTGATGATATAAGAAAATTTGCTAATTAAATCATTTATTTAATTAATTTATTCTGGGGAATGGAAATTATAATCGTTTATGTATTATACCTTGGAGCAAAAATAATATTTCTGTTTGAAAGAATTGCTAGAAATTTTTATATATACAAATTTAGCAAATTTGTAAGGCGAGTCCTAACCTCAAACTGGTATATGCTTACTATATAGGGTGATGCCAGCAGTACTGTCCTCTCTGTGATGATTATTGAGAAAGATGATAACTTGATACATTCATTTGCCTTCCATTTATTGCGATTCAACAAGTCATTGAAATATTTTTTGGTTATGTGCATTTCACACATGATTATTTATGTTGTTTCAATGAATTTATTCGCCAATGTGTACGAAGTGATATAATTTATTTTCCAAGAACGATTTCTTAGCATTATACTATTACACATTGTAAATTGTTCGCATTTTTTTGCATTCCATATTTATAAAATCATGAATTATTTGTAAACTTGGGTTATATCTAGAGTGATTTTGTCGGATTACAATCACAACGTACAGAATAGCATACGTTTGAATATATTTTGCTTTCAATTTTCCTTTCAAATCATATTTATGTACATATTATAATTTAAGTACACATTTAGTAGAAAATATTACAGTTGTATATTTAAAATTATTAATTTCTAATTTTTTTTTATACTGTATATAATATGAAAATAATTCAGCTTCATCTAACATAATATCTAATCTAAAAAACAATTTAATATAATATAACACAATTATGGAAGAAAATGTCTCATTTTTTTGTGTTAGTAATAATTATTTTTGCAATTGCTTTCAAGAAAATCTACAAAGCTTTCTTATTTTTTATAAGAGAAATTATTTTTTGTCACTTGTACATGATCAAATACTAATTATTTGGTTTCTGTTTAATTATAAAAATTGAATACATTATTTCGGATTAAACATTTCCATGTTTATTTCTAATGGATAAATGCGGCATTTATTTATAACGACAATCGTTTTATACAAAACGACGACAATTTTCAACATCTAAACAAATATATTAAAATTATCCATCTATTTATTCTATATATGTACATGTTTTTAATGTTTATATGAAGAGATTTCATTATCATGTGGCAATATTTGTATTTAAAATTTTTAATGGTTCCCAAAAAAAATTCAACTTTGTCTGGAAATATTGTTATATTTTATCATTAAAATTTAATATATTCCTATGGTAAATGATATAATGATTATTAATAATATTCGGGGGTCATTGGAAAGTAATGTCGTTTCTGCGCATGTTGATATTTGTTATTTATCAGCTCATTTTGTACTTCCAATACAAGCCAAAGGTATTTTGAGGTTAGGTTGATTTACTTACTCTACTTAAATAATTAATTCTAAATTTTTTCTTGCAATTTATGATGAAATGACCAGTCAAATACCAGAAGATATACACATCCGGCATTGTATGCTTTTTGAGTTTCACAAAGGTAGTAAAGCAACAGCTGCTACCAAAAACATTTGCGATGTTTATCCAAGTGCATTGGATGTTCGTAAATGCCAAAGGTGGTTTTCCAAGTTCAAATCCGGTAATTTTGATCTTTGTGACTCGTATCGATCAGGAAGACCAACAACTTTGGACAATGACATGTTGAGGAAGGAAGTGGAAGCAAATCCGTGTCAGACAATCAAAGAATTGTCAAACACACTTAACCAACCATGCACAACCATCCAAGAGCATTTGCAACAGATTGGTAAAGTTAGTAGAGCAGGAATTTGGATCCCACATAATCTGTCTGAAGAAAATAAAGCTCATCGGTTTGTCACATGCAATTTATTGCTCCAACGACACAATACAGAACCGTTTTTTAATCGCTTGATCATTGGAGATGAAAAATGGATCCATTATGCTAATCCAAAATGTAAAAAGTCACGGCTTTCCCTCAATGAATCGCCACAAAGTTCAACCAATTCAAATTTACAATCCAAAAAGGCATTTTTGTGTGTTTGGTGGAGTATTCATGGAGTTATTCATTTTGAATTACTGAAACCTGAACAAACTATGAATGAAGAACTTTATTGTGAATTATTGAATCGAGTAAATCAATCTTTGATTGAAAAGTTCCCAGCGATTGTCAATAGAAAAGGAATTCTTCTGCAACATGATAATGCAAGACTTCACTTAGCAAAACGAACCCTGGAAAAAATTAATGAATTAAGATGGGAGGTATTGCCTCAACCACCATATTCACCTGATATTGCACCATCGAATTTCTATTTATTCCGATCGCTACAACATTTTTTAAGTGGAAAAAATTTTAAAAATTTGTTTGATGTCCAAAATGCTATCTCCAGATATTTTGCTCAAAAACCAGTTGATTTTTATCGATCAGGCATTGAAAATTTGCACTCCAGGTGGCAAAAGGTTATTGATAATAAGGGTGATTACATCATTGATTAAAAATATAAATTTATTAAAAATTCATCAGATTGAATTTAATATAAACGAATATTATATTTTCGGATTTCTCAAATATAAATGTAACTATGTTTATCTATTTTTTATATATTTATATTTGTTTATCTATTAGTTTGTTTATATATTTGCTTATTTGTTTGAATGTATATCAAATATTTAATTTTATGTCTGTGATTCTGGATCCGTGAACAAATATATTCTTCCTATTGTTCTTCTTTATAAACTGAGAGCCAGTGAACCCTGCGGATAACAGATTTCCTGTAAGGCTATAAATTTTTTCAAAGATTTGTTATAGCATGCCAAGTATAGAACAAATCAAATCAACGTTATTCAAAGGATACTCAGGATTTGTTTAAACAAAAAAATAAATTAACTGATATAATATATATTGATATTAATTATCAATACTAATCGTGTAATAAAATCAAACTATCAATATATTTTCCAATACCTTTTTTAATGTGACCCTTCGATATTCGAACTGTCGGATTGTTTTAATATTTTTATTTCATATATTATATATCAATAATAATATTTATGAACAAATAATTAGAAAAATAATATTTATCCATGAGATCAATTGAAATAATGGAAACAAATGATTTGACGTCATTTGTGAAATATTTAGATGAATTAATAGAGGTAATTTGAATATATTTATCAAATTGATATTCCTATATAAATTTATACATAAATAAATGTAGGAATCTTTCTATTATTTGATAAAAATAGGCCAATTTTCAAGTGATTTAATCAAACCATTTTCAAAACTGCAAAAAACATGAAAATCAATTTCTATTAAAACAAAAAAAACAAATCAAGACAATTAATAAATTATTAATTCTCAAATCGTCACATGGAAACCGATTTATGCGCGAATTTCAGAGTTTTTTCGATTTTTTCCGAAAACTATCAACTTTACAGCATAAGTTAATGAGACCTTTTTTGTAGAAAATCAAATTGTCTACAAAATAGTATTCCTAACTAAAAACCGTAGAGTTAATAGTTTTCGAGAAAAATCCAATTGAACATATGGAAATTTGAACTATACCTTGAATTGATCCTCTATGAATTACATGATATTATTTTAATTGAATTTTCTCAAAAACTATTAGCTCTAAGGTCTTTCCAGTACCGCTATTAATGTTGATTAAGGTAATTATGTAGGACTTCATGTTCAATTGTTAATATAATTAGTTTTAATGCGAGATTTAGTAGTGTAGCATATTACTACATTGAACGTAGATACTCGTTGAAGAAAGATTCGGATCAAATAGAAAAACACCAGTAAAAAATACGCACTCAAGTTTCAAACATTTATTCAATTTCATGAAATACAAAAATAATTTTAATCAATGAGTTTTTACATTGTGATTAACTGTTATTGAACAACTGACATTGATTAAGTCCGTATTTATGAATAGTATTCGGTTCCATGTTATTGAATGAATATTTAATTGAAATGTTGTTTAACAAATCAACCTTCATTTCTAAATAAATTCTATTTTTGACGATTGGTGTATCTTCTGGAAAGATTTCTTTAAGCGATACTTCCTCTGCCAACGTATCGTATCCTCTATCCGAAACATGCTGATGAGCATCATTTGAATAATATTGATCTGATTTGTATTCAATAATAAACATAACATGAAGATCTGCAATCACTAATACGGTATCACATTTTACATGTAAAGAAGTTCTACATTTAGCAGAAACATGTTGGAAATTCTGTAATATATAAGCGTCTAATACGGATTGTAAATCGTATTTAGATTTTAGAGTTCTTTCCCTTCCGCACAAAGCAACAATATTTTCTGCTAGAGCGTGAACTGCCTCTTTAGTGCGTAAGCGTGCCAAATCCTTAAATGAATCAATCAACTTTTCGATTAATTCGGTAGAATGATTGTAATATTTGTTTATCGACTAGATAGAACCCAGAATCTCATCAAGCACAGAATATACTGTTTTATTGGGTATTTTTGAAACTAAACCATTATGATACTTATAAGTTGAACGAAAAAAACCCTGTTCATTTAGAAATTGGATAAAAAAATCAACATCACTATCTTCATCCACTTCATTCCTGCATAAGATCTTGGATAAAGTTTCGATATCGGAAATGGTTGGGATATGACAGTATTCTACTCCGCGATCCTCGTTAGACATGATTTGTGCAATTTTTGGTCTGATTTTAACATGACCTATTGCCTGTTTTATTTTATCTAAAATACTAGCAGGCCAATAAACATCGAAATTTTCAGTTTTTAAATAATTCATAATAGCCCATGAATTATAAAGTTCAATATGACTACCGTCGTCCAAAGTCGTATTGTAGCCACTGTACTTTTCTTTTATTTCGTTGAAGTCTCCAAGTCGTCCCGTTTTTTCTAACAAATATTTTACTTCAGCTTCGTCGAAGCCGTAAAATTTGTGAAACGTAGGATCTTTCAAAAAAGCGCGATGTGAAATATTGTTTGCCCTTCCCAATATTTGGCTACTAAATATTAAGCAGGCGTTTGATAATGATCTTTCAACGAATCTATTCTCTTTTAACAAACCTCGAGTAATATATTGAAGAAGATTTATCGTATCCTTTTTATCCTTAGTCGACATCATATTGTGGTAAATCATTGTGTGTACTGGTACATCCAAATCATCTATGAACATGTATACTCCTTTACCATAATATTGGTGCAAAATACTGGCTAAGAAATGCAAACCATACTGTACATCACACTTGTCTAATGATGCACATTTCACGGGATCCAAGTATCCCATAAACAACTCTTCATCTCCAGAATCGGGATGCCACAATGAGCTTTTTTCTAGATAAGCATGTTGTCGAAACGCCTTATTTATAATCTTCCTAAAGTTGACCAAAATTTCTTCAAAATCATGTCCCACCAACTCACTGAAATCAACATGAATAGTCGGGTACTTCCCAAAATGTTTGAAAACGAACTCTTTCTTCCTAAGTATCTTTTTCCCTTGAAATAATTTGAAATTTTTGGACTTTGTTTGAACTTCTTTTAGGCAACGTTTATCTTCATCTACATCTAACTCAATGGCTTTGCCATCTTCGTCCACTTCGATCTCGAGGAATTTTCTGGCCATGTCCATATTCAAAGTTTTACCAAAGCGGGGTGGTGTACAGATCAATACGTGGTGAATATGCAACAATTCTTCTATCAGCAGAGTTTTGTCAACATAGAAAGGTTGATTGTAATGCCAATCATAATATGAATAATTTGTATTGATTCCTCGAGTTTCCTACAAAAATGAATTGAAAGTATTAACCTCACTTTTGAATAACCATTGCAACGGAAATGTATAAAAATATATTATCAATTGAAATTACCGTAGTATTAGATGATGTTTGTGTAGGTTTGTTCATTTCGGGGTCACTCATCTTTAATCGTTTAGAAGCGAGTGATTCCATGATTTTAGGCCTTTGGAATTGAGAAATAGAAAAGTGGTGTATATTATCCTTCCAGGACTATTTTCTTGATCCAACGATGTCAATCAGTCAATACTCGTAACAGTTGTAGCTGTAAACTTTCAAGACACAGTGAGATTGAGTATTTGAATTTTGAGTGATGGTCTGAGGCACTAGTTGATCAAAATGCCGCCAGTGTCGCAGGACCGGAAGTGAATCCCAATTGCGCATGCATCAAAAGTCGTATTTATGGATCCGGCCGCTAGAGTTCACTAGTGTTTCTCCTACCGAGAATAATAATTGAGTTGACAATCTCCAAAATGACAATTATTCATTTTGACACTTGCAAAACTTAATTAAAAATGCATATTATTATAAAAGAAAATGATACCAAATACCGTAGTGTAAAATCTAGCATTGTGAACACTCGGTTATAATATAAAACAATAAATTAAGTCAAAGATGGATTCGATAGTTTTCATAAATATTATCATACAATGCTGAGTTATTTTCTGACCATTTTAAGAGTTCATGATTCATAATATGCCAATCTGTATTCTCTTCCATTATCTATCTATCAAACAATACTTATTCAATAATTAATTCATTAAAAAAAAATTCGCATGATGAATAATATAAATAAAAAGCTCAATTTGGCGGAACAAAAAATTCCGCAAATAATTTATTAAACAAATAAAAATAGTGAGTAATTCTTAAAACTGATTACTCTGTCCTTGATAAATAAAATGATAAACATATAAACATCTGATTTTTACAGCACAAGATTTCTAGGCAGAAATTGATCTTCATGAATAATGGCTAACCAAACAAATGATTTAAATGATTCAAAGCCACTGTTGAATCTAATAAATGAAAATTTATTCGATTTACAATGCCTAATTAAAATAACTGGCATAGGTCACAGTGCTCGATGTGAATTTGATCATCGACAATTATTAGCATTCACAACCAATCAAACAGATATTGGAATTTTATACCAAGTCAATACAAATCATTGGCCAATCATTAAACGAATTCCATGGTATCAAACACAAAATAGAAATATCTCTGCTTTATGTTTTGATCCCACGGGATCCTGGCTGCTAATTGCCACAATTGAAGGTTCCATCTATATTGTACCTATTTTAGGAATTGTTAATCATCATCATGTTTCAGATCATAAATGGTTAATCAATGACCTTACTCCTATTTCAACAATAAATCATCAGTCTTCCTACAGCAGGTGAAATATAATAGCACAGAAAACAGGACTAATCAATATAAATTACATTGTTATTGATATTTATAATTAATTTCAGGCCTAGTGCAGTAATATGGTGGCAAGGAATAACGCAGAATAGTCATGTAGGAATTATTGGCACTGAAGAAGGTGAAATTGTATTTATTAATTTACAAAATGGTCAATGGATCCATTCAACTAGTGTCAGCGACAGTATTGCTAAGTTTGATATTTATCAGGAGAATGATTTGGAAACTGTTTCACTTCTTATTACAACTAAATCTCAACGACAATGGCGGTTAATTCTAGAAGATCGTATTCGTGGTTGTATATTTCCATTGAATGATAGCAATGATGTTGTTTCATTATTTAATAATAAACAACACGAACCTGGAATTGATCAGACGAAAATTTCACCCACTGCACGTTCACGATTACAAGATATCAAACGAATGTCGGTGGGAAAATTAGCGATATTTAAACAGAAATTTATAGAAACGAAAAATCGTGCTACTGCAGAATCAATTTTGTATCAAGACAGTGGAAATAATAGTGGAATAGAAGAGCGAATGATAATTGCTGATACTTTAGTACTTAAATCACTTTCTCCAGACACATTACTATCACCGCAATATACGCAAGAGGGTCAAAATCTTTTTACCGGCTATTGTGCAAAGACACGTCAGATAACTACTCACAATGCAGACGTTTCAATGATGCCACTCAATTCATATAAAATGCCAGATGATTGCAAAGATATTATTTTAACCCAAAGATTTTTTTTCATTACTGATCGAAATCAACGATCATTGTGGATGATATCATGTCTGCTGTGTGAAACTAAAATAGAAAATGATTCATCATTTAATTCAGAGGCTGTCGTAGCACAATTTAAATTTGAGAATCCAAAAGAGTTTATTAATTGTATTTATAGAGCAACAGCTGTTGAAAAATCATCATCAATTAATGTGACATCGAATAATAAACGAACATTAATTACATCAATTAATGATATCGATGTAGAAATACCATTAATTGATACATGCTTGGTTGTTACTAATTATGGAGTATACAAAGTTGTTCCTAGAAAACCATTGTTGAATTTATTTATAGATTTGGCATTGAAAGGTGAAAAAAATGAAATTGAAAAAGCTGTACGATTGAGCGGAATATTTGGTGTGAATATATCATATTTATTTGAATGCGTTGGTGATATTCATTTATCAAATGGTCGTTTTAATAAAGCTACACTTTTATATCGATTATCACGATGTCGATTATCAAAAGATGTTCTTAAAAATGCTGCGACAGGTCATACAAGCAAATTATTAGAATGTCTTAATCAATCTTTATTACCGCCAGTAGTTACTGAATTTACAACAACGATGAGAATACATTTTTCTAATTTGACTGTGTTTGCTTTCAGTGAACTAATTCTTCGCGCAACTTCACAAGAAGCTAATAGCTTGTACAAAAGTTTTTTATTATTTTTATCAACAAATACATTTTATGATGAACGATGGGTGGTTAATGTGATGGGGCAAATAAAACTGTGGAAGGTATTATATCATTTGATCACTCAACGTGGACTTTATGCACAAGTTCTTGATGTTCTTATAAGAACTGTTCAGATGCGGAACACTTCAAGTTTGCCAATTGTTGCATCTTCAATAAATAAATTTGACTATTTATTATGTATTAGCGAACCAAGTATTATTCAAGCGATGATAGCAACACCATTACTAGCTCGAAAACATATGACAATTATCATAAACAATCTCACAAACTTCAATGTGTTTATTTTACAACGATTAGCAACACTTATGATCCAACAAATCCGGCTATCAGACCATTACTTATTCATTACAAAGAACGTCATGGAATAACATCGCATAGTTCACAATCAAGTCAATGCGATTCAGTAAATTCATCTGATATCTTAGAAGAGAATGAATTATTTATAGAAGAATTAACAGAATCTTTTCTACTGACTTTGCTTACATTAATCAATAAAACGCCAACAAGATTAAAGCATAATCCAGAATTAATTGGCAATTCAAATTTATCAAACATAGAAAAACATTTTACAAACATCACAACAAATGTTGATTATAAAAGAAGATTTATAGCTGCTGGTTTTGCTCATGCAGCACTTATTAGAAATGGTTATATTTATACATGGGGAAATTCAAGTCATGGATGTTTAGGAACTGGACCTTCCATTTCACGTTATGGAGCACCTCAACCAATTACTATTTTTCGCAATATGGAAATAGAAATTTTTAATATATCGTGTGGTCGATGTCATTCATTAGCAGTGACAAATAATGGAGTTTATTCATGGGGTGGAAGTCAATATGGTCAATTGGGACTTGGAGAAGTTTTACAAACACCAAATCCTGAATTAATTATTTCATTAGCTCAGGAAATAGTTGTTGATGTTGCTGCTGGTCAATATCATTCTGTTGTATTAACAATGGATGGTCGAGTATTTAGTTGGGGCTGGGGAGTCCATGGTCAGCTTGGTCATGGCGATACTCATCAGAAAAATGTTCCAACAATTGTATCTTCCCTTTTGGGTATTGTTATACGTGGAATTTCTGCTGGATACGCACACACATTGACACTGTCTGTTGATGGTGATGTTTATGCATTTGGTTGTAATATTCTTGGACAATTGGGAATTGGTAATAATATTAAATCACTATTACCTATTAAAATTACTCTTTTACCTGAGCCTATTAGTGAAATTGCTACTGGATATTTTCATAATCTTGCAGTCAGTATTTCAAATAAAGTTTACATGTGGGGCTCAAGTCCACAGGTTTTACGACTTCAAACACAGGCACAGAAAAAGTCAAGGCTATTGGAGTTGCAAGCAATTATAGAAAAAGATGCTGATAACTCAAATAAACGTAATTCACAATCAACAGAATTAAAAAGTAACTTTGATATTGATTATAATGAAGATTTGTTGGATAAAAATGTATCGTCAATGAAAAAAATTGTGATACAAAATGTAAACCAAAAGAAATCAAATTGTTCTAAAGAATTTAAGTATCATAAGTCAAAGGAGATTAATCTTGGTGTTCTTGAGGAGACACAGACACATTTAAAACCTACTTTAGTTGATACAAGTCTGGTGAATGGACCAATAGTACAAATATCAACTGGCTGCCATCATTCAGCTCTTCTTACCAAAGATGGTACTGTTTATTGTTGGGGTCGAAATTTAGATGGCCAAATTGGCAATGGGACAAGACGAGACGTTAAAATTCCTACACCTTTAACTTATAATCCCATTTCAACTTCGGTTAAAATTCCATCACGAAGTAATAATCATTCATCAAAGTCAAATAAACGAGAAATGCAATTTTCAACAGCAAACGCTCCAGATGATCATACAAATATTAATCGTGATAATGTTAATCAAGTTATTAAAGCTGTGAGAGTTACTTGTGGCTGTGAATTCACAATTGCGATATTACCTGGTGGAAATGTATTGTCATGGGGATCAAATAATATCGCACAACTTGGTCGATCACCGCCACAAGAGTCGGGAAATGTTGGAGAAAAGTTTGTCTTTATCAAATCCTCTAAACGTGTGGTGCGACTTCCACAAGAAATTCATCTTGCTTTAGATACACCTAGTCAAGTTCCAAATATTCCTAACCCTATTATTACGTATCAAAGTTACGATGTGACACCACTTGCAGGTAGAATTTTCCCTTTAAGATTTCTTGAGAAATCTTATAGTGACATTACGTTGCACTATGTATTAGAGCATTTTAACGGGGTTTATAATACTGCGAAAATAATGGATAAATGTAATAAGCTTGGAAATTATCAAGCAGTTTCGAAATTGGCATTGCTAGAGAGAAATTTTCCAATTGCTATGACTTATCAATTGAAATCTCTTATTTGTAATGACTACAATACTACTCGAGATTCTTCTGCATCTTCTTGTCGAAATGCTCATGTGAAAATGGCGAACAATCTGAGGTCATTTGCTGAAAATGTTGAAGAGAATGTTGTTGATTTATTGAGAACATCCAAGTCGAATGCAAAAATGAAAATGTCTATGAGTCGATCATTAGATAATATTCGTGTAATAGAACAGGAATTACACGCATTTGATTGTCAAGGAGGATCAGAAGAATTATGTGAGGTTATGAAAAGTGATGATTTTTCATTAGATATTACCGAACATATATTTGATGATGATGTGAATAGACAATTGCAGTCTGCACAACTTTTGGATAATATTAATAATCCAATTAATGTTAATGAAAATCATAATCTAATCAACAATCAGCGTGTTCCATTGATACTCAATAATAATCAAGGAATAACAAATAATTTAGATACTCTGATGATTGATGTAATTAATATAATAAAATTTTATTTTGATGAAATTGATCAAAATGCACATCAAACTTGGTATCAAGTTTTACAGACTATTTTGGATTTTTGGATAACAAATAATTTGCCAATGGTAAAATTGGAAAATATATTAAGTCAGTACATGAATAAATTGTTGTGTCCCATTGGATTGTTATTGTTTTGTCAAGATAAAATTATAAATGGTGGAAATACAAATGATTCAGATATGGATAATTTAATTATCATGGACAATTTGTCAACGAAATTCTATTTAGAAATATGTGAGAAAATTTTTCATTATATAGATCAAGGAAAACCGATGTTTGAATGGGTGGAATCCTTTTCACTGATGACAGCAAAACATTATGGTCTTCATTTACCTGGAGGACATTCATCAAGTGAGGAATTGAAAAAAAACCAAAGAACAGAGCAAATGATGAAAGGAATAATGAGCATAGTGTCAACTAAATCATGTGATTCACGTCCATTTATTCATATAGAAGATCCAAGAGTGGTGTCAGGTTTTTTAGAATCAGAAGAAGACACAATTATTTTTACGTGTGGTCATTATTTTTCATTATCGATTTATCAATCTGAAGTGATACCAAACACAGAAGCCGAATTACTTATAATACAACCGCTGTCACTTCCATATATTGCACAAGTAATGAATAATATTGCGAACCCTACATGCAAAATGGAAATTATATGTCCATATTGTGTTTCACGGGTAATAAAAAAAGCTACAAAAAAATTTATGGACATGTAGATATGTATATATTGATAAAAAATTAATACAGTATTCAAATTCAGGATTAAATTGTATTATTTTCCTTGTACAAAATGATTTCTCAAATAATTAATTTTTGAGGTTAGATTTTTAAGATATACATTTTAAATTGTTAGATTACTTAATCTTTCACCAGTTGTTCCCGATTGTCTTATATTAATATAAGAAATATTATAAAATTGGGAAAAAATTTTCATTAAAGCCTAAAATATTTTTAGATATCGAATTGAAATCGAGCAAGCTATAAAAATTCAATTTAATTTCAAATTGTAAAATGCATTCAAATTCGACCAATCAAAGATCACTGTTTCCACTCCATCTTTTTATCTAACGGGCTCTGATTGGTCAGTTCCATAATGCGCCATGTGATGCGCATTATACATTACTCAGGTGTTTACATTTTTTCCAATATGTCGAGCAATCAGTATTATTTGCATAAATATTTATTTTTGTAGTTTAGCAGCGGTGAATATCACAAAATACAAGTTCATTATTGTTATAATACAAGTTCGCACAAGGTTTATTCAGTATTTCAAGTTGACAATCTTTATAACCTATAAATTAAACTGCGACTATGTTTTAAAACACCATTTTTGATTTTAATTATTTTGTTGAATGAATTTTACTTTTACTATTTAAAATAATCGTCAAAATAACAAAATGAATATGGATATCCGTTCTAAACGTTCGAAAGAATCAATAGAAATAAATAATCTTTCAAATCTGAAGAGTATTCCGTGGACTGAAAAGGAAAAGAAAACTCTGCTCATTGCTTTGAAAAAGTTTGGTTATACCGACATCCAAAACATTTCTAATGAGTTACCAAGTAAATCAAAGCCTGCGTTGAGAATAATGATTAATAAATTACGTTTAGCAGCCAAAAAATGTACATCAAGGAGAGAAAATCAGATTGATATGTGGCTGGATTCGGGTCTTTTTAATGAACATGATACAGTCATTCCTCAAATATTAAAATTCATTTCAATATTTGAGAATCATCCTTCATTGGATAAAAGTCCTGGATGTAACTTTAAGTATGTTAATTCATTAGTTATGATAAAAAAAATTTATTTATGTCATTATTTATATTTTCAGGGTAATATACGACATTTTGTCCCAAGCAACTCTTGGAATTGTACCTGTTGATACATCTCAAAATGAATGTGAAGTAATTTCATACATTTTGAATGAAATATCCCATGGAGTATGGCCAGTACACGAAGGCGACATTTGTGAATTTGTTGATAATCTTGAAAAAAGTAAAGCTAAATACTGCTACCCGCCCAAAAAACTTTCGTAGCTGTTTTACACGTTATATTTTTTCCTTATTCATTTCGTGAAAAATCGTACTTGGATTGGAAGAAAAAATAAAATTGATTATAATTGAGATAATATGGCATTTATTTGCTCTTAGTATTCGTAAACATGTGAATTTTTTAATACAAAGATGTCACAAAACCAGCAGAAAAAAGTCTACATCAAACAACGTGAAAAATTACTTTCAACAATGCGAAAGTCAACATATTCGAATTTTTCACAGTGTTTTATTGAAGTTCGGAAGGATGTGAAGAAATATGGAAACTATATCAATATGATATTTTTAGGCGAAAGTTAATATTATCAATAATTTATGATTTTGAATTCTCAATGTTTCTTCTAACAATCTGCGGAATTTTTTTTTGTGAATTACCGATGATTATTTGGTTTAGAAATTATTTGTTTATAATTATTTAACTACTGATTCGTCAGTATTTTTAAGAAATTCGAAGAATTGTAATAAAACTCGGGGAAGTGCAGATAATTTCCATGATTCATCTTACAATATTACTGAAGAATTCGGAATTCTTCAAAGGAAATTGAAGAAATTCGAAAAACTAACTAGGGTTCCCGGGCAAATAATAATTAGTCGGTCTCATGCAACATAACTGATATCAGTGTTGAGTAACTAACTTCTATACATCATTTCACATTGATATACAAAATCGATCGTATGCAATTAATTAATCAATTTTTTTGTCACGAAATTTCTTTGATATTTTATAATAACATCTACAAATATTTTACTTAGGATTGAGGCAATTGATAATTGGATTTAACGCACGGCGAATAATTTTTGCGATGGTTCAAGACAACTTGTAATAAATATTGTCGTTGATCTTCGTCGTTAGTTAAAGCTAAATTACATCTAGATTAAATAGGGAAATTTCAAATTTTCTTATGTTTAATTGGATTTTTCTAGAAAACTATTAGCTCTACGATTTTTCTCAAGATAACTATTTTATAGAAAATTTAATTTCCTGTAAAAAAGGTCCTATGTATTTTTGCTTTAAAGTTGATACTTTTCGAGGAAAATCGAAAAAACCATGAAATTCGAGCAAAAAATCGGCTTTAACATTGTTTACCGGTGGGACAGTTCACAGAAAATAATTTAGTGATGGGTACTCTTAAAGATTGTATATTTCTGTATAATTCCTGCTGAGAACCAATTGAATAGCATAAAATGTCATGAAGCTATGTACAAATTAATAAAAAAATTGAAATTTACGTGTTAATTAAATGGGAAAATTTCAAATTGATTCAGAAAAGACTTTTGTTGTAATGATCAAATTATCAGCCACAAAAATCCCCAATTCTTTCAGTTTACTCTGCATCACTTCCTATATCACAAATTTAGCTTAAATTGCAATTTAGCCAATCTTTTATATTCATATTTTATAAAGTAAAACAAACCAAAAAATAATAATGGAGAAATTAAAATGAACAAAATTATGTTCAACACATTCAAACTATGTTTATAACTTTAATTCTTGTTTTTCTTCATCGTGAATCGTAATACATGTACATATATATATATATATACATAATTTATTTTTGAATAACATAAACCGTCAAGTATATTCACTACTTACTAATAAAATAGTTCTACATGTTTGTTTTTTCATTAAAGTAAATCATATCATCTCATCATTCATAATTTGTGAACTAGGAGTTCATAATTGGCACTATTTTCATTCAAATAATGTATATAGCAGGTTCCGTTACTGGGCTGCATCTAAAATAGCAAAATAATCAGCTACAGTTGTTTTCATAAAGGCAAGAAGAGGTTCATGAATAATTATTTCATATTTTTCATAAATTGTCAAAGCAATTGTTATTCATTATTCTTATATTCTATTAACTCTAAACAAATATAATGTATAATTACCCATCCTGCATCATATTTGCCTACGTTATCCTTCATTCGACAAACATAGACCGTTTCATTTCCTTTCTTTCCACCTTTAATTGTATTCTTTTTTATCACACCATTTGATGAATTAATCCACTCGTAATGACCAGGATCCATCAGAAGGACCTTAAAGTATTTTTATATACATTAGTTCAAGATCATCAAATAGCTTTAATGAGAAACAATTTATGTTCGATGTATATACCATATTTCAGCGCCGAAAAAACATACACAAAGACAAATAGTTTCAGGTGTGAAAAATAAATAATTATCGTGTTATTTAATGGATCAAATTTGCCAACTCCTTCAAAAATCATATACTCTCGTTGAATAATAAAACATGACAATTGAATATTAGGAATATTTGATGTAGCCGGTATAATCATGTATAAATTACCTCCAACGTGGTATTTTTTTCATCATTAACCGTGAAGTAAGAAGGTGGATCCCCAGAATCAAATATCGCAGCTTCACTTGGAAGTTTATCACCATTATTATATCCCACACGTACTATTACAAATACCATTCCTGTGATTCTTGCAGTTTCTACCAATCTCGTTTCATTAACCAATTCGGCCTTATAGTTCACCCATTGGTATTCTGTTATAACAATAAAAACACATAAAATCGCAGTTAGTTACACGCTATCCTTCTTATGCTAAAATTTTATTTATCGATTATAAATTATACGTGTGAATAATATATATTAGGGTGCTTTTTACTCTGCACATTCAAGAAAAAATCCCACGCAAGATGAGCTCTTAATTTTAATATTCAGTACTTCCTAAATCAATTTGAAATTTTTCTATTTAATTAACACGCAAATCTCAGGTTTTATTTTTCATTTGTGTATAGCTTCACGGCATTTTATGCTATTTAATTGGTTCTCAGCAGATATTGTACAGAAATATTTAATCTTTGAAAGTGCCTATCACTAAATTATGTTTTTTGAACTGCAACACCGATGGAAAATATTAAAGCCGATCTATGCTCAAATTTCATAGTTTTTTCGATTTTTCTCGAAAACTATCAATTCTACTGTTTTTAATCAAGAAGACTATTCTGTAGAAAATTTAATTTCCTTCAAAAAAGTTATCATTAACTTTTGCTGTAAAGTTGACAGTTTTCGAGAAAAATCGAAAAAACTATGAAATTCGAGCATAAATCGGTTTTAACATTTTCCATCGGTGTTGCAGTTCAAAGAACATAATTTAGTGATAGGCACTTCTAAAGATGAAATATTTCTGTATAAGTTGTGTTGAGATCCAATTAAATAGCATAAAATGCCGCAAAGCTATGCATAAATAAAAAAAAAATAAAAAAATTGAGATTTACGTGTTAATTAAATGGGAAAATTTCAAATTGATTTAGGAAGTACTTAATATTAAAATTAAAGCTAATCTTTGGTGGGAATTTTCATATGAATGTTTAGAGTTATATTTCAACAATGCCGCGAAAAAAAATAGTCTCCTTGAACAAAGCACCCTAATACATATATTACGTATTATCAAAAATTGGTGATTGAATATATGAAAAACCGATATCGATTTTATCAATTGATTACTTACTTATTCTACATTTTTCAGTAATATCATTGTAATAATGCTTTGGCAAACACATACAGGCGAAAGTATGGTCATTGAATTCTTTACATTGTTGGTTTTCGCCGCATGTTACTCTGGAGCAAATACTAGCTGAAATTAGAGAATGAAATAAAAAATGAGTGAAACATAAATGCTTTGGGGAGAAAAAATTCTTGGAGTTTTTTCAAATAGTCGATGAATGAAATTAACAAATAGATAAATTGTATAATTTACCCCACAGTTTAATTTGTATAATTAAATTTTGATATTGATAAGTTCAATTAATCTACATACCAATCGGTTCCCCATTACTGCAGGCTCCAATGAGTATTTGTATTACGCACCCTAGAACTATAATATCAACGACGTAGACAACCTTCATCTTTGACGAGACGGAGAATATTTGTTCACTTGAAAGTTGATGGCTTAAATAATACTTCAGTGCAAGACCCCTCCCTTCCAAAGTATATCATATCTAACACTGAATCTTACACAATGATATTAGTAATTTCGAAATGATACTTCAATTTTTTCGTTTCTATTATTGGATATGAATGTACTCAAAACAGTTAAGTATCATTGATTACATTTTAATGACTTTTCGAAAAATGATTTCTTCAAGAACTTCTTTCTTATTGACCTCGAATACCTGTGATAAAGATTATTGTAAAATATTAATTAATTCAAATCAATAAATCCCAGTTTAAAGAAAATTTGTTTTCAATTATAATCAATTTTCACCTTTCCAGCTCTACAACTCGAAAACTGTTGGTCGGAGAGCGTTTACGGTAGAAAACTTTTTTGTTGCAAATTTAATGCCCTATAAAAGCTGTGAATTAATTTTTCCCAAAAAAAATTTTTGATTATCGAATAATTGAGTTGAAGTCGAAAAAAAAATTTTCATATACCAAATTTGATGAAAATCGGTTGATTTTTTGAAAGTCGTCGCTTGTTACGTGGTTTTGGCCGCCACATTGAATTTTACTTGCGGTGAAAAAATTTTTACAATATGGGTTTTGAAAGAAGAGTTCAAGACCTTTCAGTTGCGATGTTGTAGACATCAATCAGATCGATGATGTTAGTTTTATAATCATTTTAATAAAAACAAAGTGGAGGTGTCGTGGTTTTGGTAGCCATATTTGATTTGTCGTGAGATTTCGATAAATATACCACTTAGATTTGGAAAGAAGATTTCGAAACTTTTCGATTGACTATACCTTTAGATTTCAAATAGCCTGAACCATTTTTGGCTTATAGGGGGTCATTCGTTGAGAAAGAATGACTCATATATATGTATATAATTTGTTTTTGAATAATATAAACCATCAAGTATATTCTCTACTTACTAATAAAATAGTTCTACATGTTTGTTTTTTCATTAAAGTAAATCATATCATCTCATCATTCATAATTTGTGAACTAGGAGTTCATAATTGGCACTATTTTCATTCAAATAATGTATATAGCAGGTTCCGTTACTGGGCTGCATCTAAAATAGCAAAATAATCAGCTACAGTTGTTTTCATAAAGGCAAGAAGTGGTTCATGAATAATTATTTCATATTTTTCATAAATTGTCAAAGCAATTGTTATTCATTATTCTTATATTCTATTAACTCTAAACAAATATAATGTATAATTACCCATCCTGCATCATATTTGCCTACGATATCCTTCATTCGACAAACATAGACCGTTTCATTTCCCTTCTTTCCACCTTTAATTGTATTCTTTTTTATCACACCATTTGATGAATTAATCCACTCGTAATGACCAGGATCCATCAGAAGGACCTTAAAGTATTTTTATATACATTAGTTCAAGATCATCAAATAGCTTTAATGAGAAACAATTTATGTTCGATGTATATACCATATTTCAGAGCCGAAAAAACATACACAAAGACAAATAGTTTCAGGTGTGAAAAATAAATAATTATCGTGTTATTTAACGGATCAAATTTGCCAACTCCTTCAAAAATCATATACTCTCGTTGAATAATAAAACATGACAATTGAATATTAGGAATATCTGATGTAGCCGGTATAATCATGTATAAATTACCTCCAACGTGGTATTTTCTTCATCATTAACCGTGAGGTAAGAAGGTGGATCCCCAGAATCATACATCGCAGCTTCACTTGGAAGTTTATCACCATTATTATATCCCACACGTACTATTACAAATACCATTCCTGTGATTCTTGCAGTTTCTACCAATCTCGTTTCATTAACCAATTCGGCCTTATAGTTCACCCATTGGTATTCTGTTATAACAATAAAAACACATAAAATCGCAGTTAGTTACACGCTATCCTTCTTATGCTAAAATTTTATTTATCGATTATAAATTATACGTGTGAATAATACATATTAGGGTGTTTTTCACTCTACACATTCAAGAAAAAATCCCACGCAAGATGAGCTCTTAATTTTAATATTCAGTACTTCCTAAATCAATTTGAAACTTTTCTATTTAATTAACACGCAAATCTCAGGTTTTATTTTTTATTTGTGTATAGCTTCACGGCATTTTATGTTATTTAATTGGTTCTCATCAGATATTATACAGAAATATTTAATCTTTGAAAGTGCCTATCACTAAATTATGTTCTTCGAACTGCAACACCGATGGAAAATATTAAAGCCGATTTATGCTCGAATTTCATAGTTTTTTCGATTTTTTTCGAAAACTATCAATTTTATAGCAAATGCATAGAAGATCTTTTTTGTAGGAAATCGAATTTTCTACAGAATAGTTCCCTTGACAAAAAACCGTAGAGCTAATAATTTTTGAGAAAAATCCAATTAAAATAATATCATGCAATTCATAGAGGAACAATTCAAGGTATAAATAGTTCAAATTTCCATATGTTTAAATGGATTTTCTTCACAAACTATCAATTCTACGGTATTTATTCAAAAAGACTATTCTATAGAAAATTCAATTTCCTTCAAAAAAGGTATCATTAACTTTTGCTGTAAAGTTGACAGTTTTCGAGAAAAATCGAAAAACCTATAAAATTCGAGCATAAATCGGTTTTAACATTCTCCATCGGTGTGGCAGTTCAAAGAACATAATTTAGTGATAGGCACTTTTGAAGATTATATATTTCTGTACAATTTCTGCTGAGAACCAAATAAATCGCATAAAATGCCGCTATGCTATGCATAAATGAAAAAAAAAAATAGAGATTTACGTGTTAATTAAATAGGAAAGCTCCCAATTGATTTAAGAAAATACTTAACATTAAAATTAACAGCTCATCTTTAGGGGAAATTTTTAACGTTTAAAGTAATATTTCATCAACGCCGCGAAAAAAAAAATAGTCCCCTCAAACAAAGCACCCTAATACATTCATTATGTATTATCAAAAATTGTTGATTGAATATATGAAAAACTAATATCGATTTCATTAATTGAATACTTACTTAATGTACATTTTTGAGAAATATTATTGAAATAATGATTTGGCAAACATATGCAAGCGTAACCATTATCATCGAGATCGTTACATAGTTCATTTTCGCCACATGTTACTCTGGAGCAAGTACTAGCTGAAATTACTGAAAGAAATAAAAAATGAGTGAAACATAAATGGTTTGGGGAGAAAAAATTCTTAGAGTTTTTTTCAAATAGTCGATGAATGAAATTAACAAATAGATAAATTGTATAATTTACCCCACAGTTTAATTTGTATAATTAAATTTTGATATTGATAAGTTCAATTAATCTACATACCAATCGGTTCCCCATTACTGCAGGCTCCAATGAGTATTTGTATTACGCACCCTAGAACTATAATATCAACGACGTAGACAACCTTCATCTTTGACGAGACGGAGAATATTTATTCATTTGCAAGTTGATGTCTTAAATGATACTTCAGTGCAAGCTCCCTTTGTTCCAAAGTATATCATATCTAACACTGAATCTTACACAATGATATTAGTAATTTCGAAATGATACTTCAATTTTTTCGTTTCTATTGTTAGATATGAATGTACTAAGAACAGTTAAGTATCATTGATTACATTTTAATGACTTTTCGAAAAATGATACCTGTGATAAAGATTATTGTAAGATGATAATTAATGTCAAATCAATAAATACTAGTTTATTGATTTTAAAATTTGTTTTCAAGTATAATCAACTTTTATCTTTTCAGCTCTACAACTCGAAAACTGTTAGTCGGAGAGCGTTTACTGTAAACAACTTTTTTGTAGCAAATTTAATTCCCTATAAAAGTTGTAAATTCATTTTTTCCAAAAAAAATTTTTGATTATCGAAAAATCGAGTTGAAGTCGAAAAAAATATTTTCTCGTGTTATCATATGGAAAATAGAATTTTTGAATGACATAAGCCTCTAATTAATTAACTCTGATTTGTCTTTCAAATGAGAATATTTTTTTTTTTATATAAATTATCAGATTTCAGGTAAAAAAAATATCACCTAAAAATGAAACACCTTAATGTATATATTTATCTATTACTTTATGTATTCATATTTGTTTAGCTATTAGTTTATATATATTATTGCTAATTTGTTCAAATGTATATTCAATATCTGATTTTATCTCTGTGATTCTGGATCCATGAACAAATTCATTCGTTCCGGTTGTTCTTCATTAATATACTTCTCATCAATAAAAGATTTATATATATATATATATATTCTATTTCATTGTTTCTCTGGAGAAATTCATCGCCCAAAGACAAATATGAATACAAAATCGTCGATATTATTATAAAATAACTGCTACTAACAATTTTAATTAATATTTTTTCAATATTTTATCCAATTTCGTCTTACAAAAAAAAAATCCGCAATACGCATGCGCATCGTTGCCCAATCCGTGAGTACGATATTTCTGACGGTCATTACTAGTCTAATTGAACCTCAGAATGTAGCAGTGTGTGGTGTGCTGAAAGCCAGTTTTAGTAACTAAAAATCCTCTAGCGCTGCTGTATAAAACTATTTAAAAAAAAAAGAAAAAAAGGCGCCAAGTTCATGTGTGGCAAAAAAATTGAATTACAAAAATTACTTTGCAAAAAGTTACTTTGAAAAAATTACTTTGCAAAAAGATTTGATATCAGTCATTTGTTTACCAAGTACACAATATATCATTATATCATTATTAAAATTTATCAATTGTAATACACTATTATTTTTATAAAAATATTATAAATTAGATACATACACAGATAAATACACAATTTAATTGAAATTAATTGTAAAAAAAAATTTTACTTTATTTATTTTTAATCAAATAGTGATATGTTTTTTTAATGGATTATATTATTATATCCGCAGGTGCCGATGCAGTGGAATTTTCGGGTGGCAAGAAATTCAGATATTTTAAGGTATATCATTTTTTTAAATATGAATTTATACATTGAATATATATATTTATACAAATTATTTTTTATGTTAGGTATAATCTCTTAACGCTCATCTATAATTCACAAAGTTATTATTGAATATTAATAATTGAACGTGTAGTTTATTCTTTTTGATACTCGAATTATTATAGAACAGTATTTCAATAATATTTTTCAATTGTATAAATAAAAATGATAAAAAATTGTTGTGCACATTAGATTAAAATTCATATCAATTGTGTGCTAAAGAACTTTCTGAAACCAGATTGATATGGATCCCAAATATCATACTTATTCATTTAATCAATGATTTGCTTGTGAATAATCCTTTCAAACAATTTTGATAATTCGCATAGATTGGCTATTGATCTTGTGTCTGACGGCGATTTTGGTAAGTTAATTTTAGTTAATCGTTTAATATGGGATTTTTTCCAATTCTCTGGAAACATTGAAGTGTTAATGCAGTAATTAAAAAATAACATAATAAGAAATGACGTTAATGAACCTGCCGATATCCTGATAGTTGATGATGAAATTTTATCCGGTCCTATTGAATGCGAGTTCGAAACTAATGATATAATCTGCTTATCAGCAGATTAGTCAGTCCCAATGAGGACAATTCACGGCAAATAGCAGCAGATTCGGTAATATCATTCAGTTTAGTCATCAAAAATTTGCTCTTAGCATTCTTAAGTTCTGATGAGAGATTATTTCGATATCTCCTGTAAACCTGATCGTTTAGCACGTTTGAACAATCTAGTTTTTTGCTTCAACTTCGATTTAAAATCAACAGTTACCTATGGAATATTATGCATGCGCTGTCTAAACTTTCTCAGTGGGATAAAATTGTCAAGCGCATCAATGATATGCTTCTCGATGTTTGATACAATATGAGCAATATCAGGATTTGACATAGTAGATGTGAAGTTGTCAAATAGTGGACGAAATTCATTGCAAAGATGATCATTAAATGCATTATAGTCCAGATCATATTATAATTGCGCCGTTGTATCCATCAATCAGTAGGGAGTGGCGCTGCCATGTTGTAAACTACTGAGATTAAGTCGTGACCAGCAATGAATGGAACATTTGATTTAGTGTGTTTATCGACTTTGTTCAAATCATCTGTTAATATCACATCCAGCCAAGTATCAGATGTAAAAATGTGATGAGTAGGTTCAAATGGAATGATTTTCAGTGACATTGAATCAGCCATGTCTCGTAAATAGTTTTCCTCAAAATATTGCGAGGTTAAATCGCAGTTAAAATCACCTGTGATAATTATATTTTTGGCATGAGGATAGTATTTGTTAAATTCATTAATGAATATTGCATGAAAAGTATACCCTTCGATCTTCTATATATTGAAGCAAACAATAAGCTGTCCTCACTTGGGAGTACAACATTGATGATAATAAATTCTGGTTCATTGAATGATTCATTGGGCGATGTAAAAAGTATAGAAGACCTAAGTATATTACGACACTTACGATCATTCCTAAGCAAATAATAGCTATAAATTTCAATCGATTTATCAGTAATAATAGGTTTTAACCAACTCTCGGCAACTAAAATAATATGACATTTATGTTGAACTGCATGCACTCGTATCAAATCAATGTGAGCCGATAGAGAGTTAGCATTAATTTGACAAATAATAATATAGTTAAAAGTTTGTTACTCGGCAACATATGATTAATTGTAGATACATGTCATAGTCAATCCGAACGTATCTGCTGGAGATCACTTTCATTGTGTATTGAAATAAAACTATTCGAGTCATTTTTTCGTGCAGCAATCATTCCTTCTTTGATCCATACATATTTCCAGTTATGTTCCTTGGCCACCTCCTTAGTTTTACAATATAATAAGTGAGTAGATATGTAGCAAGAAATTCATTAATATATAAATTACCAGGTAACGTACAATTAAATACTTGACCAATAGTAAGTGACCTCTTACGTCTCTTCAACGTAATAATATGATGTGCTACATGTTCAGATTTGAACTTAATAATATGTACGATGATTTAGTCTGTAATGTTATAGGTTAAGAATTATTTTTATTTTTCACAACTTGACGAATGTCTAGAACATCAGTAACTAGTTGTGGTGAATTACATGCGGTTCCAATTTTAGTTAATCAGGTACACCAGAGATGATAAGTTGTGGTGAAGGTCGAGCAGTAACATTATTTAGGCTATTTTTTATTTCTGTGACTTCCAAACATAATGACTTGTTTTGTTCAATGACGTCGGACACACTTTTAGAGAGGGAGGCATTGTGTTTTTCCAGTTTAGCAATTCGTACTTGTTGGTCGGATACACTATTAGCAATGTTTTTAATTTCCTTTAGTTGATTTAATTGGCTATTTAGAATATCAGATAAATGATTATTAAATAGCATTTGCTGCGCCATAAAATCAGTAATTTTGGATTCCAATGAAGCTAATTGCAATGTGGGCTACACCATAGCATTATCCAAGGATATATAGGTGAAGTAGCTGGAGATATGGATTTTGAGGAAATTGTAGACGGTTGGTTTTAGAAAAACAACACAAGTTCGAAGATTGATTCAAGAAAATGAAAAATAGAATATCACTTTAGTAGATGATATTGTATTTATTTGTCATGACATGTATTTATATTGGTTTCAATTTTTTATCGATCAAAATGAAATTTCGCATCCTTGAGGCCGATCAGTTTCTGGACATTTCAAACATTCGTCAACCGTTGAATTATAGTAATAGTCGGCATCACAATTACTTACTGGTGTATCGATAAATGAGAAATGTGCCATAGGATTATACAGCACAATAATGAAAATAATCAATAATAGATAACAAATTCTTGCCATATTATCGATATTCTTGATACAAATCTCCTTCTGAAAATTAAAAAATTTAATTAATTTCAAAACTGGTATCAAAAGTTACTCATAGAAAATGCAGATGTGTTTGATAAGTAATAATTAATTAATATTTTCGAAAATTGCAGTTAATTGAAATATAAATTAAATTTAATATAAATAAATATTAAATCACAATAAATTGAGGAAAAGTATATATAATTCAAATGAAAATTTTGAATTATTTTCGTATAACTTCATTGAGACATTTGAATAAAATAAAAGCAAAAATTTATTGATATTTTTTTGTATATTTACAATTTGAAAATATGGTTAAATACTAACTATTGCTTCTTTTTTTGCAAAGAGTTTTGTTTCAAATGAACTCATCTTGATGGACAATATGCAACTGTACTACTATGTACATCAAAAACATTTATATACATGTATGCATCTACCCATACATAAATTAAATCAATCATAAAATTGAAAACTTATTTCTTCTTTTTTTTTTAACATATCAATAATTTTACTATGTTTATCACGACATATTATTGCAATATACCTGGCTTCATTTTTCGGTAGTAAGAATGTTGATAATAATTTTTATCATTAAAAATATGCGCAAAACTAAACGATATTTTCCAGTTTATTGTCAAACTTTTTCCTATTTTTTTATAAAATAGAAAAAATTTTATTATTCATTCCGAGTATCTGTGATTTTTATATGTCATTAGCACGATATTATTGCAATAAAAAATTTCGATAAATTAAAAATGATTTACTGATAATATAATTATTGTATTATAACCAATAGAAGTATTGAAATCCCAAATAATTTTTGTTTCTACGTCAATTAAACATTGTGACGTGGCGCTTTCTAGGCGTCACGCATAGAGAATTTATTTATAATAATGACCGTTAACCACTGCAACAGCTCACAAGGGATGCCACCTTCGTGTACCTATATTTATATATGAACAATATAAAATAATAGGGAATTTATATAGTCAACGACCACGAAAGAAATCGTTGAATGCAATAATTACAAATGGAAAGAAACAAAATATATCATTTATTTGATTATAGAAAATTAAGCATTAATATAATATTTTGATCATAAAAGAAAATTACGTGAATTATGGCGTCGACGCCGCGACAACAGGAATAATAATAATTTTAACAGTTTTGTTTTACTGTTTCTTGAATGGGTTCGTCATCCAGTTTACAACTGATCTGGACATTTATTATCTACATTTAATTACTAAAATTATTATCGTTAGAATATCGACAGCTTCTATATTATATTCTATTTAATATTATGACCAGGAATTTGGCGCATGACAAACAAAATGGACGTCCGCTGAACAAGGCGAGCAGCACGTGGCAATAGACACAAGAAAATATATTAATATTAGATTACTTACAAAAATATGATTCTAGAGTATGTGTTTCTACTCGACAACAACTTCTGCTTCTACTCAGCTTCTTTTCCACAATCTCTCTCGACTTTATTTATTTATAATAAATCCAATTATATAATTTTGCTATTACAGTACAATGGCCAGATGTCTTAATCTTACGGTCACCAAATTCCAAGTACTTCTTTCTATTGTACTTTTTCGTTCTACGGATCTTTCCGTTTTCTTGCCATTTCACCACTTCGCTGGGTTTCATTCCAGGAAGTGCTGCCAACATATACAATTTGAAGAAATCAAAGTTAAAAAATTTTTTGGAATACGTATATTTTGTATTTACAATGTTTACAAATACAATAAATTGAAAGCATTCACTGTTTATTTTCTAAACAGTTTGAAGCTTAAAAATACTATTGTCAACAAAAAGTTTTCCAAATTTCAATATATTTTATTATCCTTTTACATAATTACACTTTAAAATAGGTGTATGTATGAAAAAAAATTATATCAAGCTTTGCATTATTGATACTATAAGATAAATTTTTTTATTCAATTGAGATTAAAATCAATGATTCTTTCTCCATAAATTTGTATCAGTATAAAAATTATTATCTTCTATGAATTATAATTATTCTCATGGCATATTTTCAGATGACCACGCACTCCCATGGAATGTGTGTGCTAAAGTTACTTAGTTCTGGACACGCTGAAATAATAATTAAAATTAAATTCATAACACACTTTTTTATTTCCCATAAAAATTCAAAGCTAAACAAAAATGTTTATTCAACCAATTAATAAAATTATTCACGTCTCTCGCATGATGGTCCATAATATCTAGTACCCTCGCATCGGCATTTAAATCCTGGTGATTGAGATATTTGGAGACATATACCATGATGTTTACATGGATTTGGTTCATCACATTTATTAGATCGACTACCTAAATAATAAATTTACAAATTAATAAATGAATAATACAATTTCATTCAATAATAAAATGCATTTATAACTAAATTGTTTTACATATAGTATAATAAATTTGTTGTATAATTATTTACAATGGTCAATCACACGATAAATAAATAGAATAATTATGATAATAATGATAATACCTCTTAGCGCCAATTTACAATCATTCATCGAGTGATATCTGAATTCTGACATGCAACCATATCCACAACTGCATTGTGCATTAAATATTCGACACCCGTATTGGGTTTGATCCATTTCACAGGCATCCGTTAATGTTCCTAATAATTATAAATAAATAAAATGTTAATCAGACAATTTAATTATAAATTTCAAATTATATTCATTCATTATTCTTCAATTAAAATGAATAAACATTTACAAATTTCTTCATCTTAATTTACAATAAATATTTTTCAATTTCTTATTAAATTAAAGTTACATTCATTGATATATGCCTGAAATCATAAAGAGGATCAGAATGATAAAAATTGTAATTTTACCCATTATTAAAAAATAATATTATATCATTATTAAAATTTATCAATTGTAATACACTATTATTTTTATAAAAATATTATAAATTAGATACATACACAGATAAATACACAATTTAATTGAAATTAATTGTAAAACAAAATTTTACTTTATTTATTTTTAATTAAATATTGATATGTTTTTTTAATGGATTATATTATTATATCCGCAGGTGCCGATGCAGTGGAATTTTCGGGTGGCAAGAAATTCAGATATTTTAAGGTATATCATTTTTTTTAATATGAATTTATACATTACATATATATATTTATACAAATTATTTTTTATGTTAGGTATGATCTGTTAACGTTCATCAATAATTCACAAAGTTATTATTGAAAATTAATAATTGAATGTGTAGTTTATTCTTTTCGATAGTCGAATTATTATAGAACAGTATTTCAATAATATTTTCCAGTTGTATAAATAAAAATGATAAAAAATTGTTGTGTACATTAGAATTCATATCGATTTGATAAGTTTTTTATTTTTCTTTTATCAAAATATGAAGAATAATATTATATATATTTTTTTCTTATTATTGTTTTTTTATTTCCTGTTCCTAATCGTTCAAAATAAATTTGTGGATAGTCTTATTTATGATTTCAATTATATCTGCGAATGTATGAGTTCACTAATTGATACACTTTTGTTTGCAAACTTAAATTAATCAAGTGATAGTCATTTTTTTATTAGTTAATTGTAAATTCTCAATTCAAATTGAACAACAATAAATACTTCTGAAGCTCAATCAAGAATTGAACATCACACAAGTGTACGTAAAATCTCAATTTTAATATTCTTCTACTGTGTTTAATTAATTAATTGATAATTATAAAATATATTCTTTGAATTAATTGTTATGATTGATGATTTTTGTTTTTTTATTAATTTCAAGTTGAATTTAATGGAAATAATTATTATTTCAGGAAGGTAACAAAGTTATTATACAATTTTTATTACAAAACCATCAACAGTTAATGTTTATTATCAGGTGTGTAGATGAAAAGAATAAAAATGTTTGCATAAATATCATTGTTATTTATATTTGCAAAAAGTAATTTTTTCAAAGTAACTTTTTGCAAAGTAATTTTTGTAATTCAATTTTTTTGCCACACATGAACTTGGCGCTTTTTTTTTCTTTTTTTTTAAAAAAAGTTTGTCCTCTTTTTTATAGGTATACATATCACTAAAGGATTTCTTGTGCGCATGCGCTAAAGCTGGCTTTGAACTACCCAAGCACAATAATAAAATTTCCTAACCTAAAAAAATTTGCATTTTCATCCTGAAATTTGTCGCTCATGAAGTTGCACCTTAATTGTGGACGTGGAACAAGACTAGAAAATAAATTTCAATTTTTATATTCATGAAAATCCAGCCTTCATGAATTACTTACTTTCACTAATTACAATTGTCAATAATCTTTATTAAAAAAATTAGATGGTAAGAAAAAACATAGTGATGATTTTTCAATAAAACCTATCTAATTTTTTCTTTGTTTTTCATAGTGAAAATTAATTATGGCTAGTCCAAGATCTCGGCGAATTTTGGGTGATCTTAAAACCAATAATGAAAACAATGTAAGTCCATTTAACACCCAACAATATGTATATATATTTTTTGTTTTCAAAATATCAAGCTCTAAACATCTTGGAAATATAATTGACTTTCAGAAATGCTTTGAATGTGGAGCTCATAATCCTCAATGGGTCTCTGTTACTTATGGAATATGGATTTGTCTTGAATGCTCTGGCAAGCATAGAGGCCTTGGAGTCCACTTGTCATTTGTAAGATCAGTTTCCATGGACAAATGGAAAGATATTGAACTTGAAAAGATGAAAGTTGGTGGTAATAAAAATGCAAGAATATTTTTTGAATCACAATCCGACTGGGATAGTTCCATGACTATTGATAAAAAATATAATACAAAAGCAGCTGCATTATATAGAGATAAGGTAATAGATAATAATGATACTTTAACTATTTATTTATTATAACATTCAAAATATTTTTAATTTTTAGATTGTAACATTGGCATCTGGTGAATCTTGGGATGCTTCTTCATCTACTGCTAAAGATTTCTCTCCATACAATTTAAAATATTATGTTGAAGATCATCAATCGTATCATGATGAGCATTCTTATCAGAATAATTATTCTGATGGTTGTATTAAATCACAGACAGAATTATTTTTTGCTCAAGTTCAAAATGATAATTCACAAAGACCAGAGTAAGTATTAATATTTTATGATATTAGAACTTGTTTAATTGTTTTATTCATAGCAATCTTCCGCCGAATCAGGGTGGGAAATATTCTGGATTTGGATATCAGATGGATCCATTACCTAAAAGTCCATCTCAAGAGCTTTATGATACTGCTGTATCTTCATTAGCTACTGTAAGCACAAATAATATTTGTAAAACTATTCAACAGTTTTAGAATAGGAAATGTCTTTATTGTAATATGTAAAATATACTGCGAAAATTATTTTCCAATATTAGTCGATTTATTTATATTGAAACATCACTTGGATTAATATTAATTAATATAATTGTATTATTTTTTAGGGTTGGTCGTTATTTTCTTCTTCAGCATCGAAGGTTGCCAGTAAAGTCAGTGAAAACGCTATTAAAATAAGTGAAATTGCTTCTCAAAAGGTATTTTTTTTTAAGTTTATTATTGATATTTTATCATTTTGATTTTATAGAAAACCTTATTTTTATTTATTTATTTATTTATTTATTTATGTTTTTGTATTTTAATTTAATTAGATACGAAGTGGTACTTTATTAGAAGATATGAGTTCCCAGGTTAATAATTTGACTGCTAAGGTATGATTATATTTTTTTTTTAGTTGGATTTTAATACGAATAAAATTTTTAAATGAAAATTACATCAGTAGGTTTCAATTAGGAAAGCAGAATTTATTCCAGAAATATTTATGAATAAAGTTAATTAAAACATTAGGCAATTTAAAGATAATATAAAATTAAATAAAACAAACGAAATTTCAATTTAATTTATTGATAATTAAATTTATTGGTCATCAAAGAATTTAAAGCTTTTGAAAAAAAATAGTTAGTTTATAAATAATTCTATTGAATGAAATTTATAAATATTTATATAGTTTTAGAGAATTTCGAATTTAAATAGCAAGAAAAAAATTGAATAAATGTAATAAAATTGAAAAAAATTTGAATTATCAAAAAATTTCTTCGAGTTTTACAGAGAAATATTTCAATGCAGGTTATAAATATTATTTCTAAATAATATAATTGTTATAAATTATGTTTAATAGGGGTTTAATAAATAAGTAAAAGTGAAATAAAATAACTTAATGTTCTAAGAAATAGGAAAATTATTTTAGGTTGGAGATTTAGGAAGACGAGGATGGACTGATGTATCTGGCAGTAATTCAGCAGCAAAACCCCAAGGCGATTCCATTGATTATTATCAGGATTCATCGACATTCAGCACAAAAGATGATCGAAATTTTTCACCTAATGAAAAGTCAGCACTTGTTAACAAAAGCAGTTCAAGGTACGTAAATATTTATCAATGAAGACTTGTGAATAATTATTTATGTTTTGTTTTAGAAATCATATCAAAAGCGATACTTCTATTCAAGATTCAAAGTGGGAAAGAGGTCGAAATACAGGCAGTATTACTGCAACAGAAGAAAGACCATTTTCAGAAATTAATGCAAAGCCGAAAATTGATGAGTTATGTTTGAGTAATTCAGATTCAAAATTAAAAACTAATAGTTTTAATGCAAATATTGAGGCCGAGGATGATGTGTGGGAAATATTAAGAGATTGATAATTATAATAAAATTAAATGAATCATAATTTCATTTATAGTAGAATATTTATCAGTATTCGGGAAAAAATTGTTCATGGTCAGCCAAAATATTATTTTACTTTTTCATTTTTGCTTTTATTTGAGAAGGGAAAATGAAAAGGAATGAAGCGAAAAATGAATGGCCAGATTAAACATGATACTTTGATAACTAAAAGATATATATTCTTTGTCTCCTGAAAACTCTTATAAAATATTCAACTAAAATTTATAAATATGGTCTATTTCAATAATTGAAGAAATCAATAAAAATATTGAAGATATTTAATATGCCATTGAAGTTTCAATTCCTAAAATAGTAATCAAACCATTAAATAATTTAATGCACTGAAATTTTATATTATATTGAAGATCAATTCAAAAAATGTAAATAAGAATTTCCTAATGTTTTAAATCGATTTCACTGAATTCATCAGTTCAATTAATTTATTTACATTAGGAAAATTCTTCAGAATATTCATGAACCCTTGGCACTATGTGACCTTTATAGTAACACAATTTGACTCGGGCATTTTCAATCTCTTGCTACAAACTTGTCAATCAGCTTTTTAAATTCCGTTAAAAATTCCGTTACATATTTTAAACATCGTTAAATAAAGTACAATCGATAGAATGTGAAATGAAACTTTAAATAGTATCAAAAAAATAATTAAAATTCAAATAAAATACAACAGATTTACTTCACTCGTTTCTAGTATAATAATTTTTTCAAGTTTTAATATTTTTTTTTTAACATTTTATTTTATACTCTGCAAATTATATATCCAAGGTAACATAACCGCAAATATGAATATTCAAAAAAAGGTATTTATCTCGATGATGTAAGTAAAAAATACTATTACACCTTTATTTACCAAAATGACTCATACAAGACAAATTGATAAAACTACAAAATATTTTTTGCATAGACAGTTTGCACATTTAAAAGAGAGATAATCATTGCACATTGACCAGCCGCTACTTTAGCAAACTTAATTTATTTATTTTATCATTGTCTGCTCTTAATGTCTTCAGCTCCACTTAATTTTTTATAAATAATTTCTTCATATTACTCAGAAATGTTATCTTTTTTACTTCCTATAAATAATTTCCCCCAAAAGACTATACAAACTCTTTGGATAAATAATTTATATGTCATGTTTCTGATTTTCCATTGATTCAAAAATTCATACCTATTGTATTAAACCATTCAATAATTTATTATACTTATATTTTATATTGCAAGTTTAATTGTTGTAGTATGGTCACTTTACATTTGAAAACAAAGTTTTTATGGTATAGGTTATAAATATTGTTTTTATGAATTAGAAATTTATAAAATACAAATTTTTTTAGGGTTATGTTCTGCATCCGGCCAGGATATTCTTTAGAGATAAATAAAAGAATTATACAAAGCCAAAATGTTCAATATTTTATTCATTATTTATTAAATTTTAAAAATAACAATGATTTACATTTAAGAAACGTGATTATATCTCAATTAAAATAATTATTATCAAAATAAATACAAATTGCTTTTGAATTACATCAATGACATCTTGAATTCATTTATTTTGTATATTATATTTATCAATTTATTAGGGCAGCACATATTTACAATGATATATATGAATGATCATATCCAATCATATAAAAATTGTTTTTCCTAGGAATGTTAATAGGATTTATGGCAAAATTAAATAGATTTCTACAATTATTTTCATCAAAGAAGATAACGAATCATTCCAAAATATGTAATATTATATCAAAATATTATTTTATACCATATTATTAATGTTTGTAATCCTAAAAAATGTGATATTACACTCTGGTTTCTTCATAACGTAACAAGTTTGCATGTAAGAATTTTATAAAAGTTATATAATATAAATTACATACCCAAATAACAGATCATGTACTTATTTTACATGTAACATGTGTGTTATTATTTATTTCCAAGCAATGGAATGTCTTTAAAAAGACTGAATTAAAATTACTGGTCTAATTAAATCTCAAATAAAATATTGATATTTTAATAATCTTGATAATGATAATTATTAAACTATATAAAAAAATGTAAACATATTAAAAACAAATTAATAGAAAGTATAAATGTATTGAAAAATTAATTTAAAAGAATGTCAGTAAATAATACAAATAGATGCAAGTGAATATTATAATTAAACATTAATTGTAAACAGCAAAATTAAAATTAAAATAAATTTTTGATGATATAGTTAGTGAATAATTGAAATTAGTTTTTTATATATGAATATATCGAGTTTATGCTTAGAGTAATGGGAATTATTTAGGATTTTTTTAAATAAAATTCTACATACACTACACAACAATGCAAACAATTCAATAATGAACATAACCATACAATCATACATACATACACACAATATTTACATTGTGTAACATCGTGCTTTTTTTTTTTTAAATTCTAGAATCAGTATCGTCAGTTCCAAAAATTACAAAAATGAATTTAAATTTTATACAGCAAACAAATGAAACTGAAGTGTGAATCACCTTTTTGTACATGAGAATTAGGAATATTTTCAGCAACAAATCTGAGAGTTATTCAGTTGTATTTATGATTTGTATTTTTTTTTTTATATAATTTAAACCTTAGATCTTGAATAAAATAAATATATTTTCAATTTATCAACCACTTTTATTCATTTATTAATGATGATTCACTGAACGATCGTTGCTGTAATTGCAGAAAATATTAACCAAACAAATCTAAATAGCACAAGAGCCATAACCAGCTTAACAATTTGATGCATCCAATACATTTTTTGCCATTTTATACGTGCCTCTGGCAAAGTTTCTAATGGATCCTTTATAAGATAAACACGAATGCCTTGAAGATAAGTTTGGAAATATGTATCCCAAACTAAATCCTTTATATTACAAAAGAATATTTCTTTATCTTTAGGATGAAGTCGTTTAATCAATGAATTCATACGATTATTTCCAAACGTCCATTGTTTAGTTGAAAAATAATTAAGAACGTCCATGAATCGATGAATTTTTTTATATATTTTAAGTAATTTTGGTCGTTTTCCTATGCATAATGTGGCTGCATCAATTAAAAGCGCCGGAAGCAAATGAAGAAAATAAACATAAAGTAAATGTATTAATTTATGTTTATTATTTCGAAAACTGTAATACCAAATAGCTTTGATTGTTGGATAATTAATTCCATGCTTTGCTGACATGTCTTTCAATTCATCATATGTTATTGGATTGTCTTGTGACACATAATTATATATTGGAATTTCTTCAATTTTATCTTTATGAACTTTAGCAACATCCCATGCTGTTGTTATTAATGCATTTACCACCATGTCACCGGGAACAACATTTGCATGAACTGATCCATCACAATGTAAAGAACGTAATAGACCAGTTCCAGCACCAGCAGCAACGCCAGTTGGTCCATATAAATTATCAATCCATCCTCGAATTGGTTCTTGATATGTTGAAACAACAATTGCTGGTCTAAATATACCAATAGGCATATCTACAGCCTCTTTTTCTACAATATTCTCTGCAACAGCTTTTGTATAAGCATAAGTGTTGGGCCATTTTCCTAAAAGGCTGTAAAATCCAATGATAATATATTTAATAGGGTATTTCATTTTTAGGCGATATTTTTTTTTTGTTTGTACTTTTAACCAAATCAAAAAAAATTTTCTGGTGTTATTTATATGGGAAATCGAATTTTTGAATTCGCTAAGCCTCTAATTAACTCAGAATTTTTTTTCGAAAGGGAACATCTGTTTTTTGTATGAATTATCAGATTTTCAGTGTTCACAAACAAAAAAAATATCGCCTACAAATGAAATACCCTAATATTTAATATTGATAATTAAATCCATCTAAATTAATTAAAAAAGAAACGTATGCTTCAGATCTATTAAAAAATTCTCACTATCCATTATTAGTCTGAAATATATTATCAAATCATCTGACATTCAACTTCAAGTGTTTTATATTTATTACGATTTTATAACTAGTTTTTGTTTTTTTTTTAGATTAACATCCGGTCGGAGGTTATGATGTACCTTCTTTTGTGTAATATAGCACTTTATAACTATTCAAAACTTTGAGGTTATTTGACAATTTTTTATTTTAATTAGAACATGAACGTGTGGATCAAAGTAAATCTATTCATTATAATAAATAAAAAAACAGAAAAAACACAATAAAGAGACGATAATTTTTTGCATTATGCGAATTTCGATTTTCGAACTTTACCTCATCATTTGTGTTTTTAAAGCTCACGTAGAAAAAAAAAATACCAGTGTGTTTTTTTTTTTTTTTTCATAGACTTTCTCTTGGTATTCATTGTCTTGAATATACTCACTTTGGTGTAATTTCTTCAGCAAGATTGTCGTCCAAACAATTCATGAGGGTCAACAGTTTGTCTCCATCAATAGGTGGGTCGTAAAATTTCTCTTCAATCTTATCGTACGTACAATATGCATAGGCTGTTGATACATGAACGAATGACTGAAAGAAAATAATTTTCGTTTGTCTAAATAAATTTTGGTTAGAGTATATTAATAAATAATAAAATATTACCTTGAGATTTGACATTTTTTTACACATACTAATCATATCTCGAAGACTTTGTATATTTATGGCCACGGCTAATTTAATTTTTTCATCAAAACTCAAACTCGCTGCTATGTGAAAGACAATGGACACTTTGTTTATGAGAGTAATTTGATCTGTTTCACTGATGCCCAAATTTGGAATGGTACAATCACCTTGAATAGCAACTATTTTATGGCGAAACTTTGGGTCTTCTTCCTTTAATTTCGCAAACAACTGTAAAATTGATAATAAGTAGTTTTTATTTTGAGAATCATTTCAGTAGAGTACATATTTTTGTAAAATTATTCACATTAGGCAATTTAAGTAGCAAACTTACATCATTTGACTTCATTATAACGTAATTTCATCGTAAGTTTTGTGAAAATAATATTATTTTATTGACAAATGACGTCAGCTTGTTACCTTGAGAAAATATTTCCTATTTCTACGTATTTTATATTCAGGAAGTTGAATTATACAGTTGAAATTTTGGAAATATGTTCAATAAATGTCGAAATATTTATTCATGTGTCTTTAATTTAGAAAAGCTTTCATATCAGACATTACGAAAGAGATTTATTAATTAATTAATACCTTAAACTATTTGTATTTTTTAATTCGAATTTAATTCAAGTTCAATTTTGACCAGGATTTTTTTATATACTCCAAAGATGATTTATTAAAACTTACCGGATCATCAAAAAGCTCCTCAGATCTTTCATGAGAATCTTTTCCTTTTTTAGGACGTACCAGTAAATAAATAACAGATAAATTTGGGCAACTTCTCATTAGTTTCTCAATAATTAATTTGCCAAGAAATCCAGTACCTCCAGTAATAAAAATACTTTGGCCAGCATAAAAATCTTGAACTGGCGTTAAAGAAATATTGGCAGTTTGTGTGATATTTGGTGCACACTCAATACGAATACCAGCACGTGAAATATGATCAGCAACAGCTACTTCTTGTCCTCCTGTTTCTAGGAGTGCCTCAACCATATTGAAATTCTGAAATACAGAACAAATACATTTTAATTAAATATAAATGTTAGGACGAAATATTATTCTAAATATTAAAAAAAAAAATTTCCACCAAAGATGAGCTCTTAATTTTAATATTAAGTACTTGCTGAATCAATTTGAAATTTTCCCATTTAATTAACACATAAATCTCAATTTTTTTTTTCATAGCTTTTTCGATATTTCTTGAAATTTATCAAGTTTACAGCAAGAGTCAATGAGACCTTTTTTGTAGGAAATAAAATTTTCTATAAAATAGTATTTATAACTAAAAAGCGTAGAGTTAATAGTTTTTGAGAAAAATTGAATTAAAATAATATCATGCAATTTATAGCGGACCAATAGTTCAAATTTCCATATGTTTTATTGAATTTTTCTCGAAAACTATCAATTCTACGGTTTTTGTTGAAGAGACTTCCTTTGTAGAAAACTTAATTTCCTACATAAAAGGTCTCATTAACTTTTGCCGCAAAATTGATAGTTTTCAAGAAAAATCCTATTAAACATAATATAAAAATTTGAATTTTTCATACCTTGAATTAGTCTTTTATGATTCGCATTATATTATTTTAATTGGATTTTTCTCACAAACTATTGACTCTACGGTTTTTTATTAAGAAAACTATGCTGTAGGAAATTCAATTTTCTTCAAAAAAGGTATCATTAACTTTTGCTGTAAAGTTGATAGTTTTTGAGAAAAATAAAAAAAACTATTAAATTCGAGCATAAACCTGCTCTAATATTTTTTATCGATGGAGCGGTGTTCACAGAAAATAATTTAGTGATATAGGCACTTTTAAATATTTAAATAACACAAGGTATAAATAGTTCAAATTTCCCTATGTTTAATTTGATTTTTATATTTAATAATTCGTCAATCCCTCAAATAAAATATAAACTACAAATTTTGAAATATTACATAAAAACAATAACGAATGTCAATTAATTTTAACAAACTTTATAAGTATTGCATAACTTTATATCTCTATACATTCATTCAGATATTATGAAAACAGAAATCTCATAAAATATTATCTGATCATAATCAAGTACAATTATTAAAACGAATGAAGTTAATACATTTGAATTAATTACAATTATTCAAATAATTGAAGTCATTGCATCTCAATTAATTATAATTGACGTCATTGCATCTCAATTAATTATTATTGACGTCATCGCATCTCAATTGATTATAACTATTCAGATAAATGAAATAATCATACATTATAATTATAATGTGAGCTTGATAAATTTGCACAACTGCATCTTGCAATATTCAAACAAATATCTTTAATATTATATCTCTAATTAATCTAATGAGATAACCTATAAAAATATGTAGATATTGACGTGTATATTTATTTAATATGTCAATAAAAAATTCAAATACGACTATCAATCATCATTAGTGATAATTACATGACTCTTCTATCGAATACCTACATTCCTGCAATATAAAAAAGAAAGATAAATATTAAAATCAATAAACAAGTATACGTATATACATGAATGTACATGTATATGAGGAATACAAAGATTATCGAGACTTTCTCTTGTGTATGAAAGCGAAATTTCTCACTGTAAACATATGAAGCAGAGAAGAATTCCATTCAATTGTATACGAATGACTTGTACAAATAAAGCAACATTTATATTCACAAGTTGTCAATATTCAAATTAATAATAATATTGCAAATATTCTCTCTGTAATTTTTTCATCTTGGACAAAATATGAAATATTATTATAAAGATGTTTTTCTCCATGGAGAAAAAAACGATAATGTTCAGAAAGAAAGAATGCTATTGGTCAATAGATTTTAAATTGCGGGAAAATTGTAAATTAATTGAGAAAAATAATATAAAGGGGAATCCCCAAAATTCAAATATAATTTCACAAGTGTTGCCAACTTATTACTATTCTTGCATGAATTTTGCGACAATCTTTAGATATAAATTTTAAAGGTTGTTTTTTTTTTGTTTTAGAATAATATTTCTTATTTTATATTATCAATATTTATTTAGGTGTTCGATAAATTAATAGTCAGCATGCAAGAATTGTCCAAGAAGTTTATTGCGCAATTAAGAAAGGAAGTAAGAAAGAACTTAACCTCTATAAATTCTGATCAACGTAAGTATTGCATTACAGTTTATCATAATTTATCTATATATTCATTACAAAAACAAATTAAAATTTTACAGGTATACATGGAATGATTATTCAGAAGTCATTTTACAATATTATAAAATAAAATAAAGAATGTTCTCAACAAATATATTCTTCTGAATGTAATGAAAGCTGTAAAATATAATAATACTTTATTCAACGTAACAGCAGGAAGTTATTCGGTGTCATGAAGCCAGTTATTACATAACTTTTTCTCTTCTTATCATGTGTATAGGAACATGACATCATTGGAATTGTTTAATAAACTGGTGAAAATAAAATTACATAGCAAAAAGATTTTTTTTTTAAACGTCAATAATTGTCACGCAGTTGAAATGCTCATTAGTCTACTAAAAGTATCGTAAATATTTAAGCCATATTTACATAAATGTAAGTATATTTATCAATTCACCTGCACGATATTATAATAAATTAAATTGGAATTGTTATAAAAGTATATTTCTTTCAATCGATTTAAGATTTTATTTTATAAATATAAAACAATAATGATTTTCGTTTATTATTATCAAAGAAAATTTCTTATAGTAATGTATTTTATTCTTTCATCTTCTTCATGATATTTTCTCACAGAGTTTGTATTTTTTTCAGCATTTCTGAGAGTCGATGATTCATCCTGTATACGTGATGAGATGTTGTGGTTTTATGCTAAATAAAAATAAATGATTCTACGCATTCAATTCATTAGTTTACATAGTTTTGGACAGAGTTTCTCAACTTATGGGTTTTCTTTTATTTTATATCCAACAATTCAATGCTATACGTCAATCAAATGCGGTAGGTCACGTAGCAGATAAGTTGAGAAACTCTGATTCAAATTACATATCAGGAATGTATTTGAGAAGTTTTTCTTTGTGATTATTACATGGGTTGAATATTCAATTTATCAACTATGTTGTAAAGTTATAAAGCGCTGATTTCCGGGATCTAGTTTCAAGGTATCAATATATAAATTATGTGGATAATTTATCAAACAAATTTGTGAATTTTAGTTCTTTATATAAAAGGAATAACAAATGTGTTCCTCACATTGGAATAAATTCTTCTTCTATATTAGCATAAATTTCAAGAAAACAATAAACAGAATGACATTCAATGGTGTATACTGAACAAAAGAACTAAACAATAGAACTTATCCATTTTAGGAATTATTAATGAATATACAATTGAATAAAACTTGATTGAAATTAGATTCTTAATCAAAAGTGCGTTGATGTAATTGTAAATTGTGAAATAACGTCACGAATTTTCCTTCGATATAATTATCATTCTCACGTACTTGATGTATATTATCGAATTCTTCTACTAAATATGTAAAAGTATGTTTAACAATTTAGTTAGTTACTTGCGTAGAAATATAAAAAATTAAATTGCATGAAAATAAAAAAAATGCATAGTTGAATTGAATAAGTGAGAAAAGCTTAAGAAAAATTATGTTTAAGTAATCATAAAAATAACTTTAGATCAATTTTATACTTGTGTAATTTGTATTTTAATATTTCTATTGCATCTAGAATATTTATTTACATAACATTCCTCATGAAATGCGTAAGAAATGAGAATAGAGATGAAAAACAAAATTATATCATATGATGAAATGATACCAAAAATATTAAACTTACTTAGGAATTTTATTTTTCATTATTTTGTCTATAATTTATAATTTTATGTTTGCTAAGGGAATTATTAATATTTTTTTATAGAAATAAGAATTCGATAGATTTCTGTTCTAATAACATACATTTTCTTCAATTCAATCCAATATTTTATCAGTATACATGTATATATTTGTGCTTGATACGATTCCATAGATTTCACTTACCTTATTCGTTATTCGTACCAAGACTAAAATCCAAGTCACGACCCGTCGCACTTTCTCCAACGTATCTTGTATTCTATTTTGTTGTTCACGTCACTCGCGCTACTTTGTTTAGCTTCTCGATGAAACTTGTTGAATGGTAGAAACAACTTTTTTATAATAACATTTTGTCGTTTTTATAAAGTAATGAATAGGTAATATATGTTATATGTTAATTGAAATAATAAATAAATTTTAAAATGATATTAATGAGTACATATATTTTTTTTTAATGCATGAAAGTAATTCCTCTCGACGTTGAGGTCAATCACGGTATGTTTAAAATTTCTCTTCTTCTACTCCTTTATGGCAATCGCTTGTTGGGCTCTTTTAACGCGGGCACCCATTCGAATTGAGTCTTCGACTCCCGGGAGTAAATTATGGCTGCGCGCGCAGGAATATAATGGCATATGCGCGCGCGGACCACATTGAGCCGATCGTCGGTAAGTGTAATTATATTAAATAATATGTTTTGTTAATGTCAGGAAGGATAGAGAGAGACATAAATATGTATGTTGATTCTTCCTGGTTGCTGAAAAGTTGTGCAGGGCAATTATTTGAATAGTTTGTTGGGATAGATATTGGAAATTTTTTAGATGAAACTTAACCTAATTTAACAGGAACTTTTTCTGATTTAATTCGAATATTTTTCTTGATCTTCTGAGAGAAGATTTGGGTTTTTGTGATGTTTGGGAATTGGGAGAAATTTTTTGGAAAAAGGGATTTTTTGAATTTTCAGATGGTTTTTTGAATTGTTAGTAATTTTTTTTTGAGCGGGAAATTCGAAAAAATATATAAATTAAATAGAATAAAGGAATTTTTTTTTTTTTTATTAATAATTATTGTCTATGGTTTGTTTTTCAGATTACAAAATTTATATTATTTTTTAATTAATTATGTTTACGCTTTCAGAATAAATAATTACGCAATCGACTTTGTATAATTTCTCAAAAATATTATTTAATAAAGAAAATAGACATATATTTAAAATTCAATTATTTTACGTTCATAAAACTTAATAGCAGTTATTAATTAAGTGAAATGAGACGTAAAATCTATTTATATATAATTGAAAATTGTTCATCATTCGAAGAAGTAATTGTTAATTAAAATTGTAATAAATCTAATGATTTCGTAGTGGAAATAAAAAATAGTAACATTCATTATCAAATCTACAGAATTTCTAAAGTTACTCGTTGCAAAATCAAAAAGATAGTGAAATTCCCTCTCCTTAAACCTGAAATTATTTGTAATTCAATTTTTGGTTATGTTAAAGTAAAAATACCGTATTCTGACAGTAATAATAACATGATTTTTTCCATTGAATTTTCCTATGATGAAAAATCACGCCCAAACTACCATTCATAACAAAATATCATCATTCACATATTTTTTTTGATAATAATCTATAAAATATTATTCACAAACTTTTGTAAATCTCTTGAATTATTATATTTCTCATCACACAAGAGAGAAACCAATGCGCATGCGCGCCATAGACCAATCAGCGATCACTATATTTCTAGCCATTTTGTCATAATTTGCTCTTGGTAATTTACCGCATTACACTCATTACAGCAGTAATTTAACTATAACAAAACCGGTCAGAAACTAAATTCATATCACCAATCCAAATTCTTTTTTACATTGCTCCTCCCCCCTCAATTCATTTATCAATACAGATATATGCTAAATATAGCAAAATAAACGCTACACTTTATATAAATCTAAAAAAAAATCAAAAGATAAAAAATGGATATTGACACTGCAAGTGACAATACTTCAATTGATGAAAAAACTGAAGACTTTTGTGAAAATCCAACAAGAGATGCCTTGACTGAAGGTCTAATGAGTTTATTAAAGCCTACTGTTGACCAGTTAGACGAAAGAATTCGAGCAACAAGGTAGTCAAACAACATAGTATAACCTCTTTATTCTCCTCTACAAAATTAAACATCACAGAAAAATATTAAATATTAATTTATAATTTTTACAGAATCAGCCAGATTGAATTAAAACAACAAATTGAATCACTTACCGAAGAGATTGTTAAAATATCAGAATATCTCCAATGTCCTTTTGAGCTTGATAGTTATGTAAAAAAGCTTGTGAATGCCAAACAACGAGTTACTGTTGTAAGCAATATTTTACAAACAACTCAAGAACGTCTTGATAAAGTTCATAATGCTGTAGAGAAAGATACAGCAAAGAGAAAATCATTGCTTGATCACAGTTTTCCAAGTGATAATTCTGGTATTATCCAAAATTGTGATAAATCAAGTACATCTAATCAAAATAACGAAAATTAATTAATCATTCTTATATATATTTATGATATTTATATTCATAATATGGAAACACCTGTAGTTAATTTGTCTGAAGTAGATATTGAAACAGTTTATGAACCATCTGAGGATTCATTTTTATTAATAGACAGTTTAGAAACTGATTTGGATATGTTGAATACATTAAAACCACAAATTTGTATGGAGATTGGCAGTGGTTCTGGCGTTGTTATAACTGCATTAGCTATGGCATTCAAAAATAAGTGGCCTGCATTTTTCATAGCTGTTGATATAAATCCAAATGCTTGCAAAGTGACCAAAGAAACTAGTATAATTAATAAAACGAATATTGAGGTGATTCAAATGGATATTGTATCTGCTTTTAATTGTCGAGGATTATTTGATGTAATAATATTCAATCCACCGTATGTTGTGACTGATTCAATTGAGATTGATGATACTAAATTAATTACTAAAACTTGGGCTGGTGGAGAAAAAGGAAGAGAAGTAATGGATCGTTTATTTTCTTATATTCCATTGTTATTGAGTGATACTGGAATTTTTTATTTGGTTGCAATTAAAGAAAATGATCCACAAGATATTATTGATACATTTAAAAACATGAATATGAGTGGCAAGATTATTGCTGAACGAAAAATTCGTGGCGAGCATTTGCATGTTTTGCGTTTTGTTAAAAATTCATAAACATACAATTATTTTATTATTAGATTTAATTTGCATAGAAATTGGCTAATTTGTTTACAGAATGTTCATTTATTATAAATCAATTGTTACCAAATACACATGTGTACATACAATTGAGTCTGCATGTATTTTGGGGTTATGTGGTAACAATTGAAATATATTATGTTGGAATAAATTATATTTTTATTTTTTAATATACAGTAATGCAATAAACTATAAATGTACATATAATGTTAGTAATATTTTGTATCAAATAGAATAAAATATGTATGGGTGTTTACATGTTCAACTATATTTATATTATTTGTAGTTCAGGCACAGATGAAAAAAACAATTGTACGGATTAAAATTTAATAATTATGTATCTCTTCACATATGAATTAATTATATGCTAAATGCATTATCAATTAAGATCCTTTTGGTAGATCATAAGACTTTCTCGCTATAAATTTTTGATTTTTGATATAAAAAAATATGGAACTCACAGTGGTGATACCAAGAGAGGCAAAAATTAACGTAAAAGATATGTAAAAACCACCATAACTCATGCAAATATTTCTACCGAGACTTATATTAGTAATAGCAGTATTTTCGCGACTCTCCAGTGACTTACTGGATGCCAAGCTCAAATCATCAGGCATGATAACTCTAAATCCACGACCAATACGCACTGGATCAGCCAACGTTCCAAAAGACGAATTGGCAGAGACATAAGAAACATCACGTTTCTTTTTGCCTGGTTCAATTTGCTGAATAATTTTTAAATTAAAAAATTAAATGAGATAATTATATTAATTTTTCATTTGGAATTCTAATTAAAATCATACAAATTACCTGATTCCCTTCTGGACAAGCTTCACAATCAGTTTTACACAGTTCAACATTGCATTCAATAAAAAGATCCATAACATCTGGGAATTTGAATGCTTGGAAGAAAGCATAAGCAATTATTGAAGCGCCAGTATTACCAGTTTCCGTTGTTTTTTGGAATGCTCCAAAGATTTTAGGTTTTAAAATACAACCACGTTCATCAGTTAATTGAACAACATTCACCGATGGCTCATCGCGTGCAACACAATCTCTAACCTAAAAGTTAATACAAATATAAAATTGAATATTAATTCAATTGTATTTATTTATTTACATGCACTTACCTGAAGATCAAAACCAGGATCGCCTTCAACTGATACAACAAGCGTCATTGGTTCACCAATTTTAACTAGACCTGTTGCAGCTGGAGCAAATGGTCCTTTACCTACTTGAACATCTAACTTGGCTGTTGCCGTATCACCACTGAATGTAACAATTTCTTGATTCAACATATCCACCGAAAGACTAACTGTAAGTGCTTTATTAATATTTCCTTCCCAAAGACAACGAACACGTCGCACAGTATCCCATACTTCCTGAATACCAAGTTCATTTTGTAATACAAGAACATTTTCCAAGTATGCTTGACCTGCTTCGCCCTCAAAATCATTGATAAATTCAGTTCCACAAGAGTCCAAGCTTACTGTAAATGAATACTTTGTTTGTCCAGAATTTTCTGCTACATATCGACATTCCGGCATCATGTAAAATCCCTATAAAAATCCATATTTCATTTAATAAAGATATAAAATAAATGAATTTTCATAACCTCAAAATTCCACTCACTTTAGAATAAATAACCCCATCGTATTGCCGATTAAATTCAATATTTATTGTCATCATTGTCTTGCTACATTCTACTTGAAGTTCATGAATATGAGGAGGGTGTTTGGAATCATCATCATCATCCGAAATAACAGTCGAAGTATTTTCTCCACCTCCCATTGGAGTTCCAGTATTGCCTTTACCTAAATTTTCCGCACAATCAAATAATTAACAATATTATTTGATATTTAACCTACAAAATTAAACTATTAATCAAAGATCTTTACCATCAACTGGCGGTCCAGGTTGGCTAGTAGGAATTGGAGTCATACCCGGTCTATTAGGAACATTTCCGCCATTATCAGTTCTTCCTGGTGTTGGGAAACTTGGAAAAGGACTTGGCGATGAGTATGGATAAGAGTTAGGATCATTTGTTGGTCCAGGCGATGAAGAACTTGGATAACCAGGCGGTGCAATACTGGACGATGGATATCCATAAGTCGCTGAAGGTGGTAAATAAGTTGTAGACGAGCTTGGATACCCAGGCGATGAAGTACTAAATACAGATGGACTTGACGGTTGATAGCTCGGATAATTTGTCACCTCATTTAAACTCGGTGATACAGGCGGATAAGAGGGTGATTGTGCTGGTGTAGATATCGCTGGTTGGAAAGGCCTCGGTTTCTCTGGTGGCCTTTGACTACCACCGTAAGGCGGTAAATAACCATTACTCTCTTGTCTCGCTATTCAACAGTTTAAGATGATCATTAAACACAAAATACTTTCGCTGAATAATTTATTATACATCAATGAATGTTCAATTTTAAATATGAATTCATATTGAATTGTCATGTAAAACATTTGTATAAATCAATATACAATCGTCAATCGTTATATAATTTCTTCAATTTAATTGTTCGACACAGTAAAATTGTTTAATAATAATTCTAGTTATTAGCGGGGATAATCCTACTTTTTCTTATGCCCTGCCGATAAATGCTTTGAATCCATTCTAGAATATTCCGCGCCATTATGTCTGCTTGCGTTGATGTATCTCTTTTAAATCGCGTGCTTTCTGCAAATCATAATAAACGTTATAATAATTGGGGTAATATTACAAGAGGTGTTGAGAATATATTTAAATATAGTGAAATTTACCTAGTAATAATTGATCATTATTACCCATCACTGCCGTTGAAGTGAGGATAGCAACAATTATGAGCACGTCCAGACACCTCATGGCGGTTTCCGCTGAAGAATAAAGTATCTGTAAAAACCAATATATATGCTTACAGATCAAATTATAATCACCATATTGGTGATGATCAGTACATTACACAATCTTTAAATGTCTTCGCATGTATGATCATATAAGCGTACAAAGACACGCATATTAGTTTTAGGCTATTGATCTTTGGTGAGAAAGTAGAAAGCGAATATTAACGATTATGATGAAATAGAGAAGCCTTGAATAGTGAGTTTGGTGATTGATGATATATTGTATTGTCATTCACATGGTAAAAAAAAAAAAAAAAAAGCCATAGATATGATCATATGAAGGAAATTTTGTATTTGATAATTGATTTAAATTATCCAAATGAAATTCATTGATGATGGACATTTTATTTTTAGAAATAAATAGTAATTAATCATGGATATTAAAATAAATTTATGTATAAAATGGATGTATTTAGTTTCGATTATGACTTTCGCTGGCACAAAGGATAAAACTTTCGTTATATGACCTTGTCTTGGCTTTAAATCTTCATCATAACACGTTTTTACTTTTCACTTAAAGATTGATATTATTCAATTGATGACACGCAAATGGAATGAATGTTTTTTACACCTACGTGTGACAAAACAGGTTATCATGATGGTATTTTGCCCCCTTTCTATGTTCAAGATATGCAGAGAAAACTTATAATCAGATTGCAAACAAGGAAATTGATACAAACACACACACGGAAAGTTGGAGGCAATGGAGAAGTTGGCAAAGAATCGTGCGAGTAACTTGTCAGGTGAAAGGTGAAAGTCGTAGGCGCATCAGCAAACGAAAACTCATTTCACGACACAATTTTTCGCTAATATTTGGGGTCATGAAAATACAACTGAATAACAATTTACATTGGCAATAGAAACCAAGAACAAATGAACTAGATGTTGGTTAAAAGAATTATAATTTGGTAAATAACAGTACATGTTTGTTGTTTGTTATAAATTAAATGAAACTCCATGTTGCTGGGATTCCTGGCAAGTTGAATATCCATCAATTACAATGATAAAAAAAAAACGAGGATAGTTATTTTATGCAATAATGAAAAAAGAGAAAATAAACGAATTTCCAGAGAGATCTACTTCATATTTTTGTGACTTAATAATCATATCATTGTTCTATGGGCGTTTATGCTCAAGAGCTACGTATTAATTATCGTGCGAGCTCGTGATATTTGTCTGCAGCTTTGGTTAGAAAATGAATCATCTGTGTTTGTAGATGCGGTTGATATTTCGTGGTCGGTCGGTCGGTCCTCGAATCATCTTCATTGATGTAGCAAAATTAGATGTGGCAAGCACAGAAAAGACACACAATGAAGCCAAGGTACACCACTAAATATAAACATATTCATGTATATATATTTAATGAATACCAAGTCGCTGTAATAATTTTTATGTTCTGCCCCGTTAAGTTTAATTGTTGCGTTTATGATGAAAACAATTTACGGGTTGGTTATTTTTATTCTTCTAATGTTCCAAGCCTTACGTTTCTTTCTTTTATCATTTAATGCAAAATACGACATGATGAAATACATAAATGTATACATATCTCCAGCCAGCATGAATAATTAACCAGACCGGAAGCTATTGGAGGTTATTTTAGATGTATTAATACAGAATATATTGCTTCATTTATAATTTTTAATATTATTAATTGCTCTGATCTTTCAAGCGATAACTTTCTGTATATTTCCATCTTAATATACATGTTTCTTTTTATTTTTTTTAAATATTGGCTTACTCTTGCCGTTTATTTGCGTTTTTATAACCTCTTTTCGAAGATTATTCTCACTCTTGTGTTATATTACCGAAAAGATAGCTAGAAAGCACAAACATAACCTCCAACTGGGGGTAACTTGAAAAAAAAAATTATTCTCACTCAATTTTTCAATACTCTTCTATGCATTGCTTACAATATTTGCATTAATATATTATAATATATCACTTTTTGAAATAATAACGCTTTTGTACTAGGTTATGTTCTTACATACATTATCCACTGTTTTTTTTTTTAAAGCTGGGATTATTGTTATTAATAATTTCCTTTATTTGGCTCATTATGTGTATGTTATATCACCTGTTCATGTGATATAATCGTTGTGTGTAGAATCTTGAGATGATTTGGTAAAATCTATCAAGTGACTTTCTTTGTTATGTGTTATGATTCGAGATGGAGAAAGTTGGCTAGTGGATATAAAGTATATATCTTATTATATATCTATACAAATACATTAATATAAAAATAAATACCATTGATAAATTACTTGGTCACAAAAAAGAAAATAAATGGCGATTGATCATCATCATCATTATTATTTTCAGCAAATCTTTCTAACCTTTTGTGTATTATGAAATATGTTAGGAAATATATCATATATGTTTTGTAATAATTTCTTGGCGAATGAAAATCTAGTTAAACGATTAAAGTAGTAATAATTATGTCCGACAATTGAAATGGCTTTTACCTTTTTCTCAAGTAGCCAGTTTTATTTTATCCATGATTGCATTGCAAATATTTCACAATTAATTTCATAGAATTACAATCACGAAATGTTACATTTTTTTTTATATTCACGACACTCTTAACATATATTTTTAACTATGTAATTAATTATTAACTTGACAAAATGATTTTGTAAACATAATGCAATGTTAATTAAATTATTTTATGATTAATTGCAGTAACTTGAATTTAATTATAGAACTCCAAACAAATGATTAATAATAATTCATTAAATAGTTTGGAATATAAATCAATAGCCAATAATTAAAATGATCAAATTTGCCCAAGCAATTAGTGGAAATAAAAAAAAAGGTATAATATGAATTAATAAATATAAATTACTCACTAATTTTGTTCTACTGAAGGACCAATAATGTTGATAATCAGTTCAATGATCCGTATTTGATTTTAGGTATAGCATATAAAGTATTATATGGATTGGAATGAATATCAATTGATGTGCTTATGTGAGAACAGCAAGAGAGAATAAACTGGGAGCATCTTCATTCCAGCTTTATATAGGTATTGTATCCGCTTACGTTAAGTGTTGCAGAAAAAGGTCCACCGCTATCGTTACCACCACTTCTGAATAGTGTTCACGAGCATCTTGAGCATTGCAGCATATCAAATGTACCGCAGGATCTCATCCAGTCAGTCTTAGTATTGTTTTTTCTGTCATGCTGTTAAGTGAATGTATGTTGAATAATTTAAAATTGATAATGTCTGTATTAGGGTGTGTTATTTTTAGGCAAGTTTTTTTTTTTTCAAGAAAAAAACAGGCTGAAGGCTTACTGGGTGGTGGAAGAAAAAGACTGTTTGAAGTGGAGCTTTTAATTTTAATATTTAGAGGTGTTTGTAATTTTTTATTTTCAATTTGAATAACATGGGAAAAAATTTTTTTTGATTAGGATTTTTGTAGCTCGGCATTGGCAGTACATAGAGATAAGTTCAATAGTATGTTTTTGTAGGGAATTGAACGCTCTACAAAAAAGGTCTCTTACACTTTTTTTATAGAGACAGCCGTTCTAAAGATATTCAAACTCAAAGTTCCAAATGTATGAAATTTTGAATTTTTTGTTATTAAATCGATACTAATCATTTTATTATTGTAATAAAAAAACACTTCAATAATTGTAGTTACATTGCTTAATTTTGTTTAGACAGCATAATTTCTATTGCTTTGAAATGATAATTAAATTAATTTAACATAAGTTATAAATAATTTTTTTTATACAGTAAATAAAATAAAGAAAAAAAAATATCTGACACGTGAGTATTTTTTTTTTAGCTTTACGAAAATATTAGCACACTAAAACCAGTTTTCCGATTAAAAATAATTTTTAAGACGATAATAAAGTGATTATTTTATTAGTATCGATTTAATAACAAAAAAGTCAAAATTTTATACATTTGGAACTTTGAGTTTGAATATCTTTAGAATGGCTGTCTCTATAAAAAAAGTGTAAGAGACCTTTTTTGTAGAGCGTTCAATTCCCTACAAGAATATGCTATGAGCTTATCTCTATAATGCGCAAATGCCGAGCTACAAAAATACAAAGAAAAAAAATTTTTTTTCACATGTTATTTAAACGGAAAAACGAAAATTACGAAGAGCAACCTCTAAATATTATAACTAAGAGCTCCGCTTTGAACAGGTTTTTTTTTTTCACCGTCCAGTAAATTTTTAGCCTCTTTTTTTATTGAAAAAAAAATTACCTAAAAATGGCACACCCTAGTAAATATGTACAATTGTCTTTACTTTTTTTTTCTTTTTTTTTAGCATCCAGGATCACGAGTACTTGCTGTAATACGTGTTGAATATTATGGCTTTTACATCATAGCGTTTATGTATTCCTTTTTTATTTTAAATGTAACAGTTGGCAAAGCTTAAACTGCAGCCTTTTAACGTTACATCACTTCAGTGAAAAGAAATAAGTATTAGATGTCCTTCAAAATCGACTCTCGTAATTATTCCAAACAATTTACTTCTGAAAGTGTCAGCAAACATAAAATATCTTTATGAACATTAGTCTGTCTGCTGTCTGCGGTGAATATTACAGGCCAAGTGACCTCACTAACAGCTAGATAAACTGAAGATGTTGTGACACACGTATTTAATGTGTATGTTAGGGTGTTTCGTTTGAGGGGACTATTTTTTTTTTTCGCGGCATTGACGAAATATTACTCTGAACATTCAAGAAAAAAATTCCCACTGAAGATGAGCTCTTAATTTTAATATTACGTACTCAAAAAATCAATTTGAAATTTTGCTACTTAATTAAAAAATGTTGAAGCCGATTCATGCTCGAATTTCACAGTTTTTTCGATTTTTCTCGAAAACTATCAACTTTACAACAAAAATTAATGAGACCTTTTTTTATAGGAAATTAAGTTTTCTACAGAATAATTTTTCTAACTGAAAACCGTAGAGTTGATAGTTTTCGGGAAAAAACCCAATTAAACATATGGAAATTTAAACTTTTATACTTTGAATTGATCCTCTATGAACTACATGATATTATTTTAATTGAATTTTCTGAAAAACTATTAGCAATAAGGTCTTTCCAGTACTGCTATTAATGTTGATTACGGTAATTATGTAGGAGTCCATGTTCAATTGTCAATATGATTAGTCTCAATGAGATTTAGTACTGTAGCATATTGCTACATTGAACGTAGATATTCGTTGAGGAAAAATTTGAATCATACAAAAACACATCAGTAAAACATACGCACTCAATTTTTAAATATTTGTTAATTTCATGAAATACAAAAATAATTATCATCAATGAGTGTTTACATTGCGGTTAACTGTTATTGAACAACTGATATTAATTTCGTCCGCCTTTACTAACATTATTCGGTTCCATGTTATTGAATGAATACGTAATTGAAATTTTTTCACCCCAATCGAGTTGTATTTCTAAATAAATTCTATTTTTGACAGTTGGTGTATTTTCTGGAAAACATTCTTTAAGCGATGCTTCCACTTCTGAACAAAGCAACAATATTTTTTGTTAGAGCGTGAACTGCTTCTTCATTGCGTAATCGAGCCAAATCCTTGAATGAATCAGTCAAAGTTTCGATCAACTCAGTAGAATGATTGTAATATTTGTTTATCGAATCAATAGAACCCAGAGTCTCATCAATCACAGAATATACTGTTCTATTGGGTATTTTTAGAAATAAATTACTGAATGACCCATGAGCTGAACGAAAAAAACCCTGTTCACTTAGAAATTGGATAAAAAAATCAGCATTTCTATGTTTATTTTTCGGTCTGATTTCAACATGATCTATTGTCTTCTTTATTTGATCTAAAATACCAGCAGGCCAATAAACGTCGAAATTTCCAGTTTTCAAATAATTCATAATAGCCCAGGAATTATAAACTTCAATATGACTACCATCTCTCAAAGTTGTATTGTAGCCATTATACTTTTCTTTTATTTCATTGAAGTGTTCAAGTCATCCCGCTTTTTCTAACAAATATTTTACTTCAGCTTTTTCGAAGCCATAAAATTTGGCAAACATTAGATTATACATAAAAGGGTAATATGAAATATTGTTCGCCCTTTGTAATATTAGGGTATTAAATATTAGGCAGGCGTTTGATAATGATCTTTCAACGAATCTATTCTCGTTCAACAAAACTCTAGTAATAGATTGGAGAAGATCTATCGTATCCTCTTTATCCTCAGTCGACATCATATTTTGGTAAATCATTGTGTGTACAGGTACATCCAAATCATCTATATGAACATGTATACTGCTTTACCATAATATTCGTGCAAAATACTGGCTAAGAAATCCAAACCACGCTTTACACTAATTTTCCTTATAATGATGCACATTTCATGGGATCGAAGTATTTAAAAAATAACTCTTTATCGCCAGAATCGGGATACCACAATGAGCTTTTTTCTAGATAAGCATGTTGTCGAAACGCCTTATTTATAATCTTTCTAAAGTTGACTAAAATTTCTTCAAAATCATGTCCCACCAACTCACTGAAATCAAACGTGAATAGTCGGATACTTCCCAAAATGTTCAAAAACAAACTTCTTTTTCCTACCCCAATAGCATTTGGTGCACTCTACTAAAGGCTATACAGGGATTTACATGAGAATGCACTAGGTGCATGCACGGTGCACTTGGCTAATAGGGTAAGTATATTTTTCCCTTGAAATAATTTGAAATTTTTTGACTTTGTTTGAACTTCTTTTAGGCAACGTTTATCTTCATCTACATCTAACTCAATGGCTTTACCATCTTCGTCTACCTCGATCTCGAGAAATCTTCTGGCCATATACATATTCAAAGTTTTACCAAATCGGGGTTGTGCAGAGATCAATAAGTGGTGAGTTTTCAACAATTCTTTTATCAGCAGAGTTTTGTCAACATAGAAGGGTTGATTGTAATGCCAATCATAATATGAATAATTTGTATTGATTCCTAGAGTTTCCTACAAAAATGAAATGAACGTATTAACCTCACTTTTGAATAACCATTGCAACGGAAATGTATAAAAATATATTATTAATTGAAATTACCGTAGTGTTAGATGATGTTTTTGTAGGTTCATTCATTTCATGGTCACTCATCTTTAATCGTTTAGAAGTGGGTGATGCCATTGTATTCAGGCCTCCGAAGTTGAAAAGTAGAAACGCGGTGAAGTAGGATGAATACTCGTGGCAGCCGGCGGCGCTATAAACTTTTACAACATTGATAGACTGAGTCCTGAGAGTTGGAATAATTGGATTTAGTTCATGCAGATTTAGCACATACAAACTATCTTCCTCCGTATATTTCTGGCGGGAACTTTTTTTTCCATGGTACGTGTAGCTGCCGTTTGGCTAAACGGCGCTGATACGCATACGTCTGGGGGGAAAATACACAATATGTTGAGAAAGGGTTATTCCTCTGCAGAATGTTCTGCACTCGTAGTTTGCCGCCTTTTTTTCTGATTGGCTGAGAGCCAATTATTGTTGTGATGTTCAGGAATTCATCATCATTTTCAATTATAATTTTTGAATTTTAGCAAATGTAACAACCGTCTATTTCATTTTTGGTTAATTGGCGTTCCTGAAACTTCCCTTAAGTCAAACTTAAGTTCGGTCAAGTTGGTTATTAATATTAATATGTGTATATATATAATAATTTCTCTCCCAATAAATAGAATTCTATATCTCGATAATACAGATCTATTTAATTTATCAATAATGTGTTCCAAAACTGAATCAAATATAGATCAAAGTTTTCAGACAAATATCCATCTATCAGAATAGATATGATAAAATTTTATTTAACAAACCTACTTTCATGGTTACTTTTCTTGATACGTAAGTTATATAACAGCACCATAAAAATCATTTATATGGAATTATATATTTTTCAAATTTGTATACACACAGATATACATCTCTACAAGATTTCCAGCGACAAAGAAGCCATTAAAAACGCTCCTTTATTCAAAAAATTCATACTCCGACTCCGAATTCCAAAACGCTTAATCGAATAAAGTGAAGTAAGCTACAAACAAGAATCAATGTCTCGAAGCAATATTCAGAGACTTAAAATCCACGTAGTATGAAACAATAATAGAAAGGATAAACGATACATATAAAATTTACTCCCTTCACTCAAAATTTCATGCTTCACACATCTCAAATTTGATTCAATAACTAGTTTTACCTTGTAAATACTCATATTTTCATTATCCCGTACGTTACATATAACTCCAAAAGAAAAAAAAAACCAACCGTCCACTGCGCATCAACTCTGCGCATCCAAGTTCTCACTATACACAATCTACATGTGAGGTTATACACACTGAATATATACATATATTCATCAAAATTATACATATATAGAGTGTTTGAGTAATAACGAGACTGGTAAAAAGGAGTGAACGAAAGCGTGGTCTCAAGAACGTTGAAAACTTTATGTTCTGAGGGTTCGAAAGAATATTGTATATGTGTGTCTGTCTCTGCGTATGTGTGGCTGTTTTTTTTTAATATATTATTCGCATGCCCAAATCATTGCGTACGTGGGATTATTGTAAAACGTTGTTGTTAATTAATATTTGCATTGAGTCCTAATTAATTTATTCGGGGATCTTCGAGTTGCAGATCAACATCTAATACGCAATAATGTCGTTAGACTCATTAACCGACTCAGAACTTCGTAGTAAACTTGCGGAATTTGGCTTTCCTGTTGGCCCGGTGACCCAGACCACCAGGAAGATACTTGTGAAGAAGCTGAAAAATCTTGTTGAAACCAGAGGTGGTGGTGGATCACGTCTATCTCTTGCTGCTAGGTATAACTATAATATTATTGATGAAATCATGTCGTTATTGCTGTTTCAAGGCGAAATAAAAATAAAAAAAAAAAAAAAATAAGCGACATATATTTGGTATGACATGACCAGCTTTATAAATAAATACTTATAAACATGAATAGATAAATGTGAATATTGAATTTTAGTCTGTTGATGGTTCAATGATTTATTTTGTTTATTTGTTTGTGTTTTTTTTTCTTTTTTTTTTTTTTTTTTTCGATTTTATTTGTTGATTGTCACGATGAATTATTTTTAGATATAGCAGTGATGATACAGATGATGACACGGTGTCTATAACAAGCCGGAAAAAGAAAAATTCATCAATATCAAGTAATCGGCGCCAAACTATGGCTAATCCTATGCCACCACCAGCACCAGCACCAATTGCAACAGGTATATTACGCAGTCCATCGAAACGACGTACTAATTCACGAAATTCCGAGTCCAAAGACATTGAAGTTGATTATGATGAGCCAATAACAAACTCTGTGAATCGATCTATTCCTAAAATGGTACAGAAGAAAGTTAAGAAGTCGTACAAAATATCTAGTATGAATGATGGTTTAGAAACTGGTTCAGATACTGATAATCCTGATGAAATTAATAAAACTCATGGCACTTCAACAAAATTTAATACTGAAACTGTTAAGAGTTTCATTTCACGTAATGAAGATGGTGGATTTGATGATTTATCAACGAAAAATCATGAGCCAACTGCATCACGAGTTACTAATATTATCAGAGAAGAAAAATATGTTGTACCACCTTTTAAGCCTAATATTTCACCAATTGCACCAGTTAAAGATGATACGACTTATAAACGTGATGATTTAAATGTCAATGATCTTCTTGATAATTATGAAAGTCCATTTTTATCAGAGTTTACAAGGCGTCTTAGTTCTCAAACTAATGCTAAGTTATTACCATCGCGACCTTCATTTAAAAGTAAGTGATGAAGTTTAGTATTTATTGATGTTTTGTTATCGATTATGTAATGGATTTTTCATTAAATTAATTTTTCTAGGTTCAATGTTGAAGTCTAATCGAGCTGAATCGAAAGACACTGATACAAATGGACATTTGACGTCTTTAAGATCTTCATACAGTTCGACAAATTCACAGTTCGTAATTAAATTATTTATTTAAAATAAAAAACAAAATAAAAATTGTATTTGATATTAAAAACTAATTATCTTATAATAATTTAGATATGTTTCTTCGACAAATGATCGACCAAGAGAATTTGTTACGAAAACTTTCAAATCACCAGTGACAAGCAAAGAAGATGGAAGAAACAACCAAAACATAATTTCTATGGTGTTAGTCATAGTATTGGGACTTTTCTTTGGAATATTGGCGATATTTTACATGGGTCTCAGTGGAAAAGCCGACGTTATACCATCACTTCCAATGGGTAGGTATTATGATTGATAATATATATTCGATAATGATTCTGTATGAAAATTATGGAAAAAAATTGAGATTATATGATGATAATATGCTTTTCATCAATAATTAAAACATTAATAACTTTGAAATCACCGTGAAAATAAGTAATTTAAAATATTTTTTTATCTTAAATATTCGCGCATGGGAAAATGCATTTTGAATTTATCTATAATGCTAACAATGAATTTAAATATAATCGTTTATTATTCAATTAACTCTTAATATTTTTTGTCTATCATTTCACATGATAATATTCTTGATATATAAATTTTTTATATTATAAAAAAAATTACTGAAGATGTTTAAAGTGAAAGGTATCATCAGTTATCTTATTTCTTTCACGTTTAAATACTGTATCATATTTATGTATGATTATTTAAGCACAGAGTAACTTAAATTGCAATGAAATTATTCGGGTTTTTTTATTTTATTAAAATCTTTATAATAAATTTAACGTCTTTTAATTTTAATCGGCATTCGGTTATTAAATGTTAGAATAATAGAAGAAAAGATAAAGAAATATGTATTTGTATTCATATGAAATTAATAAACGTGTTCTAACGATTTTATTCGCTTTAATATTTTCTTACCTTTTTCCCATTTATTGAGATAGATTTCCAACAAGTTTCGCGTTGTCTCATAGCAATAACATTTATTTTTATATTCTCTATGACGTAAATAGTTTGTTTTTATATTGTTTATAATGACAAGAATTGTATTTTCATTTTTCTAGACACTGATGTTCCACTTTGTTCGCAAACTGATCATGATAAACCTGGAGTTAACTGTTTATTACAAGAAAATGTGGAAACTGTGATGCAATTGTTAAAAAAACTTCGGCCAATATTATTAGAAAAAGCTGTTCACGCAGCTTGTAATGATAAAAACGAAGTTGCATATCTCAGTGACTTGGAAGTTATTAATATGCTCAAAAACAATCGAGTGGTATTTTTTATTTCATTATTATACATAAAATAAAAAAGATATTGTAAAAATTGTATAATTATATTTTGTTTTATTACAGAGAGAATTTGAGGTTACAAGTGATCTTCATAATGCACAACTTCTTATGTTTAAAAATCCAAATTGGGGAATTTCTTTGATTGAATTGGACGAGAGCAACGATTTCCAAGTTAATATTCTTGATTCAATGGTGGGTTAAAAAAGAAAATTTAATTGAATGATATTTACGATTTATTTTCAATGAAATTATTTTATATAATTAATCATTCTTTATTGTTACTTTTTTGTTATTTAGGAAAAAGTATTTCAGAATCGTTTAGAGGGTAAAGTGAAAATGATCATGTTAAATCCTGAACTGCCGATAAAATGTTTGATCAAGCAGAAGGTGTTTACTGTGATTTCTACGGTGTTGGTCGTGGCGATTGGTAAATTTTTAACAGATTCATTACTCAATGATGCCATTTGATACTTCCTACTATGGTACAATATTTTCCTTGCCACCCTTTTGAATCCGTACCCTGTATCCTATTACCAGTAAAATAACTTCAAAATTACACCATGAGTTTTCCTAATTATTTTGTATGTTTATATACATTAGGGTGCTTTGTTTGAGGGGACTATTTTTTTTGTTCGCGATGTTGACGAAATATTACTCTAAACATTAAAAAAAAAAAAATTCCTACCAAAGATGAGCTGTTAATTTTGATATTAAGTACTTCCTAAATTAATTTGAAATTTTACCATTTAATTAACACGTAAATCTCAATTTTTGTCTTCATTTATGCATAGCTTCGCGGGATTTTATGCTATTTAATTGGTTTTCAGCAGAAATTTTACAGGAATATATAATCTTTAAAAGTGTCTATCATTAAATTATGTTCTGTGAACCGTCTTAATAGTAAAAAATGTTGAAGCTGTTTTTTGCTCGAATTTCATGGGTTTTTTCGATTTTTCTCGAAAACTATCAATTTTACAGCAAAAGTTAATGAGAGCTTTTTTTGTAGGAAATTAAATTTTCTATAGATTAGTTCTCTTAATTAAAAACTGTAGAGCGAATAGTCTTTGAGAAAAATCCAATTTAAATATCATGCTATTCATGATAGACCAATTCAAGGTATAAATAGTTCAAATTTGCATATGTTTAATTGGATTTTTCTCAAAAACTATTAACTCTACGGGTTTTTGTTAAGAGAACTATTCTATAAAAAATTTAATTTCATACAAAAAAGATCTCATTAACTTTTGCTGTAAAGTTGATAGTTTTCGTGAAAAATCGAAAAAACTATGAAATTCGGGAATAAATAGGCTTTAACATTTTTTATCGGTGTGGCAGTTCACAGAAAATAATTCAGTGACAGACACTTTTAAATTAAGAAAACTAATTAATGGGGAAAATTTCAAATTGATTGAAAGAGTACTTAATATTAAAATTAAGAGCTCATCTTTGGTGAGAATTTTTTTTTAAAATGTTTAAAGTAATATTTCGTCAATACCACGAAAAAAAAAAAATAGTCCCCTCAAACGAACCACCCTAATATACATATTATAATAATTCACACGGATAAATTATATTAATAAAATTTTCAGGACTTATAACAATACTTGGAGGCCACAAACTTATACACTGGTACCTTGAATACAAGAAATCAACAGAAAAAGAAGTATTTCAACTAGTCAGTGATATTCTGAATATGGTGGAGTTACATCATCAAAATGCCGCAACAACAAGTCCCGGCGGTACACAAGAAAGTTATGTAGCAATTAATCACGTTCGTGACAATTTAATACCTCCAAAAGATCGTAAAAAAATGTCGGCACTTTGGGAAAAGGCGGTAAAATTTTTGGATGAAAATGAATCAAGAATACGACGCGAAGTTCAACAAGTTGCAGGTGAAGAATTTCGCGTTTGGCGTTGGTTACCAAATGTCAATACATCTATTACATCGCCAGCTAATTTAACTAAAAAAACAAAAGTATGGCAAGGACAAGCTTTTGAAACAATAGAAGGCTCAGTCAATAGTTTAACATGTTCACCCACGCCATGTTTAAAAATTCGCCACATGTTTGATCCTGATGTGTAAATATTTCTTCATTTATAAATGCTCAAATAAATTATTACATATTTAAATTCAGGAGTAAATAATAAATATATATATTTTTTTCTTTATTTCAGAGAGTTCGAAGATGATTGGGAAATTAAAGTGCAAGATGCAATTCTTGAAAAATGTGGAGAAATTGTAAAAGTATTACATATTCGTGTTGATCGTGGAAGTCGTGAAGGATGTGTTTACATGAAATGTATGTCACAAGAAGATGCTGGTAAAGCTTATAGAGCATTGCATGGCTGTTGGTTCGATGGTAAAACTAATTAATTTATTTATTCATTCATTCATTCATTCATTCAAATCTTTTGTTTGAAATTTTTTTTATATTTATTTTATGTATTTAATTTTAGGTAACCTTGTGACTGTAAAGTATTTGCGATTGGAACGATATCACGAACGTTTTCCCGATGCTGTCCGTTGCACTAATCCTTTAAAACCAAGTAATAATCAACGGCTCTCTATGCAGGGACATTACTGGCAAAGTCCATTAGAAGCCAATTAACCTTAAAATTTGATTGAATCACCTATTTCATTAATTAACAAACGGAAAACCGTAAAGTGATATCAAAAATTTTTTTTGCTTTCGGTTCATTAACGTCTCAGATAAAGTAAACTGTTAATATACAGAATAAAATCTTCATCTTTTGAGCAACCCGATCAACTAAAATGAAAAATATTAATAAAAATCTTCATATTTTTGAATAATTTAAAAGTTTTCCGGGTTCATTTAACGCATTATAAAAATCGGGAGGATAAAGAATGGGGATAAAACATTCTGTTTAATTAAATATGATTTTTTCAACAAAATGATTGACATAAATTAAATAGTTTTCTTTAATACAATAATTAATTCAAATATTTTTATCAACTGTACAGTTTAAGTCGACTTGTCATTAGATTCTTAAACTGCTAGAAATTATTATTCATTCATTACTGAATCAAAATTTTAATCATTATTTTATTTTGGGCATCAACTTGTTCAGAAAAAAAAAATATGTCGGAGCAAGTTGTTTCATCCTTAATTGAAATTTTATTATTTACTGATGACTATATAATTAAGAGTTTATTTTTCCATCAATTATAGACGATCAATTGCTTATAAAATATGTATCAAAGATTTAGTATTTATTTCAATTGAATAAATCATTTACCGCTGGAGTACTATTGGCCTTGCTCATCATGAAAATTAATTAAATGTTGAGAGAAAAAAAAATGGCAATGAGACCAAAATAAAGAAATAAGTCATCTCTTTATATAAAATTCAATTGTACCTGTAATTTGGATCAATACCAACTTTTTTAGCAGTTAAACAATTTACAAAACTGCATTGACATCTCTATTCATATATTTACGTCTTAGGTACATTGTATTTTTTAATTTTTGTATTTCGCGTGTTGTGCATATTGAAAATATCGAAAAACAAAAGAAAAATGTTGCATTATCGTAAAAAATGGAAAGAATAACAACATTTAAATTCATAGATAATTGTTTTAATAAAATTATTAAAATAAATATAAAATACTTTTAAATAATTATACCCGATAAAATTGATTAAGTTACCATGGATATTCAACATAATCACACAAATAAGGTGAGAGAAAGTTATTCATAGCACAAAGCTATAATATGTGTTTCAATGCTTTAAAGCTCAACAAACGTCATATTGTTAAAATTAACCAATAAAAATGTTTCGTTCAGTTTTTAGAATTGTCATATTGATCGATTTATTCATAAATATGAAAGATATGTAAAGCGAATTGTCATGTTAAATAGTTGTATATTTTGCAATCGTATTTCTGACGTGTTTTTTATATTTTTCAAATCACCGTATTCCAAAATACTGTTGTATTATTTATATTATAAAAAAACTAACAGAATCGGTTTACTATTTATTGATATTTACAATATTTTATGCATTATATGCAGATTATTACACTTTAGGTGTATAACAAAGTTGATTTATTTTTTCTTCTAGTAGAAATTCAAGATTTTATTTTATTTTTAAAAAATGTCTACGGCAATTGCCGTAGGGCCGTTGGTTACTGATAATCGCAATGTTAATCAGGTATTAATTAAATTATTTTTTTCTATTTATATTCGAGATGTTGAACATTATTTATAATTATTTATCACTTCGATTTGGACTTGATACAATTTTATTTTAATTAACTTTATATATAAATCTGGTGGAATTTTTTTCCTACAATTTTTACCATGAATTAAAACCGTTTAATGAAATCTTGTTGAATCTGGGGTAATTTAAATTTGTTTAAATATAATTTAACTCCCTTGGAGTTGATAAATATTTATAAAATATTAATTGTATGTTGATACTAAATATAATATAATATTTTAATAATTATATTATATTAAAATTTATGAAAATTCAACGATTTTATTTCAATTTAATTGTGATTTCATTCAAATAATTAATCGAAAATGAATAGCAACAATTAATTAAAAGCCTAATTATCTTGTTTAAACAATTGACATACATTAAATGATATTAAAGTGTCGAAAATATATTATTAATTCAAGTTCTGTATAAATATAAAAATATTTATTAACACATTTTGTTCTCTAATTTCAGATGAAATCCCTCAATGCTAACAGATATGCAACAAAGAAAACAATTGCTCAAGGAATGCTAGACATAGCACTCCTCACAGCTAATGCATCACAATTAAAATATATTCTTCAGGTAATCATAAAGCATAAATATTTAATAACCTAAAAAAATTTATATTAATATTAATCTCCTATATAAATATTTTATTAAAGGTTGGAAGAGCTCATGAATTTTATACTTTAATGCTCGTTCTCATCAGTTTATCAATTGGACTCCAGGTAAAAAGTTTTCTATCATCATAAATTATAAAAGCTTATGAAATATTATCTAACAATGAATGCATCACATATTTTTGTATTTATTATTGGTCCAACTGTTTTGCAATCGCAAAAAATTAAGTCAACCACTCTAACCTCAAATTTTGATAACACAAAGATTATATGTATAATATATAATAAATATAACGCACAGATCCTGTCTGGATTATTGTCATTGTCACTCAATCTAATGATGGACAGAAAAATGGAAGAAACAAGAAATGAATATGCCATGGAGTGGGTTGGTCGTGTCAGGCTATCTTTAAGCTTCATAGTCTTCTTGGATAATATATTGATAGCTGCATTTGATCCTATGGGTCTTGCTTTATTACTTCAATATGATGCAGCATTAGTAGAAAATGATTCAATCGCGATGATGTAGAATTGATTGATTATTGATTATTATATCAAGTGCACTTGCCATGCAATTGGATCAATTATTTGCACTATACATTGAAAGTATTTTATGAGTATAAATAAAGACTTTGAATAATTCAATTGATAATTTGATGATTATAATTAAAGTAATTAAATTGCTCAGGCCATCGTGGGTATTCTCTTCATTATTATTGGTGGCTTGGATATCAGTAAACCTCGAGATCATTGGGCTGCAAATATCTTGAATGATATTATTTTAATTGCTGTATTTATTATAACTCTTGTAAATGTTGTTGTTTCTGGATTTGGAATGGAATTTAGCAACAAACCACCAGAATTATTGACATTTAAACGACGTATGAATGAATTAGATTCATTATTAGAATAAGTTTGATATTTATATCTCATCGTAAGTTTCCATTTGTTTATTTTTTTTTTTTTAATATCTATTTATTTATGCAGTGATATTTAATTAATTATTTTATTTTTCTGTTTTCTAATTCAGATTATTGTGCCTTTTCCACGTTGACACCAACGCTTCATTTGGATATTAATTGATGAAAGTATTAGAAACGTGACAATTATGAAAATATCACATTAGCTGCAGATAATTTGTGCAATTGGTTTTAATATTATTTACGCTATATAAAACGTTGTGTTGGCATATTATTTTGATAATCTGTATTTTAACGTTGTTATAGATTCAAATTTAACTACACAGTTGAAAATTTTGTGTAAAAGTCCAGTAAATATTTATATTATAATTTTTAGGTTATCAAAATTTGAGGTTAAAGTAGTTGACTTAAATTTTAATGTACTTTTACACAAAATTTTTTACTTTGTGAGTAGAGCTTTTATGGAAAAATTTATTTAGAACTGCAAGCCTGACATAAATTTAAATAAAACAATAAAAAAAAATTTATTTTAATTCAAATCCTGTTGGGATAAACGTTATTTAAATTTCTACTGTAGTTTCATTTTAATTCATTATCAATCAGATAAAATATCTTGATATCAATTTATTTATGCTTTCATACATTCATCATTCGTGTTTGTTCATTTTTGATAAACAGAACAAATAATTTTAGTAGCCCAAATGAAATATGTTCATTTATTAATTTTATTCATCAATAAAAAAACAAATGAATTTTTTGTTTGTTTGATTAATTGCTAATTAATATTCCTTTACAAAATATCGTAGTCAAATTAGCAAATATAAACTAATTTATTCATTCTTTTCTTTTAAAAATTCGTTACAATAAATCGATTATAATAATTGATACATAATATAATATTTTAATATATATTCGAAATAGTTTCTTATAATCTAAATAACTATCAATAAAAATTTTTTCAGCAAAATTTAACGATCTGAAGTTAACAAGCCATGTGAGTGGGCATGGATTACTCCATGTAAATAGTAGTTTGTTATAATCACATTAATTGACAATCGTCTTTGATTAAATTTGTTTTTTTTTTTTACTCAAGGCAAAGTTTTATATATTTTGTTTTTTTGTTGGCTGATTTATTGCTCAATATTTTATCACGCAATCACTTAGCCGAATAGTGAGACCCAATATTCGATGGTGGTCCTCGATGATGGTGATGATGATGCTTATGACCAGGACCAGAATATCTGCTGCCAGGTCGTGAATGAACAATGGCATAATGATCACTGTTTGTTGACATTGATCGTGTAGAATTCATAGTTGAACCACCTGATGGGTATCCAGGTTTACCATTTAAGGAATATCTGAAATAAAAATACAAACTAAATAAGAAAATTTGGAAAAGTTTCATTGAATTTAAAAATTATTTGCAATTTAAATCGAGTAATTATCAATAAAATTTGTTCATTTTGTATATGTATTTTTATTTTAATATACTAGTTTATGGTTTTTTCGATTTTTTCTCAAAAATTATCAACTTTACAGCAAAAGTATAGTAGACCTTTTTTGTAGGAAATTAAATTTTCTACAAAATAGTATTCTTGACTAAAAACCGTAGAGTTGATAGTTTTTGAGAAAAATCGTATTAAAATAATATGCAATTTATAAAGGACCAATTCAAGGTATAGTTCAAATTTCCATATGTTTAATTGGATTTTTCTCGAAAACTATCAATTCCACGGTTTCTATTAAGAAGACTATTTTGTAGAAAATTCAATTTCCTACAAAAAAGGTCCAATATACTTTTGCTGTAAAGTTGACAGTTTTCGATAAAATTCGAAAAATCGAAAAAAAAAACACCATGAAATTCGAGCAAAAATCGGCTTTAACATTTTTTACCGATGTGACAATTCACAGAACATAATTTAGTGATAGGCGCTATTAAAGATTACATATTTCTGTACAACTTCTGCTGAAAACCAATTAAATAGCATAAAATACCGTGAAGCTATGCATAAATGAAAAACAAAAAATTGAAATTTACGTATTGATTAAATAAGAAAATTTCAAATTGATTGTAAAAGTACTTAATATTAAAATTAAGAGCTGATCTTTGGTAGGTATTTTTTTTTTAATGTTTAAAACAAAGCACCCTAATATGCATCTATTATAAAAAATAAGTAAACTCACCTGGAACCATATTGAGAACCTGGCCAACTTCTATATGGATCATAATCTTCGATAATTGACGGCTCTTTTTCAATTATTTCTGTTCTTGCACAACTACAGGTCATCGCTGAGCATAAAAATATATTGATAATAAGCATAATAAGAAACAGAACGCCAAATGCTATCGCTAACCACAATAGCCATTGCGGATGGACTGCACCATCTTCATACAAAGTCTGAATAACTGAAAAATAAAGAAAAATAATATTAAAAAAATATTACAAATTGTTTCAACTCTACTATTATCAAGGCTTTAATAATGGCTAATATATTTTCTTCATTAATTTTATTTACTCTATTATTCTCGCGATTATTGAGAGTAATGAGCCCAACGCAAAATAGCTGTTTTTCTTAACTCAGTAAATAAAAGAGAAAAGTAAAACGCACTAGTGCGAAACCGTCTGTTTTACGCACGTTCCACTAGTTGAAAGTCTACTCGCATATAATTCTGATTTGGAAGTTCATCAATTAAATTTTTTTACAATTTTATTTATGAATAATTTCTCTAACCAGGCGTTTCTCCAGGATTCAAAACAAATACACTAGTGCCAGCTAAAATGACTCCTTCTTCTCCCATAACACTTTGTCCAACGGATGTTGAATCAGAATGTGTTTTAGTTCCAAATTCTGCATCGCCTTCACAAATTGGTAAACTACAGCTTCCTATTTTTACAATAAATTCTGAATTAATAAATGAACAGATAAATAAATTGTAAATATTTGTTTAACTTTTACCAAACTAACCTTTGCAGATTGCAATGTCACATTGAAAATGTACCTGAGGACTTTCAGAAAAGCGAAACATTGAATATAACTGTGCATCAGCAATTCCTGTTTCTTTATCGTAAATAAATTTAGTAATGACTCGGGTTTTTACTGGACATCCTCGATCATCAATAAGTTGGACAGTGCTATTACGTTTGTTGAATGCAAAACATGATTTAACTCTTATTCCATACATTCCTGTAAAGAAAAACAAACCAATAAAGCAAATGAAAAAGAGAATGAAATAATATATGAATATTTTTATAGTAATTTGAGGTTATGAATAAAAATTTCTAACCATCTGGTCGCGATATTTCTGCGCGCAATGTGTAATTATGACCGTAAGTTGCTTCTTGCACACGACGCATTCCATCTAGGAGACGTAGCGACACAAAAGATGTTTCATTTCTATATAAAAATAATAATAAGAAATTAAAACGATTTCTAAAATACCAACATTTTTATTTTGCAAGTTTATTATATGAATCACCAACTTTGCATTTCTGAATCCAGCTTTGCCACATGTTATAACGTAAAATTTGTCATCTGCTAATTCCAAAGTTTTGTGTATTCTCACGGCTATGGGGAGTGATCTTTCCTCGGTGCTCTTTAAAAAATAAATTTAATTATTAATATTTTATACTAATATATAATCAATAAAGGAATAAAATGTTTTTGATATGTGTGCAAAATATATTAAAACATTTCATTTAGAAAGAATTATTTTATCAACATTATTTGATAAATTATAAATAAATAACAAAAATTATTAGTTGAATAAACTCTCGCTAGTATTTTTCATTACATTATTAGATAAAATGATTTTGAAAAGCTGTCGAATTTCACAATGAATTGTAATCAGACTTTGATATGATTTCTCATAACTTGATGAAACAAATTGATATATTTCACAGTAATTTTAGAAGTTTAAATATACTCGAATATAAATAAATATTATTACATATATTAGGGTGTGCAATTTTGAGGCAACTTTTTTTTTTTTCAACAAAAAGACAGGCTGAAAACTTACTGGATGGTGGAAGAAGAAGCTTGTTTAAAGTGGAGCTATTAATTTTAATATTTAGAGGTGCATGTTTGTAATTTTCAATTTTCCATTTAAATAATATGAGAGAGAAATTTTTTTTTCTGTGGATTTTTGTAGCTCGGCCTTTGCACATCATAGAGATAAGCTCATAGCTTCTTCTTGTAGGGAATTGAACGCTCTATAAAAAAAGTCTCTTATACTTTTTTCATAGAGACAGCCATTCTAAAGATATTTAAACCCAAAGCTGCAAATGTATAAAATTTTGACTTTTTTGTTATTAAATCGATACTAATCACTTTACTATTGTAATAAAAAAACTTTTCAATAATTGTAGTTACATTGCTTAATTTTGTTTAGACAGCATAATTTTTATTGCTTTGAAATAATAATTGAATTCATTTAACATAAGTTTAACATATCGATTTAATAACAAAAAAGTCCAAATTTCATACATTTGGAACTTTGAGTTTGAATATCTTTAGAATGGCTGTCTCTATAAAAAAAGTGTAAGAGACCTTTTTTGTAGAGCGTCCAATTCCCTACAAGAATACGCCATGATTTTATTTCTATGATACGCAAATGCCGAGCTATAATAATCCAAAGAATAAAAAAATTTTTCTCATGTTATTTAAATGGAAAAACGAAAATTACGAAGTCACTTCTAGATATTAAAATTAAAAGCTCCGCTTTAAACAGACTTTTTTTTTCATCGTCCAGTAAGTTTTCAGTCTGTTGTTCTATTGAAAAAAAAAAAGTTGCCTAATAATGGCACACTCTAATATATACATACATATAATTGGAATAAATCAAAGTGAATTATGCCATCAAAATCAATTGAAGAGCATAGAAATGTAACTGAATCATCAAATTTCATTTCTAAATCAAAGATTAGAATTTATCTTTACATATTTTCCGACAATGGCGACACAACGACGGAAATTAAAGCTATCACAGCAACAATTCATCATAAATACTTGAAAATTAATACATATAATATCATCATCCTTGCAATAATGCGATGAAAAATACTTCAGCAAATTTAGTCAACTATTTTCCTTTCCCTATACAGATTTTGTATGAACAAATACGTATATATCTGAACATATTCATATATAAATATGGTATTTATTCAATAGAGAATTGAAAATAATGAATTGCGACCAATTAATAAACTAACAATAACTAACATCGTTGACGAGGACACCACAGTAATCTGGTGAACCATGCGGTGCCAGAAGATTAATACCAAGTGTCATTTGCTTGGATCCATTGCCAGCTACCATACATTGTGGTGTTCTGTAATCTCTGGCGTGAACTGCTCCAACAAAACTGTCATTGATATTCACCCGGATTGTCATGTAACCAGCTTTACATGTTGCCGTTACCATCGGCTGAAACTCAGTATCCAACAGTTGTCCACTGACCTGAAATAAATTGATGTAAATTATTTTACAAAATAAATTACGTTCCAAAGATTACAAAATATATTTACAAAGCTAATATAATTTCAAAATATCCAATTAATCATTGATAATTTTGAATGAATGAAGGAATTCATTTATATATTTTAGGTTAAGTTATAAAAATTTTAAATTAAAAGGTAAAATTTCAGTTCTATATCTATGGATACATTTACAAAGCTGATATAATTTCAAAATATCCAATTAATCATTGATAATTTTGAATGAATGAAGGAATTCATTCATATATTTTAGGTTAAGTTATAAAAATTGAAAATGAAAAGGTAAAATTTCAGTTCTATATCAAAATAAATTTACAAAGCTGATATAATTTCAAAATATCCAATTAATCATCGATAATTTTAAATAAATGAAGGAATTCATTCATATATTTTAGGTTAAGTTATAAAAATTGAAAATAAAAAGGTAAAATTTCAGTTTTATAAATTCATTTTTAGATGACTATAAATTTAATTACGACTCCATATTAAGAATTGTTTTTGTTAGTAAAAAAATTATTTTAATACTTGTCATATACTTGTTGGTAATTAATATTTGATTGATATTATACTTAGATAGAAATTTATATTTTTTAGATAGAAAACATATTCACTGAATGGCAATCATCGGAAATTTTTCCTCAAGTTGTTGAGAATTATTTAAATAACTAATATATTTTTTAAAATATATTTCATAATAAATTTCGCAGATTTTGATGCAGCAGTAAATTGGCAAATTCTTTCAAATCTCCAATAATAAACAAGAAATAAAAAGAATCAAGAAAGAATTTTTCTTATGCTATTTGTTGATAAAATTGTTGCTTTCAACGCAGTAATAAATAATTATCACTCCTACATGCTTTAAAGAAGATATAATAATTTCTATAAAGCATGAATAATATTTTTAAAATCATTCAATGCCTCGAGAAACCAAAAAAACAATATATAAAGCCATGTGAAGAAGTTTTGAAAATTATTGGCGAGTATTATTATAAATATTTATTTGTATAATTTCTTATAAAAATTTCAAAGAATATTTCCTTTAATGGTTTTAGAAAATTGTATTTTTAGTATCCTTGAATTACTAATTTTATTATAAATAGCACTAAGACGATCAGTAAACAAATGAAGAAACAAGTTTGATTTGAATTTTCTATCTATAAAAAATGTGTAATTAATTCATTTGTTTATTTACTCATATCAAGGTATTCTATTATTTCATAATTCTATTTTTATCTCAGTCAAAGAGTTGTTTTTATTTTTTTCTTTGGCTGAGTATTCTTATTTTTATTCAATTTATTCAATCGCATTAACATACTTTTAATTCAAGATCGCAGTTTATTTAATAGATATAAATTTTTTCAATATCTTCTGCTATTTCAGGAACTAGTGTTTTATTTCAATAATCAAAAATTTACATAATAAAATTATCGCAAACATTTTGCTACTTGTTCCCAGTGATATTTACTTGATTGTAACGACTTGAAAAGGTGCTAAACAAAAATAGAAAGTTGTTCTATATAATATTCTAGTTCCTGTAATGATAAAATTTTATCCTGGAGCTGCCCACGAAATACAAACACGATTGGTTGAGTGAAACTTGAATTAAACTAGTTAATAAAATATACAAAATTCCAAAGAACAAAACTCGTTTGGAGAAATTCATTCACAAAAATATTTTTCAACTATTATAAAAAATCAAAAACTACAAATAATAATTGATTATCTAAAATCAACCCATGAAACTATCTCTTAATAATTTTTTAATCTCTTAAACTGTAAATATTAAAGACTGATTGTCATTTAAAAAATCAATTTAAAACCAAAATTCCTCTTTATATCATAAATATTAATAAAACTCTACTTTAAATATTATTTACTAAACAAAACGATCATTTTAAATTCAAATATTCGCATAAATATCTACATTAAATAAAAATTCTATTCATAATTCCCTGGACACTGAGTATAAATATAAAGAAACTATCGAAGCATCGCGTTGCCAGGGTTCTTTGGCCACATTTTAAATGTTGAAGTCGCCTGAATATTTTCAAGCTTCGTAGTCATATAGATACTAAATATTTTTTTATTTTTTTTTCCAGTGGAACGATATGAGAATACTGGAAAAGAAATAAAATGCAAGAAGGTGCGAGAAAGAAAAGAGAGAAGCCTCCGACGATGAACGTTGCAGCAACTCAAGGCAAACTACATCGCATAGTTCGACCTCCTGATCTTCAATCTTATGGGCAGAAACTCTGAGACAAATATCTATAGACTTGACGCATATATATGTATATGTAGAAGAAGAAAAAAATGACGAAACGCATTATAGAGTAAATAAGAATCGTGGGTTTGATAATATGTGGGTGGAGTTACCCAATAACTACAATGGCTGCTAAGTGAAGTTATGGACTTATAAGTGAATTGATATGTAGTTATTAGGGTGTGCCATTTTTAGGAAACTTTTTTTTTTCTCATCAAAACAGCAGGCTGAAAGCTTACTGAATGATGAAGGAAGAAGACTGTTTAAAGCGGAGCTCTTAATTTTAATATTTAAAAGTGACTGTGATTTTTGTTTTTCCATTTAAATAATGTGGGAAAAATTTTTTTTTTGTTTGGATTTTTGTTACTCGGCATTTGCGCATCATAGAGATCAGCTCATAGTATATTCTTGTAGGGAATCGGATGCTCTACAAAAAAAATCTCTTATACTTTTTTCATAGAGACAGCCATTCTAAAGATATTTAAACCCAAAGTTGTAAATGTATGAAATTTTGACTTTTTTGTTATTAAATCGATACTAATCATTTTATTATTGTAATGAAAAAATACTTCAATAATTGTAGTTATATTGCTTAATTTTGTTTAGACAGACAGCATAATTTTCATTGCTTTGAAATAATAATTAAATTCATTTAACATAAGTTATGAATAATTTTTTTTACAGTAAACAAAATAAAGAAAAAAAAATCTCTTACACGTGAATATTTTTTTTTTAGCTTTACGAAAATGTTAGCACACTAAAACCAGTTTTCCGATTAAAAATAATTTTTAAGACAATAATAAAGTTATTAGTATCGATTTAATAACAAAACAGTCAAAATTTCATACATTTGGAACTTTGAGTTTAAATATCTTTAGAATGGCTGTCTCTATAAAAAAAGTGTAAGAGATCTTTTTTGTAGAGCGTTCGATTCCCTACAAAAATATACTATGAGCTCATCTCTATGATGCGTGAATGCTGAGCTACAAAAATCCGAAAAAAAAAAAAAAAAAAAAAAAAAAATTTTCATGTTATTGAAATGAAAAAACGAAAATTACGAAGTCACTTCTACATATTAAAATTAAGAGCTCCACTTCAAACAGCTTTTTTTTTCATCGTCCAGTAAGTTTTCAGCGTGTTTTTAATATTGAAAAAAAAATTGCCCACCCTAGTAATAATACCATTTCTTTAATTCAACCAACTCTCAGCAACTCACTGCAAGAAAAAAAGTAGAAAATGATAATTCCAATGCTTATTACATTGAACATACTATTAACTACATGAAGTCAAGTCACGTAAAATATACAAAGTTATACACAGATGTAAATGTATGTATAATACTCGCCAATAATTTTCAAAACTTCTTCACATGGCTTTATATATTGTTTTTCTGTTTCTCGAGGCATTGAATGATTTCAAAAATATTTTTCATGCTTTATAGAAATTATTATATCTTCTTTAAAGCATGTAGGAGTGATAGTTATTTATTACTGCGTTGAAAGCAATAATTTTATCAACAAATAGCATAAGAAAAATTCTTTCTTGATTCTTTATATTTCTTTTTTTATTATTGGAGATTTGAAAGAATTTGCCAATTTACTGCTGCATCAAAATCTGCGAAATTTATTATGAAATATATTTAAAAAAATATATTAATTATTTAAATAATTCTCAACAACTTGAGGAAAAATTTCCGATGATTGCCATTCAGTGAATATATTTTCTATCTAAAAAATATAAATTTCTATCTAAATAATATCAATTAAATATTAATTGCAAATATATGAAAAGTATTAAAAGAATTCTTTTTAAAAAATATAAATATTACCTGGATAATTCCCAAACTAAAAAATAACCACTGCATACTGCATAAAGCATTAAAAAATCCGGGTTTTTTACACACTAACATATTTAAATATTTATTTATCTTCTCCTGTTTGTTGTTCACTTATTATATTTAGTGTTTCAAACACTTAAACAAGATAATTATCACAAAAAATATTATTAGACCATTTAATTTTGATATTTATTTCAGCACTTTGCTTCTGTTTTTTTTTTTAACTCTTCAAGTATTCATCTCCATAAAACGTTACGTTTTCATCATTTCCTGATATTAATATTCGAAATATCATCACAAACTCTCACAGAGAAAATCCCAACTTTCAATGCGTCATCACTTGTTGCAAATATTTGAGATCTCGTGATTCAAATAACCTAACAAAAAAATATTGTATCGTTATTAAAAAAATTCATATAACTTTAATACAACTGACAAATTTATATATTCACTATAATTCTCAGTTGCACATTGATTCATATTTCATACTGAACACAACTGAACATTGAACAATCTCAATACCTGTCTCCATTACATTCCATCATGTCGACACCACAATAAATTCAGGACTTGGTGGGGGAACACACAACAACGCAAATGAACAGCCATTGCATCAGCGAAAATTCTTGTGTCAATTTGGTCAATCCTATCCAAGCATTCGAGTCTCCATGTTTTCATTTCCAGTTTCAATGCCAAGTCAAAAAATATATACATATATGTAGTTACTATGAACATGCCATTTACTTTTCTCTAGATATCAGCAATTCAGCGCCATCTTATTGTGTAAAATATGAACTAAATTACAAGTCGGTAATTTGAAATCTTTATCCCTACCCCCCCATTATAGCCAGATGCGCGCACCGATCGTGCACCTAGTGCACTTGGTGCACTCACGGTGCACCTTAGGTGCTCGTCTACTATGGCAGCACAGTGGACCACTAAGTAGGACCACTAAGTACCACCACCACCAACACTACCGCCGCTACCACTACCACTACCGTCGAAACCAGCTTTGGAACCAGCCCGAAAACCACCACGAGAGCCAGCCCCGGGGCCAGCTTTGGAACCAGCACGAAAACCAGCTCCTGAATCCGGTACTGGGATCAGCTTTGGAACCAGCGCGAAAACCAGCTTTGGAACCAGCCTGGGAACCAGCGCGGGAACCAGTACGGAAACCATCTTCGAATTGTTTATTTGAAGTTGACTGTTTAATTTATTGATATTAATATATCCATATTATTTATTGGTAATTTTTTTATACAATCGAGTTAATATTATTCATTCGCCGCACAAGTTTTATTGTTAAAATAGCATTTACACAATTGTTTATTATAGCATTGATTATGAGAAACTTGGAATAATTACTTGAATCATACTGTGGCCTCACAATAGTTATAACTTGTGACAACACGGAGTGGCATTTTGTGGAGTGCACCGAAGGCTATTGGGGTTGGAAATTCATCAAGCACGGTAGAAAGTTATTGAGAATTCAAAATAAGGAAAAACGGTTTTTTTCGGAAAGAGATTATATGAATTTATCTGATTATGCCAGGAAGCCACAGGATTCGATTCTATTAGGGCCTAAAACAGAAAAAGAAAACAAAATTTTAGAGCCTTCGAAATATCTCAATCATTTGGTGGCATTGATATAAAGCTTACCCACCTTGCCGCGAAATGTGGGGGTGCCAAACGCATTATTGTATTTCAAAAGCAATATTATACGAAATGGCCGACTTTCACGCGCGAAAGTTGAAATAATATCTATAATTCAAAAATTAAAAGTTAATTTAATCCACAAATTGCTTATTTCACAAGTATTTTAGAATACTCAATTTGATTATTAATTATTTGTGTAACATTTTTGATTAATTGTGACTTTTTGATTAATTTTATTAGTTTACATCCATTGTGAAGATATAGGTTAGAATCAGTTTCAAAAATTAACTGCTACCTGGCAGCTTCACTAAACGTTATGTATGTATATATTCACTTGGTATTCAGGTAATTCAATCTGATTGGAGGTGTATATATTAATTATTATTTTAATTCATTTTATAAGAAAATTAATAAAAAATAAAGATTCTGTCCATTTGTAGCATTACAGTTTTTAATTCTTGCAACTAACTACCATATCATGCTGGGAAAACCAGTTCTCGTCCGATCACTGAAGTTAAGCAGCATTGAGCGCGGATAGTACTTGGATGGGTGACCGCTTGGGAACACCGCGTGTAGTTAGTTTTTTTTTTGCATTTCAAAAATTAAATTCATTACAAAAATCGAAATCGAGGTTATTTATCAGAATTTGGAACAACCGCTTCGCTTCAATTTTATGAAATACAAAAATAATATTTACCAAAAGTTTTTATACTGCGATTAGCCATTATTGGACTACTTGTATTAATTTTTTTCGCCTTTACTAACAACATTATGCGATTTCGCTCCATCGAATGAATATGTGATTGAAATTACGCCACCCACACGCATATGTATTCCTAAATAAATTCTGAATACTTTGGAGTATCTTTTGAATTACCTTCATGTATAATTCGTATTCAATAAAAATCATAGTAATAAGACGTGCAATCACGAGCACAGTATCACATATTGTACCATTAGAAGTTTTGCAATTTTCAGTAACATATATAAGTGAGTAATAGGAATTCCAAATCGTATATATTCTGCAGAGGAGTTCTTCCGCTTCTGAGCAAGACATCAATATTTTCTGCTAGAGCATAAACTACGTCATCATTGTATAATCGTACCAGATTTTTAAATAATTCAGTAAACTTTTTGATTAACTCGGAAGGATGATTGTGATATTTGTTTATCAAATTAACGGAACTAAAAGACTTTCTGATCACTGTTACCACTACTGAATTAGGAACGGCCAATTTCAAAATATCGTCTCCTGAAGCAATTGGATATAAAAAACCTTCTTCGTATAAAAAATGAATAAACAAATCGACATCATCATCACTTAAATTATTTACTTCATCGTTTACTCCACTATTGCATAAGATCTTGGATAAAATTTCAATATGTTGAATATGCAATTTATGAGTGTATTTTATTATGAAGGGCTTGCCAGACATGAAGAATGCAATTTTCGGTCTGATTTTAAAATGAGCAATGGCTGCCTCCTATATTTCATATGAAATACCACCAGACCAATGATTGCTGAATTTCTTAGTTTTCAAATATTCCGCAATAGCCCATGTCCTATAAATTTTGATATCACGACCATCTTCCATTGTCGTCTTGGAGCCATTGTACTTTTTTTTATTTGGTTGAAGTCTTCAAGTCGTCCCGCTTTTTTTAACAAATATTTTACTTCAGCTTCTTCGAAGCCGTAAAATTGGCTAAAAATATGTTCTTGCATAAAAGCGTAACGTGGAACATTATTCGCTTTGTCCAATAACAAGTCACCAAATTGTGTGCAGACATTTAATAATGACCTTTCAACAAATTTTTAATTAAATCTTGAAGAAGTGTTGTCGTTTTTTTTTCTATCCTCACTCGTCATCATATTATCGTAAATCAATCTGTTCAAAGGTTCATCAAACTCGTCTATTAAAACGTCTACTAAAACTTTATCACAACTGAATAATAAACTAGTATTCTGCTGAAACGAAAAAAATTGAAAAAAAAAATTGGGATTTGATCTCTCTAACGCATACGTGAGTTACTTAGTAACAAACCACTACGCCATCAAAGGTATTGTGAAATAATTGTCAGTAAATAGTATTTAAGCACCGTGTGTATTTATTTATTTATTGTTATTGTAATTGTTATTGTAATAATTCAAATATTACTTGATTATCAGTTACATTTTGTTACGTTTCAGCTTATTTGTAAAATTTGATAGAAAAAATATATATAAATATGCCATTTTCAATGTTCACTTTATTTTGGGGCCTGAAATCATATTTTACACTCTGCAGATCAAGTATAATATTCATATCATTTGTGAGCAAGTTACCTATTTTTCCGTCGTTGATCTCTAGTCTACTCACACAGATGACGTGCACGCTTATGTGAGTATATCCCCACTATCTTCCATGTTTTCTCAACAGCCCGAGAATGACGTCACAGCAGTTCGAGAAAGAAAGAGAGAATAGTATCTCTATTACTTTCTCTCAGCCGAGCAGCCGAGCTCACACAGACGACGGTATGCTTGTGTGAGTATCTGTCTCTGCGGCCGACAAATGGCATCTAATAATTTGTGTTATGTTATGTGTATGCACTATGCAGTATAGTTTACTACGGTATGCGTAACCTCTTACATGAAAAAAATTATTCTCTTAATAAAAAATGTCTGATAGTGATAGTTCGAAAAGTGAAAGCGACCAGCCTCTTGCAAAGAGAGCAAAATTGTACAATGACACACTATCAAGTGAATTAAATCAACAGTAAGTCAATTATTTGTTCGTGGTTTAAGTTTGCATTTATGTGTGCAATAAACACGTGTATATTTAGTCTATTTTATGCC